>WOXC01009215.1:25000-695121 GCA_011680675.1 Gymnobelideus leadbeateri
TGTTGACCGTGATATATAGATGGGGATTGTTTCACTGGCATTTCTCTTGCAATGTGTTGGTCATCTATTTCATTTGGTACTGTTTTCCATTGTTTCCAAAGTGGTTTTCTTTGGAGCGGGGCATGGGGGATCATCATTACTGGTATCAACTTCTTCCCAACCATATGGAGTATCCTGTCAGCACATGACTAGGCACAGACTTACTCAAATAGGTGAGATCATGTAAAAAATAAAAGGAGGGAAGAATATGTATGGCATGCCAGTCCTCATGGTTGTCCTGATATATACCCTGAATGAGCAAATGTACCAAAATACCAGTCCAGGGATAGAAAATCTTTACCTAGTTTTCCCAGTAACTGCTTAAAAACTAGGGAAGTATAGACCTAGCCAATATGAATGTTTCACTAAATAAGAAAAAAAGGTGGGGTGTGTGTGAAAGAAGTATCAGGGGGCACTAGACAAGGGTTCATAAAATTGGTTTAAGAATACTTTGATAACTGTATTTCAATATAATTGGTTTCTTTTATAACTGTATGTATTTTATTTTGTGCATTTAAAAACATTATTCTAAAAAGGGTTCATAGGCTTCTTCAAACTGCCAAAGGAGTCCATGACAGAAGAAGAAGAAGAAGAAGAAGAAGAAGAAGAAGAAGAAGAAGAAGAAGGAGAAGAAGAAGAAGAAGAAAGAAGAGGAGGAGGAAGAGGAAGAGGAAAAAGAAGAAGAAAGAGGAGGAGGAAGAGGAGGAGAAAGAGGAAGAGGAGGAGGGAGGAGAGGAGAGGAGGAGGGGAGGAAGAGGAGGAGGAGGAAGAGGAGGAGGAGGAGGAGGGGAGGAGGAGGGGGAGGGGGAGGAAGAGGGGGAGGGAGGAGGAGGGAGGGAGGAGGAAGAGGAGGAGGAGGAGGAGGAGGGAGGAGGAGGAGGAGGAGGAGGAGGAGGAGGAGGAGGAGGAGGAGGAGGAGGAGGAGAAGGAGAAGCAGAAAAAGAAGAAGGAGGAGGAGGAGAAAGAGAAGGAGAAGGAGGAGGAGGAGGAGGAGGAGGAGGAGGAGGAGGAGGAGGAGGAGGAGGAGGAGGAGGAGGAGGAGAATTGCCCAAGCAGAAGAAACTTAGACAATGTCAATAGACCATTAGATTTATGCCTACAGCATAAGCTGAACTTCTTGTGCCAAAATTCAAAGGGTCAGGAGTGACCTACTTCCTATGGACACCCCACCCAATGGCTCTAGACCCCTGGACCCAAGCTTTTTTGGTAAAGGCTGTTCTACAAAATATAAGGAAATAATAGTGTCTTTTAATGGCCCCAGAAGTGGGAACAAATACTTAATGGAATTATTAAAATGAATTCAAGGTCTCAAAATAGTCCATTCTGTCATTCCTCCAAAGTAATCAGTTGATTTCAGGAGAGAAGCATAAAATTCTGATTTTATTTTCTCACATGTAAAGAAAAGAGAATAAACATTTATTAAGCATTTACTATGTGCCAGAGCTCAGATACTTACTATCTGTGTGACCCTGAGCAAGTCACTTGACCTCTCTTTGCTTTAATCCACTGGAGAAGGAAATGGCAAACCACTCCATTGCCAAGAGAACCATTGGTATGCCACAGTCCAGGGGTCACATAGAATTAGACACAACTGAACAGCAACAAATGTGCTGGGCACTGTGCTAAGCACTTCCCATTCATTACCCCATTTGATCACAACAACCCTAGAAGATAGGTGCTATTTCAGTCCCTGTTTTGCAGTTGAGGAAACTGAGACAGAGATAAAATAACTTGCCCAGAGTTAGTTAGTGTTGGGGTCAGATTTGAACTCAGGTCCTCCTGACTCCAGGCCCAGTCCTAGCTTCCCAGTCATATTAAATGAATAAAATTTCTCCTTGCCTTTAAGAAAGGTGAAAAGACACATCTTTAACTGTTTCTGGAGGCAAAAATCAATGAGTAATGGGTGAAATATTATGGAAAACCTCATATCTCTTCCTTACAGGAAAACCAACTACCTCCTTGCCCTATAAATTACCTATGATTCAAGCCAAAGTTTTCCCTTGAGTTTGTTCTTGAGATGATCATTAATACTTTTTTACAGTGATGGAAGACTTAATCAGTTTAAGGTTGTTTTGATCAGGAGTGAAGATTAAATAAAGTTAGCTACATGGATACCATTGCTACCCATGGTACCATTCCAAATGAATCATTTTTGTTTTCTCACCCAATATTGTCAGAAAAGTCTTTAGACTGTTAATGTTTGCATCCTAATGTTGTATTATGAGATAGCTTTTTCTCAAGAATATTTCTCATAAAGTCACTAGCTTCCATTTGCTCCAGTCTAATTCTTTTTTTTAAACAAATGCTTTATTAACTTCTGTTTTACACCATTCATTTCTGCCAGATTTTGAGTTACAATCATTTTCCCCCCATTATTCCCCTACCCAACCTCCCAGAATAGTAGTCCCACAAGATATCGCTTCCTCCAATCTGCTCTCTCCCATACTTTCTCCCATACCCCCATCGACTTTTCCATTAGAGGAAGGTGAGTCTTTGTGTCCCAATGCCTGCACATGTTATCTCCCTATTACAAGCAAAAGAGTATTAATAATAATATTTATATATATTTGAAACATTTAATGTTACGACCTCGAATTTCAGATCCATTTCCTTCCTCCCTTGTCACCCATTCCCTCTTGGGACATAAGTAATTCAGTATATGTTGTACATGTCTAGCTATGCAAAATATTATCATAGTAGATATATTGTACAAGGCTGCTTATAATTTCCTCCCACTCATCCCACCCCCCACCTGGTCCATTCCCTACATGATCCTGTCCCTCTTCTATAGTGGGACTCCCCCCAAGGATGCCCTCCCATCCGTCATCCCTCCTCTCATCCCCCTTCCCCCTATCCTGCTGCATGTTGAGATATCCCATTTAGTATGTATGTCATTTTCTCCCTGAACCAAATTCAATGTGAATGTGGTTTTGCCTTTTTAGCCTTCCTTATTCTCCCCGTCCTTTGCAACCACTTCCCCTTGCTTCTTCTACATGGGATAGTTTACCCTACCCTATCTCTCCCCATCTCCTCTTGCTACATTCCTCTCTCACCTCATAATTTCATCCCTTGAGTATTCTCCCTTCCCAACAAATTCAACCTATGCCCTCTATCCATATATAACTGTAACCATATACACACACATTCACATATGTATTCATATGACCACACACCCTTCTTCCATTATTTTCATAGTGAGAAAGATATCATCAGTCAGTTATTGCTTTTCCACATAGGAATGTAAATAGTTCAACTCTGATAAGTTCCTTTTGATTTCTTTTCCCTGATTACCTTCTCAGGCATCTCTTGCTTCTTGTGTTTGGATGTCAAATTTTCTATTCAATTCTGGTTTTTTCCTCAAGAATGCTTGAAAGTCCTCTATTCCACTGAATGACCATATTTTCCCCTGAAACAAAATATTCAGTTTTGCTGGGTAGGTGACCCTTGGGTTCAGTCCCAGTTCTTTTGCCCTCTGGAATATCATATTCCATGCCCTTTGATCCCTCAGTGTAGAAGCCGCCAGGTCCTGTGCTATTCTGATTGTGATTCCACAATATTGAAATTGTTTCTTCCTGGCTGCTTGTAGTATTTTCTCCTTGATCTGGGGATTCTGGAACCTGGCTGTAATATTCCTGGGAGTTTTCTTTTTGGGATCTTTTTTAGGAGGTGATCTGTGGATTCTTTCAACCTCTATTTTGCCCTCTGTCTCTAAACCATCAGGGCAGTTTTCCTTGAGAATTTCTTGAAGGGTGATTTCTAGGTTCTTTCTTTGATCATGGCTTTCAGGTAGACCAATAATTTTTAAATTGTCTCTCCTGGATCTATTTTCCAGGTCAGTGGTTTTTCCCATGAGATATTTCACATTGCCTTCTTATCTTTCGTTTGTTTGGATCTGCTTAACAGCATCTTGATTTCTCATAAAGTCATTAGCTTCCATTTGCTCCAGTCTAACTCTGAAGGAATGAATCTCCTCAGTGAACTTTTGAGAGTCTTTTTCCATCTGGCAAATTTGACTTTTTAAGGCATTCTTCTCCTCATTGCCCTTTTGGGCCTCCTTTGCCATTTGAGTTAATCTATTTTTTAAGGTGTTGTTTTCCTCAGTCAGGCTGTTGACCCTCATTTCATACTTTTCCTGCATCCTTCTCATTTCTCTTTCCAATTTTTCTCCACTTCTCTTATTTGATTTTTAAAGTCCTTCTTAAGGTCCTCTATGGCCTGCAACCCACTCATGTTTTCCCCTGGGGCTTTTGGAGCAGGACTTCTGACCTCACAGTCCTTTTTCCACTCTATGCCCCCAAAATAGGAGTCTAGGGTTGCATTTTTCTGTTTCCTTTGCCTTGGCATGTTGCCACTTAATTACTTGACTTTTGGGCTTGTTGCCACACTATGGCTTTAAGGCCAGATAGAGGAATTTTTTTCCTGAACGTGTGGGGGGCAACTTCCGTTTCTTGCAAGCTGTAAACCCACCCACGACTTCCACCCTAGATCACAATCCAGATCCAGGGAGGTTAAAGCAAGAGCGATTACCCCCCCAAGACTGATCGATGGATCTCCCTACGATTTGGAGGCCAGGAGCTGGAGCTGCCTCTGAAAACTGCAAAATAGCGTGTCTCCTCAGTGGCTTCTAGCCCCCAGGGGAGGGAGCCAACGCATTCCCTAAATACCAGTCCCAATGTCCATAGGACACCAACCTCTTACTTTGTCCTAGGCATGTCTATGTTAATAATTCTGGAGTGGCCACAGCTCCTGGTGTTCTGGGGTTCCTCCACCCGGCTGCTGGCCCTGCCGCCCTGGGGCTAAAACCTCGGCTCATACGGACCTGGGCTTGGCTCGGCTCCTGCGCTCTGCGCGCTGTGTGCTGCCAGGTCCCAGACCACTGCGCTGGTCCTTCCTGCAGGGCTGCTGGGCTGTCCTCAGCGGGAGTTTAGCTTCTCTGTGTCGTTCTGTGGGTGCTGGGGCTCCAGAAGTTGTTCAGAGTCCCCTTTTACATAGTTTGGGGGGAATCTGGGGGCAGAGTGGCTTGGACGAGCTGTTTCTACTCTGCCATCTTGGCTCCGCCCCCCTCCTCCAGTCTAATTCTGAAGGAATGATTCTCCTCATTGAGCTTTGAGATTCTTTTTCCATCTGGCAAATTCAGCTTTTTAAGGCATTGCCTTTTTGAGCCTCTTTTGTCATTTGAGTTAGTCTGTTTTTTAAGGTGTTATTTTCCTCAGTCAGGCTGTTGACTCTCATTTAATACTTGCATCTTTCTCATTTCTCTTCCCAATTTTTCCTCCACTTCTCTTTTCTGTTTCTTAAGGTCCCTCTATGGCCTGTAACCCACTCGTCATTTTTATTTGGGGCTTTTGGTGCAGGAGTTCTGACCTCACAGACCTCCAGTCCTGTTCCATGCTTTGGTACTCTTTGCCCCCCAAATAGGAGTCTAATGTTGAATTTTTCTGTTTATTTTGTTTCCTTTGCCTAGGCATGTTGCCACTCAATTACTTGACTTTTGGGCTTATTGCCACAGTAGGACTTTGCCACCAGCCAGGGGAACTTCTGTCCCAAACATTGGGGTTTTCTCAGCTTACAGAGGTATTAGTTGGGTGGCCTCTGTGAAGCCTCCATATACTCTGGCAATCTGGTCACACACCCCAAGATCTCCACCCCAGACTGTAATCCAGATCCAAGAAGGGTAAAGCATGAGCAATTACCCTCAGACTGATTGCCAGATACCCCCACAGTTCGAAGGCCAAGAGCTGAAGCTGCAACATGGCAATGTGGTGCAAACTGCACCAGCTCCTCAGAGGTTTCTTGCCCCCAGGGGAAGAAGATGACACATTCTCCCAACCAGTCCCAAAGTCCATAGGGCACTGACCTCCCACTTTGTCCTAGGTATCTATGTGTTGATAATTCTGGAAACACCACAGCTGCTGGTGTTCTGGGATCCCTCTAGCTGGCTGCTGGTCCTGCTACCATGGGGCTAAAACCTCCCACTCACGTGGTCCTTGGCTGGGCTCCCAGAGTGCTGTGCTAGCCACTCCCTGCTGGGCTGCTGGGCTGTCCTCAGTGGGAAGTTAGCTTCTCTGTGTCATTTTGTGTGTTCTGGAACTCCAGAGTTTGTTCAGTGTTCCCTTTTACATAAATTTAAAGTGGTGTGGGCCAGAGTGCCATGGAAGTGCTGTTTCTACTCTGCCATCTTGACTCTGCCCCCCAAGAATATTTCTCACTAAAGACTGAATTCAAACTACTTGCAAGAATCCTTGAACTTTGGCTTCTTCATAAGCCACTGGACATGCATCTAATTAGTCTCTGTTATGTACTCAAGAGACTAAATATGAATTACCCCTCTCTAGTCACTTTTTTCTGTAACACAGAGTTAAGTTCTCTGCATCCTTGTCCCTCATTCTCAGAGAAAACCCTGTTTTCAGTGCTCTGGATGACTCACTGCTTTCCTCTACAGATGAGGGAGCAGTCTTATAATAAAGCAATGTCAGTTCTTTGTCTAAAACACTTTATAATCTTGATCTCTGGTTAGCTTGGGGCCTGAAGTCAATGTGTATGGAATGAAGCATGATTAAACAACTGATCTGTCTGTGGAATAGGAAATGAGGGGTATTCCCTCTGTTGTGCCCCTTGGAACATGCCCTTCTTCCATGGTTGCCATCCCAGTGTTGTGGTATGGATCTCTGGGAACAGTTTGCTCCGTGTTTGCCCTTCTAAGGCACAGTGTAGCCAAGTACAGAAAGACTCACCAGGAGAAAGTAGGCCACTGGGGGAATGATAATTTTTCTAGCCATCATAACCCAGGAAATAGATGAAAATGCAATATGACCCTCATTCCTGTATAGCTCCCTCTATTTCCAGTTATGGTGGCAGAATGGCAGAAAACACATCAGGTGTATTAAGAATTTCACAGCTCTTAAATTATCTATGAACACTGATTTAATAATTGATTCTATGAATAAAAAGTTTGTGCCATGAGTAATAATAAACTGACATGCCACTGGAGGAGTTGAATAACATAATGTAATGTAATACGATATGTCATATGATATAACACAAAATAACATATTATCTTATATATAGAAAAGATACAAGAGTGGTTTACCATTTCCTTCTTCAGTTCATTTTATAGATAAGGAAACTAAGGCAAACAGGATTAAGTGACTTACCCAGGGTCACACAGTTAGTAAGTGTCAGAGACCAGATTTGAACTCAGGTCTTCCTGACTCTAGGTTCAGTTCTCTATCCTCTGCTAATTAGAGCTGTTCAGAGTTGGAATGGGCTACCTTAAGGATGGCCTTCCCCTCCTTTCGGGTTTTTAAGCAGAGGCTAGATCAGTACTTGTCACCTATGTTACAGTAGTAGATGGAGCTCTGGGTCTAAGGTCAGGAAGATCTGAGTTCAAGTCCAGTCTCAGGCACTTACTTCAATATCTTTGCTAAGAAAATCCCTTGGAAAGCTCTTGTTGTAAGAGAACTCAGCAGGTATCACATCCAAATAGCAGCCATGAGTGAAACAAGGATGGTAGATGAATGCCGTGTTTTTCTGGAGTGGCCACAATAAAGTGGAGACTTGTGAAGATGGCATGATCAAAACTAATCTAATCAAGAAGCTGGCATGCCTGCCAAAAGGAGTGAATGGTAGGCTCATGACAATGTGCTTGCCACTTGCAGGATAATATCATGCCACCATAATTAGTGCCCATGCTCCCAACATAACAAACCCTGATGAGATCAAAGAAAAATTTTATGAAGACCTAGAGATCCTTATCATTAATGTGCCAAAAGAAGAACGAACTTATAATTCTGGATGACTTTAATGCTAGAGCGGGCTTAGACTACCAGACTTGGCTGGGAGTCCTATGGAGGAATGAAGTTGGAAACAGCAATAGCAGTGCTAACTTACTACTGAACATCTGTACATCTTATGACCTTCTCATCACCAAAGCTGTCTTCCATTTGCATAAACACAATAAAGCTTTATGCATGCACCCTCACAGAAAACATTGGCATCTAATAGACTATGTGATTGTAAAGAGAAGAGACAGACAAGATGTTATAGTGATGAAGGCAATGTGTGGTGCAGAGTGCTGGACTGATCGTAGACTTATCCATTCCAAGCTAAATATTCACATTCATCAAAAGTGGTGCCCCCAAGGCAAAATGACTATCAGAATAATTAATGTCAACAAATTAGAGTTCTTCTCTGAGTGGGAAGAGTTTGTTGCTAACTTGGAGGGAAAGTTGAGCCAACACACAGTTAGCAATAGTAGAGCAGAAAAGGAGTGGATAGCTTTCATATGTGAAACCATCGGTTACCGCAAATGGAGAAGTTTTGAATGCTGTGGATAAGTTCACTTACCTTGGCAGTGTACTTTCCAGGGATGTACACATTGAAAATGAGGCTGTCACATGCATTGCCAGAGGTAGCTCAGTGTTTGGGAGACTCCAAAGGGAAAGTGTGAAAGAAAAGAGGTATTAGACTGACTACCAAACTGAAAGTGTACAGAGTTGTTGTGCTGACCTCATTGTTGTATGCCTGTGAAACCTGTACAGTCCACCAGCGCCATGCGAGGAAACTGAATCTCTTCCATTTGAGTTGTCTTAGGAAGATTCTGAAGATCACCTGTCAGGATAAGGTACCAGACACTGAGGTCCTTATTTGAACTAAACTGCCAAACATTCAGACTCTGCTTCAGAGAGAGCAACTCTGATGGGCTGGTCATGTTGTTCAAATGCAAAACATACGCTTGCCAAAAAGACTATTTTACAGAGAACTCACACAGGGCAGGTGTTCACATGGAGGTTAGAAGAAGCAATACAAAGATACTCTCAAGGTCTCAATAACTTTGGAATTGATTTGTGACATGGGGGACACTGGCACAGGACACCTCAGCATGGTGTGCCCATCTCAGAGAAGGTGCTGTGCTCTATGAGCAAAGCAGAGTTGAGACAACTCAAAGGAAATGCAGGATGTGAAGATTTAGAGAATCCACTCCAAACGCTCACATGGACTGTTTGTACCTGGCCTGTGGTAGAGCATTCCAAGGTTGTATTGGTCTGATCAGTCACAGTCGGACACATTGAAACTAGACTTTAGCATAGTGATGTCATTTTGGTCCTCTTTGAGAATGAAGGACAAAAACCAACCAACCAGTCAATCAACTTTGTCTCTTCAGTTATATTATCTTAATGTACTTTAAGGCAATCCTATTCCCATTAGCTCTCTTCCCCTCACTTGCGAGACTACTTACCTTATTAGTTTTTATTTCTTTTTTAACCTAGTTACCTAATTCTTCTTTTCCTCTCAGTTATGTAGTCAAGTTCCCCTTCTTTTATTTTCCTTCAATGTGTTTTGTTTGTGAGTTTTAAATTTTATTTTAAAAAAGGATTTCTTTTTCTCCTCTTCATTATTTATCTCCTCTTTCTTTATTCTAGACTTTTATTCTTTAATTGATGACTCTTACAATTATTTATTCTTTCTTTAATCTCTCTATTCCCTCATGCAATTTAAGGTCCTAAGTTGGGGTTCTCTCTTCTAAACAGTTTCTCTGTTATTGCCTTTTAAATCTTGACTCCTAGTTCTGATTTTTCTCTTGCGTCTCAGTTTTGTAAATACCAATTTCTGGAGGTGATAGAGAACATAAAACTATTGCCCCACAGCAGGTATTTTCTTTTGCCAAAATTAGAACGTGTAAGAGACTATTTAAAAATTGACCAGGGAAACAGGTCAAGGAGAGAAAAATTAAGAATTATCAGACCCTGGAAACCTAGACCAAACAAGAAGTCTGGAGACCATATTTAAAATTATCCATCTCTATTAGAAACAGAAGGCAAAGTGAAAAATAGAAAGATTCCACTGGAAAGTCTATATTGAGCGTGCAAAAGCCCCATTCGTCTGGGTCATGTAATATTGGACTAAGTTTGTGTCTAGTCAGCTCTGCTCAGATTCTCAGAGCAGAGTGAAAAAAGGAAGCCCAGAATCTGCACAAGGAAACACTTTTATCTTTGCCCTTCTTGTCACCCATGGAGTCAGCAACACATAACTCCTCTGTTTTTTCTACTTTTAACTCATACCCAATATTCTCAACACAGTGCCCTCATTTAGATTTCTGTTCTCAAGATGCTCAGTGCTGTAGGAATGAATTTAGGGGAGAAGGAAGGAAACAGAATAAGCATTTACATAATGCCCTATTATGTGCCTGACACTGTTAGGCACTTTTTTTACAGATATTATATCATTTGATGAAGACAGTTTGATTGTGGAAGTTATCAGCTGGAATCTGGTTTCTCACACTCATTTTTCTCTGTATGGGTATTTCAGAAATATAACACCAAATGAATCCAAGTACATGAAAGTATAAAATTTGGAACTCCAGAGGCAAGACAGTCAAACTTTCCCAGTTTCCAGGAGAAGGGAAGGAAATAAGATTCAATTTGCTTTTTAAAGAGGAGGAAAAGGGAGAAATGTCCAATTTCAGGAAGGATAATATTACTTTTACAACTGGTTTCAAAGGTTATTACTGGGCCCAAGCAGCTTTTTCTTCTCAATATAGTTTAGCCTCCAAATTATTTCAATGAACATTTACTGAATTGAATCAACAAGAAAAATTTAGGGAATGCCAGTTGTGTTCACAGCACAATCTTGGAACCAATGAGAATAGAAAGTAGAGCCCAAATCCATCCCTCAATAGATAAGTAGTCAGAGAATATGAACGGTTTTTGAAATAATTGCTAAGTATAAATATCTTTAATTGCTATTTAGAAACATGCTCCAAATCAATAATTGTAAGAGAAATTCACATTAAAACAACTCTAGGATTTATCCTCTCACCCAGAAAATTGACTAAGATTACAAAAATGGGAATAGTCAATGTTGGAGGGGTTGTGGGGAGAATGGAATACTGTTGGTAGTGCACTGTTATAGAACTGTGAATTGGTCCAACATTTCTGACTCTTCATTTGGAATTATGCAAAAAAATGGGACTTAATTGTGTATACCTTTTAACTCAATAAATCTTTCTATTAGGCATCTTCTCCAAGAATCTCAAAGTCAAAAACAAAAGAGTCACATCAGATCTCTTTGTGAGAGTAAAAAAAACTGGAAACAAAGCAGAGAATAACTAAGTAAACCGTGACATGTGACTTTAATGAATATTTTTGTGCAATAAGATAAGAAGGATTCAGAGAACTTGGGAAGATTTTTATGAACTCACATGGAGTACAATAAACAGAATGAGAACTGCACTATGACTGCTACAACAGGAAAGAAAAGATCATGAGAAGAAACATTGGCTCAGAGTGATTGAAAAGCAAAAAAATAGTCCTAGAGACCAGATAAAGGAGCATGCCTATTTATCTCCTTTTGACAGAGGTAAGGGAGTAGATTATACTTTGTCAGATATGGTATCTATGAGGTAGTTTTGCTTACTTGTTTTTCTTTGTTACCAAAGAGGATTTAATGGAGGGCTGACGATGGAAGTGAGGGGTAGGTAGAAAGACCAGGTCAGTGGTAAATACCTAGAAATAACTGTAATGTAAGAATCAAAGGCATAAGTAAAACATTTTTGAAGTACAAAATAAAGGAAAAACAGAAAAGGAAAGATAAGACTCCACCAGTCACCTCCTGAAAGACACTCGAAATTGAAAACAGCCACAAACTTCACAGTCAAGATCCAGTTGGAAGGGAAATATAGCATCCTACAAATCTGAGTGTAATCCAACAGGGGAAAATGGATTTTTAGTAGAATAGAAGACTTTATAGTATTCGTGATGAAAGGACCAGAGTTGACTAGAGTCTTTGAAGTAAATAAAAAGAAAAGAAAGATTCCACTAGTCACCTCCTGAAAGATACACAAAATTGAAAACATCAGGAATGTCATAGCCTCAAAGCAGTCAGGGGGGAAAATAACATCTTACAAATTTGCATATAATCCAACAGAGGGAACATGGATTTTTATTAGAATAGAAGACTTTCAAGTATTCCTGATAAAAGGACTAAAGTTAAATAGAATCTTTGAAATGCAAACATAAGAGGCAAGAAAAACCTTTAAGGATAAATATATTTGAGCAATTGGAAAGAGTTTAATGATGATAAGGTCCTTATATTCTAATTGGGGGAGAAAAAATGAGTGTCCTTTTTTTCATCTATTGTCTTGTTTTACACACAACATGACATAGGAATCAATATCAGTTTTCATTTCAAAGAGTCCTCCAGTTTCTTTGTCTGCTTTTTTATATAGAAGATGGCACCTGCTGAATAAAATAAGTTTAGTGAAAAAACAGTTGTATCTTCTCTAAGTCTCAACAGAAAACAGAGAAATAATATAGGGCAAAAAGGTTACCATATTCTTCTAATCATTTGGGATTTTCTAAGGTTTAGTTCAGTGGTCTTAAACCTAGCCAAAAAATAGGTAGGGGTAAGCTTCATAAATAAAGTATCTTGGATTGTCAATTGAGTATTAACACAACAAATATATACCTAAGAGGATTGTTCAGGGCTTTTCCTTATCTTGCAACATATAAAATGAGTGAGGTGGGGTTCTTTATGATAATACAAAAGTAGCTATGAGTCCTTAGGCTATAAGAGCAAAGGTTTTGTTTATTTAGCAAAAGCAAACAATATTAAATTTTACATTCACAAAGGCAAGATACGGCAGGTGGTTAGAATTCCTAAATCACAATCATTTTAATGAAGTGTGTGTGTGTGTGTGTGTGTGTGTGTGTGTGAGTGTGTGTGTGTGTGTGAGTGTGTGTGTGTGTGTGTGAGTGTGTGTGTGTGTGTGTGTGTGTGTGTGTGTGTGTTTACTTCAGGCTCTATCCCACTATTTTAATAATGTATCTTTTTGGCATGGAGCTTTTCTGACTTATTACCCTGACCTTGAGTTCTGAGATCATATTAGAGCCTCACAAAGATATGTCAGGACTAGGTAGAGTCAACACTTTGGGGATATGGAAAGCTTGTATATTCCCAAGCCTTAACTGTTCCTGAGAGCCTGGAAAAGTACAATACTGAATACCCCTAAGAAAACAGCAACAGGACCAGCCAAATCTTCCCTCCCAATGTGCACAGAGCCTGGCCTTAACATCAAGTCAAGAAGTACGGTAAAAGAATGAGCACACAAGCAAGCAAATAATCCCACTACAAAGAAATATTATAGTGACAAGCCCCGTTCTTTCCCATCCCCCAATCAGCTCTCCCTCATGGAAGTGAGCAGACTGCCAGGTTTAGCTCCATCCTCCCCCAGTCAGCTCTCCTTCATGGAGGTGGGCAGACTGCCGGGTTTAGCCATGCCTAGGGAGACTTGGCGCCGGCGGGAATTTCAAAGTGTGTTCTGATCAATCACTGATTTTGGCTTCTACAAGTTTCTGCTTATGTAATACCTAACCATTGGCTGCCTGGTGTCCCTTTAAAAGCTTAGGCTTTACCTGAGATCACAGCTGTATGATTTGGGAGGTGCCCCAATAGCCAACATGTGGCCTGATCATCCAGCTTGGTGCAAGTAAAGTGTTCAATTCAAAATTGTTACTTGGGTCTTGCTCATGCTTCTGGGTACAACACAAGGATGCTCAAGATACAAACCCATAAAATAAGGATTCAAAAAAATCTATGAACAAAGCTTTAAAGAAAAATACAATTTGGGTACAAATTCAACTTGAATTTCTAGAAGAGATAAAACAAGAGTTCTTTCTTTTTTTAAAGTTTCAAATGATTTTTACCAATGAAATGAGAATTTCACTGAATAGAAGGAAGATAGAATAGAGAGAAAATAGGAAAGAAATGAGAGCAATGGAAGAAAGATATAGAAAGAGGATTAACAGCTTGGCATGAGAAGTACAGAACCTTGCTCAAGCAACAAATTTTCTAAACATTATAATAGATCAAATGATCAAATTTCTGGTCTCATTGAGACCAGAAATATTCAAAGGTAAAAGACTCAAAAACATAAGAAGAAGACATAAGGTATCTGATAGCAAAAACAAATCACCTATAAAACAGATTAAGGAGAAAAAATAAAAAATCAACAACTAACTAAACACCATAACCAAAGTGAAAATAGAATTCATTGATCACCACCTGAAACTCCAAAACGAAAACTCCTAGGAACATTATAGCCAATATCCAGACCTTCCAGATCAATGCAAAAATATTGCAAACAGCCAGAAAAAAATTCAAGTACCAAGAAGCCACAGTCAGAAACATACCTACATTAGCAAGCAGCACTAAAAAAGAAACAGAGAGCTTAGAATGAGATATCCCTGAAGGGAAAAGGATAGAGAGCCAAAACAACTTACTCAGAAATTATCTTGGTAGGGGGTGGGGGTGGGGAAGGGAATGGGCTTTTCATAAAATAGTGGACTTCCTTGACCAGAGCTTCATAAAAACTTTGAAGTTCAAACACAGGAATGAAGAGAAACATAAAAAGACAAACACAAATGAGTCATGATGATTAGCTAAACAAGGATAAACAACTCACATCCTGATACATAGAACTCTTCTGAACCCTATTATTATCAGGAGTCATAAAAGGAGCCTAACTGGATTAAAGGTTTCAGAGTAGTTATGTTATGTCTTAATAATCTTAAAAGAAGAATGTAAAGGGAGAAGAGAAATACATTGTGGAAGAGGGTAAAGGAAGGTTAGGCAGAAGTATCACACATAATCCAAAGTATGCAACTAGAAATCTATCCAATTAAGGAAGAAGGAATGGGAGGGCTAGCTGATATTTGAACCTCACTTTCACTTGAACTGGTCAAAGTAGGGAAGAATTACCATGCATGCTCATGGACATACAAAACAACCTGGTTCTGAATTCTAGACTCAGTTTGAAACCGCATAGATGGGTTTCAGAGTTGACTTTGTTCTGATCACAGCTTCCAGCATCTGTTAAATTTGCATTGGACTGAAAGACAAGACCCCAGACAGAAGAATTCCTAGGAATGTACTGTGTTCTCCATCATGAAGTTACCCAGGACCAAGGGAAGGGATCTTTGCTAATTTTCATTTTCACCATTAGTGTCAAGTTGTTAGTGTTTTGCTCTTGGTCTTTTTTGATAACAATAATAGACACTTCCTCAATAAGTACAGAGTTATCCATTGCTAGAGGTCATAGGATTATAAATAGAAACAGAAAAGACCTTAGAACTCAATCTTGTTCAACTCCTTCCTTTTTCAGATTATGCAATTAATTCCTAGAAAAGCTGCCCAGGGTCACAAGGTGCAGCAAGTGGCACAGCTAGGATTTTTCTGGTCTCCTGCATCTCTTTGTACCACACAAACAGAAGAAGCCTCTCAAACAGAAGTTGAATGTTGCGGAAGTGATTTTATTTTTAATATTGTGCTGTAGTGGTGTAAAAATCACAATTGCTAGTTCTAATTCAACAGAGATATATCCGTTCAGTTTAACATCTATGATCCCACAGCCACAATAAGCTATTAAAAAGATTATCTACTGTTAGTCAGCAATTAACTATTTGAATAGGGGCTGGGCTAGGTGATCTGAGATTCTTCCTATCTCTTAAATGCTATGATTTTTTTATGACTGAATTGAAAGATAGACACACATTAAATCAAGCCTAAGTTTAGAAAAGGCTGAAGTGTAGCTCAGTTACCTTTTTCAAGAACAATCATCTATAATCATTTATGTTGTGTTCTGTTTTGTTCCCCTTATTTTCTGTACTCTTGCTCTTTTTATATTTCTTCCTTATTGCCGCCAGTATCAAATAGAAAATCCTCTGTTTAGCTTTTAAAGGCCATTATAATCTTCCTTCTTCCTACCTTTCCATTTCTCTTACATCCCATTTCCCACCATGTATTCTTTGATCCAGTGACATCAGCCCACTTGCTGTTCTTCAAACAAGACAGTCCATCTCCTTACTTTGGGCATTTTCACAGGTTCCCCTATGCCGGAATTCTCTCTAGCTATGCATCTTTATCTCTTGGTTTCCCTGGTGCCCTTCAAGTCTCAGCTAAAACCTTTCCTTTTGCATGAAGCCTTTCCTGATCCCCTTAATATTATTGTCATCCCTCTCTTGATTATCTTGTTGATACATAAATTTCTGCGTGGTGTCTCCCCATTAAGCTAGGAGCTCTCTGAGAATAGGACCCTTTTTTTTTTGCCTTTCTTTGTATCCCTACAGTATGTATTACTTATCACTGGGCACAATGTGGGCACTTGGTAACTTGATTTGAATATGCATGAATCAAAGTAAAAATAATATTTATTAGCAAATAAATAGATATATTTAAAAAATAATCATGACAGGGGTAGGTAGGTGAAAGTGACAATCCTATCAGGCAGAATTTCTAATCTTTTATCTATGTTACATATATGAGTGACCCCTATTACTTCTCACTGAATTATGGGTTATGGTTGTTTTATTCACTTCCTTTGCCTCAAGGCATGATTTGAATCTAACTTTTTGTTCCATGTTGATTATAATCATCTCTTACTATACAGTGACAAAAATCATAATGTGTACATTATACTGGCTAGAATCTTAGAATTTCAGGTTTGGAAATGACCCCTCAGAGAAATTTAATTCAACATCTCTTCTTTTAAAAATGAGGAAACAAAGACCCAGAAAAGTGATTTGCCAGAAGTCACATTACTAATTATGATAACCACAGCTCACATTTATATAGGGCTTACATTTATATGTAGTTTGCAATGGCTACATTGTTTAAACAGGGACAAGAATGCCCATATCTATGAAATCACAGATCCATTAAAGTGTTTTTTTATGTTCCAGGGGTTTTCTTTAAAAATAACCTTATACAGTAGCTAGTTAGGGACAATGTTACTAATTCCTTTTTATAGATTAGGAAACACAGATAAGTTAAATGACTTCCTATAATTGCATGGGTTCAGATGGCCTCTTAATATCCCTTTTTTAGCTATTATTTGATTCTATGATTCTAAAGACTCATGGTAGGGTAGACATCACAGATGGATCCCTGACCACATCCAAATACATTAGAGTCAAGGCCTATGTTCACCTAACTTATATGAATTTAGTTACACTGCATTTGGCCCCTCAAAAAAGGAAAAAGGAAAAGAACTTATATGTTCTAAAATGTTTATAGCAGCTCTCTTTGTGGTGGCAAAGAACTGTATATTGAGAGGTTGCCCATCAATTGGGGAATGACTAAACCAGTTGTGGAATATGATTGTGATGGAATACTACTGTTCAATAAGAAGTGATGAGCTTAATGATTTTAGAAAAAAATGGAAAGACTTGGCTCAAAATAATGAAGAACAAAATGAGCAGAACCAGGTGAACATTATATACAGTAACAGCAATATCATTTTAAGAACAACTTTGAATGAATAAGTGATTTTGACTATTATAAATACCCAAATTAACTATAAAAATATATGAAAAACACATCCAGGGAAAGAATAGATAAATAGAAGTATGTATAGAATGATTTTACAAATTTATACCTAATTGTGTCTAATGGTAGCCATCTTTAGAGTGGGGGGAAGAGAGAACAAAAAAAATTTACATGATAAATTTGTAAAATATTTTTCAAAGGAATAGCAAGTTTTGCAGAGTAGATTTCCACTTTCATGTACAATCATCTTTTTGTCGTAATATGTTATGGAAATGCTTATTTTATTCCATAATTTAAAAATAAAATTTTATATTGATTCAAAATGAGAAGAAAAATAATTATAATAATGTTGGCAAAATGCCAGTTCATTCAATGAGCAAATGTTTCAGTTAATGCCTCAGTTGATCTCAGTTTGCATGTGCTTCTCATAGTATACTGAGTGTGATTTTAGGAACTTCTCTTCAGCATAGAGTGTATTCATTCTGCTTAGGCAGCTGAAAATAATGTTGGGTCAGCTTTAGTGAGACTTTCCACTTTTCTTGGTCACCTAGAAGGAAACTGCTGTGTTCCCATTTACTTCTTTGTGCCCTCTCTCTCCT
The DNA here is from genome assembly GCA_011680675.1 of Gymnobelideus leadbeateri. Classification (NCBI taxonomy): domain Eukaryota; kingdom Metazoa; phylum Chordata; class Mammalia; order Diprotodontia; family Petauridae; genus Gymnobelideus; species Gymnobelideus leadbeateri. Next base: position 42,961 of record WOXC01009215.1, read on the forward strand.
TTATTAAAGCAGGAAAAATCACAGTCAAGCACTCTCATATAGTGATTATTAGTTGTGAAGCTGTTCCAAGAGCACTTTCCCCCATTACACTAATCAACACTTTTCCTGCTAGCAAGACTTGACCTGTTTTCATTTTCTTCCTATGTGGGCAGAAATTCTGATTCTCACCTCTTATTCCTGATCAATAGCTTAGCTGAATATCTGGAAAAATAAAACGGTCACTCAATTTTTTTCCATACTAACCATCCCAGATCCATTGCCTCTCTGATATAAACTCTCTTTATATGTAAACTGTCGCTTTCTAATAGCAATTGTTTAAAAATATTATATAGTACTTTATGGACAACTTGAGGGATTTTCAAGGATAAATGACTACAGATGATTTCTGTCTCATGTGCTAATTTTAGAACCTAACTCTCAACTACTAGAAATTATTCTACTATAATCCCACTCTCAAATTTGGCACAGTTTGACGACTACATTTAGGCACGTCTCATTTCTGTACCTTTTAGCTGAATGACATAGTGTTAAAGATGTCAGGGAAAGTACACCTAAAGCAATGAATTATGGAGGAATAAGGTCTGTGTATATTTGAATTCCTAAAGAAGGAACTAACAAAAAGTATCAGAGTGATGTTGAAGAGGAAGATCAATACCTTTTAAAACTTTCAGGAAGGTAGACTGATATTTGTTTCCTTAAGTTCTGGGCATAATATTATTATAACCTTATATGATAAATATAGCTATACCAAATATATACATGTATACATGTATTCATGTGTGTATACATACATACATATATATATGCATGTATGTACATTCATATGTGGGCAGCTAATTGGCACACTGGATAGAGTGCTAAGTTTGGAATCAGGAAGACCTGAGTTCAAATCTAGCCTCAGACACTTACTAGTTTTGTGACTCTGGGTAAGTCACTTAACCCTTCTGCTTTAATTTCCTCATTTGTAAAGGAAATGACAAAGCACTCCATTATCTTTGCCAAGACTCAAATGGAGTCATGAAGAGTCAGGCATGGATAAAACAACTGAACAACAGCACATACATATGTACATTTGTAACTTTTTTTTTTTTGCCTTTTGGAGGGCAATTGGGGTTAAGTAACTTGCCCAAGGTCACATGGCTAGGTTTTTGTTTGTGTGTGTGTTAAGTGTTTGAGACCGGATCCGAACTCAGGTCCTTCTGACTCCAGGGCCGACACTCTACTCACTGCGCCACCTAGCTGCCCCATAAATTTTTTACAAGAGTAATTTACCATAATGTCTAATGCCCTGTGGAAAAGCTGTGTGTGTGTGTGTGTGTGTGTGTGTGTGTGTGTGTGTATACACACACATATATATATACACACACACATATACACATGTATGATATATATACACACATATATACATACATACATACATATATATATATATATGAGAAAGGTAAACAGATATCTATATGTAAAACTCAACTCGATTTAATGTAATTAACAAGACGCTTCAGCCAGGAATGGGAAACCTGTATCCTTGAGTCCACATCTGGCCCTTTAGGTCATCAAGTATAGCCCTTGAATCCAAACTTCACAGAACAAATTCCCTTATATTTGGAATCAGTCAAAGGACTGTGCTTAAGGATCTAGAAGGCCACATATGGCCTCAAGGATTCAGGTTCCCCACCCCTGCACGTGGTCTACACATTGACACTTTTACCAAGGCATTCTCAAATGCCTCTTTGATTGACTTATAGACTCAATTAATCAATCAAAGTTGGAAACCTGGTATGAAAAATTCCAAGACACCAAGGAATAATAAAACAAAATCAAAAGAATAAAAACATAGAAAAGAATATGAAATGTCTCATCGGAAAAACAACTGATCTGGAGAACAGACCAAGAAGAAATGATATAAGAATAGTCAGACTACCTGAAAATCATAATAAAGAGAAATACAATATTACAAGAAGTTATCAAGTAAAATTGCCCTGAAGTTCTAGAATAAGAAGGCAAAGCAGAAATAGAAAAAAAATCCAGAGATCACCACCTGAAAGAGAGCCCAGGAGAAAAATTTACAGGAATATCAAAGCCAAGTTTCAAAGTTCCCAGGTTAAGGACAAATTACTGGAAGCAACAAGAAAAAAAACAATTTAAATATCATGGAGCTACAATGAGAATTACACAAAGCCTAGGAGCTACTATGTTGAAGGACCATTGGTCTTGGAATACTATGTTTCACAGAGAAAAAGAGCTGGGGTTATGATGAAGGGTAACTTACACGACAAAGTTAACTATAATAGTGAATGAAAAAGAAATAGGACTTTTAATGCCTATGACTTTCAGGCATTTGTGACAAAAACAGCAGAACTTAAGAGAAAAGTCAATATATAACATCTAGGAAAAACATAAGGTAAACATCAAAGACTCAATGAGGTCAAATTGCTTACTTCTTACATGTGAAAATATTACAAGTGCTCTTATGATTGTCATCATTATTTGGGTAGTTTGAAAAAAAGGCTTGGGCTGAGCTGTGCATAATGGGGTGATTCTCAAAAATTAAAACCGTGTGGAGAGATAAAAAAGTAATTATCTCATACAAATGAGGCATAAAAGGAAAAAACCAATACAGAAGAAGCTAGTAGGGAGAAAGGGGAGGTAGTGATGGAACCTTACTTTCATCAGAAATGGATTAAAGAGGGGCAACATATATATTTAGAAAGTATAAAAGTCTTCTAAATATAGAAAGAAATAAAAAATAAACAGAGTAGGGGCAGAGGATAAAGGAGGGCCTCCTGGAGGGGTGAATAGGTTAAAGAATACAAGGATAAGATAGTGAGTAGAAGTAAAGCATAGGAGTGAGGAGGGATAGGAATAGAGTAAGAAGGATAGTGAGGAAATATAGAAGGGAGGAAAATACATGAGTAATCATAGCTTACAATGTGAATGGGAGGAATCTACCCATAAAATGGAAACTGATAGCAGATTAAAATTTGTATTCAACAGTATGTTGTTTTCAGGAGATGCTATAAAAATGAGAGATACACTCAGAGTTAAATAAAGTCAGGAACTGAATTTTTATGTAAAAAAGCAGGGATAGCAGTCATGATTTCAAAGCTAAAGCTAAAATAGCTTTAATCAAAAGAGAAAAATAAGGAAACTACACTATGTGTCAGCAATATTATTTAATATTGTTTTAAACCATTTAAAATAATTAGATAGTATAAAATATCTGAGAGTCTACCTGCCAAAACAGACACAGGAATTATAAAATGTTTTTTATACAAATAAAGTCAGATCTAAATAATTGAAATAATATTTATTGTTCATGGGTAGATAAAGCCAATATATTTTTTAAATGACAAAAAAATTGCCTAACTAATCTATTTATTCAATGCCATCCCAATTAAATTACTACAAATTATTTAAATTAGGAAAAATAATAACAAGTTCATATGAATTAACAAAAGGTCAGTAACTTCAAAGAAACCAGGAAGAAAAGATGTAAAGGAAACAGATTCGGTAATATGAAACCTTAAACTATATTACAAGGTGGGAGAATTGTTGAAGTATAGAATGGATAATTCCAATTATTCCAAATTAAAATTTTCTTGTGTAAATAAAACCTATGCAGTCAAGAATAGTAGGACTGTAGAAAACTGGGGGGAAACTTTCATAGACAATCTTTCAGACAGGATGTGATTAGTTTGGAATATTGCTGTGATGTAGGAAATGATGAGCTGGTTTATTTAGGAAAATACAGGAAGACTAGGACTTATGAAGGAAGATGCTATCCACCTTCAGAGAAACAGATAACATGTAGAAGTAAACATAGTATGGTCTTACATATATGTGTATGAGTGTATATGTATATATATATATGTGTGTGTGTGTGTACATTTATAGGTATCTATCTATAGCTATGTGTGTGTGTATATATGTATAGATACATACATATATCTATATAGATATAAATACATAGATATCTCCATGCTTAATTGTGGCCTTCTTTAGGGTGGGGTGGGAGTTTGGCAGGGAAGGAGGGGAAAAATATAAAGTAAAAAACATACCAACAAAGAACTAAAGAAACTTACAAGGAAGTAAACAAAATCTGAAAACAATGTGGAGTATTTATTATATAGGTTTTCTTGAAATGGAAATTTATTGTGTTATATTGAATCCTCTCTTCTGCTCTGCTGTGTACATGTCAATGTGTTCTTTTTCTTTTCTCATTTTGTATTTAAATTTAAAGTAAATAATAAAATATACAAAAAGAAACTGCAAGAACACCTACTTTGATAAAATATTAAATATCAGCATTTTTAAAAAGAAATTACATAGAATTTCTCCATTAAATGGTATAATGGTAGAGTACTGGATTTGGAGTCAGATAATCAGTGTTTGAATCCTCTAACCAATATACACTGGACTTTACGTTCTTCTTAAAAATGATAGGATTGTGCTAGACCTCAAGGTTCTTCTTCAGCTATAAACATCTGATCCTTTGATACACAGATGCAAATTCCTTGCCAAAGACTTTGCCAGAATATGGGGGAAAAGGAAAGAAGCCTTGGCTAGATAAAGAAGAGGTCTTATTGTCATTAATTTTTTCTTTTTGTTGTTTTTTTTCCTTTTGGTTTTTCCTTTTTGTTCTTATTCTTCTTTCACAACAATACTAATGTGGAAATATGTTTAATATGATTGCACATACATAACCTATATCAGATTTCTTGCTGTCTTGGAGAGAGGGAAAGGGAGGGAGGAGGAAGAAAAATTTAGGCCTCAAAATCTTATAAAAGTGAATGTTGAAGGCTATCTTTACATGTAACTGGAAAAAATAAAATACTATTAAGGGTGGGGGGAGAGCAAGATCCAAGTTCCACCAAAATGCCACTTCATTTATAATTAAATAAATGGCATTTCAATTTTTAAAAGTTGTATGTCAAGAAAGCAACCTTTTTGGGGAGTATAAATTAAGATGGAAAAACTCCAGTAAAATGAAATGAAGAGGCTCCTGCAACATCTTTATCATTATGACTCGGATCCTTGAGAATAAGTTCCTTCTAATTGCTAGTAGAAGTGATCTGAACTTCTGTCACTTGTATCTGATTCTTCACTGGTATTGACTTGGGCTTTTACCATAGGTCAGATTTAGGTGACTGCTGCCCATGGAGGATCTTTTTACTACTACCTTTGGATCTTATCCAATGTACATGATAGTGGTTTGTAGCCTCTTCTTAGGTCATTTAATGACCCATGGCAGAAAATTGTTTAAATATCTGAAAAATGAAGGACTTTTGGAGTAATGTAATTCACTCAATTTATGCAGAAAATACTGTTTTCTTTTTTAACTTTAAAAAAAAGAGCCAATGTACCAGCATGACCATGGAGAAATAATCCCATGATTAGTAATAGAGAATATACATGCAGATGACAGGAAACAAGTGTTCAAAATATTTGAATGAGGAGCAAAACAGGTGAGGAAGAAAATATTTTTCTCAATAGTGATTATATTCTCATTTAGTTTGGAAGCCAAACATATATATTCTAGGGGAAGAAAATAATCCCAAGGAAAACTCTACCAGAAATTGAAATCTGCTTCACATACTTGCCACTCCCAAAGCCACCAGGTACTGCATGTAAAAGTTCACTAGAAGCAATTGTTGAATTATCTATGCCCATCGGCAGGTGGCAGTGCTTAATACTTAGAGCTGGTCTTGGAGTTAGGAAGACCTGAATCAAGTCCTGCTTCTGAAATATACTGGGTGTGACCCACAACTCCCTAAGAGACTAGAAGTCACAGAGAAGGTGGCAATCTGTATTGGTAGAATGAATTTCCTCACTGGGAGTTCATGATACCAAAGAAATAATAGGTCTCAAGTAACATTCTATCTGTTCTGCCCTTCAACACTGACAGCTATTTTCATGTTTCAGTTTGCTTCTAAGCTCTATTGCTTCTCGTTGTTCAGTCATTTTTCAGCCATGTCTGACTCTTTATGACCTCATTCTGGGTTCTCTTGGCAAAGATACTTGAATGGTTTGCCATTTCCTTCTCCAGTTTATTTTACAGATGAGGAACTGAGGCAAACAGGGTCAAGTGACTTGCCCAGGCTCATACAGATAGTAAAGTGTCTGAGGTCAGATTTGAACTCATGAAGGGATTTTCTTTGTAGCTCCAGGTCTGGCACTCTATCCACTGTATCATATACCTGCCTCCATGCTCTGTATGATATTTAAGTGGTCATTCCCTCCAAGTGACTATATTTTTTCATACCATATCATGGCTTTCTTCTTTGTCATGTACTTCAGCAATGTTAATCATTCTTCGCATCAGAAAATAGGGAAAATTATTGACTCTGTTTTGTTTATTGGTAATTAAGGCAAAGATGCACTCCAGGCTACAGAAGGAATAATAACTAAGATTAGCACTCATAATTTCCTAGAAGCAAATCCTATCCACAAAATATATCCAATCTTCTTTATTTAAAAGATGTCAAAGGAAAAAGTGAACAGTAACCTTTTTAGCAATAAAAGACATCCCAGATACCTATTTTCTGGGGGCAGAGGGAACTAATTACTATTTTTTCATAATTATGAATATATATCAGCATGGCTTATACAAACATTTATATGAATTTGAATAGGACATGGAATCTATGCATAAGCTCTGAAAGAAATCACTTAGTGGTGAAGAAAATTTTCTAATAAAAATTATATGACATGGAACACTAATTTTATGATTAATTTTCATTCCTCTTTATTCTGCATTCCTGATAACTTCTGGACTTTTTCCACATTGATCCAGAAACCCTGTCATCCTGGAAACTCATTTTACCCCTGGACTTCAAACACTGGAAGTATCTTCTGCCCCTGTAGTCTCTGTCTCTCTCTCTCTCTCTGTCTCTCTCTCCGATTGGCTAGTTCATCCCAGAACTTCAAATTTAAGGAGTGTGTTTAGGCCAAAGAGGGAATAACATACACACTCAGTTGGGTATAGAAATCTATCTAACCCTACATGGAAGTAGGAAGAGGAAGGGATAAGAGAAAGATGTGGGGCTGATAGAAGAGAGGGCAGATTTGGGGGAGGTGGTAGTCAGAAGCAAAACACTTTTGAGAAAGGACAGGATGAAAGGAGGGAGAAGGATAAACAGGGGAAAACAGAATGGAAGGAAATACATGGTAATCATAACTAGAAAAATTATAGCAAATTTCTCTGATAAAGGCCTCATTTCTCAAATATATAGACAACAGAGTCAAATTTATAATGCCAGTTATTTCCCATTTGATAAATGGTCAAAGGATATGAAGAGACAGTTTTCAGATGAAGAAATTAAAACTCTATAGTCATATAAAAATGCTCTAAATCACTACTGATTGGGGCAGCTAGGTGGCGCAGTGAGTAAGAGCACCGGCCTTGGAGTTGGGATGACCCGGCATCGAAACCGGCCTCAGAAAATGAGCACCCACATATAAATAATGACTAGCCGTGTAACCTTGAGCAAGTTACTTAACCCCAATTGCTTTAAAAAAAATCACTACTGATTAGAAAAATGCACATGTTAAAAACCTTGAGGTACCATCTATCAGATTGGCTAATATGGCAGAAAAGGGAAATGACAAATTTTGGAGGGAATGTGGGAGAACTGGGACACTGTTGGTGCAGTTGTGAGGTTATTCAACCATTCTAGAGAACAATTTGGAACTATGCCCAAAGGGTTTTAAAACCATGCATATCTTTTGACTCATCAATACTACTACTAGGTCTTTATTCCAAAGAGTTAAAAAAAAGGAAAAGGTCTATTTGTACAAAAATATTTATAGCAACTCTTTTTGTGGTGCCAAAGAATCAGAAATTGAAGGGATGCCCATCAATTGGGAATGGTTGAACAAGTTGTGGTTTTGATGGAATACTCTTGTGCTATAAGAAATGAAGAGCAGGATTCTTTCAGAGAAACCTGGAAGAACTTAAGTGAACTGATGAAAAGTGGGATGAGTAGAACCAAGAGAACATTGTACAGAGGAATAACAATATTGTATAATGATCAACTATACATGATTTAGCTATCCTCAGTGATACAATAATCCTAGACAATTCCAAGATATTTCTGATGAAAAATGCTATCCTTCTTCAGAGAAAGAACTGATGGAGATTGAATATAGATCAAAACAAGCTTTTTTTAACTTTCTTTATTTTCTTGTTTTTTTTTAGTCTGTTTTCTTTCACAACATGAAGAATGTAGAAATGTTTTGCTTGACTGCACGTATACAACCTATATCAAATTGCTTGCCTTTTCAATGAAGGGGGAGGAGAGAGAGGGAGGGACTCAAATTAGAGTTTAATTTTTTAAAAAATTAATGTTTAAAATTGTTTTTACATGTAATTAGAAAAATAAAGTATTTAAATAAAGCAAAAATACAGTAATTCTGTAAAGAGCAATAATTACATAATAATTATATATTATAATAAATAATAATAATTCAATAATAATAAACACTAATTAAATATATGGCTGCTGATCACTGAAGAATTAACAATGAGTACCACTCATGGGAATGGTGACTTATGAGCATGCTGTGCCCCAATGATGAAGAAAGTGCCTGAAACAAAAAACAAATAAGGAAGCAATCAATAATAATAGTAGGGCTTACTGTATACTAGGCTCTGAGCCAAGGACAAAGCTGGAAACCTAGAGTGAGAAAAAGAGTACAATCTACTGGAGAAGATAGGAGGGGATGTGATGAAGAATGATTGTGAGGTGGTCAGTCTTGTTAAAGAAAAGAGCCACCTCTTCACTAGAGGCTGAAGTAAAGGAAGACAAAAATGTGTATATACATATGTGCATGTAGATAGATAGAGAGAGAGAGAGATAGATTGATAAATAAAGAGATAGATAGATAGATAGATAGATGGATGGATAGATAGATTGCCAACTGTTATTGTCCTTCAACATCCTATGCCTTCCCTTCTTTCTATCCTTTTACCTGGAAGCCCTAAAATTCTCCATAGACAAGAAAGCGGAACCATCTGTCTAGTAGCCAGGTAAAGTGTTTATTATAAGGTCCTATATGAGGTGCACATTAAGAGAGAGAATAGGGCTTGATATATAGATATTTGAGGTCTTGCCATAGAGATGATAACTGAACCCATGTGAGCAGATGAGATCATCAAATGAAATAGTATAGAGGAAATGTAGATTAGAAATGGGGAAAAGTAGGGCAACAGGTGGCACAAGACCTGAGTTCAAATTCAGCCTCAGACACTTGACACACTAGTTGTGTTATCTTGGGCAAGTCACTTAACCCCAATTGCTTTGCCTCCCCCCCAAAAAAATAAAAAAAGAAATGGGGAAAGGTAAAGGCATGCATACTTCTATAGTACCTACCTTGTACCAATCACTGTGCTAAGTGGTTTACAAACATCATCTCATTTGATCCCCACAACAAGCTGGCCAGATAGATGCTATCATTATCTCGATTTTACAATTGAGTAAACTATTTTATAAATTAGATATGCACAAAGCAGAAGTGCTTATGCAGAGTCTTTATTGAAGTAGAAGTATATAATCCCTTTAAAAATCTGAACAAGTAAACTTATACAAAAAAGACTTTAAGAAGTTTAGTCTGTGATATTCCAGGACACTTAGAATTAAGAGGGGTTGGGAAAAGCTCTTTGTAGAAGGACAATTAAAGATTTTATAGATTAAAAGTAATGACAATACACGTTAAACAGCTGAACAAGAGATTAAGTAAGATGAATATTTGAAACTCAGCAAGAATTGGCCGAAAAGGATTCTAGACCTGAATTTCTTGATATTTGATACCTCAAAGCCTAGGAATTGTGGTTTATCATGCTTAGCAAAAACACATAAGGCACACGCAAATATTACCAAGAGAATTAGTTTAAATCCAGACTTGACCAAAAGAAACTCATTTATTCACGGGGTTTGGGACACATGTTAATGTGAAGGTTGACGCCTTAAATATTATTTCATGCTCCCACTGTTGAAAGTAATGCCAGCATATTGTAAGGGGCAGGGTCTATCCCCTCCCCAATTAATCACAGAGGGCCTGGGCACCAGGTTTGAAGCAATCAAGTATTCAAAAGTAAATTGTATGTAAATGAATTCTTAATATGGAGTTCATTCCTCCTGGTTTAAGTTGGCCAAGAGGAATTAGTTGATTTTCTTGAGATACCTAATAGCTCACTAGTGTGTAGGATTGCTTCACAACAATAAAACTGGCCTGGATTTTCTCTGGTTGTGCCCATATATGGAATGCACTTCTTCCTCATCTCTGCCTACCAGCTTCCCTGGATATTTTTTAGTCTCAATTTAGAACTCATCTTCTACAAGAAGCCTTCCCCAACTCCTCTTAATTCTAGTGTCTCTCCTTTTAATTATTTCCAATTAATTCTGTATATAGCTTGTTTAAACATATTTTTGCTTGTTCTCTCCTTGTGAGCTCCTTGAGGACAATAGACTGTCTTTTTTCCCCTTTCTTTTTATATTCCCAGCACTCAGCACAATGCCTGGAACCTAGGAGGTGTTTGATAAATGCTTATTGACTAAGCAGTTTGGAGTTAGACGTTCTTCATTGGTATCCTCTCTGTCATTTATTACCTCCATGTATGACCTCAGGCTGTACTAGTTGGCCCTCAGTTTCCACATTTGGAAAATGAATGGTTTGGACTAGATAACCTATGAGGTCCCTTGCAGTAGTAGTTCTATGTATGAACTAGTCTGTGAAGCAGATGGAATAAATAGCTTTATGCTAATTCTATAGATGTAGAAACTGTCTTCCAGAGGTTGATCTGCCTACCTATTTAGCTGCAAAACCAAGATTTGAGCACAGCTCTTAGAACACCACTTCCACATCTACTATATCATTATAGCTCCATTGGACAGAGTATGTCCAGCTGTGCCCCAACAATGAAGAAAGCACCTGAAGGACTTTCAAAGGTCTTGGATGAAAGAAGGAGAGGGAAGGGGGGAGGAAGGTACGAAGCACCTACTCAATACCAGGCATTGTGCTAGATGCTTTACAAATTTCTCTTTTGAGCCTCACAACAACCCTGAGAGATAAGTGCTATTATGATCCTCATCTTACAGTTGAAGAAACTGAGGCAGGCAGGTTAAATGACTTACTCAGAGTCACAATTAAGTATCTAATGTTGAATTTGAACTCAGGTCTTCCTGATTCCAGACCCAGAGCTCATTCCTTTGTATCACTTAGCTGCTTCTAGGAGAGTCATAAACATCAGAAAAGGAAGATGTGTATGTAAAAGCTTAAATGCCTGCTTTTAGTTGTCTATTCATATAAGCCTAGAGAGGAGAAAGCTAAGGAGCAACTTGAAGAAATACACACACACACATACATATAGATATATAGGTACATATACATATACCTATACATATGAAAGACTGCGAAAAGGTTGGTACCCAGTTATTTTCCATTTTCACTGAGAGAAGAACAAGAAATAAGGGGTTTATGCTATGAAGAAAACATTTAACCTAGGCAAAATGAAAAATTTCTTGACAGCTAAAATTGTTTAAACATCAATATGGGTTACCCTGGGAAGCTGAACAAGGTAGGAGGTAAGGGGATGATAGGAAGCGACAAATCGCTTCTCTCAGGGTCTTGAAAGATTGGGTTGTAGTGGAATGGTCTCTAGATTAGCTGTCTTAATCAAATAATTTGAATTCTAGGGCCTCAGCTTCCACATCTGTAAAATAATCAGTCTTTATTACTTTTCCTAAGATCACTTCCAATTCCCACATTCTAAAATAGATTCTCATTCGTCTTGTCCCAAGACAATATATGTTCCAAACACTTAATTAAATTTTTACAGTAAGGTATTGTAAACATCCCAAAAAATAAAAAGAAAAAATTCAGACTTCTTCTGTGGTACAAAGGAAGGTAAAAAAAAAAATTATGCAGATTTTCCAGATCACAGGGGCACTGTGCCCCTGACCCCTGTGAGGTTGAAGGGATAACTGTATAACACTGATTGGAGAGAAGTGGCTAGGGAAGAGGGTTTAGGGCTAGAAAGACACTGAGATTGTTAGTGGATTCAGCCTAAGTAGGCAGTCACACCTTTCCTAATGCACAGAGACAGGTCAGATAGCCATGCTGGCTACACCCTGATATTCTGGTACAGGAAACATGGGATGCGGCTTATTAAATATAGAAAACAGAGGTGAGCATTGACCCTCCCTCTAATCCACAACATTTTGGACCCATGTCAAGTCCTCAAGATGAATGGATTAACTCCCTCATGATAGGGACCTACAGAGCTAGGTCTTTAACTTGTGAGGAGAGATGGTCAGTGCCAGGACATATGGCAAGATACCTATGATGCCTAGACTTGGACAAACCTATGAATGGATAAATGCCAAAAGGATGACCTAAGGTCAAAAGATAGAAAAGATGAGTCTAGGAATGTTCAATTACTTTCTACAACCATAATTTTATTGTCATTGTTATTTACAGCTTTGAACTGAAATGTTTGGGGAATTCATTTATACAGTTACCATTGTACAGGACCTAATTTCAGAGTTGTTACCAGTTAGGTCAGGCAAACAGAAAATGTCAGTGATGAAAATTATTTATTTTGGAGATACAGTATTACTATTTTCATAATACTAAGTAACTTTTATTATGTTAGGACTCAAAGAGTCAACTATGTTATGTACTTTGCCAATCCAACTCCATCATTTCTAAGCATATCAGATGCACTAACAATCCTAAAGATAGAAATAGAACTAGACCTAGAACTAGAACAGGGCAACTGGGGATAAACCACTATTTCTTCCCCTCAAAGACTGTCTGCTACTTAACTGGCCTTATTTACTTACCTGGCCCAAGCTGACACTGATATTTGATCAGTCATTCATTTTTACTCAACAAATAGATATTTATTAAATGTTCACTATATTAAAGTCCTCCTCTTGTTTACAATTCAGTCACAACTCATCCAAAGGACCAAATAATTGGCTTCACACCCCTTTCCCAAGACCCCAAATTAATAGAGACCAAGGTGAAAGAGGTACATGCTGGAAGGGGGTGGGGGTGTACTTCAATGAAAATAATGTTTAATCTGACACACCTCCCTACAATAAACTCTTACTCATTTCTAAAATGCAAGCAATTATTCTTGCACCCCTTTTCTTAGAGGATGGTTGGGAGGAAAGTGTTTTGCAAACTACAAAACCCTATATAAAAGTCATCTCAAGGCAGGCATTTAAAATCCCCCAAAGTTCTAGAAAGCAGAACAGGGAGAAAATATGTGCAGCATAAAGGTCACTAGAAAAGGGCTGCCCAATTTCATGAGTGATAGTAAATGTCTTTGTAGTTCTTAGAGATAAGGAAATTGAAGCCCAGAGAGGTAATTTACCCAATAACACACAGCTAGATGAGACATTAGATTTATGGTCTTTCTTTCTTGGTGGCGTTTCATGAGCCTAGCCCCAAACTAGTGTCCTCATGTGAGGTATTTATAGTGCCCTTATGAGAAGTACTTCCCACAATATTGTTTGTTTTTCAGGTGATGTCATGCCTACATTGCAAGCAAGAGCAGGGCCTTGACATAGTGGGTGCTCAATAAACTTTTGTTTGAAGAATGAAAATGGATGAACAATCAAACACTGTGCAGAAAGATTTCCTACAATGTTTGTAAAAACACTGAAATAATAAGGACTCACTATTTGATTCACTATAAAATTGCTGGGAAAATTGGATAGCAGTATGGGAAAAACTAAATTTATAGCAATACTTCACACCTCATCCATACTTTCCTGAAGTGGGCAATACCGCCGCCAGGTTCTGGAAAGATGGGAGAGAGGGCTACAGCCGCCACAGAAGCAACTTGGGGCCATTGAATAAAAATAAGAGGGCAGTGGAAGCATACGAAAAGGAGAGAAGGAAATTCTCAAAAAGCCCTCCCACATGTTTCATCTATTGTATAACAAAGCTAAAGTCATAGTGATTACATCATTTTCCAAATAAACACCAAAAAAATCCAAGTTATCACAGATCGGTTGTCAAGTCTGAGGACCGGTCTTAATAAGTAAGCGTTGGCAGGTAAGCTTGTGGGGCATTGTCAGGAAGTCCAGCATGCATCGACAGGAATATGTGCATGTAATGTTTTTCTTACAATTTGACACTATACAATTACATGATGCAATATTTAGTCATCAAAATTTCAATGCAGGAAACAAACCACAAATTTACAATGAATTATTAAATTTAAGATGTGTCATTTTATTAAAATATTTTTAAATGATACAAATTTTTTTTTAAAAACTATTAAAGCGTTAAAGAAAATAATTTCCAGGGGGGTGTTGAATAATTTTTTTAAAGGGGGTGGCAGGCCAAATAAGTTTGGGAACCTCTCCTTATACAAAGGTAAGATCCAAATGGATATGTGGCCTAGACATAAAGGGTCACATCCTAAACAAATTAGAGAAACCTGGAAAAATTATTTATCTGATGTATGGATAGTAGAAAAGTTCATGACCAAGTAAGAAATAGGATTATAGAAGATAAAATGCATGATTTTGATCATATACAATTGCACAGTTATTACATAAACAAATATAATGAAGCTAAGATTGCAAGGGAAATAATTAACCAAGAGCTTACTTTGCAGCAATTTTCTCTGATAAAGGTTCCAAGATAAATAAAGAACTGATTCTAATAAGTTCACCTTTCACTGTCACCAGGAAGGTGAAATAAAATCCTTAAGATGTTAAAAATGGCTCTGCTCAGTCCTGCCTGTGTAAGGGACAATTAGGTAGGTCTTCTGTTCATGTTGAGACAGCTGCTAGATGGTACCAGGTTGTTTCTATAAGATTAACTGACTTCCTCCAACTTTTTCAGTCCGATGTTCAATATTTCAGTAGGGCTATGATCTCATCAGTGTGGGTATTGCTTCCACCTTTGCAGATAGAAACTCAGTCAAAATTATCTAGTTCTGAGCAATTCTCATCGTTAGCTTTTTATAATTCCTTTGCAGAATATCTACCCCATGTATTGGAGACCTCCTTTGATTCTTTTAATAATCTGTGTTTAGGGCAGCTAGGGGGCACAGTGAATAGAGCGCCAGATCTGGAATCAGGAGGACATGAGTTCAAATCCGGTCTTGGACACTTAACACAAAACTGGCGGTGTGACCTTGGGCAAGTCACTTATCCCCAATTGGGCCTCCAAAAAAAATTAATCTGTGTTTAGCCTGCTACTGGGGCAATATTATTCTGAGAGTCATAGCCCAAATAGAGAAATGTTGTCTTCTCATCTGAAGAAGATTTTATGACAAGGAAGGGGAGATGTTCATCTCAAGGCAAGAGTTGGAACTACTGAAGTGGAGGGCGGAGAGTTTGTTTTTGTTGTTTTCAATTTTGTTTTCCTTCAGTTGCACCAGATTTCATTAACAGCATAGGTATTCATCTCATCCAAGAAGAATAAAATGCAGATGACCTCCAGACTAAGGGAGAGATGCATAGGTCAATGGCCTGTAGCATATTACTATGACTTGAGTGCAAAGGGATGGCACATCAGACATTATCAATGATTTCTACAGTCACAAATTGACTCAGGTCAGTCAGGAGAACTTCTCTGAAAAAATTATGAAAGGAGTGATTGCTTCTGAGAAACTTCTATGAAAAGTTTGTAGAAGCATGTGAACAAGAATCACAGAGGTAAGGAGGTCATGGATTAGTCTGATTTGACATCATTGAGAACTCAGTGTACAAACTCAAAGTATTCCATTGTTTTTACTGTACTAACTTTATTCATACTATTATTTATTAATAATGTTTGCCTAACAAATCCACAAAAAGAAATATCTCTACCAAAAGACTTTAATTTCCCAGCTCCATAAAATTATCCAATACTGACAGCAAACAATAATCACAAAGTGAAAAAAGAATAACTCAAATTGTAAAGATGTCCTTAATTTACTGTATACTAGAATTAAATAATGTTTTTGCCTGTACTTGCTGTTGTAATGGGCTGGGAATTATGATCTCCACACACATACCCAGATCAGTTGATGTACTTACATGAAGTAGTCACACATGGTAAGGTTTTCATATGTTAAAAAGGTGTGATATGCCTTTATGAGATGTGAACAACCCTCGAATTGAGTAAAGAAGGGAGCAATATTATTGGCTAAGCAAATAAATTAGCCAAGCCTCTGGAGGCTTTAAATAGCTATACCTTGAATAAATTTAAACATTTCCAAAGTAGGAGATAGTTCAGGTTTGGGAGCTTCCTGTGGAAGTGAGAAAGAAAGATTACTCTTCCCTGTGATGTTAGCAATGTTCTCTAGCAGCAGAGTGGGGGCTCCCTATCAAGCAGTTCTAGAGTTTCTCAGTTTAAGAGAAATAAAGTAAGTAATCAACTAAGGAAGCAGAAATACTCCAGATGAACACAAATAGAGAACTGTGGTCACTAGAGGGAGGAAGTTTCTTCAAACAATGGGATGATCAATGGCAGCAGAGAAGAGAGCAAGCTATGGAAAAGTGCAGAAACCTTGCTGAGCAACTTGCTGCACCATGGGGAGATACATGAGAACTCAACAATGGAAGCACTTCACTATGAGGAATTCTGAGTTGCTTTTACTAGATAGGGATCCTATGACATAGGTCTCACTAACATTGTACTCTTGGGGAAATATTTTGTAGCAATTATTTTTATTTGTGATTATAGTCATTGTCTTTGCTAAGAGCTACTGGCTGATTCTTTTTTTTTTTTAAGATTTATTTATTTATTTTTGCTTTTTGGAGGGCAATTGGGGTTAAGTGACTTGCCCAAGTTCACACAGCTAGTTTTTTGTGTTCAGTGTCTGAGGCCAAATTTGAACTCAGGTCCTCCTGATTCCAGGGCTGGTGCTCTAATCACTGTGCAACCTAGCCACCCCTACTGGCTGATTCTTAATGAGAAGCACACAGGTTAGGGTTTGTGAACTTATAGATTTAGATGTCTACAAGCTAACCAATGTAGCACCTGACCTCTGGGGTCCTAAATCATAAACTGGGGGAGTACCCAGAGGGGTGCTACATTTGCTGTAATTTAATTCAGTAAGGTACCAACATAATGAAAAACTATGACTATTTCTTTGTTTCAAATAGTATTTCTCAGGCAGGCTGATAAAGGAAAAACAACCAAATACAATCCACTCTGCTATTGCTTGTTTTGAAAATGTGAATTCGTTTCTATGATATTGATATATTACAAAACAATTTAAACATATCACAAATTTCATGTGAGGAAAAAAAACACACCACTTCACGGTAATTCATAAACTGCAACCATTCTGAAAACCATTTCCACAATCAAACGTCAGGTCTTTTTTATTTTAAGGAAAAGTGCTGTATTTATTTATCTTCTGGTGCAATAGACACCGTGGGTGGAGGGAGGTTGATGCATACCCACCTTCACCCCAACTTTGCCAGCCCAGACCTATGGGAACCAGTCGGGCATTAGCCTGAGGCCTTTGACATACTATTTATTGTACTGTTTTTTGTATTTCTTAACCATTTAACATGTATACACTTGTGCTACCATTTTTATCAGGTTCCTTTTTCTAATGTGTCACTGAAGAAATTATTGGCCATTATGTCCCTCACCTCTTTTTTCTCATAAACCCTATGAATTTTGGTGTGTGATTTTGCAGAGTGATTTTTGAGAACATGTAAGTCTCATTTTAGCAGAACTGACTTACTATTCGTTTCAGGTTATGGACTAGTGTTCTGTACGCTGATTTCAAAGAGCAGCCAAATTGACAGGACACTTTTTATTTTCTAGAATGAGTTACCTCAGGTCAGGGGCCCAATTCTTTTCAAAGGCTGCCTCCTACTCTTTCCGTGCACTTTAGTCTTGACAATTTTGTTTCTATAAGAAATTGCAAGCATAGAATAACCCATTCAAAACTATTATCCCTGCACTTAACCTTTAGATCTTCATTTTTAAAGTGCAATTCATCTTCATTGGGCAATTTAATTCCTAAATTTGGCATAGACCCATTGAACCCCGGGACTTAGAAATGGCCTACTGTGATCTTAATGGAACTCACTCTTCTTCTTTTACATTGTTCCTTTTGTACTTCAGGTCTACCATTTCTCCTAAAAGCAGGTTTCATAAATAAAGAGGTTTTATTTGACCAAAATGATGCTTCTTTTCTTCAAATGGAAGGGAATTAAATTGCACTGTCAACTCTTTTCTCTAGCTGAAGCATCAGGTTTGCACTTGGGCAGGACTCATCTCCTAGAGTAAGATTATTTTAACTCTTAATTTGGAATCAGAAGGCCTAGATTTCAATCTCATCTCTACCCTGGCCAAAGCAAGTTCACTAAAGAGGACCTCACTTTCTTCACCTGTAAAATGAGCAGACTGATTGAGATGTGTCGAAGACCTCATCCAACTACATGCAAATTTTATCATTGTTTTTACAGGACTATAAGTTTTCTATCCTTTTTGAATAAGTTAGCTTTAAGGATTTTCTTCTAGATCTTAGAATTATTTTCCATTGTTTTTTTTTCTTTTTTTTGGAGGCGGGAAGGAAGGGAAATTGAGGTTGACTTGCCCGAGGTCACATGGCTAGTTAGGGTTAAGTGTCTGAGGCCAGATTTGAAATCAGGTCCTCCTAACTCCAGGGCCAATGCTCTATTCACTGTCCATTGATTCCTTAAAATTCCCCAGGTTAGGGTCTATGATAAAAAAAATCATGCTTCCACAATTTCTATATTGAGGACCCAGAAATTTCTCTTTTATTAAATCTAGAAATTTCACTGCCATGTGGAGAATTAAGAGTCACAATTCTCTGCAAATTCCTATTATTTCTGAGTTCGTTTCTCAGTTCTTTATTATCACTCTCTGTCCACTCCTCTATTTTTATTCAAGTTGTACCCATCTTCCTAAGCCCAATGCAAGCATATTCCCATTAGACTTTCCCTGAGGACTCTAGCTTCTATTGACATTCTTCTTTTCTGAGTTCATACCGGATTGTATGTACTGAACCACATCAGCAGGAAATTGGCCATATCCTATTATTATCATATATTATAAATGCATTTGTATAATACATACATACATACATGCATTCATGCATGCATATATTGTTCTGGAGTTGTGATTTTATTACCACTGAGGAGTCTCTATGTGGAAATTATTCTGACTCACACAAATTGGTAACTAACTCATAGCTTATAGATCCTTGGGGCCTTTAAGAAGTTAAGCAACTTGTCTGTGATCACAAGACTAGTATGTGTTAAGAGAGTGGACTGGAATCCAGGTCCTCCTGACTCCCAGGACAGCCCTCCATCCATTAGACCATGCTACCTGTCATACTGTAATTTATTACTAATTGTTAATCACCATTAATTCAATGTTTTAGTCTTACCTGTGGGAAAGTAAGGCTTTAAAACTAGGCTTGCACCTAGGCTTGTGAATTCTTTAAGGTAAGAGATTCTGATATTTCTTTTGTATCTTCCACAGGTTTAGCCCAGGGCTGGGTTCCTCATTCATCTTAACTATATTTCCTTAGCTAGGTTTTGCTTTTTGGAGGGCAGTTGGGGTTAAAAGACTTGCCCAAGGTCACACAGCTAATAAATGTTAAGTTTGAGGCCAGATTTGAACCCAGGTCCTCCTGACTTCAGGGCCAGTGCTTTGTTCACTGAGCTACCTAGCTGCCCTGACAAGTACAATTTTGCAGTCTCTGTAAAATATGTGTCTCATGGTGTTCTTAACTTGGTCAAGTCCAAAGGACCACCAAGACCTAAAGACTTTCCTTGATTCTACACATGGGAAAATAAGCAATTTATCAAAGTTTGAGCCAAAGAAGAGTAAAATCAACAGAATATCATAGGAGTAAAAGAATCAGAATTTGAGATGTATACTTTTTTTTGAGGCAATCAAGGTTAGGCATCTTGCCCAAAGGTCACATAGCTAGTAAGTGTCTAAGGTCACATTTGAACTCAGTTCTTTCTGACTGGTGCTTTATCCACTGTGCTACCTAGTTGTCCCTTGGTATGTACACCTTAAAGTACCATGGGAGAAAATGGTCAGTTTCTCTTTGTTCTCCCAGTCTTCCCTCTTTTTTATTGTCCTGTCTCCTTTCTTTTTCTTTTTTCTTTCTTCCTTCTTTCCTTCCTCCCCCTTCTCCTTCTGTTTCTCTCTGACTCTCTCTTTGCTTTCATTCTAGTCCTTTACGGGCTGAAGGATTAAACCAAAAATGTTGAGGGACCCTCACCCAACTATTGGTCCACACACTATGTCCTAGATGATATGACTAGTTATTTTTGTAGAATTCATCAGAGTGTCTTTTTTTAAGATCAATCTGTTTTGTTTGGTCTCAGAGCTTGATTATAACATTTTCTGTGGTGTCTTTATGTGAAAGGTAGGAATAAAAATTCTCTGTGAACTTGATTTGGAAGTCATTCTCAAACTCCAGCTCTAATTAAGTAAATAAGGTGAGAGCGATCACATAAGAGTTTTAACATGGAATGAGTCAGATAAGCTGTAGGTTTAAAAAAATCCATTCTGATATGTGATTCAAGGTTTTATTACATAATGTCTATTTCTAGGATTTAGTCTCCAACAATGAAATTGATCTTTAATTGATTCATGCTAGTATAAATCTCAATGACAAATAAGTTTTCAAAAAATAGGCATGCCACTCCTGTATTATACTTTTGTATTACAACTTTCCAAATATTTTAGGCATTTTCTTCTTATTTTGTAGGCACTAAATTACATATAGTTTTCACAAATTTACTATAAATTTAAAAACCATTGACAAATACATCTGAATTCATAAGTAAGTAATGTTTTAAAGATTGTATGTGAAACTGTGAACTTTTATTTCAGGTTGAATAAGTCCAGATCATTTAAATCATGTGATACACATGTTGCCTGTAGTGCAACATGTGTATCACAGGATTTATATGATCTGGACTGATCCAAGTTATGTCTCCAAGGAAGTCTGGCCATGACCAGACAATTACTCCTGCTACCACCTTCAGAAAGGGTATTTACTGTATCTACTGTTACATGTCAGATATTTTCATTCTGGAACTCATAAGGGTTTCCAGACAAAAGTCACCGTCCCTCATCACTTCATCTAGGGAGTAGTCCCACTGCAGACTGGAAGAATGACAGACAATTCACTATCAGTCAGCTTAGTTCCCTTCCCACCAAAAGATTTCACATAAAGGATAATCATTGATAGTGACCAAAGAAATTTGTTTTTAATTTTGTTTTTGTACAAACAGTACAAAAGTAATGGGGGAAGTTAAATAGCTGAACAGTTTAAAAGTGAGAATACACAAAAGTAAAGGAACTCTGAAACTCAATTAAAACTGGAATTTCAGATCAACCACTAAGGAAACTATTTCACCTGAGAAGTCTCAGGAAAGAAGTACCAAGAATCAAGGGACATGTTCAGGTACCAAATTTATCCACATGGTTGGTTAAGGCACTAAGGGCTCTGATTAGTTATTCAAAGCCTGCTGTTGGAATCCTTTTTCCCATCTCTGCTTCTCCCATAAGCCTCTCAGCCAATCAGAAGTCACCTCTCCTTCCCTCACATATACAGTATATAGCATCACAGGGCTATCTTTCAAGGGACCACCAAATACACTTGGGGTAAGTTGGGGTTATTCTTCTATTATTTATACTTTGTTACAAAATACTAATGCCTATTAACTTTAACAAGACAGCAACACAACTTTTCTGTTTGTTTTCATGCCCTCTTCTGAATCCTTTTTCTGCTTCTAGGTGTAACATGTGCTTGGCCTCACTCAGGGGCATTGAGTTGATGGTGAAGATGGAGGATGCAGACTGTCCTTCTTTTCTGAACAATAGAGTTGTTCCAAGTCATTTTGGGAGGTGTATTTAAGAAAAATTCCTTTATAACCTTTGAAAAGTTTTGGCCTTGATTGACTTGACAAAAATTATCCGTATTTGGGATAGACTGAGGTAACCTCAAAATTTCCCAAAGAATTTGCTAGTATTAATAGGATATTGTCTCTAGAGTGTCCAGACCCACTCAGCTCTCAGCAATACATTAGCCCTAACTGGAGCCTATTCTAATTCTAACCAAATGGAACCAGTTCTAATCTTGACGTAGTCTTGTCGAGATATTGGCAGAATACTGGCAAAAAATAACCAAGCTGTGCCCCAATACTTTCATTCTTTGATCAGAATCTATACAGAAAGCACATAGGAAAATAGAGTCAGGTGGTGACACTGAACCTCAAAAAAACCCCTTACTCTTCAACTTCATAAACAGATCCTGAGAAATTTGACTTTAGTGTATTCTCAGTTCCATAAAAATGGAAAGAGTATCTAAGGTAGAAGCTCAGAAAGAGGACAGATTCACGGTACAAGTGGGATGTAGGATGTGCCCCAGAAACAATCACCAAATCCATTTTACTGCCCCTGATCATTATGGGAACAATCTCAGAAGATTCTTCTTTTTGTAATCCTCAGGATTTAGGATAGTGCCTGGAACATAGTAGCCGCTTAATAAATGCTTATTGATTGGTTATTGATTGAGATGGATAAACTTGGAAACCATTTAAAAGACCTGATTGCCAATGGCATCATCACAGAATCCAGCAACACATTGTATCTCCTATAATTGTGGTAAGACATACAAGTATGCAAACTACAACACTTTGAACAAGATAACCAAAGTGAAGAGTATATCATGCCAAGAACTCAAGGTGCCCTGTATTTTCTGTTGCAGTCAGTGATTATTGGTGTTGGACTTAGACAGTGGTACTTACCAGATTTCTATGGGAGAAGACAAAGAAAAAATTGCTTTCATCTACCCAATTGTATTTTACCTGTATTGGTGTTGGTTGAAGGTATCCGCCATTGTCTAACAAATATTAGAGAAAGTAGTTGGAAAAACATGAACTATATTCAAATATTGGTGTACCTGAATTCAATATTATCTTGGGAAAATAATGAAATAACACAAGGAATTCCTGATAAAAGTGAGGAATAGGTTAGAGGAAGATGATTTGAAGCTTTCAATTGATAAGTACAATTTTTTTTTTGCTTTTTGGAGGGCAGTTGGGGTTAAAAGACTTGCCCAAGGTCACACAGCTAATAAATGTTAAGTTTGAGGCCAGATTTGAACCCAGGTCCTACTGACTTCAGGGCCAGTGCTCTGTTCACTGAGCTACCTAGCTGCCCTGACAAGTACAATTTTGCAGTCTCTGTAAAATATGTGTCTCATGGTGTTCTTAACTTGGTCAAGTCCAAAGGACCACCAAGACCTAAAGACTTTCCTTGGATCTGCTGATTTCTGTAAATTTGGTCAGAATTATGTTACTATTGCTAAAGCACTGAATGACCTAACTCATGATGAAATCCTTCATTATTTGTTATAGCACAATAATATCCCACAATATCAATATATCATAACTTGTTCATGTCATTCTCCAATTCATAGGCACCCTCTCAGTTTCCAACTCTTTACCGCCATAAAAAGAACTTCTATAAATATTTTTGTACATCTGAGTCCTTTTCCCCTTTTGTTGACCTCTTTAGGGTAAAAACCTAGTAGCAGCATTGTTGGGTCAAAAGGGTATACACAGTTTAATAGTTTGGGGGGCATAATTCCAAATTGCTTTCCAGAATTGTTGGAGTTACACCAAGAGTGCATTAATGCACTACCAAAGAGAAGTTTGCAATTTCATGTGCAGTCTTAAGAAATGCTTATTTGTGAATTTGAGAGCTTATGTTTCTTGATGGCTACTAAGATATACAGAAGCAGGAAAACAAGACAAAGTTGCCTCAAAACTCAAAAAGATCTTTGGACATTGAAAGACAGGCAGATGTGAAGAATCAGTCAATCAAAAAAAGTACTTTATTAAGTACTTACTATTTGTCACCTATTATACTAAGTGCTGGAAATGAAGAAAAATTACAAAACATTTCCTGCCATCAAGGTAATTACATTGTCGTGGGGAAGACACTTCCATAAATTGGGACATGTTGATGGAAGATATTTGTAGGGGAGAATGCATTAATGCTGAGAGACTTGGAAAGATTGCCTGAAGAAGGAGGCAATTTGACCTGAGTCTTAGAGGATGCCAGAGATTCTAAGAGGTGAAGAAGAAGAGGAAGAGCATTTCAGACATAGGGAGAGATGGGGAGGGAAACACAATACAAACCCAAGGCATTACACCCCCTGCACCATCTCTGTCCTCTTACAACCCAATACCAATTGCCTAGTTCTGCACCCTTCTTCCACACTAGTGCAACTCCACTCTTGGGATGAACCCCTAGAGACAACAATAACCTACATGAAATCAATTCTCAGTGATTAACATGTTCTATGTCATAACTGCCTATTCCAGTGAATCTGAATGAACCCCTCCTTCTAACTATAGTTGTTTGAACTCTGTTCTCCATCTCTCACTTTGCCCATCCCCTTTAACCTATCTCTAATATCCCACGCTAAAGCCACCCACCCATTGGATTCTCTGGAATGCCTGTTCCATAGGTAACATTTGATTTCAGTAAACCTTTTCCTTTGTCATTCCTTCCACTTTATTACACTCAGTGAGACCTGGCTCCTTCCTGAAAACAGTTTCCCTGGTTACCTTTTCCAGCATTTTTGCACTTTCACTCATGCTACCCCAATCCCTCCCCACCCTCACCCACACTAGTTGTGGTAGGGCATACTCCTTGCCACTTCCAGGCTCTCTATCACCGTAACTCAGTAACCTCTCCTTTAAGGTTCATTCAATCCATATTTATCACCCAATCAACATTCTTGTAGCTGTTATCTACCGCCCCAGAGAACATTCTACTTGCTTCATTAATGAGTTCAGTGTCTAGCTCAGTCTTTCTCTCATCCTCAATTCCTGCTCTCAATTACAGTACTTCAATATACATATCCACATTCCCCCATACACCCTAACCTCCCAGTTCATTAACTTACTTGTTTCTTTTGACTTACTTCTCCACCCCAACTCACTTACAGAGATCCTCATAGCCTCGATTTTGCTATCATCCACAAATGTACTACATCCATGCTCAGGAATTCTTAAATTTCTTTATCTAATCACAATCTGTAGTCATTCCACTATTCTCTGTGCCTTGCTACCCTTAACCCTTTTCATTTTCCTTGTTATCACCTCCAGTTCTTTCATTCTTTGATTCTTTCCCAGGTTATCATACTTATACTAACTCTTATTTTTTTTTCTGTATTTACCTTTTAGTGAACTAGTTCAATTGTACACTGTTCATTCTCTTGAATCCTTTAAAAACTCTTTATCATATTGCTGATCTTGCCCTTTCAAGCCTCAGTGAACCTTGGATTCCTCTCACCATCCACCCATGTGCCCTCACTCCTACTTCTATGCTGCCAAATTAAACTAAAAAATAATAGAATTGCATTGATCAGTTCCACTGAAAATTTATGCCCTATGATGTTAACTGGGTCCTCAATGTGGCACGGAGATTCTTTTATACCTTCCTAATCAATTCACCATCTCACACACCACAGCAATTTTTCCAATTGTTTTTAATCCCTTTATCCCTCTTCAAAGTTCCCCTTAGTCACCCTTTTCTAACCCTCTTAGCTAAGAAACTTGTCTTATACTTCACTGAAAATATGGAGGCTATTTGCAGAGAGTTCCCCTTTCTTCCCTGTTTCTCATCTCACATTACTCAAATTGCTTCTGCCACATTCTTCTCCACCCTATTGTCATGTGGAAAAGTATCCCTTCTCCTTGCCAAGACAATCATCTCTACGTACGAAAGTGATTCCTTTACAACCCATCTTCTTCAGCAAATTGCCTCCTCTATTATCCCCACATTTTCACCAGTCTTCAATCTTTCCTTGTCTACTGTCTGCTCCTCTACTGTCTAGAAATACTATGTCTCCCCATCCTCAAAAAACTCTCACTGGATCCATTCATACCTACTAGTTATCATCCTATACATCTCCTTCCCTTCAGGACAACCTCCTTGGGAACACAAACTACTATTAATGTCTCCACTTTCTTTCCTTTTGCTCTTTTCTTAGCTTCTAGCAGTCTGGTTTCCGACCTCAGTATTCAACTGAAACAGCTCTCTCTAAGATTACCAACAATCTCTTAATTGCCAAACCAAATTGCCTCTCAATCTCCATCATTCATTACCTCTCTGCAGCCTTTCACAATGTCAATCACTCTCTTCTCCTAAATACCTTATTTTCTCTAGTTTTTTGTTTTGTTTTGTTTTGTTTTGGTGACAGGCTTTCTCCTAGTTTTCTTCCCACTGACCATTCCTCAGTCTCTTTAGCTGGAATTTCATCCAGATCATGGCAACTAGCCTTGAGTGTCCCCAAAAGCTCTGTTGTAGGCCCTCTTTTCTTTTCTTTCTATACTTTCACTTGGGGGTCTCATCAGCTCCTGTGGATCCAATTATCATCTCTATGTTGATGATCCTCCAATCTACTTATCCAGTGCTATGTGCCTAACCATTATATCCCTAGGATTTCTGAACATTTCTACCTACCCTTCAAGGAAACATTTTTCAATGTGTTGTCTCCTCCAAATAGGGTTTGAATTGCAAGATATGCATCACATTTTCCTCATTTATCTCTGATACTTAGCACAATACTTACCAAATAATAAGTACTTAGTAAAGACTTTGTCAGTTATTTATACTGATTCCAAGTCCCTTCTGTGGCACATATCTATCTGACTCTATAAATCATTTAACCTGTCCATGGTCAAGCAACTCTATAAGATCATAAGTTTCAGAGAAGGTACCAACATGCATTGATAGAGGAAGTTTTCTCGCTCAGGAGTCCCATATACATTCTAATGAAACTACATATCCAGCCCCTATCCCTATAAATATAATAGAACATATAAATAAAAAGGAGTTTAAAAACATGATTATAGCAATAGATGCAGAAAAGCTTTTGAGAAAAAAAAAAACAAATCATTTGTATTAGCAAAACATTAGGAAGCAGAGAAATAAACGAACCTTTCCTTAACATCCTAAGGAGTACCTATTAAAATCATAACTCGCAACATCTGTACTGGAAAAACACCAGAGGTCTTTCCAAAAATAACAAGGTAAAGTTAGTATGTCCACTTTTATCACTATGATTTAATATCTTCTAGGTATGATGGTGTTAGCAAAAAGATTAGGCAAGAACTGAGGGAATAAACACTGGCAAAAAGGAAATAAAAATATCACTTTTTGGGGTGGCTAGGTGGTGCAGTGAGTAAGAGCGCTGGCCCCAGAGGCAGGATGACCCAGGATCAGTTCCAGCCTTAGTACTTAGCACCCACACATAAATAACTAGCTTGTAACCTTGAGCAAGTTACTTAACCCCAATTGCTTTAAAAAAAAATAACATCACTTTTTGCTAATGATATGATGGTGTACACAGAGTTCTCTAGAATTTCAACCAAAAAATTAATTGTAGCATTAAATAATTTCAAAGACTTTCCAGGACACCCACAAAAATTGTCAGCATTTTATATTGCAGAGTACAAAAAGACAAAAACAAAATCAGGAAAAGATAGAAAAAGAAGCAATTCAAAATAGCTATGAAATATGCAAAATATCTGGAAGTGTATCAAATATATTCAGGAAATACATGAATACAACTATGAAACCCTATAGAAATTTTTAAAAAGACAATTTCAGCAAAACATGGCATTCTAAGCTACCAAAGCTTTAAAGTGAACTAAGCCTTTTGGGACAACCTGTATTAATTTTTCATGGTTAGTCCATGTAAATATAATTTCTATAATGATAATTCCTAAATTAATGTATAGCTTTAGTGCCATACCAGGATTTTACCCACTAGACTATACACTTAAGTCCAGAGTAGAAGGGCCCCTAAAGGAAAGGGAGTAGATTCAGTACCTTAATCCCTATCCTTTGGACCAAGCATCATTGTTAAAATAAAAAATGAATAATTTCAATTACATAGAAGGTCTATAATGAAGACATAGAAAGAATGTATAAATATATAAAAACAAAATTCTTACCTCAATGGATTAATGGTCAAAGAATATAAGCAGTTCTCAAATGAAAAAACTGAAACAATTTACAATCATTTGAAAAATGTTCCAAAGGACTAATCCAGAAACACAGATTTTAAAAATCCTTAAGTTCTGCCTCACATTGATCAGATTGGTAAAGATGACAAAAAAGGAAAATAGGAATTGTTAGAGTGGTTGTAGGAGAATAAACACAGTAATTCACTATTGATGGAAATGTGACTTACTTCCACCATTTTGTACAAACAATTTGGAATTATATCCCCCAAATCATTAAACTGTGCATTCCTTTGATCTAGTAATACTACTATTAGACATATATACCAGGGAAATCCATGATAGAAGAAAAGGACTTGTAGCTAAAAGAATTTTTGGGGGGGGGTGTGGTTAGAAAACCCCACCTGGTCACTTTACACACCAGCCACCAACTACCAACTCCAGATTAGCACCAGCTAAACTACAGCCTCTACAGCCTCCAGCTGCCAGCACCTGAGTCCCCAGCACACAAAGCCAATAACCAGGTCCCTAGCCCCCAGCACAAGAAGCATGGGACAGAGCCCCCTGTGCCCCAGAAGCACAGATCAACTGGTGTTAGAAAGAAATGGAAACAAAAACAGTTTCCTTCAAGTGAGAAATTGTCATACAATGTGTGGTGTCTACATGTAATGAATATTATTGCTCAGCATGAAATAACAAAAATGATAAGTTCAGATAAATATGGGGGCACCTGTAGAGAGTGGTACAGAGTAAAATAAACAAGACCAGAAGAACAATTTACATAGCTAAAACATCAATGATAAAAAGAAAAACATTTAAAAAAAACCTCAGAACTCTGATCAAAGCAGTGAAAAACAGCGATTTCAAAAGACTAGTGATGAAACATGTTTCCCACAACTTGAGAGCAAGGTAATGGACTGAAGATTCAGGTGGCGATATGCATTCTTGGGCATGAGTTGATTTATTTTGCTAGACAATGTATATTTGATATAAGGAAGGGCTTCTACTTAGAGAAAGAAGAATAGGAGTGATAGGTTACTGGACAGTGATAAATGTGCAAAAATAAGAGCATTAACAAAACATTTTAAATCCATAAAACAAGGAACACACCAAAAAAAGGAGTACTCAAATAGAGTAGTTTTGTTACTACCATGTTAACTTTTAGATAGATTGATAAATAATAGACATATATATATATATATAAAAACTATATACAACAAAACCTCATGATTTCTGATGTAATTCTCTTTCTTGGGCTTTTTCTATGTTGATATGTTTATGCAATTCTTGCAAGTATAATAAAGGTAAAAATTATTGCTGTGAAATAAGTATTGTTACAAGTAGGTTGTTGCAAGTTGTGGGAGCCAAGATGGTGGAATAAGCTGTAAGTCGTTCTCACTCTCCCTTGTTTACCTTAAAAGAAACCAGGAAATACTACCCCATGAAAAATTCTGGAACAGGGGAGCCAGTAGAAAAATGGGGTACAGCAGTCTTTTAGCTTGTGAGGTTTGGGGGATTAACAGGACAGGTTCCTCTTGCCATAGTTGGAGTGTACTAGTACAGGACAGACAACATTCTTGCAAGCCAGTAGCAAGTCCCACTTCAGTCAGCAGTGATCCTGAGCCTCAGCCATGCCTTGGCACAGTCAGGAGAACCAGGAGATGCCGGCATGGAAAACAACCACTTGCTCCAGAGGATGGATGTCTGCTTATAGCTGAGCCTAGCCATGCTCTAGTGCAACCCTAGGTGAGGGGGTGACCTCCAGTGGCCAGAACACCCCCAGCCCCACACCATACCCCATGACTTCAGTGTAACCCTGGGGAAACACAGAAAACCACACCTGGCCACTGCACAAAGCAGCCACCACTACCAGCCCTAGCTCAGCACTAGCTAATCTACAGCCTCTATAGCCTCCAGCTGCAAGCACCTGAGGACCCAGAACACAAAGTCAGAAACAAGGACCCTAGCCCCCCAGCACAAGAAGCATGGGCAGTGACCCCTGTGCCTCAGAAGCTAGATCAATTTTAAAAGCCAGGAAAATAGCAAACACCATGAGCAAAAAGCAACACAGAAAAACAAAAGCCATAGATTCTTACTATGGGGACAGGGAAGATCAAAACACAAAATCAGAAGAGGATCGCATTGTAAGTATACCCACATCTGAAACCCCAAAGGGGAATATGAACTGGTCTCAAAGCCAAAAAGCCTTCTTGGAAGAACTCAAGAAGGATTTTAAAAGTCAAATTAGAGAAGTAGAAGAAAAACTGAACAATTGCTTTAAAAATACAATTGACAAAATAGAAAAAAGTACACTGAAAAAAGAAATTCCTTAAAAAGTAGAGTGGGCAAAATGGAAAAGGAAGGACAAAAGCTGATTGGAGAAAACAATTTGTCAAACATTAGCTGGGCAAGTGGAAGCAAATGACTATGAGACATGAAGAATCAAACAAGTTTTTGAAAGATTACAACACATCTAAAAGACTATTGTGACTAAGTTGCATATATACCAGAAAAGTAAGGAAAATCATTGGCATAATCATATTTGTATTTAAAAAGGTAACAAACATATATCTATATAAATACCTGGAGAAAAAGCCTTCAATAACACTTATTTTGTTAAAAATTGTAAAAAAAAAAAAAAAAAAAAGCAAAGGAATGAAAATACCTCTCTTACAAATGATCAAAACATTTATCTAAAACAAGAACTAGTGTCATTTGAAATGGAGAAACATGGGAAACTTTTCCAAATCAGTCAGAAGTGAAGCAAAAATAACTTCAGTCTTTACTATTACTTGGTATAATACTAGAAATAGTAGTTATTATAAAAAACAAAACAAAAGTAAAATGAGGGAATCCACATAAGCAAAAAAGAAACAAAATTATCTCTATTTCCAGACAATATGATGATTTACCTAGCAAATTCTAGGGGATAAACAGATATTAACAATGACTTCAGTAAAGTAGCAGATAAAAATAAAACAACACAAGTGATAAGCATTTCCATATATTCTAACAAAAAAAGGAGAAAGATTATTAATGGGTAAATTGGCCTAA
This sequence comes from Gymnobelideus leadbeateri, assembly GCA_011680675.1. Lineage (NCBI taxonomy): Eukaryota > Metazoa > Chordata > Mammalia > Diprotodontia > Petauridae > Gymnobelideus > Gymnobelideus leadbeateri. The sequence goes on from WOXC01009215.1 coordinate 74,028, forward strand.
CCATTCTAAACAACTTGGAACTATATAAGAAAGTACACAAATCTATTTTTATATTATTTGATTCAGGGATACCATGACTGGGTTTATACTGCATAGAAATTAATTACAAGAAAAGAAATTAATACAAAAATATTCACAGCAGAATGAATTTTGATAATAGAAACTTAGAACCAAATTATGTGTCTAATTACTGGGAAAGGTTGCATAAATTATAGCATGCAAGAATAATGGATATTATTGTGATGAATATGAAGAATTCAGAAACATCAAAACAAATGTATGAAATTACATGTAGGGGAAAGCAGGGTTGAAAGAATAATATGCATGATTACAGAAATATGCATAAGGAAACTATGAAAAGGCAACAAAATTGTTAATAACAGCAACTCACATTTTTATAATCCTTTAAGGTTCACAGTGTGCCTTTCTCACTACAGGTGTGGGTGGTAATACCAGCATTTCCTTTCCTCTCCCATTTTTTTCTCTTGACGTTGATATCTCTGTAGGAGATGTCAGAGAGGGAAATTCCGTCCACTAATGTAGATTAATAAATCGTCTATAATTTATAGTCATAGAGAGTTGCCACAAGGACCAAGAGATTAAATGACATGTCTATGATTATATAATTAATATTTGTATTAGTTACAGGACTTAAACCAATGTCTTTGTGACTCTAGCCTCCCACAAACAAAACCATGCTGCCTTAATCTCATTTTATAGATAAGGAAACTGAGGTGAGTTACTCTACCCTCTTTACATTTATATATTCCCTACTAAACAATAGGAAATAAAATTGAATGACTAAGTTGGAGTCATATTAAGAAGGGTTTGAAACACAAGGGAACTAAGAAGTTAGGATTGGTGTAGAAGGTAATAGGCAGCCATTGTAAATCCTTGAGAAGGGAGTGAGGAGAAAAAATACTTTGTAAGGAAGATTACTCTTTCCAAATATAGAGGATGTGATTGACAGAGAGAGAGAGAGAGAGAGAGAGAGAGAGAGAGAGAGAGAGAGAGAGTACTATTAGAAGGCTATTTCAGAACTCTAGATTCGAAGCAATAAAGATCTAGACTAGGGTAGTTGCAGTGGGGATTAAGATGAAGAGATAAATCTGAAAGACAGGTGAAATGAAAATATATTAAAAACTGATGACATATTGTGCATCAGAATGAGGGAGAAAATAAGAGTGAAAGATGAATTCAGGTACCTAGCCAGGAAGATTGGAAGAATAATAATAAAATGACCCCCCATACACAAATGGCATATTTGGGAAGTAGAGGAGGCAGAATCCAAAGAATATGATTTCAAAGCAAGCCATTTGTTCCCCCTCCTCCTTCCTCCTCAAACAAGCAAACTGTACAACATAGATCGTATCTGATGGGCTCAGTATAGCCTGTGTCTTTATTAAAAATTCCTATGGCAAAAGACTTGTTAGAAATACCCTTCTTCAAGGAACAAATCAGTAGAGACACTATCTCTTTGCTAATCTTCTAATAAAGAATAAAATAAACATATAATCTGATCTTAAAAGACATGTTTGTTTCATTTGTATTCAATACCAAATAACTCCAACTAGAGAAAAACTGAATTCCTTGTGGTAAAGAATGAGAGAAACAAGACAAAGAGTGAAAATAGAGAAAAGAATTTGCAGTAAGACCCTGGGCCATTTTGCTATTCTTCCCTTAATTTTGGTTGCCTCATCTGTAAGATGAATGATGCTGTGATCTCTTAGTTCCTTTTCAACTCTCATATTCTGCATAAAAGAGAAGCCATTAAGGCAGATGTCAGGAAAAATGCAGGGAAACATGACCATTTCTGCAAATCTACACTACCTGAACATTTTATATAATGTAGTTTATATTCATTCAGAAAATGAGCACACTTAATCATGGTCACACAGCTAGAGTGTTAAGTATATGAATGCAATATGATAGGCGCTATGAAGGACAAAAGGGATCACAAGTAAGACCAGGTTCTGGTTCTCAAAGAGCTCACAGTTATAGCTTGGGAGGTGACTTCAATACTGAAGCTCATCAGTATGGACCCTGCCTCCAGCATTATATAATTCATATCTTGTCCACAAGGTATCCATAAAGGATATACTTAATATACTGAAAGTAAACCCTTTAACGTTTCATGGGTACCAATGTAAACACTTGGTGCTATTCATTTATTTGTCCTTCTCCCTACATAAATGACCCATCTCTCTTTCTAATTATACATTTCCTGGACAGTATCTATTATGTTTTTCATGATCTATAGTCTATCATTTATCTATTCAATTAGCATTTATTGTGCTCTTACCATGTGCCAAATAGTGAGAATACAAATACAAGTAGAAACAAGGACGGTCCCCACCCTCAAGGAGCTTACATCCTTTTATTTATTTGTTTGTTTATTTATTTATTGCTTTTTGAGTGGGGAGGCAGGGCAATTGTGGAGCTTACATTCTAATGAGAGAAGATAACATATAAAAGGAAGCTGAAAGGGGAGAGAGACAAAACTAGGAGGATGGTGGAGGAAATCTAGAGTTCAACCTAAGGAGGAATGAGAAATGGATGACCTGGGCACCCTCATTAAATGGAGCTTCCAGAAGGATCAATCAGAGGGAGAGGTAGAAGAGGCAGTGGGTATTTTCAGTGTGTGAATTCCAGGGCAGAGTGAAGGTTCAGGATGAAGAGCAGGTGCATAGGGAAGGAGTTCCAGAGTATAGCCTGGAGAGGAAAGTGTTCACAGTGTTTAGACTAAGGAACCTGCAGCTTCAAGGCCACATGTGGCCCTCTAGGTCCTCAACTGCAGCCCTTTGACTGAATACAAACTTCACAGAACAAATCCCCTTAATAAAAGGATTTGTTCTATAAAACTTGGACTCAATCAAAAGACTGTACTCAAGGACCTAGAAGGCCACATGTGGCCTTAAAGTCCCCAGGTTCCCCACCCCTGGTTTAGAGATTTGCCATCACAAAGTATCACTGGTGCTTAAAAACAATATTAATGTTTAACCTTGACTACTATAGTCCTCTCTGCTTGGAAGACCAGGTAGGCTAGATTTCACCCTACCCCAAGGGTTCTCAAGTATAGATTCATTACCTGTTAACAAAAGCATTTTTTTTATCTTGGCATAGCAAAAGCCATAGTTAAGAACTTGGCATGAGCTCCCACTCCAACCACCTCCAATGCCTGTAAAATATGACTTTAAACTAATTTTAGAGCTACAGAACCCACAAAGTGACAGAAAGAAACAAATCTCCCACTGAAGGCAGCCTGGCAGGCTGATGGGAAGGGTCTATTGCCCCCAGGCTGGGAACTGAGAGCAGTCTTGAGTGAGCCTCATGGTCTGAGATCCAGGGTGGCCCTGACCAGTAGCACAGACTGGCCAGAGCAGACTTCAGGAGAGTGAATCATCAATAGCTGTGGTAGTTTCCAGATTTCTCAACCCATAAACACTTGAGAGAAGGTAAAAGGTGAGTGGGGAATTCTGTTGGAACCAGGTGACAAAAGAGCATGGTCCGGGCCTCTGACCCAGAGGTGAGGGGTTGCAGAGGTGTGGTGGCTGCAGCTGCTGCAGCATGGCTGCTTCGGGGGCTCCTGACCTGCAGATCATAGGGGGACCAAGTGACCATTCAGTGGGTAATCATTCTTGCTTTGACCTGCTTGGATCATGGAACCAGAAGAAGTCAACAAAGTCAAAACTCCTCTATCAAAAGATTCCAAGAAAAATGTGAACTGGTTATAGGCTATGGAGGAGCTCAAGAAAGATTTTGAAAATCAAGTGAGAGAAGTGGAGGAAAAACTGGAAAGAGAAATGAGAATGATGCAAGAAAATCATGGAAAGCAAGTCAACAGCCTGCTAAAGGAGACCCCAAAAATACAGAAGAAAATAACACCTTAAAATAGACTAACTCAAATGGTAAAAGAGGCTCAAAAAGCCAATAAGGAGAAGAATGCCTTAAAAAGCTGAATTTTCCAGATGGAAAAAGAATCTCAAAAGCTCACTGAAGAGAATCATTCCTTCAGAATTAGATTGGAGCAAATGGAAGCTATTGAATTTATGAGAAATCAAAATGCTGTTAAACAGATTCAAACAAATGAAAAAACTAAAGGGCAATGTGAAATATCTCACTGGAAAAACCACTGACCTGGAAAATAGATCCAGGAGAGATGATCAAAAACAGAGCCTAGAAATCATCCTTCAAGAAATTCTCAAGGAAAATTGCCCTGATATTCTAGAACCAGAGGTGGAAATATAAATGGAAAGAATTCACCAATAGCCTCTTGAAAAAGATCCCAAAAAGAAAACTCCTAGGAATATCATAGCCAAATTCCAGAGGTCCCAGGTCAAGGAAAAGCAGTAGTTAAAAAAGAATCTTCCTTCCCTGGCCCCAATCTTTGGGACCTAATCTTTCACAAATATATTTAGTCCACGGCAAACAGAGGACACAAACAAATATCAGTGAGGCAAATGTGTAAGGAGCATATGTGGCTAAAGTAACTCATAACTGTACAACACAGTCCTCATGAAGTCCCCTGCAAAGTGGGAATGAATGACGAGTGTGTCACTGTATCACTAGGTCAGACTGTCACCCCAGAGGGGATATGGATGAAGAGCTCTGGTGGGCTTGCCACTCACAGTGCACTGTATCCTGGATAGGTGACTGAGATAAAGTTGTTACTCACAGGGCATGACATCTCTCCCATATGGGTTAATTCACTGAACTCCTCAGGTTCAAGCTTTAATTGGCAGATATAATGCCCACCACTCTAGACTTGATTTGACTCATCCTTAGATTTGGATGTGTTCAGTTGGAGTCTTTTATCTGGGGTATTCCTGAGCTTTGAGAAAATGCAGAATCCCTCTGCCTAAGATTGGCAGAAGCCTCTCTGATTCTGCTCTTTCAGGGCTTTGGCTCTGAGGTTTAGTACATTCCAGGCAGGAGAAGAAAGCTTATCCTATTGAAGACTCTTCCTTATGCAGAGCTTGGTTCCATCAGTGAGGGACCTCACACACATTTTTAGTGACAACCAGTATTCCTCCCAACTCCTCCTTCTCCTGTACAGGGGCATGATTAAGAAATAAGTACTGAAATAGTTATTATTTCTGGTGGTTTCTTGCTATACAGTTGAGCTATTCAAAGTTTCATAACTTTTAAGAGGTATTGTATGATTAGATTATACCTAAAAGAACCTCATCCTTTCATCTCATTCCCTCTTATCTTCTATGATTTTCAATTTTGTTAAAGTCTAAAAGGGATAGCTCCTTAAAATAGGAAGAGAATTCATGAATTCAAGCCATGTGAAGCAGAGGAACCATATCCTTAGGTATTGAAAGAAGTAACGTGTGTGGGGCAGAGCCAAGATGGCGGAGTAGAAACAGCATTTCCAATGTGCTCTGCCCCACACAAATTTCAAACAATGTGAAAGGGAGCTCCAAACAACTTCTGGAGCCACAGCACCCACAGAATGGCACAGAGAAGCTAACCTCCTGCTGAGGACAGCCCAGCAGCCCTGCAGGGGGCAGCCAAAACAGCGCTCTGAGAGCAGGCAGCACAGCTCGCCGGGAACCGACAGCGCAGCACGCAGAGCTGAGCCCAGGTCCGAGGTTTTAGCCCCAGGGTGGCCGGGCCAGCAGCCAGCTGGAGGGACCCCAGAACACCAGCAACTGTGGCGATTCCAGAATTATCAGCACAGATATGCCTAGGACAAAGTGAGAGATTAGTGCCCTGTGGACTTTGTGACCAATATTTGGGGAATGCATCGGCTTCCTCCCCTAGGGGTGAAAAGCCACTGAAGAAACACAGCACAGAAGCCATTTTACAGCTTCAGTGGAGGCTCTAGCTCCTGGTCTGCAAACTGTAGGGAGATCCAGCAATCAGTCTGGGGGTTAATCACTCTTGCTTTAAACTGCCTAGATCTGGATTGTGGTCTGGGGTGGAGGTTTGGGGTGGGTATCCAGCTTGCCAGAGCATGTGGAGGCTTTACAGAGGCACCCAGCCTGCGGAAGCTGTGAAGACCCCACGTTTGGGAAGGAAGATCTCCTGTCTGGTGGCAGAGTCCTACTGTGGCAACAAGTCCCAAAATCAAGTAACTAAGTGGCAACTTGCCTAGGCAAAAGAAACAAAATAAACAGAAAAATTCAACATTGGACTCCTATTTTAGGGGCAAAGAGGATCAAAGCATGGAGGAGGACTGTGAGGTCAGAATTCCTGCACCAAAAGCCCCAAATGAAAATACAAGCTGGCTACAGGCCATAGAGGACCTTAAGAAGCAGATAAGAGAAGTGGAGGGAAAATTGGGAAGAGAAATGATAAAGATGCAAGAAAAATATGAAATGACAGTCAACAGGCTGACTGAGGAAAATAACACCTTAAAAAATAGACTAACTCAAATGGCAAAAGAGGCCCAGAAAGGCAATGAGGAGAAGAATGCCTTAAAAAGCCGAATTTGCCAGATGGAAAAAGAATCTCAAAAGCTCAATGAGGAGATTCATTCCCTCAGAGTTAGACTGGAACAAATGGAAGCTAGTGACTTTATGAGAAATCAAGATGCTGTTAAACAGATCCAAACAAATGAAAGGAATAGAAGGCAATGTGAAATATCTCATGGGAAAAACCACTGACCTGGAAAATAGATCCAGGAGAGATAATTTAAAAATTATTGGACTACCGGAAAGCCATGATTAAAGGAAGAACCTAGAAATCATCCTTAAAGAAATTCTCAAGGAAAATTGCCCTGATGTGTTAGACCCAGAGGGGGAAATAGAGGTTGAAGGAATTCACTGATCGCCTCCTGAAAAAGATCCCCAAAAGAAAACTCCCAGGAATATTATAGCCAGGTTCCAGAATTCCCAGATCAAGGAGAGAATACTACAAGCAGCCAGGAATAAAAAATTTCAAAACTGTGGAAACAAAATCAGAATGGCACAGGACCTGGCAGCTTCTACACTGAGGGATCGAAGGGCATGGAATATGATATTCCAGAGAGCAAAAGAGCTGGGATTGAAGCCAAGGGTCACCTACCCAGCAAAACTGAGTATCTTGTTTCAGGGGAAAATATGGTCATTCAGTGGAATAGAGGACTTTCAAGCATTCTTGATGAAAAAACCAGAGTTGAATAGAAAACTTGACATTCAGACACAAGAAGCAAGAGATGCTTGAGAAGGTAATCAAGGAAAAGAAATCAAAAGGAACTTATCAAAGTTGAACTATTTACATTCCTACATGGAAAAACAATAACTGTGTCTGATGAAACCTTTCTCATTATGAAAATAACTGAAGAAGGGTATATGGTCATATGTTTACAGGTATACATGGAGAGAGGGCACAGGTTGAATTTGATGGGAAGGGATGATTCTTAAGGGGTGAAGTCAAGAGGTGAGAGAGGAAAGTGGTAGGAGGAGATGGGGAGAGACAGGGTAGGGTACACTATCTCATGTAGAAGAGGCAAAGGGAAGTAGTTGCAGGGGAGGGGAAGAACAGGATGGCAAAAAGGCAAAAGCATATTCTCATTGAAGTTGGCTCAAGGAGAGAATCACATACATACTAAATGGGATATCACACCCTGCAGGAGAGTAGTGGAAAGGGGGATAAGAGGAGAGATGATGGGGGGGGGGGGAATTCTGGGGGGAGGGGAGGTTGGAAGTACCTACTATCAAAGAGGGACAGGATCAAAGTAGGGAATGGAACAGGTGGGAGGTGAGATGGGTGGGAGGGAAATATAAGCAGTCTTTTACAATATATCTACTATGGTAATGTTTTGCATAGCTATACATGTACAACACTCACTGAATTGCTTATCTTCTCAGAGGGAGTGGGTGACAAGGGTGGAAGGGAATGGATCTGAAAATTGAAGTTTTTTTTTTTTCACTTAAATTCATTTTTATTTTGTATTTTTTTTAATTTTTTTTTAAATTTAAACAAATACTTTATTAACTTCTGTTTTACATCATTCATTTCCGCCAGATTTTGAGTTACAATCATTTTCCCCCCATTATTCCCCTACCCAACCTCCCAGAATAGCAGTCCCACAAGATATCGCTTCCTCCAATCTGCTCTCTCCCATACCTTCTCCCATACCCCCATCGACTTTTCCATTAGAGGAAGATGAATCTTTGTGTCCCAATGCCTGCACATCTTATCTCCCAATTATAGGCAAAAGAGTATTAATAATAGTATTTATATATATATTTGAAACATTTAATGTTACGACCTTGAATTTCAGATCCATTTCCTTCCTCCTTTGTCACCCATTCCTTCTTGGGATATAAGTAATTCAGTATATGTTGTACATGTCTAGCTATGCAAAACATTATCATAGTAGATATATTGTACAAGGCTGCTTATAATTCCCTCCCACTCATCCCACCCCCCACCTGGTCCATTCCCTACATGATCCTGTCCCTCTTCTATAGTGGGTACTTCCAACCTCCCCTCCCTCCCATCCATCATCCCTCCTCTCATCCCCCTTCCCCCTATCCTGCTGCAGGTTGAGATATCCCATTTAGTATGTATGTCATTTTCTCCCTGAACCAAATTCAATGTGAATGTGGTTTTGCCTTTAGCCTTCCTTATTCTCCCCCTCCTTTGCAACCACTTCCCCTACATGAGATAGTTTACCCTACCATGTCTCTCCCCATCTCCTCTTGCCACTTTCCTCTCTCACCTCATAATTTCATCCCTTGAGTATTCTCCCTTCCCAACAAATTCAACCTATGCCCTCTATCCATATATACTGTAACCATATACACACACATTCACATATGTATTCATATGACCACACCTCTCTTCCATTATTTTCATGGAAAGATATCATCACTCACAGATATTGCTTTTCCATATAGGAATGTAAATAGTTCAACTTTGATAAGTTCCTTTTGATTTCTTTTCCTGATTACCTTCTCAGGCATCTCTTACTTTTTGTATCTGGATGTCAAATTTTCTATTCAACTCTGGTTTTTTCCTCAAGAATGCTTGAAAGTCCTCTATTCCACTGAATGACCATATTTTCCCCTGAAACAAAATACTCAGTTTTGCTGGGTAGGTGACCCTTGGGTTCATTCCCAGTTCTTTTGCCCTCTGGAATATCATATTCCATGCCCTTCGATCCCTCAGTGTAGAAGCTGCCAGGTCCTGGGCTATTCTGATTGTGTTTCCACAATATTGAAATTGTTTCTTCCTGGCTGCTTGTAGTATTTTCTCCTTGATCTGGGGATTCTGGAACCTGGCTATGATATTTCTGGGAGTTTTCTTTTTGGGATCTTTTTCAGGAGGTGATCGGTGGATTCTTTCAACCTCTATTTTGCCCTCTGGATCTAAAACATCAGGGCAGTTTTCCTTGAGAATTTCTTGAAGGGTGATTTCTAGGTTCTTTCTTTGATCATGGCTTTCAGGTAGTCCAATAATTTTTAAATTGTCTCTCCTGGATCTATTTTCCAGGTCAGTGGTTTTTCCCATGAGATATTTCACATTGCCTTCTAATCTTTCGTTTGTTTGGATCTGCTTAACAGCATCTTGATTTCTCATAAAGTCACTAGCTTCCATTTGCTCCAGTCTAACTCTGAAGGAATGAATCTCCTCAGTGAACTTTTGAGAGTCTTTTTCCATCTGGCAAATTCGACTTTTTAAGGCATTCTTCTCCTCATTGCCCTTTTGGGCCTCCTTTGCCATTTGAGCTAGTCTATTTTTTAAGGTGTTGTTTTCCTCAGTCAGGCTGTTGACCTCATTTCATACTTTTCCTGCATCCTTCTCATTTCTCTTTCTAATTTTTCCTCCACTTCTCTTATTTGATTTTTAAAGTCCTTCTTAAGGTCCTCTATGGCCTGCAACCCACTCATGTTTTCCCCTGGGGCTTTTGGAGCAGGACTTCTGACCTCACAGTCCTTTTCCGCTCTATGCCCCCAAAATAGGAGTCTAGGGTTGCATTTTTCTGTTTCCTTTGCCTTGGCATGTTGCCACTTAATTGCTTGACTTTGGGGCTTGTTGCCACACTATGGCTTTAAGGCCAGCTAGAGGAATTTTCGTCCCAAACGTGTGGGGGGCAACTTCCGTTTCTGGCAAGCTGTAAACCCACCCACAACTTCCACCCTAGATCACAATCCAGATCCAGGGAGGTTAAAGCAAGAGCGATTACCCCCCAAGACTGATCGCTGGATCTCCCCACGATTTGTAGGCTGGGAGCTGGAAATGCCTCTGAAAACTACAAAATGGCGTGTCTCCTCAGCAGCTTCTAGCCCCCAGGGGAGGGAGCTGACGCATTCCCCAAATACAGGTCCCAAAGTCCATAGGACACTAACCTCTTACTTTGTCCTAGGCATGTCTATGTTGATAATTCTGGAGTCTCCACAGTTCCTGGTGTTCTGGGGTTCCTCCAGCCGGCTGCTGGCCCTGCCGCCCTGGGGCTAAAACCTCGGCTCACGTGGACCTGGGCTCGGCTCGGCTCCTGCGCTCTGCGCGCTGCCGGCTCCCAGACCACTGCGCTGGTCCTTCCTGCAGGGTGCTGGGCTGTCCTCAGCGGGAGGTTAGCTTCTCTGTGTCGTTCTGTGGGTGCTGGGGCTCCAGAAGATTTTCAGAGTCCTTTTTTACATAGTTTGTGGAGAATCTGGGGGCAGAGAGGCTTGGACGAGCTGTTTCTACTCCGCCATCTTGGCTCCGCCCCCAAATTGAAGTTTTAAAATTAAATGTTTCATAAGATGTCCAGGCAGTGGGGCTCAGAGATTCACCTTGCCCTAATGGCAAAGTCGAAGGGGATATGGGAGAAGATATGGGAGAGAGCAGATTGGATGAGGGGATATCTAGTGGGACTGCTACTCTGGGGTGGTGGGTAGCGAAAAAATGGGGGGAAAATGTAACTCATAATCTGGTGGAAATGAATGATGTAAACCAGAAGTTAATAAAGCATTTGTTTAATAAAAAAAAAATTCTCATAAGCCTCTGCCTGACATAGTTCTTCCTCCTCCCCTCTAGTCTTGCCTTATCTTGCTGCCCCAATGTCAGCTGACTAGCTATGATCTCCTCAAAATCATCTAATCAGCGATTATTTGCCCCAATATCATTTGATCAGTTGCTATCTCCTCAATATCAATTAATAAATTACCATGGAGTAGCCTTGTCAAACTTGCAGCTAGATAGTGCAGTGGATCAAGCACCCAGCCTAGAGTCAAGAAGACTCATCTTCCTGAGTTCAAATCTGGCCTCAGACACTTACCAGCTCTGTGACCCTGGGCAAGTCAATTACCACTGTTTGCTTCAGTTTCCTCATCTGTAAAATGAGCTGAAGAAGGAAATGACAAATCAGTCCAGTATCTTTGCCAATAAAACCCAAAAGGGGCCATGAAGAATCAGACACAACTGAAAAATGACTGAAAGTTAAGAACTTTTTCAAATAAATATTTGCTGAGAAGGCACAGGAAAGACTAAGGTATAAACCTATTCCCCTGAAATGGAGAACATTCTTTTCTCTATTTACCTCAATCCCTGAGAAGATTACTCCGATATAATGAAGGATAGATTGGAGTGGGGAGAGACTTGAGAAAAGGTCACCAACCAAAAGGCTAGTGCTTTAGGTATGAGTTAATGAGGACCTGTACTAGGTTGTTGGCAGTATGAGAAGAACACAGGAGTCATATACATGAGATATAATGAAGGCAGAATTGACAACACTTAGAAATAGATTGAATATAGGTAGTGGGAGAGATTGAGGAGTCCAGGATGGCAGTTTGAATATGAGGTGAGCCTGGGTGATTGGGAAGATGGTGGTGTTCTTGATAGTAATTGGGAAATCAGGAAGAGGAGAGAGGGTTTAGAGAAAAAAACAGTGAGTTCAGTTTCAGATTGGTTGAGTTTAAGATGCTGATTAGACACTCTATTAGGTAGTTGGAGATTTGAGACTGGAAGTCAGGAAAGAAGTTAGGGTTAGATAAATAGATCCAAGGATCATTTTCATAGGTATAATAAGTGAATTTATAGGAGCTGACAAGATAGTATAGTGTGTGAATAGTATATGAAATAGTTTGGAGGGAGAAGAGAAGAAGCCACAGGATAGACCCTTGGAGGGACAATCATGGTTAGCAGAAGTGACCTAAATGAAGATCCGGAAAGAGGGACTGAAAGGAAGTGGTCAGCCAGGTAGAAAAAGAAATATAACACAACAGTCATGACAATCTAGCTAGAAATTAGTATCCTCTTTGGAGACGAGACTGATCAGCAGTTTCAGAGACCTCTCAGAAGTCCAGAAAAATAAGAATTTTTAAAAGGTCATTCAATTGGGCAATTAAGGGATCATTGATAGCTTTGGAGGGAGCGGTTTTGATCAGATGATGAATTTGGAAACCAACCTGTAAAGGGTTAGGAAAAGAATGAGAAGAAGCACAGTGGAGACACCAGTTGTAGACATTCTCCATAAGGAGCTTTGCCACAAAAGGGGGAAAGACAAAGGATGACATCAAATGAGGATTTCTTCCTCCTCACTTGAAAGTTGCCATTGAGAGAAAGATACATTTTGGTTGTTCATGCCTTTTGTATGCTCCCTCAGTTCTGGCTCAGTAACCAGTTAAGAAGCTTTCCAGGACCATACAGTAAGCCAACAGGAAACAGTCAAAGGATACCTGTTCTGAATTGCATGTTCTGAATTGCACAGGGAAAAGTACCTCCATCCCACACTTCCAAGAGTACACTGATGTGCAGAAGGCACAGCATATCATGCATGCTCTAAGGACTGAGCAAGCTTAGTTCCAACCCATTCCCATCTACATAAACTTGAGTAAATATTTAGGTTTGCAATGTTTTGTGAAGCAATATGTCTGGTAACTAAATTGTCTCTGAGCTCTTTATACTCAGCTATTATCAAGGATGGATTTGCCTTGATGTCAAGGCTAGCTCATCTCACAGCACATAAATCACTCCACTGAGGCCACTTTTTTATTGTTGTTATAATCTAACTAAATTAGACCACAAAGGCAGCCTTTACTAGGGAAAGAAGGGAAGTCCCAAATGAGCAGTCCTCAGTCTGAGGGAAATTTGGGTGAAGGAGAGAAGGCTGACAAGGTTATCAAGTGATATGAAGGCTACATGACAGCTAAGGGCAGAAGATTGTCTGGGTTTGAATCTCAGATCTGTTATCTTGGTCAAGTAACTTCACTTCTCCTCTCCTGAGCCTCAGTTACCCTAGCTGTAAAATGAGGAGGTTAGGCTAAATGACGTCTAAAATCTCTAACCAGTTCTAAATCTCAAGATTCTATATGTTCAGTTGTTATCCTCTGCTCTTCCTAGTCTATCCGGAGCCTTGTAGCTCTCTGCCAATGCTTTTTGGAATGGCTAGGAGATGGTCACAACCCATCTCTATATAATCCCTGAAGGCTGAGCTAAGTATATTCAAATCCTTGGGTCCTATTCTTGGTTTTGCTGTGTGTTTCTAAGGATTTACACTGTGTTTTAGATATTAAGTCTAGTAAATTGCTACACATTCTTTAGCAAGATTGAACCAAGCCTTCAGGGACATGTTTATTCATTTATTCATTAAATTCATTCATCTGAAATGGGAGGGGTAGCAAAAGGAGGGAAAGAATAAGCACTATATATGGTACCTACTGTGTGTCAGACATTGTGCTACATACTTTACAAATTTTATCTCATTTGGTACTCACAACAACCCGTCAAGGTAAGTGCAATTATAATCCTCATTTTTACAGTTGAGGAAACTGAGGGAAACAGAGGTTGTGACTTGCCCAGAGTTATCCAGCTAACATCTGAGGCCAGATTTGAATTCATGTCTTTCTGATTCCAGGCCTGGTATTCTATTCACTGTGCCATGTAGTTGCTTCTATTTACTAAGCACCTATTGCACTTATAGAGAGCACCATGCCAGGTGATGGGAAAGAAAAAAAAATAGAGAAAACATGGCTACTGCCTTAATTTGGGTGAAAACACAGCTATAGATAATATTTAATTATTTAACAAAGTTCTAGGTACAGGAAGGCTGATGCTATATTGGGGGTTCAGGGAAGGCTTCCTGAGGTGATGGCATTGGAACTAGGTCTTCTACTACATTCAATGGATACTTATTAAGAAGGTGCTGTGCTAGGTCATGGGATTACAAAGAAGAAAAGAAAGGAAGGAGAAAAGAAGGAAGGAAGAAGGAAAGAAAGGAAGGAAGAAAAAAGAAGGAAGGAAGAAAAAAGGAAGGAAGGAAGGAAGGAAGGAAGGAAGGAAGGAAGGAAGGAAGGAAGGAAGGAAGGAGGGAGGGGGGGGAAGGAAATCCCTTCCTTCAAAGAGTTTATATAGTATATAACTACAGAACAGAGATGTGTACATTATCAATAAAACTGAGGAGTGAAGAAATATGGATAATGAGGGAGATAAGAGGTGAACCTTGAAAAAAGATAAGTATTCTGCCAAGTAGAAATAAACAGGTAGTAAGTACATTCCAGGCCTAGTGCACAGTGTGTGCAAAAGGTGTGGGTCATGAATGTCAAATTTGGTGTCATTTGTCTTCTTTGTCTAAGGTATAGAGTTCATGAAAATAAGGCTAGAAAAGGCAATGGGAGCAAAGTTATTGATTGACTGGAACAGCAGATTGGGGAGTTTGTGTCCTATTTTATAGACAGTTTCAACACTGGACTTGAAATCAAGAAGTTAATTTAGCTTCCTAGTGCTCTAAAACAACTCCCTAAGACTATAGTTTGCAGACGTGTCAAACTGCCTTGGTAGAAGGGCTTCAGCACCTAGGAGTTACCTATACCAAATGAAATCACAGATCCAGCCCTTTCACTATCGCCAGAGTCAATAGGCACATAATAGATACTTTATAAGTGTCTACTAGCTTCTTGTCATCTTTTATTGGCAGTGGTTTAAGGCCAAAGACTTTGAAGGGAGGGAGCACTATGGTCAGACATGCCTTAGGAAGACTCTTTTAGCACAATTGGAAATGGTGAGAGAGGGTAAAAGACAGGCCAGGATCCTTAGCAGTACTCCAAACCCAAGGTGATGAATTTGAGGGGAGGTTGACTCTGGGAGTAGAAGGAAGGAGATAGATTTGAGGTACATTGTGGGGTTAAAAATGAAGACCTGATTAGATTTGGGTGGGTATAAGTAGCGGGGCTAGAGAGCTAGGTGTCACTATGGATAGAAACTGGGGCCTGGAGTCAGGAAGACTCATCTGCAGGACTTCAAATGCAGCCTCTGTGATCCTGGGCAAGTCATTAATTCTATTTGCCTCACTTTCCTCATCTGTAAAATGAACTGGAGAAGGACATGGCAAACTTCTGTAGTATCTTTGCCAAGAAAGCCCCCAAAGGGATCAGGAGTCAGACATGACTGAAAATGACGAAACAACTACAAGTAGGGGAGAGGGGAGAAGTGAGGATAATTCTGAACTTACAAACTTGAGAGCCTGAGAAGATGAGAGCTCCGCCAAAGAAAACAGAGAAATGTGGGCGATGGGTAGATGGGGAAGGGGAGGATAATGAACTGTATTTTAAACATTTTGAGTTTGGGGAGTTTGGGGATATTCAGGATATGTCCCAGGGAAAGTTGATGATACTGCATTTTAGGAGAGAATTAGGACTCGGAGGTTAGCACTTAGAAATAAGTAAGGAGGAGGAGAAAGGAAGGGGTTAAGGTTCTAGTGGTAGAAGAACTTGGGGGTTTACAACCGGTCATTTTCTACCTTCTTGTCTTTATGTCATGGAAGGCTACCTGCAAACCCGCACAAGCCTATTGTGCTTATGCTTTCCTATTCTTTCAAGTTTTTCTTCACTTCTTTCCCCGTCCCCCAACCTCAAAAGACTACTGACTAGACTAAAGGAAAAGCAAAGTGGACCAGGGTTAACTAAACATTAAAGTTGAAATCATTCAACACTTGTGGTTTCCTCTCCTTCTCTCATCTCCAACTGATTTCTTTTGTTCCGCCGGGGTCCGAGCCCCGCTTCCTCTAGCCTGGTACCAAGAAGCATTTGGGCGGGGGTAGTTCCGTAGGTGGAGTGGTGGTGGAGGGGAGTGAGGATGGGGGTGGTCTTTGAACTACGGGCGCAGATTTGGGGTCGGGTTAAGAGGGGAGGAAATAAGGGGTGGTGACCATGGCACCACCTCCCTCCCACTAAACCCACTTCTCCTCCCTCAGCGCTTGGCGTATTAGCGGGCGGAGCAGTTTCTCAGCCCTTTGGGACGGCTATATATAAGTCTGAGGGCTGGGAGCCCAAGAGACCTTGTGGAGAGAAACTTGAGCCAGGGGTCAGAGACAAACACAGAAACAGCTGAGGTCACACAGCCAGGCTGGGTGAGCGTGCACCATGAGCCACAAATACGATGTGATCGTGGTGGGAGGAGGAATCTCAGGTCAGTTGGGACGGGGTTTTGCCCTTTCGTTTGTTCCTACTCTCCCTTTGAGCTCTGACGCAGAGGCTGATATTGAGCCTAACCTGTAGGAAGGAGGAGTGGAGAAATGGACTTGGGAGGAAGGGTGGAGGATGGAGGGGGTGAAGCCTGAAGGATTGCCCAAGGGATTTTTCAGACCTGCTGGTCTCTGGCGAGCTAGGGTGCTGATTAAAGATCCAGCGACTGCTGAACAACAGCTGGAGGAAGACGAATGAGGCTATTCAGGATTAGACAGCAGGAGTGCAAAATCTTAAATGCCAAGTCTTCTGGGTAGGGTTTTTGCCAACTTCTTTGGCAATAGTGTGGGTGAAGAATAGCGCAACTCCGATACCCTCCAGGACCAGCTAGAACCTGATAAATCAGCTGGCATCTCACCCTGTGCCCCACTTTCCTCCTTGCCACCACTTGTGGCAGTTCCCCCTTGGATTGCGGCTCCTGAATTTTAATGGAAGAGAGAAAGGGAGGAGAACCATTTTCCCTGCTGTATCAGTGCCTTCGGGGTTTGAGGAGGGGTCGGGGGAGTGTGAGAGTAGCTGTGAGGAGTTAGGGTTACTGGCCAAACTTTGTATTCCTGGTTTGCTCCAGTTAGTAGGCAAAGATAGTTTGGGGGTGGAAGAGGGAGCAGAGAGAGTAGTAAATTCAAAGTTCTCACACTAGGAGCAACTTTGCAAGTAATGCCATACATTTGTTGAGATATTTGTAGTGAGAAGCCGTGTGACTTAGTGGAATGGTGAAGCATGCATTTAGTACAGAGAACACTCAACTTGGAGTCAAAAAGATCTGGGTCTGAGTTCAAGTCTCTATAACGGCTTTGAAAACTCAATTTCTCCATCTTTGAAATAGGGTTAATAATAACCCTCATAGGGTTGTTGTGACGATCAAATGCACGTGAAAGCCCCTTATTACCAGACCTAGAATCCATATCATTGCTCCAATCTTGTCTGTCAGTTCTTGTTATTAACTCAGTCTGATTCAAAAACAAAACTGTGGGCAAAGGATGAAATTAAACCTTTGAAGGAGATAAGTATAAATTGGGAGTATTGTAAAAATCTTGGAATTTTAGTAAATGACTATTCAATTCAGCAAACCATTAAACATTATTGTGTTCAAAACACTGTTGGGGGGTAGATACAAAGTTTACCTAAGACACTGTCCTTGAATTTAGATTAATAAATGTATCACACTTAAATGCTGATAGTTATGCAATACACATCACCTGATAAGAGCCCTAAAGAGGTCCAAGACAAAGTTCAGTGTAAGGTCCCAAGGGGAAGGTCCTTTCAGTCAATCAATAAACATTTTTTAATAGTTTACTATATGACTGACTCTATGCTAAGAGCTGGTGGGGGGCACTCAGCTCAAAGCATTAAGGGAACACAGAAGTCACAGTGTTCAAGGTCCTTTCCAACTCTGATGATGTGTGGTTAAGGAGCATAATGACCATCTGAGGGTGTTCTAACTTCTCTTCCTCTCTTTCAGAAAGTTTTTTATAATCAACTGGAACGAATTTTGTTACTCAGGAAACTGAGAGAGTTGCATTCCTAAGAACAGCAACTACCAAACTTCTCCTGTATTTGGCAGCAGTCCAAAAGACTTTTTCTTTGGTGCCCAGTGATGGAGTTATCAGACAGAGTCTAAAAAATAGGAGCAAAATCCAGGGGGAAAAGAGGAAGGGATTGTCCCCGTTGTTGATAGTTTGATAGGTTGATAGTTGACAGGTAAGTTTAGCAGGCTTTGAAAGAATTCTTAAATACCAGGCAAATGAGTTTTAACTTTATGTAGTAGGAGAAAAAAAAAGAAAGAAAACTTTTGATGAAGATGGGTATAGCCCCTGAAATGAAGGTGCTGTATTCTAAGCTGCCTCTTTGGGGCTGTAGCTGATCCTAGGGCCCTGGTTCAGAGTGAAGCAGGAATCATTGAAATCATTGAACAACCTTTGATTGTTATAAACATGCTCAGTCTAGGAATAAACAATACTTGTTGGAGAGCCAGGAAGATTTTCATTATTTTTATTTTATATTTATTCTGTCCTTAATAAATGGGTAGCCTCCTGAAAAGGGTCAGACAAATGTAAGCCCTTTTATGCTGTTTCCATTAGAATTTCATGCCTTGTTCCTCCCTTCAGAACTTCGATCAGTCCCAACTCTTCTGGGTTACAATCTTTCTGACATATCCATTACATAGGCTAGTTAAGCATTCGTGTTAATGAAAAGTTGGTGACCATCTCTTGACCCCCAACCAGTCCGAGCCATCTTAGTTCAGGAGCCTTCCAGGAGGAAACTTAGAGATTTTTCCCAGCTATATGACTGTATAGGGTGCTCTACCCTTCTTCCTTTACCCTGATTTTATCTTCCTGCACATTCTTTGCAATGTCCATTGTTCCTGTAGAACTTTGTGTGAACCAAATTACTAGCATTTCTCACAATATTAACACCTGTGTTGGAAAAATTGGCAGAGTAACAGAGGTAATGTTCCTCAGAAGGAAGGATAAGGAAAGTCTTCTTGAAGAAGATGGAATTTTATCTAAGACTTGAAGGAAGCCAGGAGGCTGAGGAGAGTAAGGAGAGCATTCTAGGCATGAGGGCATAGCCAGTGAAAAGGTTCAAGTCAGAATATGGAATATTATGTTGGAGAAACAGCAAGGAGGACAGTGTCTCTGAACAGAGTACTTGAGGGTAGTATGTAAGAAGACTGGAAAAATAGACAGGTCATTATGAAAGGTTTTAAAAGCCAAACACATGATTTGACATGTGTTTGGAGGCAGTAGGAGGCAACTGTACTTTGTTGAGCAGGGAAGGGACATAGACAGACTTGCTCTTTGGGCATATTGCTTTAGGAATACTGGGTAACAGCAACAAGGAGACAAGTTTGATTCATAGCAGGATTTCATGACCAGAACACAGTATTTGTCCAAGTTTGTACAGTGCTTGGCCTAGCTCAGAAAATACCTGGTGCTGGTCAAAGAAATACAATAATTAAGTGATTTTGCAAGAGGGTGGGCACAAAGGCTTGTTGTTATGCCAAGCTCGGAGCACAACTTATATTCTGGGCCCTAACTCTGGAAAACAGGGTGTCTCCTGTTTATTATCACTTGAGCTTTGCTGCTGAGTACATAGCATCTCTTGATCTTTGGTCCCTGGTACTAGCTTCTAGACTCATCTCTTCTAGGTCATCTAATCTATTTCAGTTCCAGTCTGCCAGCATGTAGAAGCTAGTACTGCTCCCTGAGAAGGATAGATGGGTAACTCTTTAGTCAAAGCTACTATAATTAATGGAAGACAGAATTTGGGCTAAAATAAAGCCTTTTTACCTGTATTCTGGAGAACAAAATCTTCTGTTCCAGATAATTATCTAACTTAAAGTTAGATATTTCCAGTTTTAGATGAAAATTAATTGGGACAGAACAGAAGCTAAGCTAAGGAAGCATGGTCATTGTTTTCTCTTTACCTAGGATCGTCCTTATCTTTATTCTGCTTATCTTTCACCAGCAAAGTCTGGTTCTTTTGATGCTACTTATATTTGCAATTGGTTTTCTGCCCCCTTTCTCTCCCCTACTGAAAAATTGCAGCAATTCTCAAACTTTCTGGTTCCAGAGGTTCCCAAACTTATTTGGCCTACACCCCCCCTTTAAAATAATTGATCAGCACTCCCCTGGAAATCTACTTTCTTTAACCCTTTAATGTTTTTTTTAATTTGCATCATTTCAAAATATATAAATTTTCTAAAAGTTGCATCTTAAATTTACGAATTTATTGAGTCATGTAACTGTATTGTATTGTCTTGTAAACAAGCTATTACAAATACATATTCCTGCCAATTCCTGATGGACTTCCCAATAATGCAGGACATGCTCACCTGCCAATATTTGTTTGTTAAGATGTGTCAGCAGACTTGACCACTGATCAGTTATAACTTCCATTTTGTGTGTGTGTTTTTTTTCAAAAATAATATAATCACTTTTACTTTAACTGTGCTACCCAACAGATAAAACGCATATAAATGGTTTTTCAAATTTTTCTTATCTTGTTTTCTTTCCTTATGCTTCCATCACCTCTTTATTTTTATCCAATACCCTCCCCAACATTGCACCCAAGGTTACTACCATCCCCTGGATCTTTTCAGCATCCTCTAGTGGGTGGTATTGCCCACTTTGGGAACCTGTGTTTTCTTGAAGAAGATGGAATTTTATCAAAGACTTGAAGGAAGTTAGTAGACAGAGGAGAGGAAGGAGAGCATTCCAGACATGAGGGGATAGCCAGTGAAAAGTCTTAAGTCAGAATATGGAATACTGTGTCGGAGGAATAGCAAGGAGGACAGTGTCTCTGATCAAAAAGAAAAGGAGGGTAGAGTAGTGGTGGAAGCATAAGGAAATAAGAGATGATAAGAGAAATTTGTAAAACCTCTGACCTTGTACCAGATCTGTCTTAATACTCAGTGTCACATAAGAAGGAAAGAAGGATTTCTTCATTTGTTTGTTCATTCATTCGTTTGTTCATTCATTCCTTACTTCTTTCCTTCCTTCCTTCCTTCCTTCCTTCCTTCCTTCCTTCCTTCCTTCCTTCCTTCCTTCCTTCCTTCCATAAAACTTTAAACCCAGTTCACTCTGAAGCTCATAGATTGAACCACAAGAGGTCCTTGCCCAGCCTCCACTTAATGGCTGGATTTTGGGCTCTGGCTTAGAGTGAATGTCAATGCTAACTATGTCTCTTTGGAACAGCAACCCTGAGGGTGTTTCCCTCAAAGCTTGTTTTTTTTTCCTTTATTCTAATTAAAGGGGACATCCCTTGACTCACTTCTTAAGGGCCAGGGTCTCCCATTGCATCCTATTTGTAATAGTTAACAATTATTGTTTTTCCATGTAGAAATATAAATAGTTCAACTTTGATAAGTTCCTTATGATTTCTTTTCACTGTTTACCTTCTCATGCTTCTCTTGCTTCTTGTATTTGACTGTCAAATTTTCTACTCAACTCTGGTTTTTTTTATCAAAATGTTTGAAAGTCCTCTATTTCATTAAATGACCATATTTTCCCCTGAAACATGATACTCAGTTTTGCTGGGTAGGTGATTCTTGGTTTTAATCCCAGCTTCTTTGACCTCCAGAACATCATATTCCAAGCCCTTAGATCCCTCAATATAGAAGCTGCCAGATCCTGTGTTATCCTGATTGTGTTTCCACAGTATTCAAATAATTTCTTCTTGGATGCTTATAATATTTTCTCCTTGATCTAAGAACTCCAGAATCTGGCTATAATATTCCTAGGAGTTTTCTTTTTGGGACCATTTTCAGGAGGTGATTGGTGGATTCTCTCAACCCCTATTTTTCCCTCTGGTTCTAAAACATCAGGGTAATTTTCCTTGAGAATTTCTTGAAGGATGATTTCTAGGTTCGTTTTTTGATCATGGCTTTCAGGTTGTCCCATGATTTTTTAATTATCTCTCCTGGATCTATTTTCCAGGTTAGTGGTTTTTCCAATGAGATATTTCACATTGCCTTTTATTTTTTTCATTTGTTTGAATCTGTTTAATAGTATCTTGATTTCCCATAAAGTCACTACCTTCCATTTGCTCTAATCTAATTCTGAAGGAATTATTCTCTTCAGTGAGCTTTTGAGATTCTTTTTACCATCTGGCAAATTCAGCTGTTTAAGTCATTCTTCTCCTTATTGGCTTTTTGACACTCTTTTGCCATTTGAGTTAGTCTATTTTTTAAGGTGTTATTTTCCTCAGTCAGGCTGTTGACTCTCATTTTATACTTTTCCTGCATCCTTCTCATTTCTCTTCCCAATTTTTCCTCCACTTCTCTTATTTGGTTTTCAAAATCCTTCTTAAGCTCCTCTATGGCCTGTTAACCAGTTCATATTTTTCTTTGAAGCTTTTAGTGCAGGAGTTCTGACTTTGTCTTCCTCCTGTTCCATGATTTGATCCTTTTTGTCCCAAAAATAGGAATCTAAAGTTGGATTGCTGGGCTTGCTTTGCTTCCTTTGCTTGCTCATGTTGCCACTCAATTACTTGACTTGTTAGCTTTTTGCCACAGTAGAACTCTGCTTCCAGAGAGGATAGCTTTGTCCCAAATTGCTGGGATTTTCTCAGCTCCCAGAGCTATTAGTTGGCTGCCCTCTCTGAAGCCTCCACTGGCTCTGGCACCTGGTGACCCACCCTAGGACCTCCACCCTAGACCACAATCCAGATCCAGGCAGCTTAAAGCAAGAGCAATTATCCCTCAGAATGGTTGCTTTACCATTAATTGATTACCCCCTACAATCTGCAGGCCAGGCGCTCTGAAGTAACCACATGATAGGGGCTGCCGTGCCTCAGCTACTTCTCCCTCACAGGGGCAGAGGCTGGACCCCACTCCTGGACTCCCTGTGCTACACTGACCTCTCACTTTGTCTTTGGCGTTTATGGGTTCATCATTCTGGAAACCACCACAGCTGCTATTGATCTCCCCATGTCCCTCTAGCCTTGGCTGGTCAGGCAGCCCTGAGACTAAAACCACCAGCTCACTTGGGGCTGGGCTCTGCTCCCAGAGTGCTGAGATGAACCCTCCTTGTCTGCCTGCCAAGCTGCCTTCAGTAGAAGATTTGTTTCTCTCTGTTACTTTATGGGTTCTATAGCCCTGAAGTTTGTTTAGAGTTATTTTTATAGGTATTTGAGGTGGTTATGGGGGGAGTGCAGGGAGCTTTCCTGCTTCTGTGCCATCATTTTGACTCCACCCCCAGAATTATTCATTCTTTTTAATATTATTGATTGATATTTTAAAAAGAATATTAACCTACTCTTCTTTGGTAGAATCAGACTACAAGATTACTTATTGCTACATGATGCTAAGCAGATGATTCAATTGAGCAATCAATAAACATTGATTACTATGTATTATTATTATTAATAATTGGTCAGTCAATTTATTGAGCACCTACTTTGTCAGGCACTGTGATAAGTGCTGGCTTACAAAGAAAAGTAAAAGAGAGTCCCAGTTCTAGGAGCTAACAGTCTAATGGGGGAGACAGCATGCAAATAACTGTATTATGAACATATATGGGATATATGGGATAAATTTGAAATAATCAACCAAGTTGATAGGCTGTATTATTACTATCATAGGTAATTAATAAGTATTATTAATCAATAGGCAGTTAAATGACACGGTTGATAGAGCAAAAGTTTTGGAGTCAAGAGACCCAAGTTCAAATTTTGCTTCAGAAACAGGCTATGCAACAGTTTCCTCTTCTATAACATGAAGGTAATAATAGCATCTACCTCGGAAGACGGTATTGTAAGGATCAAATTAATTAATATATGTAAAACTCTTTGTAGACTTTAAAATAGTATATGAATGTTAGTTATTATTAATTACTTTAGTGCCTACATTGTGCCATACTTTATGGCAGGTGCTAGAGATATAGACTAAAACAATCCCTACCTTCAAGTAGCTTATATTCAGTTAAGGGAAACAACATTCCTCATGAAAAGATACAAATTATGTATGTTGTAAATAAAGTGATTTTAATGGGGGCAACAATCAATTAATAACCATTTATTAAACACCTTCTATCTGCCTGGCACTATGCTAAGTGCTAAGGATACAAAAAGAAGCCAAGTGTAGTCTCTCCCCTCAAGGAGCATACAATCTAATGGAGCATCTGGGGATTGGAGATGAGGATGAGGAAAGACATAATATGGGAGGTATTTAAATTGAACTTTGGAGGAAAGTAGCTATTCTAAGAAGAGAAGAAGGTATGCCTTCCAAATGTGAGAGACAGCCTATCAAGGCACAGACTCAGGAGATGGAATCATGTGTGTGAAAAACAGCAAGTCATCCGATTTGGATCAGCCACAGTGCATAAAGGGGTGGTGTAAAGTGTAATTAGTACAGACAGGTAGACCAGAGACCCAAGTGGAGGGATTTGTATTCCATCCTAGAGGCAACAGGAGCCTTCAGTTATCCTCTTACTCTAAGATGACTTGGAAGTTATTCATTGTTATAGCCCCATACAACAGGGTTCCTCTTGCCCATTAGACTGTAAACCCCTTGACGGCAAGAATTTTTTTTTTTGTATTTCCAGTGCCTAGCCTAGATACATACATAGTAGAAACTCAATAAATATTTGAGTTATGCCTGAGACTTAACATACTTTATCCAACATAGTGACCTCTTCTGCTATATTACCCATAATTTAAATTTTACATAAAAATGTTAACTTAGATACTTGTTGTTGATACAGATATCGGTGGGATATTTGTACCTTTACCCCTAGAATTTCAAGAGATCACCTAAAGAAAAGGATGTATGGTGTAGTGGAGTGAGAGCCAGCCTTGAAGTAAGGAAGATTGGGTTCGAGTCCTTTCTCTGACACACTAACTTCTTAATGTCCCCTCTAAGATTTTAAGTTATAGGCCTATCATAAATCAATATCAGTCATTAATGTATGTTCATAAATGAAATTTTATACCAGATTACAATAGCATTAAAAATGTTTATGCTAATTCTGGGCAAAGAATAAAGGCGTCAGACTAATTCCTTTTAAAATGATGCAATAACATCTACTTCCCACAGCTGTTTTGAGAATAAAATAACAATATTTGTAAAGCACTCTGAACAATGTGTGGCACATAGTAGGCACTATATAAATGTTTATTGCCTTCTCCATGTGTGTGCACTTCTCCCACTGATACTATATGAAGTTAAGGGTAGAGCTTGCCCCAGGTTTATGGAGAACATAATTTATTGGTACTTTTCTTGCTATTCCATTTCAATAAATGTCTTTGTATTGAACTAATTGTACACTCTGGCAGACCTGGCATGGTCAGGCAGTTTCAGCTGTTATTTTGTTTGTTTTTGCTTTTTTCTGAAAGGTTACAAAAATGGCAAGGAGTTTGGTTTGATCCAGAAACACTGAAGCTGCCCCTCTTTAGCCTTTGTACTGCTTTTTCTTTGCTTAGGAACAGAGGAAGGAGGCTGGGCAATGTATGTCTAGTGCTTACAAAATATGGCAATGATGGGAGGCTATATAATGTTAGAACTGAAAGGAATCTTAAAATTTTGTTTAATTGTTCTTTCTTATTTTACAGATAAGGAAACCAAGTCTTAGAGAGGGTAGGTGACTTGTTTAAAATAACACAGCTCAACTCCTTTTAATGGTAACTGAGGAGGGATAGAATCACCTTAATACAAAGTGGAGTTTAGAAAAAAAAAATGATTAAATTATATTTCTGAGCAATAGTTGATAGTTAAAAAATGGTCTTATGCCCATTTTTTGTAGTTTCTACTTCCAGCATACTTTTCACTCTAAAGAACTAAAACCAGATCCATCTTTGACCTTAGTTGTTATAATCTAGTCAGCAAACAGGATACTCAGTTTTGTCAGTGAACAAGAAAAATTAGATTTTGAAAAATTAAGAATGTGTAAGGAGATAAAACTAACATATATAAAAATGGTGAATGATACTAAAGAGCACATAATTATTTGTTAAATTGTACAGTATACACTGTGAGTAATATACAAGTTTAAAGAGTGTAAAAAAAAAAACCAATGGAGTGGAAAAAGCAAAGGACTTGGAGTGGGAGACCTGAATTTAAATTCTGATCTTACTAATTGTTAAGTCTGTTTCCTTGAGTACACAGGTATTAATTAGCCATCCCTCAGCAGCATTAGCTTAACTCCTTTTGTTGCCAGATTCTTTATGAAAAAAAAAAAGGTTTGGACTAGAAGATCTCCTTGGTCTTTTCAAGCTCTAAGTTTATGATGCAAGGACATTTATTCAGCAATGTATTTCCAAGAGGTGGGATCTAACCTGGGCTTGAAGAATTAAAAGGATTAGGAAAGTAAAGGACAGGGTTGCCCCCTGGATAGGAACAATCAGGTAATCAAAAAATCAGGTATTTGTTATTGTTGAGTTGTTTCAATCTTCTATAACCCAATTTTGGGTTTTCTTGGCAAAGATATTGGAGTAATTTACCATTTCTTTCTCCATTCCCTCATTCTACAGATAAGGAACTGATGCCAACAGGGTTAAGTGACTTGCCCAGTGTCACACAGCTAGTAAATGTCTGAGGCTAGAATTAAGCTCAGGTCTCTCACCACTAAGCCACTTAGCTGCCTCTAAACAAGTATTTAGTGAAGCTCTTAATATGCTCCAGGCATAGTGTAGGGCACTTAGGATATCAGTACAAAAAAAAGTAATCATCCCTTCTTACAAGGAATTTACATTCTAAAAGGGTAGGTAACAAATACATCTAGTACAAATATACATTTATGTAAAGTAGTTAAATGCAAGATAATTTAGGTGGGAGAGCATTAGCATTTGGTGATAATAGAAAAAATTATCATCCAGAAGGTGTTCTAACTACACCTTAAGGGAAGAAAGTGACTCTATGAGACCTAAGTAAAGATTGGACTTGAGTCAGGGGGACTGATAAGGAAGCAGTGGCAATGATCTAGATTAGATGGGATTAGGACCTGAACTAAGGCAGTTACTCTGTGAGTGGAAAGAAGGAGATGGATTCTAGAAATATTGTAAAGTTAGAAACAGCAAATTTTGGCAATTGATTGGAAATATGCAATGAGAAGGTGTCAAGAGTCCCAGTTAATGCTGTGCTTATGGTTTTATTAACTTGGTCCATTTCAGGAGCAGTTGGACAAGAATTGCCTGGTGTGAGAAGTCGTAGATGGCTTGCTGTTTGTGCTTTTAGGGGGAATTGTCATATTGATGAGGTCAAGGATTCATCAAAATTTTGAACTATTTGTAGGAAAGCAAGGGAATTGGCATAGTTGGAGTAGAGAGTTTATAATAAGTAGTAGTGACAGGCAAAGGTGGATAGGTAGACAATGTCCAGATTATAGGGAGTCTTGAAAAATTGAATTATATATGGTGAAAAATAAGAGGTCTAAATGTTCTTAAGCATTAAAAAAGTGGTATTTGGAGCAACTAGTCAATAGTTGTCTGGTGAAGCTTTTGAACTTATTTTCAGAATAATGCTTTTAAATGCATGAATAAAATATGTAGACTTATAAAGGGAACTAATTATATTGAATGCAGTTATTATAATTTTAAACCAGAACCAAATATTATATAGTATTAATACTTTAAAAAAAACCTCAATTTCATGGAACCTAGGTTAAGAAGCTCTAACCTAGAGCAATAGACTTTCATTTAGGAAGCATCAACTAGACAACATTTGGGCAAAGAACATATGGAAGGAAAGATGGCATGTTGTGGTAGGAAAATATTATAAACCATGTAGTCAGAAAGAGAAATCCAATGTTAAGCTCCTGAAGAGCACATTATAAGTTTGTCATGGAGACAATCAACAGGAGTGATGGGAAACTTCAATTATCTAGACATCTGCTGGAATGTTTTTTGTACATAGAAAGAAAGCAGCTAAGAAATAATTGACTTACCCCAAATAGGCTCCTTAAGAAGGCTCCTTAAGAAGGAGAAGGAAGGGGGCAGCTAGGTAGACAGTGAGTAGAGCGTTGGCCCTGGAGTCAGAAGGACCTGAGTTCGGATCCGGCCTAAGATACTTAATGCACACACATACAAAAATCTAGTTGTGTGACCTTGGGCAAGTTACTTAACCCCAATTGCCCTCCAAAAAGAAAAAAAAAAGAAAAAAGAAAAAAAAGGAGAAGGAAGCCAGAAGAATTCTTTTCTGAATGTTCCTCTGGAAAATAAAGAACTTGTTTAAAAAGTATTATTCAAAGTAACTTTCACACTTAGAGTTTCAGATAGATTTGACAATTCAATTTAATGAACATTTATTAGATTATGTATAATATAAGTTATCTTATTATCTAAAAATATAAGGAAAATGGTAGTCTTAGGTTCATGGATTCCAGAGACTTGGGAAGATTAAATTTCAAAAAGTTCAAAGAAGGGTTATGTAGAATTTTATAATACAGGGTTCTGCAGGGGAAGTAACATCAAAAGGGACTGGATATTCTTCAGTAAAAAATAAATTTTATTGATATATTTTACATTTACAACACCTATCGTTCCTTATAGATCCAAAGTTGAAAACTAGGATAACTGAAAAAATGGAAGTGTAACTCATCAGAAATAATGAAATTAAAAGGAGGAATGAGTTTAAAGGAAAATATAATCAATTTTGCTTTGGACTTTTTTTTTATCTTTGCCAATCTTTTTTTTAATTTTTAAATTTTTGGCTACATTTTGAATTCTGAGCTGTCTCCCTCCCTCCCTCCAAACCCCACACTAGAGAAGGCCAACATTTGACACAGATAGGTAAATGAAGCAATATAATATGTATTTCTATATATCAATTCTTTCTGTGGAGATGGATAGCATCTTCCTTCTTATGTCCTTTGTAGTCAATTTGAATATTCATATTATGCAGAATAGCTTAGTTATTCACAGCTATTATTCAAACAATATTGCTGTTACTGTATATAGCATTCTCTTGGTTCTACTCATTTTATGTTTCATGCAAATCTTTCCATGTTTTTCTAAAGATCAAACTGCTCATAATTTCTGACAGCACAGTTCATTAGACTACAATTTATTCAGCCATTCCCCAATTTATGGGCATCCACTCAATTTCCAGTTCTTTACCATCAGAAAGAGAGCTGCTATAAATATTTTAGAACCTATAGGTTCTTATACTTTTCCCCTGATCACCTTGGGAAACAGAGCTATGATACTGTTGAGTCAAAAGTTATTCAAAGTTTTATAACTCTTTAGGTAATTCCAGATTGCTCTTCAAAATGGTTGGATCAGTTTCCAGTTTCATCAGGAGTGTATTAGTATCCCAATTTTTCCACATGCTCTCCAACATTTGCCATTTTCTCCTATCATTTTAACCAATCTGCTAGGAGTGGGATGGTATTTCAAAGTTGTTTTAATTTGCATTTCTCTAACCAATAATTATTTAGGGAATTTTTTCATATATTCTTGCAAAAACTGCCTGTTCATATCCTTTGACCATTTATTAATTGAGGAATTACTCATATTTTTATAAATTTGACAAAGTTCTCCATATATTTGAGATATATCATCTTTATCCAAAAAACTGTCTATAAAATTTCCACCCCAGTTTTCTTCTTTCTTTCTAATTTTTGGAAACATTGTTTTTATTTGTATAAAAACTTTAATATAATCAAAATTATTGGTTTTATATCTCACAATGCTATCTCATGTTAATTCATAAATTCTTCTCCTACCTATAAATCTGAAAGGTACTATGTTCCATGTTCTTCTAAATTACTTATGATATCATATTTTATGTCTACTATTATTGTTTAACTAATACACTTGTCTTGGTAAATGGTGTAAGATATTGGTCTATACCTACTTTCTGCCAAACTGCTTTCCAGTTTTCCCAACAATTTTTTTAATACTGTATATTATATACACATTCTATTCCAATGATCCACTATTCTCTTTTTTTAGCTAGTACTAGATAGTTTTGATAATTACCACCTAGTACTGCTAGACTGTCTTACTTTTCATTTTTATTAATTCCTTTGATATTCTTCATCTTTTATTCTTCCAAATGAATTTTATTATTTTTTCAAGCTCAATATCTATCTATCTATCTATCTATCTATCTATCTATCTATCTTTAATAATTAATCAGTTTTGTTTTAGACCTATTGACTCTGAGATGCCTATAGGACTTGTGGGTAAGCATGTTAAGCAGGAAGTTGGCAATACAAGAGTAGAGCTCAAATGAGGTTTGGATATAGAGATTAGAGAACCATCTGCAAAGAACTGATAGCTTACTCAGTAGCAGCTGATGAGATAACCAAAAGAGAGAGTGTAGAAAGAGAAAATCTTCAGAAACGAGAGGAAAAGAGATCCCAGGATAGAGATCTGCAGTGTATCTTTGTTGGGGTACAGGGACCTGTGAAACTTGGTATAATACCAATGCAGAACTCATATGAATATGCATATGTATTTCCCGGGTAGATTCACAAAATATAATAAACTCTCTTCCTCAATAGCAAAACCAAAATATTAATTTGGAACATCACTATTAGGATACTAGAAGGTAAGATTTAGCAAGGTATTCATCACCAATCCAGGGAGTGCTAACATCTCAAGCATTCTTTCTGTCAGTCCTTTCCACAAAGAAGTTCCCCTAGGCAAGTTCCTCCCACACACTGGGCTCCATGTGATTCAGGCTCCATGTGACTCAGGCTGTATCCCAGCTGTGAGCTGGGCCAGAGATCAAAGCATGGACCTATTAATGGGCAGGGAAGATCTTCCTATTCCATTAACTTGGGCATGAACCTGAAAAAGAGATGAAGAAGAAATCAGCTGACAGATGGGAAAACCACAATAGAACAGTGTAAGAAAAACCCAGGGAAAAGAATCTCAGAAGGCAGAGGGGATCAGCAGTGTAAAATACTACAGAGAGGTCCACAAAGATATGAGCACTGAGAAAATAAATTGGAGGGATCAGCTTCAGTTGAGTGGAAGACATAAAAAGCCAGACTGAGGAGTAAAGGCACTGAGGAGTAAGTAAGAGGTGAAAATGCAGAAGCAATGAGTATAAATGGCTTTTTCTAGCTGGGGTATAGAATTATAATTTGAAGGCATGATAAAAGTTTTTGTTTTTTAAATTTTGTGAGTGAGGGAGATCTAGGCATATTCCTAAGTAGCATAGAAACTACCAGTATATAAGGAAAAGCTGAAAATTAGAGAAAGGGATAATAAAAAGGATGGGTTCTGAGAGGAAATAAGAGGTGTAAACAATGAAGGATTGGCAGATAGCTTTGGCAGAAAGGGCTACCTCATCCTTTGAGACAGAAGTAAAAGAAGAGAGGGTGAAGGATAATACATTTTCCACAGGGAACTCACTGCATAGCTTAGATTTTTAAAAGATATCTGTAGGAGATGAAAATGAGGAGAGTTAACTGAGGATGAACAACAGCCACAAAAAGTTCCAGTAGGAGTAATGTCAACATAGATAAAGCTTACTAAGGACAATGAAAGGGGCTTAAAATATTTGGGAACAGGGGGATGATTAAAGAATGAATAGGATTGGGCTACAAAAATGTGCATACTGTTTTACTCTGCAGTACCATATCTAGGGCTGTATCCCAAAGAGATCATACAAATGGGAAAAGGACTCACATGTACAAAAATATTTAGAGTAGCTCTTTTTGTGATAGCCAAGAATTGGAAATTGAGGGGATGCCCATCAATTGGGGAATGGTTGAACAAGTTGTGGTATATGAATGTAATGGAATACCATTGTTCTATAAGAAATGATGAACTGGTGGACTTCAGAAAAACCTGTAAAGATTCATATAAACTAATACTGAGTGAAGTGAGCAGAACCAGAAGAACATTATATACAACAACAACTACAGTATGCAAGGACTGATTTTGATAGATTTAGCCCTTCTTAGCAATGCAATTACCAAAGGACTCATGATGGAAAATGCCATGCACATCCAGAGAAAGAACTATGGAATACAGAGTGAAACAGACTATTTTCTTTTTGTTTTGTTTTGTTTTATTATTCTGTTTTCTTTCCCATGGTTTCTTCCATTCATTATAATTTTTCTCTGCAACATTACTAATGTGAAAATATGTTTGATAAGAATATATGTGTAGAGCCCATATCAGGTGGCAGGCTTCCTCGGGGAGGGAGAGGGAAAGTCGGGGGATAAAATTTATAACTTATGGAAGTGAATGCTAAAAACTGAAAACAAATAAATTAATAAATTGAAAAAGAAAGAGAATGGATAGGACTTTGGGTAGGTATCACTGCCAAGAAGTGATAATAATGTACAATGGAGAGGAGGCAGAACTATTCAAATCTTGCCTTGAATTTGACATAAAGGGAGAATTACACTTAGAAGGGCTTGAGTATTTTAATACTTCAAGGATCTGTAGCTTCATCAGTGAGGTAATGCTTCCACCAGTGCAGTTCACAGTCTTTTTGCAGATTAGTGGATTTAAGGAAGGAATCCTAGGAAGACCAGGGAGTGAGAGGTAACCTAGGATAAAACGTCTCTTCTTCCATGATCAGTACACTAGAAATGGCCCTAAGTGAAGCAAAAATTATAACCAGAGGAAGAAAAGGTAACACACTCTCTTCAAGGTAATTCATATAGAAATAGTAACTGAAATCTAGTTCAAAAGCAAATCGTACTCTTGTCATTCCTGTTACTGATGTCTCATTTATTGCTTATATCTGTGCTGGCTTGTAGCAGCCCTGTATTTCTCAGGCAACTGCAATTTTGGACATTGCCTTTTGGAGTTAAATCAAACTGGTTTAGTCCCTTTTCTCAGTACATTTTGTATAGTTCAGTAGTTGGAATACCATCCATTCTTCCAAAATCTACCCCTGTTCTCAATAGAGCAGTAAACAAGTCTTTCCTTGTCAATACATTCTGACTTTGAATCCACTGGCTATTTACTCTTCTCTCACAAGGAAATTTATATTTTTCCTATTCTCCTAAGTCACTTAGCTGTAAAATCTTATCCAGCACCTCTGGAAGAGAGTGGCCTATCTCCCCAATTAGTAAAGTCAGAATTAGGTGCTTATAAGCAGGAGGAGCTATCTTCCCTATGATATTTCTATGAGAAACTGCTAAGGGGGTATCATGATAGCCCCGGCATGTCTGTCATTATTATTGTCTTCATTACCTCCTCCTTTAACTTTCTCATACAGTCTCTAAGTACCAGTGTCTATCTTCCCTAGGCCATATAGAGTCAGTAGGATACATTTTATTGCATCCGCTGTTAAAGCTAATAGATTAGTTCCATTGTTACCTTCTTGCATATGGTAATCTCTAAAAGCCTGCTGTACAAAAGGATTCTGACTAATACCGATAAATTTCAAGGTATCCACAATATCTACTGACACTCCTGTGGCCCCTTCATCACTGATTCTCATTATCCAAAACACTAACAATTCTCTCAAAGAATTTAATCAGCTTGATATATCAGTGACCTTCTGCTGAGTAAAATCCTCAATTATCTCTCTGAAGACCTGTGTTTCACCCTGGTTCTCCTGCTTCTTCTCAAGATGGGGTGAAAGTCTTCCCCCATAAAACCCTCCTTGTCTAACTTTGGTTCATTCCTCTTCCACACATTCTCCTGGCAGTCAAGGCAACTAGGCTCAGCCTGTGCAAGGGCTGCATGCACATTCCTTTTGTTGGTTTTTGTCTTCTTTTTCTGGGCCAAACACATGACAACCTTCTCTTCTACCACTCAAGAGTTTCCAACTTGCTCTTCTAAAGGAAATCTCACATGCTGTAACACAGAAAGTTTCTCATACAAATCAGCTAATTCCCTTTCCATTTGAGCTTTGCCCTGTAGCAGTTTGTCTCTGCTTTTCCATATAATAGAGTAAACGGTTAGTAAAACCCAGCCTCTTCTACACACTCCTGCCAGTTCTTTCTCTGGTCTTACTGGTATTCCTTACAAGCATCTTTCTACATCTCTAGGTTCTCCTTTCTGTAGCGTCAGTTACCAGTTTTCACAGAATCCTGTACTTTTAGTCCATTCTTTCATGTGGGAGGAATAAGATAAACTCTCCCATCCTGGTATATCCATTTCTTCCTCTAAAGTCCTTTTGCCTCCAAATAGAGATCTGATACCTTGCGATCCTATCCTCATCACCAAATATATCACAGCACTGAATATGCTGGTTCAGTTCCGAATCACAAAATGTAACTGACTCTCTATATAGAAGACAGAAGCAAAAAATTTATTCAGATGGCAGAAAGACAAATCCCAACACCAGAAAACTGAATCCATCATAGCAACAAAGAAATTAATACATATTATCACTGCAGGAAGGAACACCATCTCCAAGATAATGACTATTAAAATTATTTTTCACATTCCCCCATGTGATTCTAATGAAAGGTGCAGCCTCTTCAATGAATCACTAACTAATATGGCCAACATTTTATCAAGGGTTTTGGGACTTATGATGGGTAACACTGGGAGCAGGGGAGGGAGGAATAGATTGACACATTTGACAAAATCAAAAGGGGGCAGTCGCCATTTAGAAAGTAGAACATACAGATAAAAGACACAAAGGGGAAAAGTGAACAAGGAACAAAATTGTACATTAAAGCTTAGAATTCTCATCTCATCCATCAGTCTGGACACCATCTGATGAAGTAATCTGGTCTGAGTGTGATTTGAGCAGTTTCCAGCTGACTGTCTTCTAAACTCTTTGTAGAGCTCTTCTTTGTTAAAAAAAAAATCTCCTACAAAATTGATCTTAACACAATTTTAAATTACTTTGCCAATAACCAGGTCAAATAATGAAAGTTAACCCTTGTGTCAGTATTATTATAAAATCAAAATTGGAATTTTTTAAACCAGAGAACTTAATATTATTATGCTACCCAACTGTCATGTAGATATGGCTAAGAAACTCAAATAAAAACTGAAAAATTAGAACCCAATTTTTATACTTCTCATTACCAGTTTTTAATACTTCACATTATTCATTCCCCCATTAGGAGGGCGAAATTCCCCTAAGGAATTAATAACAGTGTACTTTTTATAAGAAGATGAACTCCAGTACATAAATGAATTTTTTTAAAAGTTGCCAGTTTAACTACAATTGTAACAAAAGGTTCAGGGATGGTATGCATAAATATATTGAGTAATCAGTTTTAAAACAGGGCATATCAAGTAAAAACATTTCCAACTTCTAGCCATGTTCAAATAACCTGCAATTAAAGTAGGTGTTTCTTTTAAGGCATTTACAAGATAAGAACACAAGGCATTCTTCTTTTAAAGTTACCTAATTGCAACAGAACGGAGATAGTAACTAAATAAAATAATCATATCCTGGTTTCATAAGTCTTTGACCTAATTATCCAAATACCATTACGAGGAATTAAAGGACCCTAACCTATACAGGAATATATAGTTAGTCTTTTTTTTTTTTGGGTTTTTTTTTTTTTTTTGGTTTCTTGGAGGGAGAAAGCAGGGCAGTTGGGGTTAAGTGACTTGCCCAAGGTCACACAGCTAGTAAGTGTTAAGTGTCTGAAGTGGGATTTGAACTCAGGTCCTCCTGACTCCAGAACTAGTGCTCTATTTACTGAACCACCTAGCCACCCCCATATAAAATGTTTCTGATAAGAGTCTGAAAACACCGTCTGCAGTTCAAAGGTGCAATTCACAGACCCCATAGAATTGCTGGCCTCATGAATCATTGGCTCAGTAGCATTCATTGATGATCAAACCTCAATTCAGATTCAGAACAGCATCAGTTAATAGTTTCATAGGGTCTTGAATAGCAGGTTTCAATAATCAGAGTTCCAGGTGAGTTCAGATCTCTATAATCACATATGTGATTATAACCCCACATTGGTAACAGTAAAAGATCATTACAGAAAAATACTATTACTCTCAGAATCCCTTTAAATATCTTTAAAGTGAGTGTTCTAGATTAAGTAACAAAGATAAGTAAAATCAAATTTTCCTTTAGCATAGCTCAAGATAGCTCACAAGTTACTACTCTTCATTAACATAACTGTCTGTAGTGAAGTCCTATTCCTTAAAGCAAAAACAAAAGAAGTTCCTGACTTTTACCTTACAACTTAATAGATTTACATTTTTGTTTCTCAAGCCTCTTTACCCTTTTCTAATCATACTCAATCTGAAAGAATGATATACTTCAGGAATTAAATGTTAGACACATAATTAAGTTCAAACACTAATTTTAACTCTTGCTTAGGCCATGGAAAGACTATGAATTGAGATCAAAACAGCAAGACCTTTCCCACTTACAGCTTATTACAGTAATTTAGATGTTTTAGTATTAATTACTAGCCTTAGATCACTGATGCTGCTTCCATTGATCTGCTGACTGAATCTTGTTTCTCTGAAAGCACCCAATTAAGGCCAGTCCATGGACACAACAAACCTAGGTATGAAACTTGGAAATCCCCAGTAGATTTGGACTTAATAATTTTTTCTCAGCATCAAATTATCACAATAAATTAGCTTACAAATGAAAACTAGTAGGTCTTCTAAACAATCACACAAAATATTCTTACAAACATTTCTTTGTAAAAATATTTCCCTTTCTTTAAAACAGCTTTAAAATTTATCCTGATGTTAAAAGAAATAATCACTAAACTTTCATGAAGTAAATTAGTTATAAACCTCTAAAATGGGAATTTACTAAAACTAAGTTGGTGTAAAATGTCTTTAAGCGTCATAAATAAATCCCCAAAGTATTATAACAAACTAAAATTCCTAATTACTAGAAAATTCCTTGTTACCTAAATTCTAAAGTCAAAAAGGTGTTTATAATGGGGAGGAGATTAAATTTTTATAAGCCAAGAACATACCCAATTAAGTTAGCCTTATTAACAAAGTTTATGAGACCTTTAAACATTATAGCTCACAAACCTCCAAATTCCCATATATAAATATATCCTTAGATGAAACAGATTTGAAAATCACACCCCTATCTTGTGTAAGGATTCTTATTTGTTCAGTAGGAATTTTACAACACAACTTTTACACAGGGTTGATAGCATTACAAAGGGGAAATTTTATAAGGTATTTTCTTTGTATACTTACCAGTTTTCCTTTTGTAAAAAAATACCTTTGTAAGTATTTGCAGATCCTATACTGGATTATATGCCATCGTGGGGGGTGGGGGGAGGGAGGCAAGGAAAATTTGAAACCCAAGGAACTATGGAATTGAATCTTGTAAACTACAAATAAACTAACAAATTAAAAAAAAACCCCTTTGTAAATACTTTATTAAAACAATAACTCCCCATAGCTTCCTTAACAATCTCATAATTTTCATAAGTTATAGCCAAATGATTTTAACTGAAACTTTCAAATATAGACAAAACTTGGAAGTTTAGGATTTCTCAAATTATAGTACTTCAGAATATTGCAACACATGGTCAGATAGAATGACCCAACTTATTGATGATTCTATTATTGATGATAGAATGATCCTAACTTATTCATTTTTTTTTCTGACAGTACAGTTCTTAATCTAATAACATCTAGATTGTATGAGAAATTGCTTTTCTAACAACATAGGTAATACACTTGTTTACCAGATTACACAATATAAGAAAATAGAGAAATATAACCATACCACAAACAGTTATCATGTATTTAAAACCTGAAACAAAACCAATTAATTATCAACCAGGTGGCCTTAATTTAGTTGGATAGGATTGCAAATTACCTTACACAGAAAACCATTCATCTCATCACTATTGGCATTGCATGCTGATCAAATCTAGAAACCCATATAAAGTTACGAAGTGTGAAGCAATTACATCTAAATAAAGATAACATAAAAAGTGAACATTTAGATAATTTGTTCTATGCCAAGCACTTTATAATAATATGATCTCACAACAAATCTACTTTTCCTGGGCTATGGAGTAAATTTAAACCCATGAAATTCTCTTTATTAATTTGTGTATCACAAAATTCAGGTGTTCTCTAGGAAATCAAAGAACTCCAAATCTCTCATTCTCCAAAAGAAGATAGAAACTCACACTGTCTATATTCTTAGTCTCAATAAAGGAGGAAATTTGTGGGACAAATTTTAAAAAGCAAATCCATTTAGATATTTTTAGTGATTACAGTTTGTTTGTTTTTTAGGAGACATGCAGTGGTTTATGTTCCTGTTGAAACACAAGAGTGGGGTTCCAGCTACTCTCAAACCCCATTAACAGATTACAAAAGGCTTGACCGCCTAATTAAAAGTTTTCCAAAGTTAAAAAGTCATACTCATAACCTTTCTGTCCTGCTTCTCTTCACCTTTTAGAATCTGGGGAGAGTTAACTTAACAAATTATAAATCAAAAGAGTTGCATTTCTCACACCCTTCACAAACATTACTTATTTTAAAAAAAGCTTTTACAATGTTGATTTACATTTTAAACAAATCATTGAAATCCTAAAGTGATTACATTTAAGGCTATGATATAAAAGTCCTGATTAAAGTGTCATAGAAGACAGAAAAAAGCCCAAAACCTTATTTTTGCAGTTTTAAACACATTGCCCAGATGTCAGATATATTGGGGAGGGGAGGGAGTGCAAAGATAGTTCTCCAGATTGAATTTAAGCATAGTCTACAAATTTTAGCTTTAGGATCTAATTAAATAACAAAAATCTCTCAGCTTTCCCTCTTCAGCCCTTGCTTTCTGTGGGTTGTTTGGTCTAGATCAGTCCTGCACAACATAGGGTGGGCCAAAGCAGCCTGGCAGCCTGATGTTATACAGACCTGTTTTATGTTTTCAACATTTTTCGAAGGCCACCAAAATCCTTTGGCTGGCTGCAAGCATACACAACGTTGTGCAGGCCTGGTCAAGATCTTTATCAGCATAAAGCTACTGTCAGAGCTTCATCCAAAGTGGGCGGGGGTGGGGGAATCAAATTGGCTTTTTTACTCAGAGAAGATCCCATCTCTGATGCCAACTCCCAAACTACATCCTGGGAGAGTCTCACCCGGCTTTTTTGATTCCATTACTTATTATTTAACTTTATTTTTGTAGCCCCAACTTGGCCAATGTTGGGAACTGCCCAAAAAGTTGGTCTCTTGCTGCAAGCCTAAAGTGGGGGTTCTTTCCTAGTGTTCTCTCTAACCACACAGCCTTTTGAAGTCTTCTGGCTGGCTAAGTTTAAAATCTTTCAGCACAAACATGACACAGTCATTATACAAACAGAGACAGACAAAATAACAAGACAACAAAGTGAGCAGATCTAATTTTCTTGTTGGTTTAGTGTTTATTTTGTTTGTTGGTTTGTTTTGGTGAGGTAATCAGGGTTAAGTGACTTGTCTAGAGTCACAAAGCTGTAAGTGTTAAGTATTTGAGACTGGATTTGAACTCAGATGCTCCGGACTCCAGGTCTGTGCTCGATCTACTTGACCAACTAGTTGCCCCTGCTTAGTTTGTTTTTAAGATAAACCATTTAGAAACCAGTTTAGATTAAGACCAGTCAAAATTCAGGGTTATCTTTAGTTACTCTGATTTTTTTCCCACATCCTTCTAAAAGCCCAATTCATAAGCAACACATTCAGATTACAATACAGTTTATCACATGCCAATTACCTTTACCTAATTGAAGAGCATAGCCTTTCAAAGAAGACCTATGCAAGTGGTTTTCATCCCCAGAGCCAGCTCAAAGAGAAAAATTCAGACTGCCCCAAACAAGCAGGAGTCTGATTTTAGGAGCAGGGGATAGACAAGGGACTTACTTACCACGTTAGGGTTGCAGGAGAAAAATCCCTGAGCAGTAATACCAGCATGGTCAGGCAAAGGGTTCATTCTCTAGTTCCCAGTCCTAATCTGAGTCGCAGGCACCAAAATGTCAGCCTTACAGAGAGTTTAGTCTAAGAAAGACAAAAAAAATTAGGTTCCCTTAGTCTGTTGTTTATTTCTCTCAAAGAGGGTGACCCACATGCATGGGAGCTGCAATTTAGAACTGAGTTCATTTGGGGGTTGGGCTGCACAGTTTATATGTTATTTCAACATGTCACTTCATCATATTTTCTGGGAATAAGAAAGGAAAAGCAGAGTAACGAATAATGGAATGTGAAAATATCTGTATACCATACTACTCCCGGCCATATCAGACCACTCCTAGCCTTGGACTATCTAGGCAGAAGAATCTGTGTCCATCCAATCCTGAGCAGAACACAATGGAGGTTCCCTAACTTAAATTAAATTACAAGGGAGATTTTATGGGGGCTGGCCAGAATAAAGAAAATCAATTCAGTCTCACTGTCAGTAATGTCTTCTGAAGAAAAGCTAAACTTAAGGTCAGGTCTTTGGAAGAAGGAGGTGGGGGAAACTCTGAATCTCCAAGATTGACTATTTAAAATCATAGAGGGGTGTCTAAGTGGTGCAGTGAATAGAGTACCAACCCTGGAATCAGGAGGACCTGAGTTCAAATCCATCCTCAGACACTTATCACTTACTAGCCCTGTGACCTTAGACATGTCACTTAACCCCTATTGCCCTGCCTTCCCCCCTCCAAAAAGCCAAAAAAAAAAATAAATCATAGATACATATATAAATATAAGTAAAAGCATTTGAGTTTCTTAACTTTTTGTGTTGTCTGTGACTTCCACAAAACGACCCCCAAATTCCCACTTCTGCCTACCTATAATATATTGAAATGAAGATGGGGAAGGTTGAGATGTGGAAGGGATAGCTGTACTTCCAAAATTATAAAAATATAATGTGGTAAGTCCTCAGAACACCATTTTGGCCTGGAGGCACAGTGCCACTGATGAGAAGATAGTTAGGGCTTAAAGTCAGCCTGCAGAAAGAAAAAACATCCAAGCTACATAGGGAGTTGACATAAATATATAATATCAAGAACCATTCCCTAATAAGTGGCAAAGTTATAAAGTTTTCAAATCAAAAATTACAAAATTTAAATGATCATTTGAAAACATCCAATTCAAATGATTAGACAATGATTTAAATAATTCTTAAATTTCAAATTATATCCTGAAAATTATCATATAAGACTAAAAAGATCATAGTCACTATTAAGGAGTAATAGGAAAATCCTCACACTAATACACTGTTGGTGGAATTGTGAGTTGGTTCAGTCACTGTGGGTATCAATTTGAAACTAATCAAGAAATGTGAGTAAATTATCCATACTTTTTGTTGACTTTGATCCCATTACTGGCCATAAGCCCATGAAAAGTCAAAGACAGGAACAAAGGAAAATATGTACCAAAATATTCATAGGCCCACTCGTGAGAACAACAACAAAAAATCACAACCTAGAAACAAGATGGGTGCCAATTATTTGGGGAATGACTGAGAAATCTATATTATATGAATGAAAAAAAACTATTTTTGTACATTATTAACAAATAATGAATTAAGAGAAACATAAAAAAACTTGTACAAATTTTTCAGACTGAAATAAGAAGCAAAATAGCAATATATGCAATGACTACAACAATATAAATGAAAAGACCCCTAGAAAGAAGTTGGGAAAAATGAATATTACTAGTGGTTTAATATTCCAAATAGAAAAAAGGAAAAGGAAAAGAACAAATATCTACAAAAATGCTTATAGCAGCTCTTTTTCTTATAGCAGAGAACTAGAAACTAAGGGAATGCCCATCTTTTGGGGAATAGCTTAACAAACTATGGTACATGGATGTAATATAATATGATGCCAAGACAAATGATGAAAAGGAAGATTTCAGAGAAGCCTGAGAAGGCTCCAAAGATTTGAAGCAGAGTACTTAGGTCATCAGAATCAAGCAGATTTTTTTTTACAATACCGATAACATTATAAAGAAAAACTTGGAAAGACATAAGAACTCCGGACAATTTGATGACAATCACAGTTCCAGAGAACTGATGATGAGCCATGTGAGAGGTAAGGCAATCAAGGTATACTGTGTGTCATACATTTCCAGAGAGGGCAAATGTGGGAATTTGTTTTGCTTGACAATACATATTTGTTAGAAGGATTGCCTTTCTTTTCTTTTTTTTTAAATTTAGAGTTGAAGGAAATAGGTGGTAAAGTGGACCAAATGCTAAGCTTCCCTTTATAGGTTATCCACCCCAAAAAAGAAAAGAAAAGAAAGTAGGTCACTGAAGGATTTTGAATGCTCAAAGGAGAACTGAAGGAAAGGCAAAAGGAAACACAAGACAAGCAGGATATCTTTGAAAGTTATATACTGGAGTACTTTAGAGATATTGCTAGTTTAACCTATAGCCTTCCATCTATTTTGTGTGTAGAAATGCTCATTTTGGGGGAGGTTTGTTAAGTTTAGAAGAAAAACAAAACAAAATTTAGATTTATAGCACAGCAAAGTTACACCTAGAACCCTAAGTAGCAGTTAACCTCTAGGGACCCAATCTATGAGTTCAAATACAAGTTGGTAAAGGAGTCCAGGGAATGATAGTATATAGATCAAATATTTCTCAAATGTATTAATGAAATAAAGCTAAGAAGAATAGTCAACATATTTGGCTGAAAGAATTAAGATCTAAAAAAGAAATAAGGACTGGCCAAACCGATGGGCCAAGTCTGATACTGCAAAATTAAGTTTAATAGGGCTAAGGGTAAAGCCTTATACTTAGGCCCAAAATTCAAATGATAATCCAGTTCAGGTAATGATTTAATGATTTCTTTCCATTGTTGGAGGTGCCAGGGTAAGGAAAGGAATTACTTACAAAATTTGTACCTGTGGAAATGGAAAGTCCTCAAAATCAAAGAATGGGCTCTTCAAGTGGGGAAAAAGGAAAACAATGACTCCA
This sequence comes from Gymnobelideus leadbeateri, assembly GCA_011680675.1. Lineage (NCBI taxonomy): Eukaryota > Metazoa > Chordata > Mammalia > Diprotodontia > Petauridae > Gymnobelideus > Gymnobelideus leadbeateri. The sequence goes on from WOXC01009215.1 coordinate 116,625, forward strand.
AACGATACCTCTGTGAACTGTCAGAAAAAAAATAGTGTTCCTCTTCTTATCCAACCATGCAGCTTCTTAATGTTTAAACATTTACCCACAGAAATGTAGACTTCTTGAGAGAGAAGTGAGCTGATTTTTTATTCAAACTTTTGCTTTTTTAATTCATGGTGGGTTGTAGTGTCAACACAATAATCACAGCACCATTGGCAACTGTAAATATGCCAGCATAGTTCTCAAGCACAAAATATGACAGACTCTTCACATAGAAGAGAGAAGCAAAACATTTATTCAGACACCAGAAAACCAAATCCCAACACCAGGAAAATGAATCCACTATAGAAGCATAGAAGTTAACACACCGTAACACAGCAGAGAGCCACATCATCTTTTAGCCTTCTCACAAAACAACACTCACGAGCCTGTCTCGCTGTGTGCATCCTCATCCTCTCTCACCCACTGTATAGATGCTCTGACTCCTAGCCTCCTGTGTGCTCTGCTCTATTCTTCAGTAAACTCCTCCCACCACAGGCTCCATGTGATTACATTCAGTCTTTTTGGGGAAGGGAATCTTTTCAAAGCAGGGAAGATTTTCAAATTCCTGTAGGCTTATTAAGGGTCAGGGAACATCTTCATATTACCATTGCCAGTACATGGGGAGAAAAGGATGTTTTTGGAATCTGACAGCTTGGGCTCAAATTCTAATGATCATTACCTCTCTTACCTGGACCTAGGTGTCCCCATCTGTCAAAATAAGGAGGTTCCACTTTTGTTGAAATAATTGGCTATCTAGAGGAGACCCGGGTTTGAAACTCAATTCTGTCACTTTCTACATGGGTTTAATTACAAATATCAAACTTGAAAACATCACCTCGTTTTATAGAAAACATTTGAAGCCATTCACCATGAACTCCTTCTCTCTTCCTCATTTCCTATCATTCTTGTGCCTTTTGCCACTTTCTTCTCCTTCACCTGTTTCTCATAATGAAGTGGCCTTACTTCTTACTAAATCTAACCATTCTACTTGCTCCAAGTGATTTCATTCCATCCCATTTCCTTCAGCAGGTTGTCCCATTCTCTCACTTCTTTTCTTTTCTATTTTTTTACTTAATAGTATTTTATTTTTTTCCAATTACATGTAAAAACTGTTCTCAACATTCATTTTTGTAATATTTTGAGTTCTAAATTTTCCCCTTTCTCTTTCTTCCTTTCCTTCTCCCCTCCCCAAGACAGCAAGCAATCTGATATGTTATACATGTACAATCATGTTAAACATATTTTCATATTAGTCATGTTGTGAAAGAAGAATCAGAACAAAAGGGAAAAGCCATGAGGAAGAAAAAGAAATAACAAAAATGAAAATAGTATGCTTTGATCTTCATTCAAACTCCATAGTTCTTTCTCTTGATGTGGTTAGCATTTTCCATCACAAGTCTTTTGTAATTGTCTTGGATCATTATATTGCTGAGAAGAGCTAAGTATTTGGTAGTTGATCATCATACAATGTTGTTGTTACTGTGTACAGTGTTCTCCTGGTTCTGCTCAGTCCTCACAGCATCAGTTCATGTAAGTCTTTCTAGGTTTATCTGAAATCCACCTGCTTATCATTTCTTATAGAACAATAGTATTCCATTTTATTCATATGCCACGACTTGATCAGCTATTCCCCAAGCAATAGGCATCACCTCAAGTTCCAATTCCTTGTCACCACTAAAAGAGCTGCTATCAATATTTTTGTACATGCATGTCCTTTGTCCCTTTTAAGTGATCTCTTTAGGATATAGACATAGTAGTAGAATTGCTGGATCAAAGAGTATGCACAGTTTAATACCTCTTTGGGCATAATTCCAAATTTCCAGAACAGTTGGATCAGTTTGCAATGCTACCAACAATGCATTAGCATCCCAATTTTCCCACATTTTATCATTTTCATTTTCTGTCATATTAGCCAATCTAATAGGTCTCTCATTAATTTTCTCTCCTATTTTCAACCTCTCCCTTTCTACTGGCTCATTTCCTACTGCCTACAAACATGCCCATGTCTCCCCTATACTGGAAAAAAACCCTTTACTTGATCTTCCATCCTAGTTAATTCTCGTCCTATTTTTCTTCTGTTCTTTCTAGTTAAGTTCTTTTAAAAAGACTATCTACAGAGGTGCTTACACTTTCTCTCCTCTCACTGTGTTCTCAACCCTTTATGATCTGGTTTCTAACCTTATCATTCCACCCAAACTGCTCTCTCCAAGTCACTAATAATCTCTTAGTTACCAAATCCAATGGTCTTTTCTCCTTGACCTCTCTGCAGCCTTTGACTCTATTGATCCCTCTTCTCTTTGATACTCTCTTCTCTCTTGGATTTCTTCCTACCTCTCTTACCACTCCTTTTACTGTTTTGCTAGATCCTCCTCCATATCATACTTTCTAACTGTAAAGAGTTTGTAATTGTAGGTGTCTCTCAGTCCTCTTCTCCCTCTATAATACTTCACCTGGTGATTTCATCAGCTCATGTGGATTTAATTACCATCTTTAACCTGATGATTCAAAAATCTACCTTTTGTGACCTAATCTTTCTACTGACCTCCAATCTCTTATCTCCAAGTGCCTTTCAGATTTCTTGAATAGGATGTACAGTAGACATCTTAAACTCAATATGTCCAAAATGGAATTCATTATCTTTCCCCCAGCCCCACCTCCACTTTTCCTGTTATTGTAGAAGACAACACCATCCTCCCAGTCTTACAACCTAGGAGTGAGTCATCCTCAATTCCTCACTATCTCGAACCACCCTCCCCATATAAAGTTGTCACCAAGTCCTGCCAATTTCACCTTTGCAGCATTTCTTGAATATGCCCCCTTCTCCCCTCTGACACTCCCACCACTCTAGTGCAGACCCTCATTACCTCTCACCTTCCTTACTGAATAACCTGCTGGTGGATCTCAAGTCTCTCTCCACTCCGACTCACTCTCTATTCAGTCACTAAAATTTTCCTAAAACACAAGTTTGATCATGCTACCCCCTCAATAAACTCCAATGGTTTCCTATTGCCACTAGGACCAAATACAAAGTACTCTGGCATTCAAAGTCCTCCATAACCTACTCCCCTCCTACCTTCTCAATCTTCTTATTCCTTACTCCTCCAACACATCTTTGATCCAGTGGTGCTGGCCTCCCGGCCATTCCGTAAACAAGACATTCCATCTCTTGGCTTCTGGCATTCTCTCTGGCTGTCCCCCATGCCTGCAATGCTTTCCCTCCTATGCTCTGACTATTGACCTCCTTGGCTTCCTTTAAGTCCCACCTGCTACTAGAAGCACCCCCCCCCACCCACCCAACCCCTCCTAATTCCATTGCCTTCTCTTTGCTAATTATTTCCTACTTGTCTTCAATATAACTTGTTTTGTATTTATGTGTTTGCATGTTTTCTCCCCCATTAGGTTGTAAGTTCCTTGAGGGCAGGTACTGTCTTTTGTATTGCCAGTGCTTATCACAGTGCCTGGAACATAGCTAGCACTTAGTAAATATTTGTTGAGTTGAATTGAACTCTTTCTTTGGGAGTCTGCTGACCTCTCCTCCTTTTGCCTTCAATCTTTCTCAACATTCAAGTCTTTTGCAGTGAATCACATCTTCTTATTATGTGGCCAAAGTTTTTAAACTTCAGCTTTGGTATTTGTCCTTCCAATGAATAGTCTGGATTAATTTCTTTAAATATTGACTGATTTGATGTCCTTGCTGTCCAAGAGACTCTCAAAAGTCTTCTCCAGCACCACGATTCAAAAGCATTGATTCTGTGGCACTTAGCTTTCCTTATGGTCCAGCTCTCACAGCTATACTTTGCTACTAGAAAAACCATAACTTTGACTATAGGGACCTTTCTTGGCACGGTGACATCTCTGGTTTTTAGTATACTGTCCAGATTTGCCATAGCTTTCTTTCTCAAGAGCAAGTGTCTTTTAATTTTATGGCTATAATCACAGTCTGCAGTTATCTTTGAACCCAAGAAAATAAAATCTGGCACTGCTTTCATTTCTTTTCCATTTCTTTACCTGGAAGTTATGGGACCAGTTGCCAAGATCTTAATTGTTTTCTTTTTTTATGTTAAACTTCAAGGGGGCAGCTAGGTGGCGCAGTGAGTAGAATGCAGGCCCTGGAGTCAGAAGGACCTGAGTTCAGATCCGGCTTCCGACACTTAACACACACAAACAAAAAAAACCTAGCCGTGTGACCTTGGGCAAGTTACTTAACCCCAATTGCCCTCCAAAAAAAAAGCAAAAAAATAAAAAAAACTTCAAGCCAACTTCGGCATTCTCTTCTCTCACCTTCATCCAGAGGCTTCTTACTTCTTCACTTTTTGCCATCAGAGTGGTATCAAGTACATATCTTAGATTGTTGATGTTTCTCCTGGCAACCTTAATTCTGGCTTTTGATTCATCCGGCCTGACATTTCACATAATGTCCCCTACAGATAAGTTAAATAAATAAGGTGACAATATACAGCTTTGTCATATTCCTTTCCCCATCTTAAACCAATCAGTTGTTCCATTTTCAGTTCTACCTGTTACATACTTTTATTCAACTACAAAAAGTGCCTAGGCAATAGTGAATAGAGTGCTGGACTGGAGGTCAAGAAGCATTGAGTTCAGATTCCACCCCAGATACTTACTAGTAGCTGTGTGATCCTGAGCAAGTTCTTTAATTTCTCTAAGCATCAGTTTCATTTGTAAAATAAAGATAATAACATCTCGCGTGGCTGTTGTGAGGACCCAGTGAGATATTTCTAAACAGCTTTGTAAAGCTAAAGCACTAAATAAGTACTAGCTAGCTATTGTTACTATTCTTCCATCTTGCGATAGTCTTCACAGCATTAAACACAAAATAAGAAGAAGGCAGCATCTCAACACAATACTATTTCTGTGTGAGCTCCTTTGAATTACATGTAGTTCACATCATGTGAAAGTCCCCTCCCTTTTATGGGTCTGTTTCCCCTTCCCTATGATGAGAAGGTTGGACCAGAATACTTGAAGATCAGTTTCAGCCTTAAAATTCCAAGATTCTTAGAACAACAAAGTGATCTTACAACCAAATATCTGACAGCGGATTTTTAAGACCATTTAGATAAGGCATCTAGCTAAGATGAACTGTTCATCACAACCGCTGTAGCTGCTAATCAAGCAACACTATTCTTCTTAAATTATAACTCATACACAAAGCCTGTTCTGTGTTTGGTTTACTTTAGGAATATAGAAGAAAAATATTGATTGCTTAATGAAGATAATTTTTTTATGTAATGCCAATTAAGTGGAATCAAAAGCCTACTATTATGCTCAAAAGTATGGGATTAATAATGAGTACCCACGAAAGAGAGATCTTGTGACCCAACTGAGCCGTACCTTTTTTGTGCAGTCTAGTGCAGCCTGTGTGACAGTTGTTTCTGTGTAGGAGAAAAGCAAACAAAACGGCCATAATGTGTTTGGGAGAAAGGTAAACTAACTGTTCAAATTTTCTTCCTTTCAAAACAAATTGAAATGGATGAAATTCAAACAACTTGCTGAAGTGTACTCAGGTACTAGTCCAGCTCTATTTCCTTCATGATGAATATTATTGAAGTTTATGCTTCTCACAGGATGTTAGGTTAAAGCTAACATTTCCTTTTCATTAAAACAGTCCAGGAAATGTACTGTATTCTTCTGAAAATTGGCAATACCATACTGTAGATTGCATTATTAAAATGAGATTTCTTTGAAAGAAAAAAAAGATATGTTTGTGTGTACACTAAATGTAATTACAGAAAATTACTGTGAATATATTTATTATAAAAAGTGTTTTTATATTTCACTTCAAAGGAATTGGTTTTATTTGGTTTTATCACCACTACTTTCTTTTCAATTGCCACAGAGATACTGGGGTGGGGAGAGGTGATAAAAATGGATAAAACTAAGAGTATAATTACACTCAGGTTTTATACAACCACAGATTTAGCAGGGAATATAGCCTATATTCAGACGCAGCTAGGTGGCTCAGTTGAGAAGAGCACTGGGCCTGGAGTTAGAAAGACCTGAGTTTAAATATGGCCTCAAATATGGCCTTCAAATATAGCTGTATGACCCTGGACAAGTCACTTAACTGCAGTTTTCCTTAACCCACTGGAGAAGTAAATGGCAAACCACTCCAGTATCTTTGCCAAGAAAACCCCATGGACAGTATTGGTGTTCTATGGCCTAAGAACTAGATAGGACTGAACAACAATAGTCTCTGTTCAGTATTTGAAATGTAAAATGATTATTCAGTTCACTCCAATAAATATTTATTTAACATATACAGAGAGAGGTGCGACATGGGATATTAGATAAGAGAAAGACCAGGAAGACCTGAATTCTAGTACTGATTCTGATACCGACCTGTGTAACCTGAGCAAATCAGCATCTCCCAGCCCAAGCAACTCCTTAACATTATGAATTACAGTAGAGTTGTTGATCTGTAGAAAAAGTTCCTCCCCTGGGAATTCCCCACATTAATGAAATTGTATTCCCCCACCCCAACATAGAGCGATGTCTGAGGTGCTAGAAGGAGACACAAAGTTTAGTAGGAGGACATGATACTCATATAGATAATTATAAAACCAAACACATAAGAACTGAGTCCTCCAACTGCCCACCTCCCCCAAGCAGCACCAAGACAGAAAAGATTATTTATTGCCAAAGACTGTTTATTACTACCAAATCTAACAATATTTAGGATTGCAGGAGAGGGGCAAGAATCAAGAGATTTAGCAATCTACTAACTTGGGCAAGTCACTTAACCCCAATTGCCTTGCCTCACCCCTCCAAAAAATTAAAAAGAGAGAGATTTAGCAACCATCCCAGCCATTCAATCTTCTCTATCATATTGTTTCTACTATTTAAGGCAACTGCTAGATGGTATAGTGAGTAGAGCCCTTGGAGTTGGAGTCAGGGAGACCTGATTTCAAATTTGGACTCAGATACTTAAGGCTGTGTGACCCTGGACAAGTCACTTAATTTCTGTATATCTCAGGTTCTTCATCTGTGAAATGAGGATAATTAAAGCACCTACCTCCAAGGGTTGTCATGAGGACCAAATGAGACAAAAATTATAAAGTATTTAGCATAATGCCTCGCCCACAATAAGCACTGTATAAATGTTAGTTCAGTAGCTAGCTAGTGCCGTAGTGCACAGAGTGCTGGGCCTAGAGTGGGGAAGACTCATCTTCCTGAGTTCAGTTCTGGCCTCAAACAATTACTAGCTGTGTGACCCTGGGCAAGTCACTTAACCCTGTCTGCCTCAGTTTCCTCATCTGTAAAATGAGCTGGAGAAGGAAATGACAGACCACTCCAGTATGTTTGGTAAGAAAACCCTAAATAAGGTCACAAAGAATCAGGCACGACTGAAATGACTGAATAACAACAACAACAAATATTAGTTATTGTAATTAGTAATAGTAGTAGGTAGCCTAATCAATGCTTATTAAGAAGAAAAGAAACCCTAGCATCCCTACTCTTAAAATCTTTAGTTTCTTCCTACCTACTGGCTTCTACTCTACTACATACAAACATGGCCATGTCTCTTCCCTCACGTCCAACCTACCCTTAAAAAAAAAAAAAAAAAGCCCAACCCTCACTTGATTCACCCATCCCTGCTAGCAATTAGTCTACATCTCAGCATAGTTCTTTCTCAGCTACACACTGAAAAAAACTGTCTCTGCCTGGTTCCTCCATTTTCTTTCTTTCACTCTTCTAGATTCAACAGTCTGGTTTATGATTTCATCATTTAACTGAAACTAAACTGCTCTTTCTTACTTTACCAGTTATCTCTTAATTGCCAGATCTAATGGCCTCTTCTCAGTATTCATTTTTTTTACATTTCAGCAAAGTTTGAAGCTGTTGTTGTTTTTTCCTCCTGGATATTCTCTCAGGATATTCATGACTTTGCTTTCTCTTGGTTCTCCGCCTATCTCTGTGACTGCTACTTTCCAGTCCTCTTTGTTGGATCTCTATCCATTTCATATCCACTAACTGTGGTGTGTCCTCCATATATATCTGTCCTAGGCCCTCTTTTATACTGTCTTATTTTTATACTGTCTACGCCCTCAGTAAATAATCTCATCAGTTCCCATGGGATTAATTATAATCTCTGAATGTGATTTCTAGATCTATACTTCTATATCTAGTCTCTCGATGTTTACCTTCAGTTTCATGTCAGCAACCACATTTTTTAGATATTTTGAACTGGATGTTCCAGAGGCATCTCAAATTCAGCATGTCCAAAACAAAATTTATCATCTTTCCTCCAAAATCATCTTTAATTTTCTCTAATATAGTCAAGGGCACCATCATTCTCTCTGTCTTTGAGGTCTATAATCTTGGTGTCAGCCTTGACTTTCGATTCTCATTAATCTCACATATCCAGTATGTTTGTTGATTAAGTTCAAAATAAAAAGAAAATTTTAATTAAATGACCAAATTAGAACTGACATAAATGTAAACTGAATATATCATATGCTGTACATGATAGACTTCCACTTGCTATGGTATACAACATCTGTATTTTGTTTAGAAAATATTATTAAATGCAGATGTAAACAGTTGGCAAAAATCTAATTTTATTTTTAGAAAGAATGAATATAAACTTGGTTTTGCTTGATTAAAAACTGACTTATTCTCATTTCTAGTCTCTTTTTAAATATCTTGAATGGTCATTCTTTTGTACCAGCAGGCATTATGCTTTTACAGACTGATGTTGAACATTTGACTTGCCTGTTGTATTTCTGTTTCCTCATTTGTTCATATAAAGTGAAACAGCAACATGGCAGTGACCTTCCAATCTAGAACTGAGAAGGAACATGACATTTTTAGAAGGTGGCTCCATGAAAGACAAAATACTATGGTATTTTGATTAATCTTAAAGTATGGTTCATTGCACAGAAGTGTTTGATAAACGTTGGAATGAATGAATAAATGAAGATGGTAATTTAAAAAATGGAAATGCATTTACAAGTAAAAAGCCAGTACCTGCCCTCAAAGAGTTTACATTCTAATGGGGAAAAAACATCAGTAAAAGGAAGATGAAAATGTTAGGAAAGAGGAGACTAGGGAAAAGGTACCATGTTAGAGAAAGAAATTAAGGATGTGGGGCAGATAGGTGTGCAGTGAATAGAGCATTGGCCCTGGAGTCAGGAGGACCTGAGTTCAAATTCGACCTCAGACACTTGACACACTTACTAGCTATGTGACCTTGGACAAGTCACTTAACCCCAATTGCCTTGCTTTCACCCTCAAAATAAAAAAGAAGTTAAGGATGTATCTGTAAAGAAGAATTCATGTACTCTGCAGAGTTGGCATATGAGACTGAGTCCCCCAGTTGAGCACATTCCATGTACAACCAAATGTATCCATTATAATTCACCTACCAATTCATGACCCTAGGGCAAGTTTTTGAAAAATTCAGGTGTGGCATTATGGATTTGTTTGTTACTTCACTTTTTTTTATTTCTAGCTTTAAATTTCTGCTAAAATAACAGAAAGCTTTAAAAGATTGTTATTTATAGCAGACAGTCTCCAAAGGACCACAAAATAACCCTTAAAAATCGTTTTAAATGCACAAATGGGAATTCATGGTCATTCGGCTTTGGCTGGACTTTAATTTCCTTTCACACTATTTATGAAGGAAAGTTTTGCTAAATATTCATGAATAAGATTTACTGGTCCTGGGGAAGAAGAAGAGAGAACAGTGGTCCTCAGGGCGACTGGCACTTCTGTGGCATAGGCTTGAGGTGCCCTTTTCGGGGCTGCTCACCCACCTTTGGGCTTCACCTGTTTCAGCCCAACTCAGTGGCAATCTACAAGCAAGTCAAGATGTCACTCATGATCTCTTCGGTCCTTCTCAAAAACAACAATGTCAAGAGGACACAGTATTTTCACAAACTCTATTAGTAGATTCTTGGCAAAATGTGCTATGCATTGTGAACAAGTCCTAATTAGTTATTATCAATAATTAGCATTTAATTAGTACTTAAATTTTAAAAATCTTTTTATAGGATAAAAATAGAAGGAATGTTAGTTTCTCAGTTCCAACTCATTCCAGTCATTTATTTATTTAAAATATCATTCAACTTTCTCATTTTGTAGCTGAGAAACAGAAGGTTGAGTGGCTGTTCCAAAGCCACACAGGTCATCAGTACAAAAGCTGGAATTCAAAGCCAGTATTTTCTGACCTTGGATTCCATATTATTCCAGCACATGAATTATCAAGTTTCATCCTCACATCAATTTTGTGAGATAATTACTGAAGTATTTATTATTTTAATTTCACATTTAAGGAAACTGAGTTTCAAAAATATTAAATGAACTGCCTGAGGTCACTACTGGTACAGCCAAGATCTGGATCCCCCTAAGTCTCTGACTTCATAGTCTTGATGGTCTTTCCACTACCTCACATTTTAACTATTCAAGCAGGCTATAGTAATACCTCTACTTAGAAGCAAATGGTTAGCATTCTACTCTACATTCTGTATTTGAAAGTAACAAAACTGTTTCTCTTTAAATGGTTTTCAATCTATATGCTATACGAGAAAGTGTTCTAGTAAAAAGAGGAAATTTTTTTAAAATCCCACTTAATAGCATTTTACTTTTTTCAATTACATGTAAAATGGCTTTCAAAATTCACTTTTACAAGATTTTGAGTTCCAAATCGATTTTCTCCCTTCTTTCCCCCCTCCTCCCTAAGATGGCACGCAATCTGATATAGGTTATCCATGTTCAATCATATTAAACATATTTCTACGTTAGTCATATTGTTAAAGAATCAGAACAAAAGGGGAAAACCACAAGAAAGAAAAAAAGAAAACCATGTGCTTCTATCTGTATTCACACTCCATAGTTCTTACACTAGATGTGGATGGATGGCATTTTCCATCATGAATCTTTTGGAATTGTCTTAGGTCATTGTATTGTTGAGAAGAGCCAAGCCTATCCAAGTTGCTGTTCCTGTGTACAATGTTCTCCTGCTATTGCTTATTTCACTCAGCATCAGTTCATGTGAGTCCAGGTTGAGAAAGATGAATTTTTAGAAAGCAAATACATCTGTGATTAGGATTGCAGAGATCATGGCTCTGGTTTTTAGCTCTGCCAGGCATGAATGAATGATCTTGAGCAAATCCTTTGCCTTGCCCAGGCCTCAGTTTTATCACTTGTAAAAAGTAGAGCATGAATTTAATGATATCCACAGCTCCTTCCATCTCTAAGGTTCCTTGATTCTAATGGAATATGGCATTGTTCCATATGCAGTTCTTCACTCTTCAATGAGAGATGTTTGTTCGAATGGAGAAGAATTATATAGAACCTACAAAATCCCATTCACTGCACTAAGTGTTTTTTTAATAAAAATCCCATTTGATCCTTATAACAATCCTATGAGGTAGATGTTTTATTATCTCCGTTTTACATATGAAGAAACTGAGGCAAATGAGTTAAGTGACTTGCTCAGTGTCATGCAGCTAGTAAGTATTTGAGGTGAGATTTGAACTCAAGACTTCTTACTCCAGGCTGAGTGCTCTGTCCCTTGTGAAATCAGCTGCCTCAAAAAATATTATAGGATTTGGCAGGTAATCTTTTGATCATGTGTAATGAGAATGGGAATTTGAAGATCTTTCCTGCCCTTTAATAGGGGGGAGTTTGAAGACTTCCCCTGATTTGAAAATAAGCTCTGCCCCCTAATAGGCTGAATGTAGTCACATGGAGCCTATGATGGAGGGAATTTGCTGAAGGGAAGCAGAGCCCACAGGAAGCTGATAAAGAGAGGATGCTCAGGCAAGGAGATAGAGAGGTTTGTGAGTAAATATTGATCTTGTATAAGTTTGTGGGAAGGCTGAAGGCTCTCAGCATTATTATGGCTTCTTAATATCTTCGGTACTATGACAAAACCAGCTTACTGGTTTTGGAATTGTGTTTTCTGGTGTTTAAATAAATGCTTCAGTTCTGTCCTCTATCTGGAGATTTTGGTAAATTTTGCTATCTAACATCATGCAATACTTATAGTCACTGTTTTTATTGTGATCTTTGGCACTGTAAATATTGCATTGGCATGATCAGACCTGTATTTTAATAAGAATGTTTTGGTAGCTGAGTAGAGAATTGGATTGGAGTCAGGAGAGGCTTGAGCCAAGGAGACCAAGCAGAAACAAAGATCTAAATGTGAGGTGATGAAGGCCTAACAAAGATGACAACTGTGTAAATCAAGAGGAGATATATAAAATAAATATTGTGATGGTAAAAATGACAAGACTTGGCAACAGATTGGATATATAAGTGGAATTTGAGTCAGGAGTCAAGCCTGACCATAAGGCCTTGGTGACTACCATGATGGCCTTAGCCTTGAGAGTAATAAGAAAATCAAGAAAAAAAATAGATTGAGGGGAGGAGAGATAGTGAATGAGTTCTGTTTTGGACATGTTGGGTTTGAGATACTCAGAGAACATTCAGTTCAAGGCAATTGTTGATATGAGACTGGAGGTCAGAAGAGAGATGAGGTCTAGCTGAATAGAACTGAGAATCGTCTACATAGAGATGATAATTGAGCCCATGAGTGTAGATGTAAAAGTTAATAAGGTCCATATCATATTCTTTAAACTCTTTTAAAAAAATTAACTTTATTTTAGTGTAAAAGGCAGTTAACATATTTCACCCAGGAAGATAGGGATGCCTGATATTCTGTATTTAATGGAAGAAAACTTTTCTGTCATGCCAGCTCTACATTCTCTATTTCTTCTCCTTAGGAACACACAATGGAATAGCACCATTTCTATGAATCCAGTGGGCCCTATTGATATTAATGAAGATATTGAAAATATTGAAAAAAGAAAATAATCACACCCACAATGAAGCAGAAATAAAAACCTATCTAATGGATTTGTTCATTGTTCTTTGTTACATATTAACCATGAGTATCATCAAATAAAGAATGATCGTGATACAGGACAAAGGGCTAGCCTTGGAATCATACCTTCTGTGTGAACATGGATGAGTTGTTTAAACTCATAGCCCCCTCAAGAAGTCTTTTAAGACTATGAGTCACAAATGAGTTTACTTAGTTGCCCACATGGATTAAAATCACAGGTCCAGACCCTCTAGCTTCATTACTCCCAAAAAAGTCTGATTTAAATCTTTCACTGCATTTTGAAGTCAAATGAAAGTTATTTTTATATTATATATTGTTCTTAGATTGCCCACACCATTAGAATGAATAATCAAGAGTTAAGACATTAATTTTTCTTCTATTCTCTGTGTTTTACATTAATTCTGGGTTCGTTGTTCTGGTACTAAACATACTGTAATTCAGAAATGTGCATATCCTTAATAATAATGGCAATTAAAATAATAACATCTGTATAGCATTTTAAAATTTACAGAATACTTTCCTCATAACACTGTGAGGGAGATAGTGCAAATATTGTCATTCCTGTTTTATAGATGAAGGGTCTAAATTCTGGGAGAGTGTGAATTCCTTAAAGACAGGCAGTGTCTTGACTTTCTTTGTATCCCCAGCACTTAGCACAATGCCTGGCACATTGTAAATGCTAAATAAATGCTTATCAATTGACTGACTGATACCACTGAGCAGCTAGGGTTATGCCATTCATTTGAATAAGGTAGGTATTAATGAGTGAATGGAAGTATATATGTGAAATAGGCTAAGTAAATCATATTATATGAGTGTATATTTTCACAAGTCACTCTTTCCATTCCTGTAAGCTAAAGGATTTCAGGTGATTAATGGAAGTGGAATTAAAGATTGTTAATGCCAAATTCAATACGTCAATTAAAGAACAATTTAGTTCATTAGTGTAGAAAGCACAATAGTAATGATGTTACTGGATTCTAACTGCTAACACCATAATAAAATAAAGAAACAACAACAACAAAGATACATAGGTGACATCCAAAGAAAGAAAATTAAAAGAGCTACCTAGTTTTTTTTTTTTAAAGGAATATTAAAGAGTAACACTCTTGCCCAGCTTAGTTATGGCATTAAAAAAATTAAATAAAATGAGTTTATTATTAAAATTTAATATATATTTGCATTCTGGAAAATGCAAATTGTTAGTATTCTGCAAAGATGTTAGTATTTTGTTATTTCCGTATAATTTCCTAAAAGAGATGGTTAATGGTGGCAGGAGGATAAACCAATTACATGATACGTTGAGATTTCTTTCAACTTAGTGAATCTTTTCCCTACATTTTAAGCGTTTAAATTTTTATTAGAGGGAAAGAATTCTGTTTTGTCCAGAAAAAATAATCAATAGGCATTTATTGATAAGCGCCTGTTCTAAGGACCTTAGATTACATTTAGTGGGAAGAAAAACATATACATGTATAAATAAATACAAAGGATATCCCAGACAGCTGGCTGGAGAATGGATTCAAATCTCAGATGCTTACTACTGTGTTACACTGTGTAACCCTCTGAGCAAGTCACTTAACACCTGTCTGCCTCAGTTTCTTTCTTTTTAAAAAAAAATTCTTTAAAATTTACTTTTAGTTTTAAACATTCATTCCCACAAGATTTTGAGTTGCAAATTTTCTCCCTGTCTTTCCCCTACCCCCACACCAAGATAGTATGCCTACTGAATACCCCTTCCCCCAATATGCTCTCTCTTTTATGTCCTCTCCCATACCCCTTTAACATTCTCTTTCTTTTTTCTTCCTTCCTTCCTTCCTTCCTTCCTTCCTTCCTTCCTTCCTTCCTTCCTTCCTTCCTTCCTTCCTTCCTTCCTTCTTTCCTTCCTTTCTTTCTTTCTTTCTTTCTTTCTTTCTTTCTTTCTTTCTTTCTTTCTTTCTTTCTTTCTTTCTTTCTTTCTTTCTTTTTCTTCCTTCTCTCCTTTCTTTCTTTCTTTCTTTCTTTCTTTCTTTCTTTCTTTCTTTCTTTCTTGTTTCTTTTCTTGCTTTTTTTTTCTTTTTGTAGGGCAATCGGGGTTAAGTGACTTGCCCAAGGTCACATGGCTAGTTTTTGTGTTAACTGACTGAGGCAGAACTCAGGTCCTCCTGACTCCAGGGCCAGTGCTCTATTCACTGTGCCACCTAGCCCACCCCCCAACTTTCTAGTAGGGCAAGGTGGGATTTCTGTACCCTGGTGCCTGTATATCTTATTTCCCAGTTGCATGTATAAAACAATTTTTTAAAAATTTGTTTTTAAAACTTTGATTTCCAGATTCTTTCCCTTCTTCCCTCCTCACCCCCCCCCCCCCACTGGGAAGATAAGCAATTCAATATAGGTTGTACATGTGTAGTTATGCAAAAAGTTTCCATAGTAGTTATACTGTGAAAAACTAACTATATTTCCCTCCATCCTATCCTGCCTCCCCCAACTTATTCTATTTTCTACTTTGACCCTCTCCCTTTTCAAAAGTGTGTGCTTCTAGCTACCTCTCCCCCAGTCTGCCCTCCCTTCTACCATCCCTCCTCTTATCCCCTTTTCCTCTACTTTCCTGTAGGGTAAGATACCCAAATGAGTGTGTATGTTATTCCCTCCTTAAACTAAATTCAATGAGAGTAAGGTTGACCCATTCCCTTTCAACTTCCTGCTCTTCCCCTCCATTGTAACAGTTTTCTCTTGCCTCTTTTATATGAGATAATTTACCCTATTCTATCTCTCTCTTTCTCCTTTGTCATTATATTCCTCTCTCACCTCTTAATTTTATTTTTTTAGATATCATCCCTTCCTATTCAACTGATCCTGTGCCCTCTGTCTATGTATACACGTACATACATATACACACACTCACATATGTATAGATACACATATGCACCCTCCTATATGTACACATATACATACATATACATATATA
Source organism: Gymnobelideus leadbeateri (assembly GCA_011680675.1). Classification (NCBI taxonomy): domain Eukaryota; kingdom Metazoa; phylum Chordata; class Mammalia; order Diprotodontia; family Petauridae; genus Gymnobelideus; species Gymnobelideus leadbeateri. The sequence goes on from WOXC01009215.1 coordinate 132,467, forward strand.
TATTCTCTTTAACTATCCTCATACTGAGAAAAGTCTCATGAGTTACAATTATCATTTTTCCATGTAGAAATGTAAATTAGGTCAAATTTAATAAGTTTCTTAAGATTTTTTCCTCCATCTTTTTCCTTCTCATGTTTCTCTTCTTGTATTTAAAAGTCAGATTTTCTGTTCAGCTCTTTTTTTCATCAAGAATCATTGAAAGTCCTCTATTTCATTGAATGACCATATTTTCCCCTGAAGTCCTGCTGGGTAGGTGATTCTTGGTTTTAATCCTAGCTCTTTTGACCTCTGGAATATCATACTCCAAACCCTTAAATCCCTTAGTATAGAAGCTGCTAGATCTTGTGTTACCCTGATTGTGTTTCTACAGTACTCAAATTGTTTCTTCCTGACTGCTTGCAGTATTTTCTCCTTGACCTGGGAACTCTGGAATTTGGCTATAATATTCCTAGGAGTTTTTTTTGGTGGGATCTTTTTCAAGAGACAATCAGTGAATTATTGCCATCTCTATTTTGCCTTCTGGTTCTAGAATATCAGAGCACTTTTCCTTGAGAATTTCTTGAAGGATGATTTCTAGGCTCTTTTTCTGATCATGGCTTTTAGATAGTCCAATAATTTTTAAATTATCTGTCCTGACTCAGAGGTTTGTCCAATGAGAAATTTGCCTCCTATTTTTTCATTTCTTGTTTTTTATAGTATCTTGATTTCTCAAAGATCATTAGCTTCCATTTGCTCCAGCCTAATTTTGAAGGAATTATTCTCTTCAGTGAGTTTTTGAAATTCCTTTTCCACCTGGGCAATTTGGCTTTTTAAGGCATTCTTCTCCTCATTGGCTTTTGGGGCCTCTTTTGACATTTGACTTAGTCTATTTTTAAGGTGTTGTTTTCTTCAGTATTTTTGGGTGTCCTTTAGCAGGCTATTGACTTGCTTTTTGTGATTTTCTTGCATCATTCTCATTTCTCTTCCCAATATTTCCTCCATTTCTCTTACTTGATTTTCAAAATCCTTCTTGAGCTCCTCCATGGCCTTTAACCAATTCATATTTTTCTTGGAAGCTTTTGATGCAGTAGTTTTGATTTCTTTGACTTATGGTTTCATGTTTTGATCCCTTTTGTCCCCCCAAAAGGATTCGATGGTCTGATTTGTCTTTCTCTGCTGGCTCATCTTGCTGGTCAATTACTTGACTTTTGAGCTCTTTGCTATGGTAGAACTTGATTTGAGAAAGCTGTGTCCCAAATTGTTAGTGTTTTTTGCAAATTTTGTCAGCGATATGAGGAGGGCACCCTCTCTACAGACACCCCAAGCTCTAGCATACTGGCCACACATCCCAGGACCACCACCCAAGATCACGATCCAGATCCAAGCAGGTCAAAGGAAGTGTGATTACCCTCTAAATGGTTGCTTGGTCCCCCTGTGATCTGCAGGCCAGGAGCTCCTGAGGTAGCCATGCTGCAGCAGCTGCAGCCACCATGCCTCTGCCACCTCTGGCCCCAGGGGTAGGGCCCAGACCATGCTCTTCTATCACCTGGTTCCAACAGAGTCCTCCACTGACCTCTTACTTTCTCTTTGGTGTTTATGGGCTGAGAAGTCTGGAAACCACCACAGCAGCTGGTGATTCACTCTCCTGAAGTCTGCTCTAGCCAGTCTGGGCCACTGGTCATGGCTGCCCTGGGTCTGGGACCCGTCATCTCATGCAGGACTGAGCTTGATTCCCAGCCTTGTACAATACACCCTTCCTGTTGGTCTGCCAGGCTACCTTCAGTGGGAGTTTTGTTTTTTTCTGTCACTTTGTGGGTTCTGTAGCTCTAAAATTTGTTTAGAGTCATATTTTACAGGTATTGGAGGTAGCTGTGGGGGGAGATCAGCCAAGTTCCTGCTTTTACTCCACCATTTTGGCTCTGATCCCTGCCTCAGTTTCTTGATCTGTAAAGTGGAAATAATAACTTGTGAGGGTAAAATGATATATTTCATATTAAAAGTAATACTCTTTAATATGCTAATTTTATACTAATATACAGTAGTATACTAATATTATACTATATTATAATACTATATAAATATATACCATACATATATATGATACTATGTAAATATGTATAAGATATACATGCATAATACTATATTAATTCAGTACTAATTAATAAAGTAATAATAGTGTTGTTGTGAGGATCAAAGAAGATAATATACATACATATATATGTATATGTATATGTATGTATATATATATATATATATATATATATATATATATATATATATATATATGACGCACTTTGTAAGCCTTAAACCATTATGTAAATGCTAGCTATTAAATACAAAGTAATTTTGGTATGGAGGCATTAGTGGTGATGGGATAAAATGGAAGCCATATTCCCTTCTGTTATTAATGCCTTCCCTATTGGTTTATCTGCCTGTGTTCAAGGCTTCTGACTAGTTTCCTTCCTCCTGGGATCTTTGATAATTTCAATCTTTTTTCATCATCCAAAGGAAGCTTTTTCTTTTCATTTTTATCTTGACACTAAGAGGAGAGATGGGGAATGGGGTAGAACTGAGTTTGGTTGCAAGTAAACGGGTTGTCTTATGTAACTATCAGAGCCTAGAGGACAGTTGGGAAAGGGGTGCTGAGTAAGAATGGTAGAAGTCAGAGATTAGCATTTTCTGCTGTTAATTCATCCAGTTGTTACCTTCTTAGGGTTATTGATAAATTGTCAAAAAGTTCAGGACTTTTCCTTTTTGGGGTCCAGATTCCAAAGCCATGACTTTTCTTTTTAGAGGTTCAGATCCCATCCCCATCAAAACCACTATGTAAATGATTCTCAGATAACTGAAATGACTTTGTCTCTCATAAATAGTTCCTGTTTTGGAAGTGAGGTCATAAGGATTGAAGAAAATATCAAGTACTCTACCTTGTTGAGGTCAGGTTATTTATTTATTTGTTTGCTTGTTTGCTTAATTTATCTGTTTATTTATTTGTTCGCTTGTTTTGTTTTTTTGGAGGGCAATTGGGGTTGAGTGACTTGCCCAAAGTCACATGGTAAGTGTGTCAAGTGTCTGAGGCCAGATTTGAACTCAGGTCCTCCTGACTCCAGGGCCAGTGCTCTATTCACTGTGCCACCTAGCCACCCAAGTCAGGTTATTTTTAACTGAATCTTGAAAAGTGCTAGAGGCATTCTAAGAGGTAAAAGGAAATAGGGAGTACATCTCAGGCATGGGGCATCCCTTGTGCAAAGATACATAGATGGAAATGGAATATTATGTAGGAAAAGCACTAGGTCATTCAATTTCTCTGGAGTGTAGAATACATGACAAGTAGTTATTATCCTACTGCCTCTGCATGGAAACTTCTAGTGACTGGAGACTCGCTATACCTTCCTTTCCCTCCCACCCTGAACTGAAGCTACATGTTTGGCTTACTTTATGAGTAGGAATTATTTTAAATGTTTTCTCTTACTTTTATTCAGAAAAGCTGAAGGAAATATATAACTCTTACTTTCACAGACTTGTTATGTCCACATGTCCAGGCTGTTGTCAAATCTTTTCATTTCTAGTTACACAACAACTCTTTTATATATCTCCTCTCCATTCACACAGTCACCACCTTAGTTCAGGCTTTTATCACCTCTTGCCTAGTCTTTCACAATAGCCTTCTAATAGATCTTTCTACCCACTCCAATCTATCCTCCATTCAACTGCCAAAGTGATTCTTCTAAAGTTTAGTTCCTCTCATGTTACTCCTTCTCAATAAATTAAAATTGTTCTCAGTTACCTCTCAGATCAAATATATAATCCTATTTGACATTTAAGGTCCTTTGTAGCCTGCCCCTTCCTACCTTTGTAGTATTCTTGAATCTTACTCTCCTCCAACACACTCCATAAATAGATAAATTGGACTATGTGCTTTTCTCCACATGTAACACTCCATCTCCTTTGTTTATGCCTTTTTGCTATCTGTCCCCAGTGCTTGGAATTCTCTTCATCCTCAGTTCATCTTTTAGCTTCTCTGCTTCTTTTAAGAGTCAACAGACGGGTTTCAGAAAAACCTGGAAATACTTACATGAACTGATGCTGAGTAAAGTGAGCAGAACCAGAACATTGTTCACAGTAACAGCAACATGGTACAAAGACTTAGCTCTTCTAAGCAATGCAGTGATCTAAGACAATTCCAAAGACTTACGATGGAAAATGTTATCCACATCCAGAGAAAGAACTATGGAATCTGAATGCAGATCAAAGCATAATATTTTCACTTTTTGTTTTTTCTTTCTTTTGTTTTTTCTCTTTTGTACTGATTCTTCTTTTATAACATAAGTAATGTGGAAATATGTATAATATGATTACACATGTACAGCCTCTATCAGATTGCTTGCCATCTTAGAGAGAGGGAAAAGGAGGGAAGGAGAAAAATTTGGAGCTCAAAATCTTACAAAAATTAATGTGGAAAACTATTTTTACAGGTAACTGGAAAAAATACTATTAAATGTAAAAAAAAAAATCCACTCAAATCCCACCTTATACAGGAGTGCTTTCTTCCCCTCCCCTAGCCAAAGTTAGTGCCTTCCCTCTAAGAATACCTTTCAACTACACTTTATATCCTGCATGTACATAGTTATTTGCATTTTCCCCTCTTAGAATGCCTTAAGGTCAGAGACTGTGTTTTTGCCTTTCATTGTTTCCCCAGTCCTTAGTACAATGCCTGGTACATGATAAATGCTTATTGACTGACCAATTGACTACCTGATTTAAGAAATTCAGTCAAGATTTGTCCATGGTCTTCCTTTAAAGGCTACCATTTAGTATCTTTGCTCTGAGGATGTAGTGCTTACTCTTATAAGAAGGCCTTAAAACTACTTTGCATAGGGTAGATTCTATTCCCCAGGTGTGTCAGCAATAGCCATGTGTTGATTCTGATACTGTAATTAAAAGCTTGCTGCATGGAATTGAATAGTCTGATAGGATAAGTGAACCTCTTTTGAAATGCCTTTCACATGGTTTTAATCTCCCCACATGTTGTTGTGGATCCTTATCCTTTTACAGAGTTATAGAGGCTCCAAGTGGGACGGAGTTTCCTGAAATGGGACTATGGCACAGCAGCTCTATAAGATATAAAAGCACAGTATCATGAAAAAGTATTTCATTTCATTGATGGCCAGAACTCTCTTATGGTGAAGCATTCATCTGAAGAATGGTCAGGAGAAAAGCTGAAAGCTAATTCTTTCTAGAAGGCAACTCTACATGCTCTGCCAACATTCAGGAGAGAAAAACCCCAAATGGCATTTTCCTATGTTGCCAGATTCAATAGTGGTAGCCTAGGAATCCACTTAAGAACAAAGAGGTGAGATCAGCCTGCGATTGTAACTGCATCTGAGCCTGTTTTACCTGCAGCATTTACTTAACTCATTACTTGCATTTTACTCCTGTTCCCAAGAGCTAAACCACTTTCAGGGTCTCCTGGGACTTTGAATTCTTAATCCACCTTCTTCTAGAGGCCCTAAGAAAGGTAAACCTATTCCTCATCTTCCTTGTTACTCTGCTTCAAAATAAACTCAAAGACAGATGCCTTGTTGAAGTTAAGAATATTCACTAGGACTGCCTGAGACTGAACAAAGCCCAGAGATGGTCTCAGAACATATGTGGTCATGCAGAATTGCAGTCCAGAGTGGGCTTGGACATGGGGGCATGATTGTTGGACTAGATTATAGAATAATTAGGCTTTTATATAAATAGAATTTTATACTTCCCAAACCCTCACAACACCTGTATGAGAAAAAGCAAAAATAAACTCTTTGCTGACTCTAATCACTCCTTCCACACTTTAAACATGTGTGCACACCAAGATTCAATCCTGAAATTTCTCTTCTCCATTTTCAGCCCTTAGAGAGTTCTTTTACTTTCATAGTGTTAACTCCCAGTTGTGTCAGATAATTCTTAAAGTTATATCTACAATCCTGACCTCTCTATTGCATATGAGTAATTTCTATCACCTACTAATTATTTTAATTCATATATTCTACCATCACTTCAAGCTCAACACTCAGCTTTGCCAGCAGTTAGCAAGTTAATTAGTTAATCTCTGTAGACTTTACTTTCCTCATTTAGAGTCTGTGGTCTGTAATTTCTCTTCCAGCTTTGAAATTCTATTGTTCTTTTTACCAGTCCAAATTCTGTATTCTTTCCCTCCAAACCAAGCAACTGTCTAGCCATGCTCATTTCAAAGATATAATCATTCTCTCAGTTACCCTGTTTGAAACATTTGGCCTCTACAGCCAATCACCAAATCCTGTCAAATTAGCTGGGACTGAAGAACCCAGAACTCAGGCTTCTAGCATAGTATCATGGTAAAGGACCAGTCTTGGCATTAGGAAAACCAGAGTTCAAATCCTGCCTTTAATACTAACTTTGCGATTAACTTTGAAATACACCCTTTACTACTTTGAGACTTAACTTTCTCATGAGTAAAACAGAGATGAGAAAGAATGTCTGTAGTGTTATTTCACGGGGCTATTGAGAGGATCAAATAAGATTAAACATGCAATAATAAACTTTAAAATACTTTAAAAATACCAGTGCTGGGCAACATGGTATAATGTCTGGAAAGCCCACCTCAGATACAAAAAGGCCAGGGTTCAAGTCCCACTTCTGATTCATACTTGTTATAGAACTAAAATCAACAGAGACATTCTCAGTGTCCTAGGCAATTCTCTAAGATTACAATATTGCAGAATAATGTTTATCTACATTGATTAAAGGAGATCCCTCAGTCTAAGTTGTCCAAAAAAATGAAATCAGAGGTCTGAATCAATCAATAAGTGTCACTCTCATAACATCTTGACTTAATTTGTTTTCTTTAAATGAAAAATGAAAGATACTTCATGATAGCTTATGTCATTGTGTCTCATTTCATTCTTTTTTAAAGTTAAGAATGGAAAACATAAAACTTAATAGTTTGACACTCCCACCCCAACCACACTCCCACCCCACCCATTTTCAGATATTACAGACCTGTAAGCCTTGAATATTGTATATATATCCCCAGACTTTTTTACTTTCTTTTTTTATTACTGAAATTTAAATACACAAAAAGAAAAGAAAAAAAAGTATGTCATGTGCAAAGCAGAATGTAAGAGGAGGTTCAAAATATATAGCAATAAATTTCCATTTCGGGAAAGCCTATATAATAAATACGCCTTATGTTGAGAGCTGTCCATCTTTGCTTCCTTGATAGTTTTCTTTTGTTCTCTGATGTGCACTTTTGACTTTGTTCTTGCCTCCTGTCACCCACCTCCCCAGAAGGCTACAATTTAGCATAGGTATAGTTACATATAGATAGATATAGATATATAGATATAGATAGATATAGATATAGATAGATAGATACACACATATACTCATATTCATACATACATATTACACTCAGATGTTTTTATGTAGTTTAGTTATGCTGATTTTTTCTTCTTTTTTATTTTTTGTCTAAGAAAATGCTATTTGTTATATAGGATGGTTCTTGGAGGGGAAGGATGGAGAGGAATACTGGGGGAAACTAGTTATATAAAAGTCAGAAAAAATATCAATAAAAACTTATTCTTAAAAAAATTAATAGTTCAAGGCTTCAACAATATGTCTATTGAATTTGTCAAATGTTACTGATATGGGTATTCTTTTTGATGGTGCAAATCGCAGCCTGACCAGACCTTTGCATCCTGTCCTTCTTTAGCTTAGCAAGGACCCATTCAACATTCCAGGTACCTTCCTCAAGACTTCAGTAGATACCATGCAGTTATGAACCTTTCCTACTTGTCTCCCTGTGGCATCAAAGTGGTGCAGTGGATGAAGTTCTGGGTCTGGAGTCAGGAAGACTTGAGTTCAAATAATTCCCAGCCACCAGTTGTGTGATCTGGGGCAGTGACTTGACTTCTATGTGCCTCAATTTCCCCAACTGTAAAAAGGAGATGGTAATAATAGTGTCTACTCCCTAGACTTACTGTGAGGATCAAATGAGATAATATTTGTAAAGAGTTAGGACCCTAGCAGGCACTTGATAATTGTTTCTTTCCTTTTTTTCCTTCATTCTTGCTCCATACATGTCTGGGATGACATTTCTGATATTTTTCTGCAGCAATTTTTCCTCGGTAATACATTATGAGTCCATAATTCACAATAGCTTATCTCTTAGGTCATAGAAAGGGAAGTAGGTGGCATGGTGAATTAAGTACTGACTTGGAGTCAGAAAGACACCTGAATTCAAATCTGTTTTCATACACTTACTACCTGCGTGACCCTGGGCAATTCATTTAACCTTGTTTGCCTCAGGTTCCTCTTCTGTAAAATGATCTGGAGAAGGCAAAGACAAATTACTCCAGAATCTTTCCCAAGAAAACTCTAAAAGGGGTCACAGAGAGTTGGATATGACTGAAAAAAATGACTAGACAGCAATAGCAAGGTCATTGGAACATGATTTAGAGCTGACAGACCTCAGAAGTAATTTAGGCCAAGCCCCCCCTACTTTATGGATATGGAAACTCAGAATCAGAGAGCTTAAGCAATTTGCCTAGAGTCACATGGATATTAATTGACAGATCTAAGATTCGAACCCAAATCTACTGACTCCAAAATAAATGTTCTTCCCACTTTCTTTTGCTATAACCAGAGACTTTAATTTTTCTGAAACTATGCTATTCCCTCAACTTGAAACTATATGGCATCCCTGGAAGAATAAGTATTGCCTTTGCTTTAGAGAGAAACCTGCAGTCATTAAGAGTTATATGCAAATTCTAAGCCATATGACCAATAAAATAGGGGATTTCTCCAAAAACACTTTTGCTAAACCACTTAAATCCTATTCTTCATCCCTCTAAACACCAAAGGAATTATGTGCTATATGTAGAGTGATTACATCTAAATCCACAGAAGAGAGAATCCCTTACAAGGTAAAATCCTGTATGAATTAGCACCACAGATCTCCTCTGTCCAACATCTTACGCTACACTTGTAAACTTGTGTAGTAGGCCTCGACTCTAGGATAGGGAGCCCTATTACATGCACTGCGACAGTGATGAATAAAATATCCTTGCATCCATGATTTTAATAGAAGTGGCAGAGTCTAACTTTGCCTAACCACAGGAAGAAAAGAAGACCCTTGTTGGGGCAGGAGGGCTAAAAATGTGCTACCTCATGACTACTTTTGTCCTAGAATAGAGATCTACAAAGCTGTAGTATATCTCCATAAGCAACCTCTTCATCATGGATTAGATTTTTTCTACTTTGCTGTTTAAAAATATATATATATATATATATATATATATAATGTTGACGACTTTAGTTTCTACATATGGTAACTCCAGATTTTTATTCTAAAAATGTTATTTTTCCTTTCAACCATTCTTGAACTTGTTGTTCCATGCTTTCTGAGGCATCCATGGGGTGTCCTTCATCAGGCATTGATTTACTTCCTTTTGTATCACAATATTTATTAGAGGTGGCGTAGGTATTTTTTAACTTCTCCTTAAGTTTTTTGTTTACTCTTACTTTTAGTTTTAAGATACTCTGTTGATTTATCTGGTTATGCAGTTTCACCTTTTAAAAAAGTGTCCCCATCATCTACTTTCTAGCCTCTCTTTTCTGGTGTATAGTCATCATTTTACTGAAAGGTAAAGATACAAATGAAAATAAGACGAACAAAATTTGCTTTGTATCAGTTCAGTGTCAAAAAAACAGTCACTATAATCATGTTAACAGACAAGGCAAAAATAAAAATTTACAATAGCATTAGAGATTTTAAAAAGGCAATTATGCTTAAAGGAACCATAGACAGTGAACCAATATCAATGCAAAACATATATGTGCCAAATGGCAGAGTAAATAAATTAAAAAGAGAAAACCTGAACTGCAATATATATATATATATATATATATATATATATATATATATATATATATATATATATATATATATATATATATAAAACTAGTAGCAAAATAATGGTTGGAGGTTTTGATTTTCCTCTTTGGAAGTAGACAAATATAACAGAAAGATAAACAAAGGGAAAATATGGAATTGAACAAACTGTTAGAGAATTTAAAGCTGAAAAGCTTATGGCATCTTCTGTTTAGAAGCACTCAAGATACACACATACACAATACACACACACACACACATATATATATGCATATATGTGTATATACATGCATGTGTAATACATGTAAATACACATTTATCAGTTCGTATCATACCTTTACAAAAACAAATTATATAACAAATTACAAATAAATATAAAATAAAAACAATAATTACATTGTCACAGCCCATAAAAAATAGTTACTAATACAAGGAACACATAAAAAATACATACCTACTTGGAACTATAATAATTATGCTGTCTGCAAAAAGACAAAACCATGATCAAGATGGATAATTCTATCATACTTTTAAAGAATAACTAATACCTATATTATACAAATTATTCTCAATAATTGAGGAAGAAAACAATCTACCAAGCTTCTTTATGCGACAAATAGTCTTATTAACTAGACCAGGAAGTATAAGGCAAGGAAAACTATGAGCCAACTTCATCAATATATAGGAATTAAAATTTTATGGGGTGGCTAGGTGGCGCAGTGAGTAAGAACGCCGGCCTCGGAGTTGGGATGACCTGAGGTAGTATCCAGCCTCAGAAAATGAGCACCCACACATAAATAATGACTGGCCGTGTAACCTTGAACAAGTTACTTAACCCCAATTGCTTTTTTAAAAAAAGAATTGAAATTTTAAAATAAAATCTTTGAAAAAAGAATTTAATAATATATCCAAAAAGTAGGATTTATACTAGGGATGCAATGATGGTTCAACATTAGGAAAATAATAAAATTAAACTTATAAAAATAAAAGAATATAAAATACTGTAATGATATCAATAGATGAAGAAAAAAAACTTTGATAAAGCACAATCCTTTTGTGTTAAAAAAAAAAACCTACAAGGCATAGGCATTGAAAGTTGTATTAAAATATGATAAAAAGCATTTTTTAAATCTACCTACATAAAACCAAAAGAGGGAGGAAATACATGAAGCTTTCCTAATAAAATAAGAATGCCCTCTTTCCTCATTTTAATTTGACATAATACTAGAAATGATAGGAATAACAGTAAGGAAATGGAAAGAAATTAAAGGCATAAAGACAGACAAAAAGGAGATAAAGCCATCCCTTTTGCTGATGCTATGATGTTTTCCTTATAAAATGCAAGAGAATCAGCAAAAAAATGCAATTGAGGTAAAAGTTCAGTAAAGAGTACACTAATATACATGATAACCTTATAAATATCAATGGTATTTTCAACACAACAATAACAAAATCCAAGATAAATTTAGATTTCAAGAGAAATAATAAAAAGCAGAATAATTACAAAATACATAAAATATTTGGGAATCAGTCTTCAAATGAATACTCAGACCTATGGAGATAAAATGATAAAATGTTCTATAAAGAATAACGTAAATAAATAGATGTTATCCAGTGATCATGGCTGAGCTATATTACTATAATGTAAATTATATTTAAATTTATAGATTTAGAATTATACCAACCATACATACATAAAACACATTATCGAGGTATGGGCGGCTAGGTGGTGCAGTGAGTAAGAGCACCAGCCCCGGAGTCAGGAGGATCCAGATTGGTTCCGGCCTCAGATGCTTAACAAAATAACTGGCTGTGTAATCTTGGGCAAGTTACTTAACCCCAATTGCTTAAAAATTATGAAGGTAATATTTTATAGAGCTAAACACAATAATAAAATTAATTTGGAAGAAAAACAGATCTCCAAGGGAAAGAGGGAAGGGTGGGGACTAGGACTTTCTAGATATCAAATCATACCATAAAATAGTAATCATAAAAATTATATTTGTACTGGTTTTTTAAAAAACAGAAAACTAGGTTTTTGAGAGAGACTAGCTCAATGAAACATACTAGATAAATAATTAAACTCAGTAACACAGTATTCAACAAATTGAGAACATACATTACTTAGGTAAGAATTTCCTATTTGACAAAAGATTTTGGGAAATTTGAAAGAATTCTGATAGAACATAAACTTAAACCAACATTTTATATTATTTATTACAATAAGTTCAAAATGTACATGTAACCTGAATATTACAGGTCATAAAAAAACATTAGAAAAGAACCAGAATAGCTACCTTTCACAGCTATGGGCAAAATGCATATTTTAAATCAAGTAACAGTGGTGATCACAAAAGATAGAATCAAGTATTTTAATTACATTACATTGGAAAGATTAGACTCAGACAAAATTAATACAACTAAGATAAAGTGTCTATCCTTGGGGAGGTGGACGGGGCAGAATCTTTTTATCAAATGGTTCTGATAAGAATCTGAAAACATACCTATATAAATAAACATATGTATACACACATCTATGCATTTCCATATATAACCAAATTTTATTCCCTAAAGGACACAAGCAAACAGCTCTCAAAACAACTACAAATTATTGATAACCATATGAAACAATTGCCTGATCATTATTAGTGAGAGAAATGCACACTAAAACAATACTGAGGTTTTACCTCATACCAAATAGTTTAAGGTTAGCAAATTAGCAAAGATTATAAAAGATGGGAACAATTAATGTCAATGCTGTTATGGAAGAACCAGCCACCATCAATATACCTTTGGTGAAGCTGTGAATTGGTCCAACTCTTTTAAAAGCAACTTGGGAATATATGAAGGAAGCGACTTCAGTGCCCATACCTTCTGATGTAGAGCTATCATTAATCATTAGTCAAGGAGTTCAGCCTCAAATTAACCAAACTATTTCTAGCAGCAATTTTATAGCAAAGAACTGGAAATAAAATATATGGCCATTAACTGGGGGACAGTGCACAGATGTAATGGACTATTATCCTGTTGTATAAAACAACACATATGGTGAATATAGAAAAGCATGAGAAAGAGCTGAAAGATATTCTAAATGTGACTATTATGTATATGTATATGGATGTGTATATATGTGTGTGTATATACACACACTATATATATGTATATATATATAGTGTGTATATTCCTCAGCACCTTTATAAAAACAGATCGTACAAAACAGACCAAAAAATTGGACCATGGGGGCAGCTAGGTAGCAGAGTGAATAGAAGAATGACCCTAGAGTCAGGAGGACCTGAGTTCAAATTCGAGTTCAGACACTTAACACTTACTAGCCTTGGGCAAGTCACTTAACTCCAATTGCTCCACTGTCCCCCTTCTCAAAAAAAAATCACACCACACTGAATACAGAGAAATTATAAATGAATGTTTAAAAGGAGAAGTACTAAATATATCCCTTATTGACCATAATCCAATAAAAACTGTAATTAATACAAAGTACACAAGCAAAAGATATAGATCTTCATGTACTGGGAAATAAGCAGAACCAAGAAAAAATATATACCAATGACTACAATAACATAAATAGAAAGAGCAATGGCAAAACAATGAAAACTAAATTCTGTGAAGCAAAATGATTAAGTTTGACCACCAAAAAAAGATATGAAAATGTCTTTCCTTTTTTTATAGAAGTTGAAAGACTGGGTGAGACACACAACATATAATATTGTTTTGCTAAATTTTTTTAAAATTCTTTTTTAAATTCTTTATTAAAAGAGATGATACTTTGGTAGGCATAGTGAGAAAAGCTGAAAATTCACAAGTAGAAGCTATCAGTGAATAAGCTATATTTTTAAATTATTAAGAAAGCACAGATAGTTTTGCAAAGAAAATTTAGCCCTCTCCTCTTCAATTAGCTCATTGACCATTCACAGTGTCCAGTTCTCCTGGATAGGTGTATGAGTATCCTTTCAACTATATACATTCATTTTCACAAGTTTTTGAGTTCCAAATTTTCTCCCCTCCCCCCACCATGGCAATATGCAATCTGATATAGGTTCTACAAGTACCTTCACATTAGTCAAATTGTGAAGAATTATAGACCAATGGCATGAATGAGGAAGAAGAAACAAAACAAAACAAAACAAAATGAAAAAGAGCAAGTAGTTTGCTTCAATCTGCATTCAGACTCCATAATTCTTTCCCTGAATGTTGATAGCCTTTTCCATCATGAGTCCTTTGCATTTGTCTTATAACCTCGTATTGCTGAGAAGAGCCCAGTCTATCAAAGTTAGTCATCACAGATACAATGTGTCTGTAATTGTGTACAATGTTCTCCTGGTTCTGCTTCCCTCACTCAGCATCAGTTTATATAAGACTCTCCAGGTTATTATGAAGTCGGCTTCTCATTTCTTATAGCACAATAGAATTCCTTCATATTCACATACCACAGTTTGTCAGTCATTCCCCAATTGAAGGGCATCCCCTTGATTTCCAATTCTTTGCCACCACAAAAAGAGCTGCTATAAATGTTTTTGTACTTATGGGTCTTTTCCCCATTTGTATGATCTCTTGGGATACAGCCATCATGGTATCACTAGGTCAAAGCATATGCATATTTTTATAGCCCTTTTCAGCTACAGTTTCAAAGTGCTCTCTAGAATGGTTGGATCAGTTCACAGCTCCAACAACAATGCATTAGTGGTCCAATTTTCTGACATCTTCTCCAGCATTTATGATTTTCCTGTTTTGTCACTTTAGCCAATCTGACTGGTGAGATGTGATACCTAAAAATTGTTTTGATTTGAATTTCTTTAATCAATAGTGATTTAGCATCTGCTCAACTGTCAAGCAATCTTGTTGAATAAACATGTAATATCTTGTTGGAAAAGAACCTGGAAAACAGCACTTAACTCTATCAATCAAGTGTTTTTTATAGTAAAAAAAACAATGATCACAATATTATAACATGTGTTACAGACCCTGTAAAGATGTGACCTACTGTAGAATATTAAATTTTTTTTTCAAAAGTCATATCTGCTCCCTTCACATACCCACATTGGAGAACCATCAATATGTAGATTATGTATGTATGTAGATTATCTTATAATGATTTTGTAGACATGGGAAAGTTTGCACATGGGCCAGCAGTTATTGACATTTTTTCATCTTTTGGAGTTCATGATGTTTTTTTTTGTTTGTTTTTTGTTTTTTTTTAAAGCAATTGGGGTTAAGTAACTTGCTCAAGGTTACATGGCTAGTCATTATTATTTACGCGTGGGTGCTCATTTTCTGAGGCCGGATCTGATCTCGGGTCATCCAAACTCCGAGGCCGGCGCTCTTACTCACTGCGTCACCTAGCCACCCCTTTTAGGGCAATTGGGGTTAAGTAACTTGCCCAAGGTTACACGGCTAGGTTTTTGTTTGTGCGGATTAAGTGTCAGAGGCCGGCTCCGAACTGAGGTCCTTCTGATTCCAGGGCCGGTGCTCTATTCACTGCGCCACCTAGCCGCCCCAGGAGTTCATGATGTTTTCTAAGTATAGCACCTGTTCTGGGTTACCCTTCCAATTGGATTCTCACAATATTGTAGGTTCAGTCTTTCTTGTTAAGTGACTTGCCCAGGATCACACAGCTAGTAAGTGTCTGAGGTCAGATTCAAACTCATGAAGATGAGTCTTTGAGATTCCAAGCCTAGTGCCTTTTCCACTATGCCACCTAGCTGCTCACTGACATAATTAGCTCAAAGTAAATGTATTCAGGCTAAGGACCTAGCAGAGGTGTTACTGAATCAAAAGGTATGCATAGTTTTATAGCCCTTTGGGCATAGTTCCAAATTGCTTTCCAGAAAAGTTGAATCAGTTCACAACAGTACCAATAGTGCATTAGTGTCCCAGTTTTCCTGCATCCCCTCCAACATCCAACATTTTCCTTTTCTGTCACATTAGCCACTCTGATAGGTGTGATGTGGTACCTCAGAGTTGTTTTCATTTGCATTTCTCTGATCAACAGTGATTTAGAGCATTTTTTTCACATGACTATACATAGCTTTGATTTCTTTATCTGAAAACTACCTGTTCATATCCTTCGACCATTTATCAACTATCAATAATATCAACTTGTATTTTCATAAATTTGATTCAGTTTTCCATATATTTGAGAAATGAGGCCTTTATTAGAGATACTTATTGCAAAATTTCCCCCAGTTTTCTGCTTTCCTTGTAATTTGTAATTGGTTACATTCCAAAAGATATTAAAAAATGGAAAAGGACCTATTTGTATGGAAATATTTATAGCAGCTCTTTTTGTGGTGGCTAAGAATTGGAAATCAAATGGATGCCTATGGGGAATGAATGACTAAACAAGCTTTAGTATATAACTATAATTAAATATTATTGTCCTGTAAGAAAGGACAAGCAGGTGATTTCAGAAGAACTGGAAAGACTTAAACAAACTGATCCATACATAGTGAAAACAAACTCAGAAGAATGTTGTACGCAATGACAGAAATATTGTTTGGTGAAGAATTGTGAATGACTTAGTTATGCTCAGCAATACAATGATTGATCAAGCATAGTGTCTGCCTCCAGAGAAAGAACTGATATTGATTGAATACAGACTGAAGCATGCTATTTTTCACTTTCTTTCATTTTCTTTTTTTTTTGCTCAAAAATTTCTTTCCTTTTTTTTTTTTGCTCAAAAATTTCTTGTACAAAATGATTAATATGGAAATGTTTTACATAATTGCACATGTATAACCTCTATCTGATTTCTTACTGTTTCAGGGAAGGGGGATAAAACACAGGGAGGGAGGGAGGGAAGGATAAAATTTGGAACTCAAAGCTTTAAATAAAAATGATTTAAAAAAAAAAGCAAATGTATTTATTATAAAGGCATCAAAAGAACAGTTGCTACAAAGTGTTTCTCTCCTAAACAAGGGATAACTCGCCCACAAATAAGCACAGCACCCCTCTGAAGAGTAGACACAAATTTTAGGGAACATTTATGGCTGCTTCTAGTATGACAAGACTCTGATAGTCTATTTTCTTGTGATTTCCTTATGTTGTTCCCCTGTTTGGACAGAGTCCTTGCTCAACTTGTTCATTTGGGCTCTCTGACTCCTTCCTTCCTTCCTTCCTTCCTTCCTTCCTTCCTTCCTTCCTTCCTTCCTTCTTTCTTTCTTTCAAAAACCTTAAATTTAGTTCACTTTGAAGCTTATAGATTGGACCACAAGAGGTCCCTGCCCAAGCTCCACTTAATGACTGTATTTTGGGACCCCTGGCTTAGAGAGAATGTCAATGGTAACTGTTTCTCTTTGGAACAGCAGCCCTGAGGGTCTTCCCCTCCCAGCTTAAATTTTTTTTTCTTTTTTTCTTTTTATAGTTAACAAGGCCATCCCTTGACTCACTTCTTAAAGAGGCTTATTCACTAAATGGGCATTACCTCATTCTAAATGACTACCTGAAAAGGCCTTAGCCTAAAAGTACTAGGATCTCCCATTGCATCCTGGACCATCTCCAATCATCCTGATGAATATCTGGCCACTGGACCCAGATGGCTTTGGAGGTGAAAGTGAGGCTGGTGACCTTGCACAGTCCTCCCTCACTCCAATCCAAGTCAACTGCAAGTCATGTCATCATTTCCCTGATGCCATGGTCCTCTTCAAAAACAAAGGACAAACACAACCTGGGACAACTGAGGGCAAAGGCTCATTCTCTGTTTAATCTGATTAGTTTTCTGCTGCCAGAGATCACACTCTTTGAAACATCTCAAGCCTTTAAGTTCACTTCTCTGGATCCATGATCCCTCCTGTATTTGGTCCTCTACCCTTTGCTAGATAAATATGCATAGAAAAAGAGGGGGAAAATACCAAAATTGAGATTTCTGTGGAGTAATGGTACCATCTTGGAGCTTTTTAGTATATTGTTACTAAAAACTGTTAAAACCACCTCTTTATTTTTGCAAAAATAGGAATAAGGAGTAGTATAGATCTTTTGTTATTGTTCACATTCATTAGATAGTTAAGTGGAAAGCAGAGAAGTCCTGTATTTTATTATCTAGTAGAGTGCCAGGATCAACTTCTTGGTATCCATGATCTGTCTGAGGTACATACATAAGAATAACTGATTGTTATTTTGATAGGATTATCATTTTCTTTCTCCTGCCCCAAGTGCTTTGCTAATCTATCTTGTTCTCTTAACAATTCAATTGGTACTCTGTTTTTGCAGTTGAGTTGGAAAATACTGCCACCATTTACTATCAAGAAGAGCAAACCCTTAGAGACCATTGCTTCTCGCAATTAGTAATACAAATTAGTAATTAGTAACATGAGTCTACTTAGGAGGAAAAAGGCATTAGGCAGTGCAGGATAATGCTTGCTGGTGTATATGGGTATGGGGGAATTGATTCCATCATCCTTTTCCTCTTTTGTTTCAATGTCTTTGTTAAATGCTACATTGGAAGATGCTTTCCAAATAAAAGTTCAATGAGGTAAGACTTTACAATATAATGATTTAGACTCCTTATCAAATTCAGAGACAAAAACCTCTGTATTAACCACCTAAATGTTTTTTTTTAATTTAAATTATGGAATAAAACAAGCATTTCCATAACAGTATACTTTTCAAAAATGATTGCACATGAGACTGCAAATCTATTATGTACAACTTGCTATTCCTTTTAAATATATAATAGTTATCAAATTCCTTTTTTCCCTTTTCCCTCCCTCCTAAGCTAGAGATAGCTACCATCTGACGCAAGTATGTATGTATGTCTATGTGTGTATGTATATATAACATGTATACATATTATATATACATACACCCATACATGCACACATACATACATACATACATATATATATATATATATATATATAATCTATCATACATAATTCTATTTATCAGTTCTTTCTCTGAATGCAGAGAACATCTTCCTTCATATGTCCTTTGTAGTTGATTTAGGTATTTATAATAGTCAAAATAACTTACTCAAAATTGTTCTTAAAGCAATATTACTTTTACTATATACAACATTCTCTTGGTTCCACTCAATTTTGCTTTTTGTTTTTTCATACAAGTCTATCCATGTTTTTCTAAGATCAAAGAGCCCATTATTTCTTATAATACAGCAGTATTCCATAGACCACAATTTGTTCAACCATTCTCCAATTGATGGGCACCCCCACAATTCCCACTTCTTTACCACAACAAAAAGTTGCTATAAATATTTTAAAGTATATAGATCCTTTTCCTTCTTCCCTAATCATCTTTGGAAATAGACTTAGTAGTGGGATTGCTAGGTCAAGGGTATAGGAAGTTTCATAAATCTTTGGGCATAATTCCAGATTGCTCTTTACAACGACTGGATCACAAATGAATTAGTGGTCCCAATTTTGCCACATCCCTTCCAATATTTGACTTGTTCCCCTTCAATCATTTTAGCCAAATTGATAGGTGTAAAGTGATATCTCAAGGTTGTTTGGATTTGCATTTCTCTAATCAATAATAGTTTAGAGCATTTTTATGTGACTATAAATTCTTTTGATTTCTTCATTGGAAACTAGTTGTTCGTAACCTCTGACCATTTATTAATTGGGGAATAACTCATATTCTTATAGATTTGACAAAGTTCTTCTATGAGATCTTTATCTGAGAAACTGTCTATAAAATTTTTCCCAATTTTCTGCTTTCCCTATGATCTTGACTACCTTTGTCTTATTTGTACAAAGACATTTTAATTTAATGTGATGAAAATTATCCATTTCACACTTTGCTCTTTATCTTTTATTTATTTATAAATTGTTCACCTACCCATAAATCTGATGTCACATGTCCCATGTTCTTCAAATTGTTTTGTTATATCTCTCTTTATATCTAGGTCATTTATCCATTTTGACATTATTTTAGTAAATGGTGTAAGATTTTGGTCTGTGCCCAGTTTCTGCCATACTGCTTTCTAGTTTTCCCAACAGTTTTTAACAAAAAATTAATTCTTATCCTCAAATCTTTACATTTGTCAAATGCATGTTTATTAAATTGTATGTAAATTGTACTGTAAATCTACTGTAAATTGTATGTCTACTCTATTCTATTGATCTGCTTTTCTATTTCTTAACCAATACCAGAGAGTTTTGGTAATTTTGATAATTACTGTCTTATAATATAGTTTAATATCTGGTACTGCTAAATCTCCTTTCTCTATAACTTTTTAAAATTATTTCCTTTGATATTGTTGACATTTTGTTCTTCCAAATGAATTTTATATTTTTTTCTAATTCAGTAAAATAGTTTTTTTTTTAGTAATTTAATGGGGATGGCATTGATATATAACCTAGGTAAAATTGTCATTTTTACTATATTGGCCCTTCCTATCTATGAACAATTAATATTTCTCCAGTTATTTAAATTTGATTTTATTTGTAATAAAATATTTTTTGTAATTTCATTTATATTGTTCTTGGGTTTGTTTCAGCAGGTATGCTTCCAGGTATTTTATACTATGAGAGTTATTTTAAATGGGGGTAGCTCTTCTCATCTCTTCTTATAAGATTTTGTTTGTGATATATGGGAATGCTGATGATTTATAGAGATTTTAGGCACCTAAATTAATCATGTTCTCATCCTCCCTCCTCCAACTCCAAAAGCAGAAAGTAATAGATCCAGCCACTATGAAGTCTATCTTGCCCCCACTTATTGGAGCTAAGATTTTCCCTTTGGACCCCACAGAGTACTTTATATGTTGTAATGCAGTGATCTTATATTTTCATGTGTCCTGCTTATTTGTGTTTATGACCTTTTCCCTAAGAGGGTACATACATTCCATGAGAACTGGACATATGAATCATTAAAATATTGTATCTTCCTCCAGTGGAGGTGCCATGGTGCCAAAAGCATTGGGTCTGCAGTTAGACAACCTTAATTCAAGTCTTGTCCCTCCTGTTTACCACCTTTGCCGTGTTAGACAACTCACTTAACTTACTTGGCTTTAGTTTGATCTTCTGTAAAATGTAGGTACCACAGGCCTAGAGGTTCCTTTCCATCAAAACTATGAAGCAACTTAGCACAATTTTCTGCACACAGTAGATACTTAACAAATATTTATTGAATTATTGCAACAATTTTATTGGAAAATTGGCAAATGTTTAATGATACATAACAGGAAATATATATGTGTGTATACATATATATGTGTGCACATATACATGCACATATATACACACATGCATAAATAGCTTTCTATTTTATTCTGTTATTGAAAGATAATGAGGCATACACACATATGTGAAATTATAGTTTGCTTCTGAGTGAGCTGGAAAAACAGCACTTATAGTTTTCTAACTTAATGAGAAAATGAGCTATTAGCCATCCTGCAACTCATGGGATTTGAATGAAATGTTTTCATCTTGAAGTTAGCAAGTCATGAAGTGGTCTTGACTATAGCTGATTTCTTAATAGTCTAATCTGAATATTTCATTGGCTTTCTAGTTCAGGGCTAGGTAGTCTGTGACCTTTTAAACCCTTGGGTACAGCCTTTTAACTAAGTCCAAGTTTTAAAGAACATATCCTTTTATTGAGGGGATTTGTTCTATGAGGTTTGGATTCAGTCAAAGAGTAGCACTTGAGGACCTAGAGGGCTATGTGTGGCCTTGAGGCTGCAGGTTCCCCACCTCTGATCTAATAAATGGATAATTCACAAACTCTTGCTGTTACTAATTACTTTTTGTTTAAGTCCTATGATTTCCAATGCTGTACAAAAACTAAAGACTTAGATTCATTCACATTTCTCTTGCATATCTTCTTATCTCTATCTGTACAACCACCAACCTAGTTCAGGTCCTCATGGCCTCCCACCTAGACTATTATAATAACCATCTAGTTGTTTTACCTACACCATGTCTTTTCCTGCTCCAATTTATGATCCACATAGCTGCCAAAGTGATTTTCCTTAAACCTTGTTCTGCTTATACTACCTACCTACCCAGCCCAAGTCTCACTTGGTCAATTACTTGAGTTTTAATGACCCAGAGTGAGTGTAAATAACAGTTATTTCTGTTCTGGTCAGGAACCCTGAGGATCTTCCCCTTCCAGCTTGAGGTTTTTTTTTGTTTGTTTGTTTGTTTTTGTTTTTTGTTTGTTTTGTTTTGTTTTGTTTTTTGAGTAGGCTTTCTTTTGCACCTTTTATTACCTAGTCTTAAGTCACTGAATGGGTGTTGCCTCAGACAACTAAGACCTAGGAAAGATCTTATCTTAAAAAGGCCAACATCTCACCCTGCATCTGGGGTCATCTCTAATTGACCTGACCTATGTCTTGCCACTGGACTCTGATGAGGAGAGAGGGAGGCTGATAACTTTGCCCAGCCCTCCCTTACTTAAATACAATTCACTTACAAGTCAAGGCATCATCTTCCAGATGTCATTGGACCTCTTCAAGAACTAAAACAAACAACAGCATTATCTACTCAGTAAAATCCATTGATTCCCTATTGCACCCTCCAGGGCTGACATTTAAAACTTTCCCTAACCTGGTCTCTCCTGCCTATCCAGTTTTATACTTTATTCACTTCCATTTACTTGACGTTCAAGTTACACTGGCTTACTTGCTGTTCCTTACACAAGAATTCATCTCCTACCTCTGTCCCTACATACATTTTCTCACTTGATTCATAAATAACCCTTCAAGGTGGGTTATCCCCATTTTACAAATAAAGAAACTAAGGGTAAGAGAATTTAAGTGCCTTGCGCAGGGTTACACAATTACTGTGTGTTTGAAGAAGGCTGTGAACCTAGGTCTTCCTGAGTACAAATCCAGGGCTCTAACCATTGTGGCACATCGTTACACAGTAAGTGCTTGAATAAATGTTTTCACTGATTGAGTATAATTTTGGCTAAAAAGTGAAAGTTTTGGTTAGACTCTTTTGCGAGAGAAGGTATAAAAGAATTCAATGACTCTATTTAGTATCCACAAGACCATAGCTTGGACCCCCCCCACACCTTTAATTAAGAAACTTGTTTTCCTAATTGTCTGAAGTAGTCAATATCCTTGTGGTCAGCCTACCACCACCACCACCTTCATCATTAGCATCATCTTCATCATCATCATTAACACTTAAGTAACAATTTTGGAGTTTGCTCAGCAAATAATATATTTTCTGAATTGAGCTTCGCAAGAAGATAGGCAAGATTAAGATATCTTATTCCCATTTTACAGATGAGGAAGCTGAGGTTCAAAGATGTTAAGTGACAACCATGGTCATATAGAAAGCAGATGTTTGAAGCAGGAGTGATGATACACAGATCTTCCTGACTTGAAGTCCAGCTCCATATCCATTGCATCAAACTGTTTACTCAAATTTCAACTCCCCTCCTAAAAAAAAAAAAAAAAAAGATATCCTTCATCCATGATTTAGATTAATCACAGAATTAAGAGTTGGAAAAGAGCTTGGATTAGGGATGGTATTAAATGAGAATCCCCTCACAGTCCTAGAGAAGCAAAGGGCCTTTTTATCCACAGTCCTACAATTAGTTAACATCAGAACCTAGACTTAAAGCCCAGAGTCCTGACTCAAAGATCAGACCTTTTTTTTTTTTTCACAAAGCACACTATTTTAGCCTCATTCATTTATTGGATTGTCTCC
Organism: Gymnobelideus leadbeateri; assembly: GCA_011680675.1. NCBI lineage: Eukaryota > Metazoa > Chordata > Mammalia > Diprotodontia > Petauridae > Gymnobelideus > Gymnobelideus leadbeateri. The sequence continues at coordinate 155,990 of WOXC01009215.1, forward strand.
CTTCTATTCCCTCCTCCTTTCCTGGCCTCCCCCCTCTTCCCCAACAAATTATTCCTCCTACTTTGGTTTTTGTTTGGTTGATTTTTTTTTTTGGTCACACTGCCATGACCTATCTACCTATGCATTTTCATAAAGCTGTTATAAATGATGAGCTGATAAGACTCTAGGCCCAGAATCCTCAGACTTATCAGATAAACCAGAAGACAGGAGGTAAGATAGTCGTCTGAAGCATTTTTTGCCTTGAACTTAGTCGCCTAGATGGACAGTGTTGGTTTGCTGTTTCCATTGTTGTGTTTTCTGTGGCTTTCTTCCTCTCTGTTGTATTGCCAACAGCAACTATGAATATGCCAGTGTAATTCTGAATTGCAAAGTATAATAGACTTTCCATATAGAAGACGGAAGCAAAATATTTATTCAGACACCAAAAAGCCAAGTCCCAACACCGAAAACCAAATTTGTCATAGCAACAAAGAAATCTAAACACAATAACACAAGGGGCGGAGCCAAGATGGCGGAGTAGAAACAGCTCATCCAAGCCACTCTGCCCCCAGATTCCCCCCAAACGATGTAAAAGGGGACTCTGTACAACTTCTGGAGCCCCAGCACCCACAGAACGACACAGAGAAGCTAAACTCCCGCTGAGGACAGCCCAGCAGCCCTGCAGGAAGGACCAGCGCAGTGGTCTGGGACCTGGCAGCGCGCAGAGCGCAGGAGCCGAGCCGAGCCCAGGTCCGCATGAGCCGAGGTTTTAGCCCCAGGGCGGCAGGGCCAGCAGCCAGCTGGAGGAACCCCAGAACACCAGGAGCTGTGGCGACTCCAGAATTATCAACATAGACTTGCCTGGGACAAAGTAAGAGGTTAGTGTCCTATGGACTTTGGGACTGGTATTAGGGAATGCGTCGGCTCCCTCCCCTGGGGGCTAGAAGCCGCTGAGGACAAACGCCATTTTGTAGTTTTCAGAGGCAGCTCCCGCTCCCAGCCTGCAAATTTGTAGGGAGATCCAGCGATCAGTCTTGGGGGGTAATCGCTCTTGCTTTAACCTCCCTGGATCTGGATTGTGATCTAGGGTGGAAGTTGTGGGTGGGTTTACAGCTTGCCAGAAACGGAAGTTGCCCCCCACACGTTCGGGACGAAAATTCCTCTATCTGGCCTTAAAGCCATAGTGTGGCAACAAGCCCAAAAGTCAAGTAATTAAGTGGCAACATGCCAAGGCAAAGGAAACAGAAAAATGCAACCCTAGACTCCTATTTTGGGGGCATAGAGCGGAAAAGGACTGTGAGGTCAGAAGTCCTGCTCCAAAAGCCCCAGGGGAAAACATGAGCGGGTTGCAGGCCATAGAGGACCTTAAGAAGGACTTTAAAAATCAAATAAGAGAAGTGGAGGAAAAATTGGAAAGAGAAATGAGAAGGATGCAGGAAAAGTATGAAATGAGGGTCAACAGCCTGACTGAGGAAAACAACACCTTAAAAAATAGACTAACTCAAATGGCAAAGGAGGCCCAAAAGGGCAATGAGGAGAAGAATGCCTTAAAAAGTCGAATTTGCCAGATGGAAAAAGAATCTCAAAAGTTCACTGAGGAGATTCATTCCTTCAGAGTTAGACTGGAGCAAATGGAAGCTAATGACTTTATGAGAAATCAAGATGCTGTTAAGCAGATCCAAACAAATGAAAGATTAGAAGGCAATGTGAAATATCTCATGGGAAAAACCACTGACCTGGAAAATAGATCCAGGAGAGACAATTTAAAAATTATTGGACTACCTGAAAGCCATGATCAAAGAAAGAACCTAGAAATCACCCTTCAAGAAATTCTCAAGGAAACTGCCCTGATGTTTTAGATCCAGAGGGCAAAATAGAGGTTGAAAGAATCCACAGATCACCTCCTGAAAAAGATCCCAAAAAGAAAACTCCCAGGAATATTATAGCCAGGTTCCAGAATCCCCAGATCAAGGAGAAAATACTACAAGCAGCCAGGAAGAAACAATTTCAATATTGTGGAAACACAATCAGAATAGCCCAGGACCTGGCAGCTTCTACACTGAGGGATCGAAGGGCATGGAATATGATATTCCAGAGGGCAAAAGAACTGGGAATGAACCCAAGGGTCACCTACCCAGCAAAACTGAGTATTTTGTTTCAGGGGAAAATATGGTCATTCAGTGGAATAGAGGACTTTCAAGCATTCTTGAGGAAAAACCAGAATTGAATAGAAAATTTGACATCCAGACACAAGAAGGAAGAGATGCCTGAGAAGGTAATCAGGGAAAAGAAATCAAAAGGAACTTATCAAAGTTGAACTATTTACATTCCTATATGGAAAAACAATAACTGTGAGTGATGATATCTTTCACACTATGAAAATAATGGAAGAAGGGTGTGTGGTCATATGAATACATATGTGAATGTGTGTGTATATGGATAGAGGGCATAGGTTGAATTTGTTGGGAAGGGAGAATACCCAAGGGAAGAAATTATGAGGTGAGAGAGGAAAGTGGCAAGAGGAGATGGGGAGAGACAGGGTAGTGTAAACTATCCCATGCAGAAGAAGCAAGGGGAAGTGGTTGCAAAAGAGGGAGAGAATAAGGAAGGCTAAAAAGGCAAAACCACATTCACATTGAATTTGGTTCAGGGAGAAAATGACATACAAACTAAATGGGATATCTCAACCTGCAGCAGGATAGGGGGAAGGGGGATGGGAGGAGGGATGATGGATGGGAGGGCATCCTTGGGGTGAGGGGAGGTTGGAAGTACCCACTATAGAAGAGGGACAGGATCATGTAGGGAATGGACCAGGTGGGGGGTGGGATGAGTGGGAGGGAATTATAAGCAGCCTTGTACAATATATCTACTTTGATAATGTTTTGCACAGCTAGACATGTACAACATATACTGAATTTCTTATCTCCCAAGAGGGAATGGGTGACAAGGGAGGAAGGAAATGGATCTGAAATTTGAGGTCGTAACATTAAATGTTTCAAATATATATAAATACTATTATTAATACTCTTTTGCTTGTAATAGGGAGATAAGATGTGCAGGCATTGGTATGCAAAGACTCACCTTCCTCTAATGGAAAAGTCGATGGGTGTATGGGAGAAGGTATGGGAGAGAGCAGATTGGAGGAAGCGATATCTTGTGGGATTACTATTCTGGGAGGTTGTGTAGGGGAATAATGGGGGGAAAATTATTGTAACTCAAAATCTGGTGGAAATGAATGATGTGAAACAGAAGTTAATAAAGCATTTGTTTAAAAAAAAATAAACACAATAACACCACAGAGAGCAACATCATCCCAAAGCCTTTCCTACAAACAAACTCTTACAAGCCTCGCTGTGTCCTTGCCTGCATCCTCTCTCTCCCACTGCATTAATTGCTCTGACTCCCAGTTTCCTCTAGCTCTGCTGCACTTATTCAGCAAACTCCTCCCAGCACAGGCTCCTTGTGATTACATTCAACCTATTAAGGGGCAGGAAAGATCTTTTTATCATTACATCTGTTCTCTCTATCTCTGTCTCTGCATCTTTCTGTCTCTCTCTCTCTCTCTCTCTCTCTCTCTCTCTCTCTCTCTCTCTCTCTCTAACTCTCTGTCTCCCTGCCTCCCTGTCTCTCTGTCTCTCTCTCTCTGTGTCTCTGTCTTTTTCTGTCTCTCTGTGTCTGTCTGTATCTCTCTCCCCCACCCCCACTCTCAATTATTTTCTGAGCATTATGCTGCAGCATATCTGATAGGAATTCTGTCTTTTAAGAATCTCCTATTTCTTCCTGCTCTGTACTTAATCATCTTTGGCTAGAACAAAGATATTCTAGGGGAGAAACCCACTCTTTTGCTAGGAGGGAAAGCAACTAATTTTATATTCTGCTTTGATGATATTGATAGTTATGCTTTCTTTCTAATAAATATTTCCTAGAGCAATTAAGACAACTGCTTTATTTAATCTTCAAAGACACATTTCAGAGGACAGTATCCTGCCATATTCTGCATTATATTTTTCACAAAAAGTATTTGTTGAATAGATGTGTCAAATTAAAAGCTTTGCTGACTATCTATTGCAATATGCAAAGGGCGAGTAATGATGCCTAGATTCCCAACCCCAAAACACTTCATGTTTTCATGTTCATTATTTTTTTTTTTATCCTTAGAGCCCAAGGTAAAGTAAGGGGAAAGCCATTTTGCCTAGAAGTGCTGCAAAATGCAGAAGATATTCAACTATGTGTAAACAATAACATGGCAAGGATAAAGGCTGGAGCATTTTTTAGAAAGAATTGTGATGATTGCTATTATTTCAATAAAATACAGTTGTTTGCATGTAATATTTGGGGGGATAACAATTTTTATGGTTTTAAACATAGCCTGAATCCTACTTGAAAGCAATCTCATTTTAGTATCTCGAGGCAGCTACATCTGGGTATCATGTTGCTATAGTAACTTAATGAAAGCTGGCTGTTTTTAACCCTCAGTCAACTTGATCAGAGCAAAAGTCTTCCCACAGCTGGAGGCTTCAGCAAAGCCCTACATAATCCTATGTGCCTTGTCATTAGTGTTTATATTTTAGATGTTGATCCCTTTAGAAGATTGGGGAGAACAGAGTCTATTCTGCTCCCAAGGGTGCTTGGCATCTGACTTTTCTATTATGCAGCTTTATCATGAATAACATAATTCCACATTTTGTCTGCAAATTATCAATATTGCAATAAGACTGGAAACATGAATGGAGAAGTGGGTAGTTTAACCATGAATAACTTTGCTACCTAGAGGCAGCTCAGGTGGTGCAATGGATGGAGTGCTGATTCTAGATTCAGGAAAGCCTCAATTAAAATCCAGATTCATGTACTTAATAACTGTGTGAACCTGGGCAAATAACTTAACCCTCATCTGCCTTGATTTCACCAACTTCCTTTGTCCCAGCCTTAGAAAAATGAAGTAAGAAAAGATTTTTTCTGATTAAAATATCATAATCATTAAAGTTCTACAGAGAGATTGTCTATATTTAAACATTTTACTTCTTAGGTTCAAGAAATCACATTGATCAACCACTCTACCACTCTCTGAATTCTCAGGCATTGTGGTATAGTGTAATGGGAAGGAATTGAACTGAAACATCTCTGGATAAGGGGTAGCTAGGTGGCACAGTAAATAGAGCACCAGCCCTGGAGTCAGAAGGACCTGAGTTCAAATCTGGCCTCAGACACTTAACATTTACTAGCTGTGTGACCTTGGGCAAGTCACTTTACCCCAGTTGCCCTGCCTTCCCCCCCTCCAAAAAGTAAAAAAAAAAAAGAAAAAAAAAGATCTCTGTGTGAGTTTGAGGGCTGACAGCCACTGATACAAAGGCATATGGATACCCATAAGCTTCAGTTTAATTATATGTAAATTTGAAATAATTACATTGCACAGGAGAAAGTTCTTTCTTAACCACAAAGGAAAGTTCTTTCTTAACCACAAAGGGCTATGTAAATGTGACCTAGCATTTTGAAGGGTGGGGTAGATTTTAATGTATACGTGACTTAAGATGATATGCAAGTAAATTCCAGTATATTAAGGACTTGTGGGAACTGCCAGGGTAGAAACTCCTTTCACCAATACAGATGACAATATAGTTTCGATTTATGAGCTGCCTGAGCATGAGGTTAAATGTGTAGTCTATAATCATACAGCTAATAAATATATATTCATTAATATTTAAGGACCTCTTATTTTCTCAGAATTCTTTCTACTGATACAGCTCATTGAGGAGATGGAAAGATTCTTGTCACTCAGAAGGAAGTTTTGTTGTTGGATTTTACTTTTATTTTTTAGATTCACTGTTTTCTCTTTTTTCTTTCATATAAGAGAGCTCAACTTTTGATATCTGAGTTCCACACAGTAATACAAACTAGAGGTTTGGTTTCACATTATAGTGGTCCTTGTTCTACCTGAGTGACCCTTTTTATTTTATTTTTTTTTTTTTGAGGGCAATTGGGATTAAGTAACTTGCCCAAGGTCACACGGCTAGGTTTTTGTTTGTGTGTGCATTAAGTGTCTGAGGTTGGATCCGAACTCAGGTCCTTCTGACTCCAGGGCCAACGCTCTACTCACTGCACCACCTAGCCACCCCCTGAGTGACCCTTTTGCTATCTAGCTCTGTCATACAGCTTCTCTCTGACGTTGTCTTTCACAGAATAAAACCAGAATCATTGGATGCTAAGACTTATGGAAGCAACAAGCATTTATGGATTGTTGTATTTTGTGGTATGCACGTATGATACACAATTCCATTGTTCTCTTTCAAGAAACAACTTCTTAGTCCACTTGCTTTTCTCAAATATTTATTAGCAAGTAATATGTACCAAGCACTGTGTTATGTGATGGAGAGTCAGAAATGAAAGTGTCCCTGACTTCTAGGGGCTCACCTTCTATCATGGGGAATGTGTCCATGTATTTGCATCTACAAAACAGGTACAAGTAAATAAAAGATTATTTGGATACAAGTATCTTGGGGATTAGGAAAGGCTTCCTAAAGGTGACAGTTGAGCTAAGTCTTGAAAAACTAATTAGAAAGTGGAAGAGAAATACCCACTCTAAGGCTCATACATTGGACCACAACCAAGCTCATCTTAATGGCTATATTTTCAGCCTTTCTGGCTTTGAGTGAATGTCCATAGCAACTATTTCTCTTTGGAACAGCAAGTCTGAGGGTCTCCCCCTCCCAACTTGATTTTTTTGTTCCTTTTTCTAATTAAAGGGGTCATCCCTTGCCTCACTTCTTAGAGAGGTCTATTCACTGAATGGGCATTACCTCACTCTCAATGACTACATGCAAAGGCTTTAGCCCAAAAGAGACAGGGTCTCTCATTGCATCTTGGATCGTCTCCAATCATCTTGATGAATATCTGGCCACCGGACCCAGATGGCTCTGGGGGATAAAGTGAGTCTGGTGACCTTGCACAGCCCTCCCCCACTCCAATCCAAGTCAACTGCAAGTCATGTCATCATTTCCCTGATCCCGTGGTCTTCTTTGAAAAAGAAGGGCAAACACAGCTCTTGTTCTCTCAGTTTCTGTAGTCTGACATTCAGATTCATCTAGAATTAAAAATGCTCTCTCTTTGTACTTTCCTGGCTGGCGCCATTAGGGAGGTGAGGGGGATCCCCTTTCTCATAAGAAAGCAATAAACTCATTTCTGCTTTTAGGGTGCCAGTGATCTCCTTATCAGCAAATCTAAAGGCCTTTTTTCTTCTTGGCTGCTCTGCAGTTTGTGACACTGTGACACTTTTCATGATTCCTCGGTCTCCTCCTATGCTTCTGACTTTCTACTGTGCTGAACTTTCATCCAAGTCATACCCACCAGCTTTCAGTGTCCCACCTGTCCTGAGACCACTTCCCTCCCTCTATATACTATTTTATTTGGTGACCTCATTAGCTCCCTTGGCAGATGATTCCATTTGCCTAGCTTTGCTCTCTCTCTGCTGGCCTCCAAATCTGACATCTCCAGCTGCCTATATTGAGGATCTTGAGATGCTTGAGCTCCACAGATAGCTCAAATTCAACAGATCCAAAACTGAAATTATTCTTTTCTCCCCCAAAACTTCACCCCTTCCCTGTTATTGTAGGTGTCACCATCTTCCCAATGACCCTGCTCACAGTTGATGATGTCTTTTCATCCATTCTCATTCTCTCTCATCCTCCAGCTATCTATCTATCTATCTATCTATCTATCTATCTATCTATCTATCTATCTATCTATAATATCTCCTGCATAGTACCCCTCTCCTCTAAAATTGGCATCAGTATGGTACAGGTTTTCCTCACCTTACACCTGGACTACTGCAGCAGCTTGCTGATTGGTCTCTGCCTCAAGTACCTCCTCACTCCAGTCTGTCCCCCTCCACTCAGCTCTCAAGTTGATGTCCCTAAAGTGCAGGTTTGACCATGTCATCCCTTTTATTCAATCAACTCTAGCAGCTCCCTGTTACCTTCAACCTTAACCTCTCCTGCCTTTCTTGTCTTCTTACAACTTACTCCCCTCCACATACTCTGTGATGCAGTGACATTGACCTCCTTGATTTTCTCCTGACAGGATAATCCATGTCCCTATTCTAGGCATTTTCATTGACTGTCTCCTGTGCTTACAATTCTTTCCCTTATCCACACCTCTTGGTTTCCCTGACTTTTTTTTTTCAAATATCAACTAAAATCCCACCTTCTGCAAGGAGTCTTTCCCAACCACCTTTAATAATAGTACCTTTCTTCAAAGGCAGGCCAATGTGCCAATGTGACTCTTCCCCTGTCTTCCAAAGCCTAGCCCTTCCACCACAGTCCTTTATCTATTTCTGACCTTTCCTTGGCAACTGAAATTTTAGGGGCAATGCCTCTCCTTCCCTCTATGCCCTTGTTAGAGTTGTAACTATTTTGGAAAGCAATTTGGAATTGTGCAAATAAAATGATTAGAATGCCCATAAAAAATAGTGCCTTTCCTCTGAGAGTATCTCTAATTCATCTTGTATGTGCATAGTTATTTGCATATAGCTTCTCCATTATACTGAGTTCCCTGAGAGCAGAGACTGTATTTGCTTTTCTGTGTATTCCCAGGACTTATCACAATTGCTGGCACATGGTAGGTACTTAGTAAATGTTCCTTGATGACTTGAAAATTTTAAAATCTTTTGCACAAAGGAAATTAATGAAGCTAAAAATCAGAAGGGAAACTGTTAACAGGGAAAATCTTTGTAGCAAGCTTCCCTGATAAAAATATGTTATCTAAGTTAGATAAGGAACTGATTCAAATATTGTACATAGGAACAGGAACCATTTCCCAATAAATAAGTGGTCAGCAGATATGAACAAGCAATTCTTAAAAGAAAGGCAAACTACCAACAAACATGTGAAAAAAGGTTTCAAATCACTAAATGCAAATTAAACAACTCCAACTCTACCTCACATACTTTTTGCAAAGAGGACAGAAAAATAAAGGAACAATTATTGGAGGGAATGTGAAAAGATAGGCACAGACAGGGATGGTTAGTGGAAGTTGTCTAGCTCATCTCAAAAGCAATTTGGAACTATTTCTAAAAAGTAAACTAGACCACATATACCTTTTGACCTAGTGATATGTCTACTAGGTATATACTTCAGAAAGATAAAATAAAGAGGAAAAGAACCGCTATGTACAAAAATAGTCATTGTGGTTCTTTTTGTAATGGTAGGGAACTGGAGACAATGTGGGTACACATAAACTAGGGAATGTCTGAACAAATTGTGCTATATAAATGTAATAGGATACTTCTTTCCATAAGAAATCAGGAAAGGGATATATTTAGAGAAATGTGAAAAGACTTTTACAACCTGATTCAGAATGAGGTGAGCAGAACAAGGAGAATAATTTATATAACAACTACAACATTATAAAAAAAGAGAGAGATGAACACTAATTAATTCTCCAAAGAACTAATGGTAGAAAGGTAATAAATTAGGGATAAAATATGAAGTATATGTTTTTCAAATATGAACAATGTATGTATGGATTTGTTTTGATTATGCCTGTGTGTTTTAAGGGAGGGTTTTTTTTTTTATAAAAAGGGAGATTATAGAGAGACTCCTGATTTTGATCCCCTCTTCCCATTCCTCACCCCCCAAAAAAAGAGGAAAAGAAATAAGTTTAAGTAAAGCATTTAAAAGAGCACATAGAAGAGAAAAGGAAATTCAGAGGAAAACAAAGACCAGCAGAACATCTTTGAGACTAATGAATTAAATTTATTATAAACTTTGAAAGAAGAAATAACCTAGACATAGTGGTGATCTACTGTTTCATGTGTAATATTTTTTGGTTGTTTTTTGTACATAAAAATGATCAGTTTGAGTTTTTCAAATTCAGAATAACATTTTTTTAAAGAGCAGTTAGGAGGATATTCTGGGCTTATCATTTGTGGGGCTGTTGACAAAGAGATAGAGTTTATTGGTAACAGAGTTATGCCATTGTGTGATCATGTCATTTTATTTGCTCAGCTGAGAATGCAATATGTAGAGCTTCAGTGAATTATTTACCATTCCTGAATCGAAGTTTTTAAAATTTAAGAGCCTTGACTCAGAGAGATGAATTGGTAAACCCTGGACCAGTTTTCTAGCTACCTGACTCCTACATTTTCCCATTTTCCTTTTTGTACTTTCAACCTCCACAGGTGTTATGGGGGAGGGGAGGTGTTCAGATGGGCTTTTTTTGGCACTCAGTTCTCTATAATGGGTTGTAGATTTTATTTTTTTTAATAATCTAATGCTCAGGGACAGAGAAAATAGAATGCTCAAGTAAATCGAAAACCAAAAGAATCGAACAGGAGCTGTTTCCAAAAGGCAAACTGTACATCTCTAAAAATATTTGCTTTGTTAAAAACAATAAAAAACTACTGGAACCAGTTAGTTAACTAATGTTTTCATTATAACTTTGAAAAGTCCTCTAATTTTATACTAGGTTGGAGTATTAGCTAACTACCAGAAAAAGATCAAAAACAAAATGTGAGTTAGAAACAAGCAGATCAAAAGAAATTGAGAAGTGCCTGTTTTAATTGCTGCTCTTCATAGTAAGGAAATGAGAAGTTAGGTGATGAGTTCAATGATGAAAGTAGAAATGTTTTCCAATGGGAATGCCTTAGACAATTTCTTTTTCTCCTGTTAAATTATTTTTCATGCTACGGGGGCCTTAGATTCTTCAAATTGCACTTCCTACAAAAAATAACCAGGGGTCATTTTCTTTAGCTAAGACTAACAAGTTTGTTACCCAACTATTTTTTGTTTATTAGTCCAATAATCAACTAATCATTTCATTTCATTGTATAGCAGCAAAAATAGAAGAAAGTTCTTTTGGTTGTCTTTTCTCATAATTGCAAGAGGGCTTGGGATCTATCATCCACAGGCTACTTTGAGTGAACCTTTTCACAGCATTTTTTTCAAGATGTTGTGTTTTTCCAAATTATAGGACTATTAATCAATTTTATAAATTAAATGAAATGCATCTTATTAAATAATAAAATTTATTAATAAAGGCTTACCCTAAAATTTCATCCAAGAGTATGAAAAATAAGAAAATCAGTGTTCCCTCATGAGGATAGACTCTACAATTCAGGAGATAGGAATTTAGGGGGTCAGAATAAAAGCTTTAATGTAGATTATATTGAGCAATGGGATATGGGCTCTGGAGTATTTTTCTTTGCACACTTACTGATTATTGTATTTTCCACTTATATTTTATAAGAATATTAACATAATAACAGGTCCTATGTGCTCTATGGTGGCAAAGACCCACTTGTCCTGGGTCTTGTCTGTGTATGTAAATACACACACAGAATATCATCAAATATTTTTGTATCTGTATTGTATAGAGGTCATATTAATGTAACATGTAAAAATAATATACACCTTATTTATATTTCATATATTTATATTACAACATATGCTATATTTATATAGACTATATAAATAATATATACATGACATATATGCAAATATTATTTATATATTTTATGTTAGATTAATGTTATATATGTACAAATAATATACATATATTATCATAATTATTAACTAGTTTTGTATGTTGTCCCAGGTCTGGTCAACACATTTCTTAGACTAATCACCCTGGGTTTAACTAAGATTTAATTTGGACAATCAGACCCAGGACTGTACAATTGACACTGTGTCAGATGTGAAATGTTTTTTGTTCTTTTTTTCTTATTAGAAATACTCATTCACTTAGTGAACTGTTTAGTCTAGTTTGTTTAGGAGGTTTTGACAGCATCAGTTTCACTAGTTAGTATGATACAGAAAGAATCTGGAAACCATGATAATGCACTCTAGAATAATTGTGGGATTTTAGAATATTTTAATCTGATGATTCTATCTTGTCTTTTATTCAGGTATGGCAGCAGCCAAGTTACTTCATGATTCTGGACAGAGTGTTGTAGTACTGGAGGCCCGGGATCGAGTAGGTGGAAGAACTTTTACCGTAAGAGTAAGTAATCAGGACTTGAGATGGGCAGGTTAGAAAAGAACTCCTCTCCCTCCGTCCCCATCAAAAATATCAGATGGTTATAATAGCATGTTCATATTTTTGGTTAGTTAATATTTCAACTCTAATGATTTCTACCCAGGATTTGTTAATTCTTTAGAGATTAAGGCATTTCTGGAGCTCCCAGTAATTCAAGCAAGAATTCATATTCACAAAGTCTTTGATCAAGATGCTTCCCCAATCAAAAACGTTTGCCTTTCCATTTACTACCTAGGAAAATTCAAGCCCCTTAGTTTGGCATTCAGTTCCCTCCATAATTTGCTCCTAACCTACCTTATCAACACTCTGCCCTGGCCAATCTGTACTCCTCATCATCTCCTAAATGTGCTTTCCCACTTCTATATGTTTATTTAGGCTATTCTTTCCACATGAGTGCCCTGTCACTTCTGCTTATGAAATTCTCGCCCTAGCTAAAGCATACCTTTTATCATACCTAGGCTAAACTCTAACTTCAATGATACCATCCCTCAACACAGCTATCAGTGGGCCCTTCTCCCTCTGTATAGTCCTTAGTTTAGATCGTTTATTCCACATATATTAGAATTGCATTTCTGTCCAAGTTCTATCAATCTTCAAAACCCACTTCATATGATAACTTTTCAGTTAATAAATCAACAATTATGTATAAAGTGCTTACTATGTGCCCACACTGTGTTAGGCACTGAGGATACAAGTACAAAAAAATGAAACAATCCCTGCTTAGAATGAGCTTGTTTTCAAACATTTTCTAAACTTCTCAGCCAAAAGCAATGTCTCCCTCTTCTGAAGTCTCATAGCACTTTAAAAAATACCTTTTTATTGCATTAATCTCATTTGCTTCTTATTTGAGTTGTTTGTATACATTTTTAAAATCAAGTCTTTTAGATTATAAGCTTATTGAAGACAGGAATATGTTTTATGTGTATTTGCATTCCTCACTGCACCTAAGAGAGTACTTTGCACATAGTAGATAGCTTAACAAATATTTCCTGAATAAATGTTGAATAAATGAAGAATTTAGAGAATATTTAGTCCATCTTTCTCCATCTAATTGCATAAATCTCTTTTTGTAACAGCTCAGTCAAATGGTCACCCAACCTCTTCTGGAACAATACTTAAAGAAGAAGCATACCATCTTGTGAAGTCACCCTTAATATTGTTGATCAGCTTTAATTTTAAGAGGGTTATTCTTTAGTAGCTAAGTCAAAACAGTTATCAAATTTCAAACTGCTAAGGATGTGGAGATTTTTAACAAGCTAAATTATAATTATACCTTCCCTGTGCAGCTATGACTTTCCAAATGACAGACTAGCAAACTATACTCTGAGTGGTTTGAATTTGTTTAATTTTATTCCTTGCTTTTCTCATTGGCATCCAGATAAGGTACTTTCTCTAAACAAAGTTGAAGAACTGAATGAAGAGAATTCGTGATATTTCATTAAAGTCAGTAATGCAGATTCAGTGTATAGCTGTCAAAAAAAAAAAAGAGAAAAGAGTGAATGCAATAGACTGTGTGATTTATTTTAAGCAATCTTCTTATCCAGATATTAGTTGTCTGAATAGGATAATAGATTTTCTCATATATGTGTGTGTATAATGATAAATAATACATATACTGTACATGTATTTTTTAATTTTTGTTTTTGCTTTTTTGGAAGGAAAAGGTAGGGCAATTGGGGTTAAGTGACTTGCCCAAGTTTACACGTCTAGTTTTGTGTTAAGTGTCTGAGGCCAGATTTGAACTCAGGTCTTCCTGACTCCAGGGCCAGTGCTCTATTCCTGTATCACCTAGCCACCCCCTGTACATGTATTTTTAGATTTTATACTAAATAATGTTTTATGTACATATATAAATATATTTGTGCCTTTACGTTGTACATTTACATATTTGAATATTTTATTTACATATGTATATGTAGAAAAACTATAAGAAACAGAAAAATAACAATATTTGATAATATTGCAAATTTTCAAATAAATATAAACAAAGGAAATAGGCACATTAACTTAAAGTGTTTCAAAGATGCACTCAAGGTAGTAAGTGGGGTAAAGTAGTATATCTCAGCATGCTGATTAGTTTCCTCTATTTGTTATTTTTAATAATATATTTTTTTATCTTTTTTTATTGGAAAACCAGAATGAAAACGTTAAATATGTAGACCTTGGAGGATCGTATGTTGGGCCAACTCAGAATCGTATATTAAGGTTAGCTAAAGAGCTGGGATTAGAGACCTACAAAGTGAATGAAGTAGAGCGTCTCATCCACCATGTCAAGGTAAGTTCAGACTCCCCTCTGAGGGATTCTAAACTTTCTACATTTCTACTTCCAGGGGCCATATGATGTTGGCTTGCATTTTTCCATCTCTACATTTTAAAATTTAGTTTTATTCATATTTCTTAGTGGGAATTGGAGGGTCTTGACGCTATAGAGAGAAATTAACTTATGGTCAATGCTGACTTAATAAAAGTGTTGTTTAACCAAATAATAGTTGAAAAATCTCAGAACTATGTTTGAAATTCAATTGGATCATTTACTTTAATTTTATACCAGAAGTTATGTTTCTTAAAGCTGGATAAACGTATCACAATATTTTTTCTCAATAATTTATATTTCAAAGATACCTGAGAGGTTATTTTAAATATATTATTTAAAATATTGTATTAAATATACTATATATATAACATAATATATACATATATTTAAATAAGTTATTTAAATCTTTTAAATAATGGGTGATAAGAGCTAGTAGGCCAAATATCAGAACATTCAAAAGAAACAACTTAGTATGATAGGAAATAACCAATCATAAGTGATGTTATGGGGTAAATACTCCCTAATTTTAAAATAAATATCTCATTCCATTTCAAATTTAGATTTTCATAAACATTTCAACTCTGCTTCTATATTTATCTAGCAGAGAGACATAATGATCATTCCCCCCCCCCCACCATTTTTTTTTTTTTGCTCTTTGTAGGGCCATTGGGGTTAAGTAACTTGCCCAAGATCACACGGCTAGGGTTTTTGTTTGTTTGTTTGTTTGTTTGTTTGTGTGTTAAGTGTCAGAGGCCAGAACTGAACTCAGGTCCTTCTGACTCCAGGGCCAGCACTCTACTCACTGTGCCACCTAGCCATCCCCATAATGATCATTTAAAATTTTTTTTTGAACATTGTAGTATGATAGAAAGAGTCAGGCAGTCAAAACAAGGGCTATATTCAAATCCCCCTCAGATCCTCTTTGGGCATTCAGTTTCTTCCTCTGAAAAATGAGACTTTAGGACTATATAACAAACAGGATCCCTTTACACTACAGATCTATAGTTAAGAATTGGGCCCATGAATCATGAGATTAACTGAACATCAATCACTACCTCCCACTAAAAAGATAGAATCAACTGCTCACTCTGATTTTAAGTCCCTTTGTTTAGATTTGATTACAATTTATACTTATACTTAGTTTACAATTTTTTTATGTTTTTTTGTCTTACCCTGAATGTTTTTCTACAATATTATCTATAAAAAAGAGGTGACAGTAGATTATATATTCTTAGCAAAAGCCAATAAATCCACAAATGACATTTTAATTTTATAAAAATAATTATATAAATAATACATAAAATAATTATAAAAATAAGCATTAGATGATCCTTTTTCTTAGTACTTAGTACAACTTAGTACTGTTGATGGATGTAAAATTGACTGTAGTAACCAACCTCAACAGTGATATTCTAACTCCACCATGAATTGTTGTAGGACTTAAAATGGGCACCAGGGCTTTGATGTAAACAACATGGTACACCTAGGCCATTTTCATGGGCCTGGCACTATCAGATTAAAAGAACTCTTTGAACTCATAGCTCTTCCATTGCCCAGACATTTTCTGTCCTCTAAGTGAGGAAATTTAAAGTTTTGGTAAATGTTTTGGGGTTGTTGTTGTTGTTGTTGTTGTTGTTGTTGTTGTTGTTTTAGAGGGCAATTGGGGTTAAGTAACTTGCCCAAGGTCACACGGCTAGGTTTTTGTTTGTGTGCATTAAATGTCTGAGGCCGGATCTGAACTCAGGTCCTTCTGACTCCAGGGCCGATGCTCTCTCTACTCACTGTCCACCTAGCCGCCCCTCTGTTGTTGTTTTTTTAATCTCAATTACAAAAGAGCAATTTATTTGGACAGTTTGATTCCAAAGATTCCTAAATATTATTTTAATTGTAACCAATTTTGATGTCTGGTGTATCTTCTCCATAGAAGGCTTTATGACAGTTAAATATCTTATGTTTTTAAGAGCTTTTAAAATTGAACAATTGGTCTGGAGTTCTGGGGTTTTTTCCCCCTCCTACTTCATTTCTCTCTTTCTTGGCTTATGTTCTAAATACGTTTCTGTTAGTAGGATTCATTTTTGGAATTAGTCACAAGACTTGAGAGCTTCCAAATTCTCCTTCATTTTAGAATTGTAGTAAAAAGCCCCAGTCTGTTTATATGGAAGAAGTTGGGCCATTGCTTTGTAGAATCTGTCCCATGGCTTTCTGCCCTGTCTTCTAAATAACTTGGTTGTTACTGAGAACCATCTGTGATAGTTTCATGCAAATATTTGAAGAAAGATACACATATACACATATACATATGTAATATATGTCTTGCTTTATGAAATTTAAAACGCTTCATGAAAAAATTCAGCAACAAGGAACATGTTTTAAAAACAAAGATAGCAATAAAACCTGCTATCTCCTCCTTCCCTTCCCTCCTCCATGCTAAATAATTATTTGATACAGCAGTCTTCAAATATTTTGGTCTCTTAAAATTACTGAGCACACCAAAGAGCTTTTGTTTATGTGGATTCTGTCTATCAATATTTACTATGTTAAAACGAATATGTTTATGAAAACAGTTTTGTCTTCACAGATCCCCTGAAAGGGTCTCAGGGACTCCTAAAGGGATCCAGATCACAGTTTGAGAAATGCTGATTTAACTTAAGTGACTTAGCTTCTTTATCTCTTAATTGGGGAGTATTTTGCATTAAACATAAAATATTTACTAATTTTAACAAGAAATATTTGAAAATTTCTTTATATGATAAGAATTCAAACTATTAATTTCCTCCAGTTTTAAAGCTATATTTCATGTTTTAGTGAGAAATTTAATGGAAAACTAGTATACCAAGGAGTTGGGGGCTCTTCCATTGGAAAATGTTACCAGAGTACCTTAAGAGAAAAAAATAGGAAAGATTTATTGAGTGCCTACTTTGAACTATGCACTTAAAAAAATATTATCTCATTTAATTCTTGTAACAACTCTACTATGTAGGTGTTATTATTTTCCCCAATTTAAGGTTAAGGAAACTGAAGCAGGCAGAGGTTAAGTGATTTGCCAAGTATATGAGGCCAGATTTGAACTCAAGCCTTCCTGACTCCAGGCAAAGCACTCTATGCACTGGGCCATCTGGATGTTTCATAAAGAGAAAGGAAGGCACCCAAGAAGGGGAAATTATAGGACAACTTGTCATTGGACAATTATCCACCTAAAATTCTGCCTGCAAGACTGAATACCACACACGTACCTTTGTACCATCTGTTGACATACTGTATTGTGCTACTGAGCTCACCTCCTGAGACAAGGGATATTTATTCTTGTCCCTAAAAATTTTTAAATAAATTAACTGCCCCTTGGACAAACATATGCCCTGCTCAGTCATCTTACTATGATCCCTTTTGGAAATATTTACCATCTTCTAGGGTTGTCGTTCATTTTTAGTATTGCTATATATCCAACTCTTGTTAACATGTAGTTTTTTAGGACTTTGTTCATGAATAAAACATCAGGTTTAATTAAGATTTAATTTTCAGTGTGGTTAAACAATGATTTTCACTTGAAGCACTATAATCCAGAAGTTGTATTCCTCACTTCTCTGATGCCAATGATTCATCTGTTACTGTTGAACAATATGATCTACTGAGACTGAATCTGGTTCAGAAAACATCAGCCATTCCCTAGCTGATGGGCATCCCTGCAGTTTCTAGTTCTTTGCCACCACGAAGAGAGTACTATAAACATTTTAGAACATATAGATTCTTTTCCTTTTTCCTTAATCATCTTTGATAAACAGAAGTATGTATAGAATAATTTAATATATGTATGCCTATTTGTGTCTAATGTGTCTCTAGAGTGAAGGGAAGGAAGGGAAGGGAAAAAAAGAAATTTGCATGATAACTTTATTATATATTTATAAGGAATAGCAAGTTATACATAATGAATTGGCAGTTTCATGCACAATCAATGTTTGTTTTGTTCTGTAAGTTAATAAAATTTTAAAAATCAGCAATTTCAGTTAGCACATTTTATAGGGCAGCCATTTGCTAAGGTAAATTTTCTTTCCTTTTTCTTCTTGGGATGATCTAGTTAAAAGAAAAGCCACACATTTTAGGGAACGTTGTGACTTGGCTCTTTCATCCAGTTTTTGTAGGTGGACTCTGGTAATTGGTAGGCACTAGGTCATTGACAAATTAAATTCCTGTGTTTAAGAAGCTTTGTACCAATTTATTGTTTGAAACAAAACAGTGTAGATAAGCATAAACTCCCTTAGGCACACATAGAGAACTGTTTGCATTTTGTCAAAGGATGGGAATAGTTTAGCTCCAAAATCAACAGGATAATCAATAGCTTTGGTTTCTGCCCAGTCTCTAGTGACTGATAATTATTGCTAAACTTACACATAATTATACTCTCAGGGTTAGATGGGATGTCAGGGGCATAATAATCTAACCTATATGTGACCAAGAATCTCTTTTACAATATTCCTAACATGTAATTATCCAGTCTTCACTTGAAATCCTAGAGAGGGAACTGTCAATCCATTCCATTTTTGCGTAACTAAAATTAAGAAATTTATCCTTATTGGAACCCAAATCTGCCTGTTTGCAATTTCCACCAATTATTTCCAGTTCTGTCCTTTGAGGTTAAGCAGAACGAGGCTAATCTCATTACCACATGTCGGTCTTTTACACACCCAAAGCCAGTTCTCATAACCCTAAGTTTTTTTTTGTTTGTTTGTTTTTCTAGTCTTAACATTTCTACTTCCTTCAATAACATGTTTTCCAAGTCTAAACACCAGATTGGTCTGAAAACTTTCCATTTTGTCAATATCCTTCCCAAATTTAGTTCCCAGATTGGACACAGTATTCCACATGTGATCTAATGATAGGAAAAATGAGTAAAATAATGATGTATATCATTCTCTTTACTGAAATTTTCTTAATGCAGACTAGGATAGCATTAATTTCTTGGCTGCCATGAATGAACAAATGAATGAACAAACAAACGAATAAAGTAGTTCTTAAGTTCTTATGTGTGAAGCCTGTGTCACAATATTAATTCTTACTGAATTTATAGTACCACAGTGTTTACTTGGCACAGTGCCTGATACTGAGTTGGCACATAAATGTTTACTGACTTGACTTTCAGTCTACCAAAATCTCAGATCTTGTTTTTTACAAACTGTCATTTAAGCATCTTGTCTCCCATTGTGGATATGACAGGTGCAGTCTGATGCTTTGGCTGTGGACTTGTTTATATTACCCACTTTCTGTCCTTGTATGGAGACTCTTAGGACCTTAAAACTGTACCACTGACATGCAGTAGTATGAGTCAGTGGATGAGAGAGAACAGCATGCTGTGAGGAAGCAGTTTCTTACATTTTTGCACCAGTTCAATCACTAATCTCATAATGCTACCTCTCTGCCCAGACTCCATTCTCCTTATACTGCAATAGCATTGAATACCATGTGTCAAAAAAAAATTCTGGCTTTTGCAATGTCATAGACAACACGATGTGGAGAAAACAGTGTTAGATGTGGAGGTAGGTGAATTGTTGTTACTGTTCAGTCATTTCAGTCATGTCTGTGATCCCATTTGACATTTTCTTGGCAAAGATATTAGAGTAGTTTGCTATTCCCTTCTCCAAACCATTTTACAGATGAGGAAACTGAGACAGACGGGGTGAAGTGATGTGCCCAGGGTCACACAGGTAGGAAGTATCTGAGGCAAGATTTAAACTTGGGCCTTTCTGATTCCAGGACTGACACTGTGCTACCTAGCTGCCCCATTTATCAAAATGGAAGATATATATAGAAGATACACAGAGATAATTAGTAATAATAATAGCTTTACATAGCCCTTTAAGATATGCAAAGTGCTTTACATATGTTATCCCATTTGATAGTCACAACAACCCATTGAGGTCAATGCTATTATCATCCTCATGTTATAGATGAAGAAACTGAGGCTCATAAAAGTCAGATGACTTGCTTATGGTCACACAGCTAGTAAATATAAGAGATGGAGCAGGGTAACCCATGCAGTAGATTCTGCTTGCTGCTGCTAGCTCACTGCTAGCCAAATTTATATGAGGAGAGAGCATTAAAGATTGTCCCTTAATAATGGCCACAAACTTGAAGGCCATTTGAAAATATTTTATTTAAGGATTCAGTAAAGTCAAGAACTAGAAGAACAGTTCGGGTGGGGGTGGGTACAGAGAATAATTGTAATTCTAGGACCCTGAACTTTGCCAAAGAGTTAAAAAAGACCAAGACTTCTCTTGCATTTAAAGAATAGAGAATGGAGTTGGAATAGACAAGTTGGGAGAGAAAATATTTAAAGTAATTAAATTTGCAAGACAGAATGTGAAAACATCCAAGTCTTCTGTATCAGAGCCTCAGGACTAGTTAAAAAAATTAAGCATTATCGAGAAGTTTGAGACAGACTTCAGCCCTCAGTTCTGTTATTTGTAGGAGCCTGGATCAAAGTCCACATTGTGCTTGCTCGTAATCATAATCTGTTTTGTTTTGGATTGTTTTTTTGTTTTTTGTTTTTTTGCTCATGATGACTGAAATCCATAGGAACAGGTTAGACAGATGCTTTTGTTTCACACAGGAACAGCTGCTTGATTCACATGAACTTCACACATACCATTTAGAGCTAATCTGGCACCAGGAAACCTGTCTGACACATTCAAGAATCTAGAAGTTTCTGAAATGGACTTAATGATTCCTCTTACCACCACCCTCGCCTCATCATTTTTCTTGTTTTGCAGAAATAAATACATTTTCTGAAAATGACAAATATTTTAGAAAAAGAATGTTTCCCCTTCAAACATAGATTCAATTGATATAAAGCATATGCTAAATTAAAATAATTTTGGAAAATGGTGGATGAAATCCATCAGGACTTCATCATGTGCATATAAAGTCACTTTATTGACTAATTGGTTGAAATAACATCTGCCATGACTGAATTTGTAATAGACCTTCTGGATGAGTCCACAAATACTTATTGATTGCTCATAGAATTCAGTGTCTTATTTGGGAAACATCTTAAAGATTCAATTCAACTCAGCTTGATTCAATTAAATTTTAAGTACCATTGATATTCAAAGTATTATGCTGTATGCTAAGGGGGTAAGAATGGAAAACAACTCAGTCCCTGCCCTCAAGGACTCTACTAGATAAAATTTTTGGTGACTTCCTAGAAAGAATTTCATATTGAACTGGAAAAATAAGTGCAACCAAAACAAGGGATGTATAGGTAAAAGTTAAGATGAATAGAGTGGGGGAGTAGTATTGAGATGGTTTGGAGATTATGCTGGAGGACAAAAGAACAGGGGAAAATTCAGCTGCAATGCCTATTGCAAAACTAGTTGTAGAAAATAAATTTTGTCCTTCTGTGTAAGCCTTGTGCAGAACTGCTAGCATTTCTCAATAGCACTACCAGAGGAGTAAATACTGAGCAAGTAACCTTTGCATTTTGGGATATGGTGTGCCCAGGTAAAAAAAGGCAGCGATTAAAGAGAATCTTTTTGAAATTTTCTCCAGGGATCCCAAATTGATGACATTTAAACAGGGATTTAAAAAGAAAAAAGAAAAAAAACTGTGCCAAATTTGATTGTCATCAATTATGAGAAAACATCAGAGATTCAGTAGAAGAACACAAAGTAGAAAGAGTCATATGTAGTTATAAGACCAGCTTGGATGCCATTTCAATGCTCAAGAGCCTTGAATTAGAACCTCTTTTGATCAAATATGTCTTGGATTAAATAATAATATTAGTAACTGATACAGATAAAGCACAGAGATTCCCAAACTTTTGTAGTCCCTATACCCTTGAATTTCTGTAAATTTTCCCCATGCCCTGAATTCGTCATAAAAGGGAAGAAATTTTATAATTTACCTTTCAGATGCACATAAGAAATAAATAAAAATGGTTGTATATATAGTTTGCATATATTCATATATTAATCTTTTATGAAGAAAATTTTATTCCATATGTAGAACGTATTTGAAATCATAAAGATGTTAAATATTTGTCAGAAGAAAGTCAAATATGTAATCCTCTTGACAAATTACCCATACTCCAAGAGGTGTGGCACCTAATTTGGCAGCCCTAAGATATTGCTTGAAGTTTTACAAAGCATTTTACATCCATTTACAGATGTGTAATGCATATACTAACCCATCCCAAATCTGCTTATTCTATACAATTCACTGCACTTCCCAAAATGAAAAAGAATGTCAGATCAAGGTCCTTTTACTATGCCAATTCCTGAAGCCTGGAACCTGCTACAATAGTGTCTTTTGCAGCCTTGGGTGTTCTGGGAGGTTGGGCATGGGCATTCTAGGTGGGGAGGTGGGAGATCTCCCAATAAATACCTCCACAGCTACTAAGGGAGGTAGGGAGGGCACAAAGGTTGTGGTTAGGTTATAATCACCCTGATGTTTTAATGCATGGAGCAAAAGGAATGAGGTTGAGAGTTCTGCAGGGGAAGGAGTTTACACATTGGAAGGAATGGATGGGAAGGGAGAAGGGGAAATTTGAGGGGATGAGGGGATAAACTGTGTCCGCATTGGAAACAGATCAGTAAGCAGGTCTTATGTGCTGGCACTGTGCTAAGCACTGGGTATATAAATAAAGGCAAAAAAACAGTCCCTGTTCACAAGTGCTTATAGTCTACTGAAAATAACTATATATAAATAAGCTATAGGCAGGATACATTGGAGATAATCTAAGCAAGAATACACTAGCATTAAGGAGGATTGGGAAAGGCTTTATTGAGGGAAGATTCCTACTCCCCAAATGTTTTACTATATACCCCTTGGGGTCAAGCCATAACTCCACTTTAAAGATCA
Organism: Gymnobelideus leadbeateri; assembly: GCA_011680675.1. Classification (NCBI taxonomy): domain Eukaryota; kingdom Metazoa; phylum Chordata; class Mammalia; order Diprotodontia; family Petauridae; genus Gymnobelideus; species Gymnobelideus leadbeateri. Next base: position 179,160 of record WOXC01009215.1, read on the forward strand.
CCAATATAACAGAAGACCTGAGTTCAAATTCAGCCTTCAACACTCAGTTGTGTGACTTTGGCCAAGTTACTTAACCTGTTTGCCTTAATCTACTGGAGAAGAAAGTAAAAAAACCACTCCAGTATCCTTGCCAAGAAAAACCACTCCAGTATCCTTGCCAAGAAAAACCACTCCAGTATGCTTTCCAAGAAAAACCTGTAGACTACTGTCTACAGGGATATGGAGATATGTAACTAAATAACTGAACAACAACAAATATAATGAAGCAAAAGTAACTCTTACAGACAAGAAGACCTGGGTTCAAGTCCTTCCTCACTTAGATCCTGGCTCTGTGACCATAGGCAAGGTACCTAACCTCGAAATGACCTGGACAACTCTCTAAGCCTAAAATTTGTAAAGCATGTGATGCTCTTACCAATAAAATTACAGAACCAGTTTTTAAAAATTTAATTGTTAATTAATTAATTTAATAATTGCTCCCATTTACTATCTCATAAGAGCTAAAATACCCTATTAACAAGCAATCTTCTAAATTCCCTGCTTCATTCCCCCCCCCCCAAAAAAGTAAATTCAGTGACCCTCCTATCACTTCTTCCCAAAACTATTATTGTACCCATTATTTAATAATGATTAATTTTAATTAATTAATTTAATTAATTTTAATTTAAATTTAATTGCTTAAAAGACTATATGGTGATTTCCCCCTGCCTGCCTCCCCTCCCCCAAAAAATTACTATTCTCTCTTGGAAAAAGCTCAGTAGTTTAAGGAAAAAATCAGGATGGATGCATTAAAGCGATCATTTTAATCCCTTTGGTTCCTGAGTTTGCCCTTTCCTGCCAAATCAATTAACCACTTTACTCCATCAAAGCAGATTTATCCTATGTATCAGGGACATCAAATGCATTCAGATAATTTTTGAAAAGAGATAACAACTGACCTCTAAACACCTGTGTTCAAAATGTAACTGATTCAAATGGGAGATATTGCAGTTGTTATGGATTAACCAGACTGTTTGGTAATAACTATAGACAGTAGGTTCTGATTGTCATAGTACTTAGGATTCTGAAATTGCTTTAACAATCCTTAGAACAGTTGAGCACCTATTAAGACAAAAGGACTTCTTTTGATATTGTTTTGATTTGATATTGTTTTTCTGAGTCTAAGTTCTCAGACATCCAGTGGTTCTGGAATGGTGAGATACTCTGGGTTTCTGGTTTATCCCTGTGTCAGCAAGCAAATATTCAGTCAAATGAATTCCCATTGGTTACATATGAGGCTTTGTGATATTTGTAGAAAGCATTAGTAGTCAGTCTTTGTGGTGTTTGTGAAAAAGAGTAGGAAGTTTACAGTGTGCTTAATGAAAAGAAAGAAATACAGAGTATATGAAAGTCCTGAACTGAGAAAAATCCAATATATGGATTTAGAGGATGACTCTTATTTGACTATGGCATTAATAAGCAATCATTCATGTTTGAGGCATTAGATTTTAAGGCACTCCAGTAAATGTAGTTAAATTAAGTTCCAATCTGTTACTTGATGGTTTGAGAAGAAACTAAATTGTCATTTTTAGTTTCCTTTCTACTAATTAATTACAATGCATTATCAAGAAAGTCAGTTGATATATATGTATATATATATGTATGTATATATATATGAAAAATTTTCCAAACTTTGAAATGGTTTTATAGATATAGACAAATAGGTAGATAGAGTGATAGATAGCTACATACATACAGAGAGATAGATATACACACATATGAAGCAAATATTATCTCTATTTCTCCTCTGTGGCAGCACACTGAATGATCTACAAGAAATTGTCCCTTTCGGTAAACAGTTAAATGATTAATAATTACCATAACCAACATTTATAGAGTACATTAAAGTTTACAAAGCACTTCACACATTTTATCTTATTTTATCCTTACAATTCTCAGAGGTAGGTATATTATTCCCAGAGGAGAAAATTGAAGCAAATAGAGGGTAAGTTATTCACCTACCATCAGTGTCTGAAGCAGGATTTAACTCAGTGTTTTTCTAGCTCTAAGTCCCATGATCTATTCACTGTGCTGCCCAGGTGCCTGGTTTTGAGGTTTAGGAGTATTTTACGACCAGTAATGTCTAAGACCACAGGTTTTTTCTATGATGCATTCACACAAGAACAGTCTTAAGACCTAATTTGAAACTTAATTTCCTTATTTATAAAATGAAAGGGTTTGACTTGGTGGCCTCTTGAGGTCCTTTGCAGCTCTGGATCTCTGATCCTATAAGACTTTCATGCCTAGGGGCAGAAGCATGGTCAAACAAACATAAACCCAAGGAGGTTGTTAGAATGCTAAGTTCAATGGTTTTCAGGCTAGTTGAGGAGGAGGAAAAAAGGAGATGGTTCTGCAAGAGACTACTCTTAGTTCAACCGGGTTCATGACACTCAATATTTTTAATTGTTGGGTCCTTCATTATCTCAACACTGAACCAGATGAGTACTGTGGGTCTTAGAGGGAGGTGACAGTTTCTTCCTCAGGCACACATTTCTGTTGACATAGACAAGTACACTATGGGGATTAATCTTGGAAAGCCTCCACTGGTCAAACCTGGGACATGGAAATTATCATAAACCCACACAAATCATCCACATTTCTATATACTGTCAGCAGAACTTAGCAGGAAGAGATAGAAAGAGAAATTCCATTTAAAATAGTTGTAGACAATATAAAATACTTGTAAAATGACCTGCCAAGACAAACTCAGTATTATATGAATATAATTGCAAAACACTTTTCATGCATCCGGTGGGTCTAGGGCCCTGCCATTCAAATCAGTTTTCAAGTGTTTGAGGTAGGATTCAAACTCAAGTCTTCCTGACTCCAAGGGCAGCATCCTTTCCACTGTACCACCTAGCCTCCTTGTCACTGGTTCCTTGCCAAGTCTTAACCATAGATTACTTCCAACATCCACTGGATGCTCCTCATCAACTCCTATTCACTCAGCTGGAGAAAATCAAGCATAAGCTGACTGGACAAACTAACCGTTTGTTTTATGTAATCTCAGTGAGCCCTCGGGGTAAGTAGGCAGTTTTGTTGGTTTTCCCTAATTGATTCCCTGTTCTACTTGCCACCAAAGCTGTTCCAAACCTTATCTTATCTCTTCAAGCCTCCCACACCTCTCCTCAGACCTCTCAGCAAATTATTTCACCTCTTTATTGAGAAAATCCGGACCATTTACTAGCAGCTCCCTCTAGTCCCTTTCTCTACATCTCAAAACCACTTGATTTTATCCCCCATTCTGTTTTCCATTCCTTTGGTGTCTGATAATGAAGCACTTCTGCTAAGGCCAACTATTCTACTTGGGTCCTTGATCCTTTCTTCTCCTATCTTCTCTGGTAGATTGCCCAATACTCCCTTGGTCTCTAATCTTCTCTAGTGATCTTGAGACTCAGTTGTCCCCAGCAATCTGGACAAAGGAATCCATCTCTACCCAGAGCCTTTTGGTTGGTTTTCTCCTTCTTGAACTGAGTTATCCTAAATTCCAGTGAGGGGTACAAGAGTCCAGGCTTAATGCTTTGGGCCTGGAACCCACCTAGATTAGTTTCTGTTTACACTCTAAACAGAAATAAGATCTGCTAGTTGGGTGAAGTCCTGCCCAAGGTCAAAGAGCATGTTCCTGGAGGATTTAGGGCATTCTCATCTGTCAGCCTTGTCCTTCAGATACTGGGTGACTGACACACAGGGGCTGGTCCCTGAATGAGGATATAAAGAGAAAAGGCCTTAATCCTAGTTTAATAATTGGTTATTAATATAATAGAAAAAAACATTACTTCTCTCACTTTGTAATCTGGCTTCTGATGTCATCTCTCAAAGTCCTTTTTCCAGAGTTATCAACAATCTAAACAATTGCCAAAATTGATCAAAACCAAACATTGCCAAATATGATGATCTTTTCTCAGTCATCCTTCTTACTGGCCTTGTTACACTTGATAATCTCTTGGATAATCTCTCTTGCCTAGTCTTTCAGACTGATTCTTATACCTACCTAAGTGTTCCTTTTCATTCTCTTTTGCTGGTTAATCATCCATATCACACCCTCTAATTGTGGGAATACCCCAAATCTCTGATCTGGGGCTTTTTTCTTTATATTTGGTCTCTTGGTGATCTCATTATCTCCCATCATTTCTTCTTTCTTTCTTTCTTTCTTTCTTTCTTTCTTTCTTTCTTTCTTTCTTTCTTTCTTTCTTTCTTTCTTTCTTTCCTTCTTTTTTTTTTGGAGGGCAATTGGGGTTAAGTAACTTGCCCAAGGTCATGAGGCTAGTTTTTTTCTGTGTGTGTTAAGTGTCTGAGGTCTGATCTGAACTCAGGTCCTTCTGATTCCAGGGCCGGCGCTCTACTCACAGCGCCACCTAGCTGCCCCAGCCATCTCCCATCAATTTAATCACATCTCTATGGAGATGTCAAAGATCTATATAAAGCATAAGTCTTTCTCCTGAGATCTAGTGCCAAATCCAAGGCTGTGGAGTGGGCATTTTGAGCTAAATTCCACTATCCTGTAGTGCCCCCCCTCCCTGAATTCCTTGCATTTATTCTGTATACATTTATATCTGAACATGTCTTCCCTACAATAGAATGTAAATGTCTCAAGAGCAGGAAGGGACTGTCTCATTCTTGTCTTTGCATCCCCAGAGTTTAGCATGGTGCCTGCACTGGTAGGTGCTTGATAAACGCTTATTGATAGATTTAATATTCCATGGAAATTACTGATTTTAAGCTATTTTGTAGCAAAATAATCTTCTTTTTCTGATGAGACTTTGAGGAAATAAAAACCTGAGTATCCTCTTTAAATGGATGGTTATTTAATGTCATGAATATAAATGTCTCTCTGTCCCTACATTAGCCTATGACTCCAAATTATTCTAGAAAGGAAACCTAGCATTAGACAGATAACACCGACTATACCAACTATTAGACAAGTAAAGACTTGGGAGTGGGAGCTTTGCTAGAAGGTGTTCTAGGGCTAGAAGGTTCACTCTTGACCTGGGCAGACAGGAAGACACGATAGTTTATTTTATTCTAGTCTAGTCTTCTCAAGAAGATTGCTATTGATGGAAGCACCATCTACTACAGCTTCCCTAATTACTCTTCTTCCTGGGGTGGATGAGAATATAGTAGGAGCTATAAGGTCCCCTAAGCCTCGGTGGGGGCCAGTTGAGGCAAGCACGAAGATTCCCCTCTCCCCACAAGACTTGATGGGGGCTGAACGAAGAACATATAGCACTCCAGCTTCTGAATTCGGATTCCTCACTTACTAACCAGTGCCTACATGATTTATAAGGTAACAATCAAAGAAGGCAGTTTGCTCTCAATAACCTTACAAGTTTGTATTATCTCACCCTTACATCTCACTGCATAGTCACAGTGGGCATTTACCAGCTGAACTCGAATGTTGTAGTGGAAAGAGCACCAGATTTAGAGTCCTGTTTAAATTTGAGTCCTCGTTCTATTAATCCCTCTAATAAGATGTAGACCTTCAAGAAAATAACTTAATCTCATTAAGTTCTAGTTTATTCATTTGTAAAATGGGGATCATAATGTTTACACCGCTTTCCTCAGAAATTTATTTAGAAGTACATATAGAATAATTTTAGAAGTACATATGAGAAAATATGTGTATGTGTGTGTATAAAATGCTGACTATTTGGGGGGCAGCTAGGTCTCACAGTGAATAGAGCACCGGCCCTGGAGTCAGGAGGACCTCAGTTCAAATCTGGCCTCAGACACTTGACACACTTACCATGTGACTTTGGGCAAGTCACTCAACCCCAGTTGTCCTCGAAAAGGCAAAAAAAAAAATGTTGACTATCTTTAGGGTGAGATGGGGGATGGAAGGGGAAAAAAGAAATTTAAATGTTAACTTTGTTGTATTTTAAAAGGAATAGCAAGTTGTACATAGTAGATTTGTAGTTTCATGTGCAATGATCATTTTTTATTATACTATGGCATAGAAATGCTTGTTTTATTCCACAAATGAAAAATAAAATAAATTTAAAAGACTTATCTTTAGCACAATGCCTGGTACACAGTAGGTGCTTAATAAAGGCTTCTTGGTTGAAAAATAAAATAAAGAGCTATTTACATGTGAGCTTCTGTTTGTGTTGTGTACCACACTTCAGGCAAGCAGAATGGGGCAGTGCAAAGGTTTCCAACTAGAGGACCAGGGATCAAAATCCCTGCCTCTTGCTACCTGTGTGATGTTGGATAAACCACTTAAATCTGCCTGGGCCTCAGTTTCCTCATCTGTAAAAGTTTGGACTAAGTAACCTTCCTTCCAGCTTTAAATTATGATCTTGTGACCTCATTACAAGTTAAGACATATTTTGGGATTTTTCTAGTTGCCTCACTTGTATAATTTTGTTAATGTAGGAGTGTCGTGGATCCCTTTCTGTTTAAGCTTATAAATCTCTTCTGAGGGTGGAGCCAAGGTGATGGAGTAAAGGCAGAGACTTATTTGAGTTCTCCCTCCAACCCCTCTAAATACCTGTAAATAAATTACTCTAAACAAATTCTAGAGTGGCAGAAACCACAACGAGACAGATTAAAACAAATTTCTAGCCCAAGACAGTCTGGAAGGTCGACAGAAAAGGTCTGTTGCACCAGGCTGAGAGAGGAGTGCAGTCCAGCGCAAATGCAGCCCCAGCAAACTGGAACAGGCTTCAAGGGACTGAATCACTGGCAGCTGTGGTGGTTTCCAGACTTCTCAGTCCATAAATGCCAAAGACAATTTAGAAGGTCAGTAAAATAGGTCTGTTAGACCTGGGTGAGAGAGGAGTGCAGTCCAGAGCAGGGCCTCACCAGCACAGCCCTGGCCCCAGGGGGGGCAGGCCTGGGGATTGACTGAATCAGCACCAGCAGTGGCTTTTTCCCAGTAGCAGCTGTTTCTGGAGCTCTCAGTCCATAGATGGTAAGGGATTTGAACAACTGGTCAGGAGGAGATTACAGTGGTCTCTTTGCCGCACACTAAGGCAGGACTCTGTGGCCTTGCCTGTATGTGGATCTGGGTTATAGGCCTGGGGCAAGGAGGAGCTCTAGCATAGCAGAGCTCATGGCAGCAATGGAGAGGGGACCCTCCTCACAGTTCCAGGGCAGAAAAGAGTGCTTGTGCTCACTTACAAACCAGAACACAAGCCAGGAGAGGAGTAAACACCTCTTCTTAGATCATACCACCCTGGAAGAAATGAAAGCTTACAGGTCCCTAGAAGTATCTCTGAAAACATCTACACAAAATCCCTGAATCTTGGCATAGCATGCCCTCCACATTGGAGGTAGAGCCCTGCTTTAACAAAGAGTTTAAAAAGTCTAGTAATAGGCAGAGGAAAATGAGCAAACAATAGCAAAAAAAACCAAAAAAACAAACAAAAAAAAAAACCTCAGACCAGAGATACTTACTTTGGTGATAAGGATGATCAAAACACACACTCAGAAGAAGGCAACAAAGTCAAAGCTCCTACATCTAAAGTCTCCAAGAAAAATATGAATTGGTCTCAGCCATGGAAGCATTCAAAAAGGATTTTGAAAATCAAGTAATAAAGTAGAAGAAAAATTGGGTAGAGAAATGAGAGTGATGAAAAATGAGTAAATAGCTTGCTAAAGGAGATCCAAAATATGCTGAAGAAAATAACACCTTCAAAAATAGACTAACCCAAATGGCAAAAGTGGTCCAAAAAGTCAACGAGGAGAACGCATTAAAAAGTAGAATTGGCCAGATGGAAAAGGAAGTCCAAAAGCTCACTGAAGAAAATAATTCCTTCAAAATTAGAATGGAGCAAATGGAAGCTAATGACTCTATGAGAAATCAGGAAATTATCCAAAAAAATTAAAAAAAAACAGAAGACTGTGAAATAGCTCATCAGAAAAACAAAACAAAAAAACAAAAACTACTGAACTTAAAAATAGATCCAGGAGAGAAAATTTAAAAATTATTGGACTACTTGAAAGCCATGATTAAAAAAAAAATCCTAGACATCATTTTTCAAGAAATTATCAAGGAAAACTGCCCTGATATTCTAGAACCAGAGGGGAAATAGCAATTGAAAGAATCCACTTATCCCTCCTGAAAGAGATTCCAAAATGAAAACTTCCAGGAATAAATCCTTTCTCAGAATAATGATTAAATGCATAAAATAAAGTCCATAAGAAGGAAGGAAATCAGTTATATTGAAATGCAGCAATCAGAATGTTTTTTTAAACCAAGCTCATAAATCATTTGTTAGGACCCCCTGCTTTAATTAATCATTTCTTTCTTCAAGATGGTGGACTGTATTATGTGTTGTGTTTTAAGTCAAAATATTTGGAAGTCTAATATTTTTCCTCTGAAAGTATTTATTATAATGAAAATATAAATATGTACAAAGAAATGAAAGATTATAGAATATATTGTCAAAGTTTTTTTTTTTAAATCTTCTATATTACAGGGCAAAAGTTATCCTTTCAGAGGTCCATTTCCTCCTGTATGGAACCCTATAGCATTCTTGGATCATAATAACTTATGGAGAACTATGGATGAAATGGGAAAACAGGTATGAATGTTTGAGCCTATGCTATCTTCTTTGATAAGGTACAGGGTCTTCATGGTTAGCTGGTAAGTTAAAGGGAAAATTGCATTTTTCCCCTGAGCTTTAAAAAGATCACATGTTCAACTGTTACTTTTTATGTTATTTTATTTCCTTCCATTCTTTATGGCACTCAAAAAAAAAGAAAAGAAAGAAAATTTGATGCACAATAACTGTTATAAATAGTGTATTTCTTTTAAAAGTTACTTAAAATTCTCCATTCCTATTGTGCTGGCCTTAAGCCACTGATTCAGAACAAGCCAGAACCAGCTGATGATTCTCTAGATCTTCGTTTTCCCCAAAGTATAGGATATAATGCCACATCTCTATACAGAGCTTCATTCCACCTCTTTTCAATTCAAGAACATTTTCCTTTTGATTTCTTAAACAATATTTTATTTTTTCCAATTACATTTAAAACAATTTCTAGCATCATTTTTTAAAATGTTGAGTTCCAAATTCTCTTCCTCCCTCCCCTCTCTTGTCTTTCCCTGAGATAGTAAGTAATTTGATATAGGTTATACATGTGCACTTATGCAAAACATATTTCCAGATTAGTCATGTTGTGAAAGAAGACACAGACAAAAAAACCCTAAAAATAAAGAAAAAGCATCTTTGATCTGCATTCAGACTCCCATCAGTCCTTTCTCTGGAGAGGGACAGCATTTTTCATCATGAGTCCTTTGGGATTTTCTTGGATCATTGTATTAATGAGAATAGTTACATCATTCCCTGTTGATCATCGCACAATGTTGCTGTTACTGTCTACAATGTTCTGGTTCTTCTTGCTTCTTTCTGCATCAATTCATGTAAGTCCAAGTTTTTCTGAAATCATCCTGCTCATCATTTCTTAGAGCACAATAGTATTCCATTACAATCATATGCCACAACTTTTTCACCCATTTCCCCACTTGCTATATATCTCCTCAATTTCCATTTTTTGCCACCACAAAAAGTGCTACTATAAATATTTTTGTACATATACATCCTTTTTCCTTTCTTTGATCTCTTTGGGATAAAGGCCTGCTGGTGATATTGATTCAAAGGGTATGCACAGTTTTATAGCCATTTAAGCATAGTTCCAAATTGCTCTCCAGCATGGTAGGACCAGTTCATACCCCCGTTAACGGTAGATGTGTCCCAATTTTCCCACATCTCCTCCAGCATTTGAAGAAATATTTATGAGGTGCCCATGACACACTAAGTGCTATACTAGGTTCCAGGAATAAAAACAGAAGAAAGGACACAGTTCTTCCCCTCAAGGAACTTGCATTCTACTAAGAAATATGACATGACTAACAATACATGTGAGACAAGACTGGATAAAATGAGGAAGGGACAAAAGAGAGCTCCCCAAAAAGTACCTTAAGAAAATTGTATGAGGAGGTCCGAGGAGGTCCATGGAGGCCATGAAGAAGTCTCACTCTTCAGTGTGGAGCATGGTCTTTTAGAGAAGCCAGAGATGGAATCTTGCATTCAGGGAAGAGATAGTCTAATTTGACTAGTATGTCAAATGTGTAAAGAGAATATGAAATTAAACTGGAAATGTAGAATGGAGCAAATTGAGGGGACAGCATGGTGGATAGAGCACCACGCAAATCCAGCCTCAGATACATACAAGCTGTATGACCCTGGGCAAGTCACTTAGCCCCATATGCCTCAGTTTCCTCATCTGTAAAATGACCTGAGGAAGGCAATGGCAAACCACTCTAGCATCTTTGCCAAGAAAACTCCAAAGTTTTGTCACAAAGAGTCAGACATGACTAAACAACAACAAACCTCGTTTTTGAAGTATTTCAAATTTGGGTTGACATGTTCAGAGGCAAATTTAATCCTTCTCTGGGAAGATTCAGTGAAGCTTTGTCTGTGTATTTCCTTTCCACCAATCACTTCCTTAATAGTTTAATCTGACAGAGTGGCTCATTTTAAATTAGACATCATGATCCATGTCTGAGGATCATCTATTTAAAGACAAGATTTATTATAAGAAAGAAAAGATTTCATCATGAATTCACAGGTTCAGCTTATAGGGTTCAATAAGTAGAAGTAATATAATGTGAATGCTAACCGAATAAAATCACTATAGCCAAGGTTACAATTTAAACAATTATAATAACAATAAAACTATCTCATAAAAAGGCAGTATGATGTAGTGCAGAGGTTGGTAAACTATAGTGTATAAGGCTGGATTTAACCCATTGCACCCGCCCCTGATGAATAGCTTTACAAAGTTTTATTAGATTTTAAAATGCAAAAACTATTCTTAGCCTGCAAGCCAGACAAAACCAGGGAGCAGGTACTCTAATGCACAGAAACATGCATGCATATGCATATATGTGTACACATAACTGTAACATGGATGTGTTTATGTGTACACACACAGACAGGAGGGTCAGGGAAGACTTTGATTTCATCAAAGGTTGAGGCCAAAAAATAAATACGCTCATGCAAAATAAAACGACTAAAAATGACTGAACAATATGTGAAATATACATGTATATGTATATGTATATATATATATATATATATATATATATATATATATGACCTTTCATTTCATCAGTGCAGGCAGATAACCAGGGAGAAAAATCTTCTCCATCAATGTAGATGAGCAACTCTTCCTTAACTTGTGGTCTGAGAGTGCCGTCTGGGCACATTCAGAGGTGAAATGCATCGGGCTGGTTCATACTGTCAGAATAGGGCACAGTGGATAGAGCACCAGACCAGGAGTCAGGAACCTCAGTTCAAATCTGCCCTCAGACACTTCCTCTCGGTGTGACCCTGACAAATCACTGTTTGCCAGTTTCTTCATTTCTGAAAATGATCTGGAAAAAGAAGTGACAAGCCACTCTCAGTATCTATGCTGGGAAAACCCCACATGGGGTCACAGAAAATTGGACCTGACTAAAAAATGTCTTAATAACAATAAATATAATCAGTGTGCATTAGAGACAGAATTTGAATACATGTTGTTTTAGATCTGACGCCAGCTCTCTATCCATTATACTGTCCTGCCATTCTGTCTGTTTGTCTATCTTAATATTTAAAAAACAACAACAACACATTGTAGCTCATTTATTTATCTAATTTTATTTATTTATTTGTCTAAATAATAAATAATATAAATAAATAAAATTATTTATATTTATTCATAATATAAATATTTATTTATTTATAATATAAATGCCAATTTATGTTATCTATCATTTATCTATCCAGTGGAACTTTATAGAATTGTAGTAGAGACACATAACTTTAGTCATGGTCTATAAGTTATACTTTAAAATGCTAGTTAGCTGATATCCCCAAATCCCCAAATAGAAAAAACATTTTTTTCTGCATAGATTCCAAGTGATGCTCCTTGGAAAGCGCCTCTCGCCACCGAGTGGGATTTCATGACAATGAAGGAGCTACTGGACAAGATCTGCTGGACTGAGTAAGAAGTAACTTACCATATAATTCCTAAATAATATATAATCTTTCATTTTTATTTAGCAATTTAATTCAACATGCTTCTATCATACGCTGGACACTGATAATCACTGTATGGAATACTAAAAGACATGGTGCCTGACCTTAAGAATGTTACGATTTTATTATGGAGATCAGGCCATGTATATAATGCTAGATGTCCCAAAAGTCTTTGTGCCATTTTAAATTATTAAACTGTTAATTGAATAGAATTTGATTTTTAAAAGTATAAAATTTATGGGGCGGCTAGGTGGCGCAGTGAGTAGAGTGTCGGCCCTGGAGTCAGAAGGACCCGAGTTCGGATCCGACCTCAGACACTTAACGCACACACAAACAAAAAAAAAAAAACCTAGCCGTGTGACCTTGGGCAAGTTACTTAACCCCAACTGCCCTCCAAAAAGCAAAAAAAAAAAAAAAAAAAAAAAAAAAAAGTATAAAATTTATAAAATTAGAGTATGAAAAGTACTTGGAACATATAAGAATTGAATTGGTTTTTTCTGTAAAAGTTTAGTTTTTAAAAAAAAAAGGTGACATTGACGGAAATAATTTTCCATTTTGTCTTTTTTTTCTTTAATTTTAACCCAACCCTGTTGGTGAAATAAAATAATTGAATTATTCTAAAAACACCACACACTTCTTTCAGACATGGCGGATCCCTCCAATCCATTATCAAGTATCTATTAAACACTTACTGGGCATGTGCTGAGCTCCAGGAATAAGAAAATAAAAATGAAACAGCCCTTGCCTCAGAAAGGTTCCATTGTATGAGAAAAGGGAACACATATACATATAAATATATAGAAATTACGTACAAAGTATTGGGTGGGAGCATGGGGCAAGTTGGGGAGGCCTCAGGGATTGATTTGGTCTGGGCCTACATTTTATAATTTAAATAATAGATACAATTTTTTATATTAAAGTTCAGTAGGTATTTCGTGCTTGGAGAAAAATATTTAGATCAAGATGTACATCTGGACAAAGGCATAAAGAAATGTGTGCAAAGCAAGCATAATTTTGAGTTAAGACACATGCACTAAACTTTAAATCTTAAACAAGGGGCCTTAGGAGGTTATCTTGCATAATTTCCTTATTTTAAAGTTGGGAAAACTGAGATCAAGGAGAGGTACAAACAGTATTTCAGATGTAATGCCTCTTTTCACTACAACATATACTGCTAATGAAAAAACAGTACTCCACAAACCAGTAAATTCAACTGAGGCTCATAACTTTTGGAACCTAATTTCAAATTGCTTTCCAGAATGGTTGGACAAATTCACAAATCTATCAACAATGCTGTAGTTTGACTTTTCCCAGCCCCTCCAGCATCCGTCATTTTCTTCTTTCATCTTCTTTCCCAGTTTTATGGCTGTGATGTAGACCTTAGAGTTGTCTTAATTTAATTTTTGTAATTATTAGTTACTGAAAGTATTTTTCCCAGTAGTTGTTAGTAGCTTATTTTGCTTCCTTTGAAAACTATTTCTACCCTTTGACCATTTATGTATTGAATATTGGCTCTCAGTCTCAAAAATTTTAATCAGTTCCTTATGTTTTAAATATGAGACTTTTATCAAAGAAAATTGCTGCAAAGAATTTTCCCAGTTGTCTTTCTCTTTTATTTTTAACTAAATTTGATTTGTTTGCACAAAGACTTTTTAAACTCCTGTGTGATCAAAATCGTCTATTTTATCTTTCATAATCCTCAAAAAATTTTATGTAGTCATGAGCTCTTCCCTTATCCATAGATCTGAGAAGTAATTTCTTCCTTGTCCCTTTGCTTTGTTTTTGATATCACCCTTTAAGTCTGTCATATGGCCACTTGGAGTGCTTTTAAGCTTACTAAAAATTAGTTCCTTACTCTTCTTAGGTGCTTGAGTTCCCTTTATTTCAACTCTTTTCAATTCATTAAATATTTATTAAAAAGCCTACTCTGTGATCTTGTATGCAGAGGAAAATTTTTAAACATTTAAGAATGCTCCAGGGAATTTTGAGGGAACTTTGATGCAAATCTCCTATCCTAAGGCTCTTCCCAGAGTGGTGAGAGTTAAAGGGAAACAGTAGACAGGATGGAAAAAAATGAACAGCTCAGCAAGCTCTCCCACTTCTGGTTTCATTCCATTGGAAATAAATTCCCAGACTATCAGCCATATCCTTATTCACTTACAAGCCTGAAGGTACAATTCAAAAAACATGATTTGCTTAATAATCCACCACACCTCTGGTCCTCCTTTAGTGTTAATCAGCTAATTATAGTGGGAGAAGCCTGAGTCCCATAATTACTGCTTTCTAGCTCTAAAATCTTGGGTAACCCACTTACCCTCCTTATGCCTCAGTTACTCTTGTGCAAAGAAATGATAATAACAAAAGTGCTAACATTTATGTAGTGCCTACTATATGCCAAGCACTATACTAAGTGCTTTACAGCTATTATCTCATTTGATCCTCACAACAACCCTGGGATTTTCTATTAGTATCTCCATTTTATAAATAAGGAAACTTAGGCAAGCAGAGTGACTTGCCCAGGGTCACATAGCTAGCTAGTAAGTATCTGGGTCCAGATTTGAACTCACGTCTTTCTGATTCCAGACCCAGTGCTCTATCCACAGCACCACCTAGGTGCCAAAATATGAATGCTAATATTAAAATGAGGATAAATATGAATGCTAATATTAAAATGAGGATAAATATGAATGCTAATATTAAAATGAGGATAATACTACTTGACCAGCCTTCACTACAGTGTTGGGTTGAGGGGAATAAATCATGGAGGACTACACTGTCATTTCTCATATACATTTTGTCCCTTGGCTTCCTATTTTAGCACTCTCCATTTCATAATATGTATAAAAGGCAAAGAATAGGTGACAGATTAGATTAGAATTCTGCCTGATTAGAAACAGGTATATTTCAGATGACTTTAAGAGCCAAAAGGAACTTTGGACATCATCTAGTACAACTTCTGGTTTTATAGATGAGGAAACAGAGGCCCAGGAAAAACAGAGTGACTATTTAAAAGTATTTTCAGTTCATTGATCATCCCAAAAGACCTCTTTCGGTTGTACTGAAACTTGCTCTTGTGGATATATGGAAATGGCATCAACAAATGTTTCCATAATTGTTGATATTTATGGAGTTGTGACAGACTGTCATGCTTGGTTCTTTTCTGTTATTGCCTCTTCACCCCCAACCCCCCAAAATTGCTAGATGGCATAGCTTTTTAAAAAAATTTAATTTAAGTGATTTAGAGTTAATTTTATTACAAGAATTTTGCAATATCCCTTGAAGTAAATGGATTGCTGAGCAATATCTCTCCTGTCAAAGAAAAGTTTGTCATCTATCAAAAGCAAATACCCAAACATTCATTTGGAATACTGCATTGAAGTGAAAATAGCATTTACTCTAGAGTTCTCTTATCACTTATTGCATTGGCAGATCCTGGGGCATCATTTAAGGGGAGCAATAAATAAGGAAAATGCAATTAGCAATGCAGGTAATTACTGTTAAGAATCATAACATTTGCAGTCATGGCAGTTGGTCATTTGGTGTTATAGCAATAGCTCTGATTAGAAACAGAGGCAGATTTGAAATAAATTCCCTTAAGTGCATAAGCCCATTCTCAGCTCCATATTGGATTAGATTTGTAGGATTTTTCATGAAGAAAAAATAAACAAGCCACCCAGGAAAAAGGGAACAGGGAAAAATGTATATTGCAAAGTAGCTTTTGTAATATTTTCCCATTCTTTGACTTGTCTTGAATGAGAGGTGCCTCATCTTAGGAAGTTAGTTATAGGTGGCTATTGTGCTGGATAATTTATAATAACTGATGAAGCACAATCTGAGTTATGAGATTTATTAGCAAAACAGACATAACAAACATTGGTCATTGGACTCCAGTCAGTCCCAATACAGAGGGAGGCAGATTTTTATGTATTAAAAACAAATTAGACCAAATAATTAAAAGAAAACAATTAACAGAATACAAACCAGCATACAAAATTAGGTAATCTGATTTCTAATTGGAAGCAAGATTAGGGGGTTTCCAAGTTGGGAGGAGGGAAGAATGAGTTTCAGTCGAGTTGTTTGAAATAGTAGATGCCTTATTCCATGGATGTTTTCTCATGAATGATTTGCAGAAAAATAAGTCGAAAGGTAATACATGTGGCAGCACAAGATGGAGTCAGTGTTTGTGAGATAGAATCCAACTGGTTCTCTTGATTCTCAAACCAAACTAATTCCATTTTGTATAACTGGTCTTCACGCTATCTCATCACTATTAGGTCTGCTTCTTATGCTTCAGAAGTATGCCTCTTCATTTGAGCTCTCTGAGGGCAGAAACCATGATTTTGCTTTTCTTTTCATCCCTAGCTCTTAGTATAGTCCCCCTCAAATAGTAAATGTTTAATAAATGGCTGTTCACTGATTCTTCATCAAATAGGATGGGTATGAACAGATGTAGATAATGGTGATCATCAGTAATTTGTAATTTTTAAGGGAAGCAGGACATGTGTGACCAGCAAAGGAGGTGGATTGGTAGTATAATAAGAATGAAAAATTACAAATGAGGGTGGCTAGGTGGCGTGGTGAATAGAGTACAGGCTCTGGAGTCAGGAGGACCTGAGTCCAAATCTGGCCTCAGACACTTCACACTTACTAGCTGTGTGACCTTGGGCAAGTCACTTAACCCTAACTGCCCTGCCTTCCCCCTTCCAAAAAAAAAGCAAAAATAAAAGAAAGGAAAAAGGACAGACATAGCTAGAGGAGGCTTACAGGATAGTGATGCATCTATGGAGGATTTACAGAAAGACACAGCCAAACAGCACAAAAGATAAGAAGACATGTAGGGTTGTAATGTACATCATTGGAGAGAGAATCTGAATCTATGAGATCACAGATTTATCTTTGTCTCCAGGAGGACAATTTGAATATTCCCTGATTCAGAGGGTTATTGGGGGTTTTTCTTTGTTGGTTTGGGGTTTTGGCAAGGCAATCAGGGTTAAGTGACTTGCCCAAGGTCACAAAGCTAGTTAGTGTCAAGTATCTGAGGTCGGATTTGAACTCAGGTCCTGAGTCCAAGGCCAGTGCTCTATCCTTTGAGCCACCTAGCTGCCCCCGGGTTATTGGTTTTAACAGAGGCACTATGAATCTCTGATAAGAGAACATAGTAACCCATGATGGGAGTGTAGAAGAGTGCAGGCAGTAATAGATGTAGTTACACTATTCTTGTGGATCACACTGTTCTGTGAGCTTATGAAAAGATGAAAGGGAAGAAAGAAAGGGACAAAAAGATCCTGGAGAAATGCAGGATAAGATTTTTCAAACAAAAAGTGCTAAGGAATCAGCATGGGAAAATAGCCTTCAAGAAGGAAATAGCATAAAAAATAGGAATGACAGAAGGAAAGAATCGAGTCCAGAAAGTACTGAGGCATTTGACTTTGACTTCCCCTCGGGTCTTAAAGGAAACAGTCATGACCTACTACTTCTGGTTAGCGAATTCTCATGATGGCAGCCTGTCTATTTGTGTGACCCAGTCTGGGCAATATTCCTAACTTAATGCTGATGCATGCAAATCAGTGAACAAAGTTACCTCTGGTTCTATCTGCCAGAGGATTTCGTGTGATGGGATCTTAATTATATCTGTGAAAGATACTTCATTGCTGACATTCCAAAAGAATGAAAAAGACCAAGGGCTTGATCAAGTACTTTTAATACAGGGGGGAGAGGGAGAGTAATTAGGGAGATGTTGTCAAGTGTTGGCCCTAATGTTATCTATGTCATCTACATCAATCTTTATGAGAATGGTCTGTATTTGTAGATCTACATGTCCTTGATGAAAACATTCCAAAGGGAATGGTGTTTTTACAGTTTTCTACAGCACATTCTCTCTTCCCAGCCTCCCAATTCACTGAGATGTATGAAAAATACAAGATTCTGCTGTGATTGTCCTTTTTGTGTGTGATTGTTCTTTATTGACTAAAAGAAACAAACATTTGACTCAGTAGAGCAAAATGGCCTCAGAGACTGGGCTCCAGCTGTATGTCACCCATGGTCAGGTTAAGCAATCTCATATTAATGTGATGTAAACCTTAGGTGTTCTTACTGTTGTTGCAAATAAGTACTCTTTTAAGTGTCCTGCCCAAAATCACATTTGTTATCATGATTCACAAATAAAAATAGCCTCTTTAGGATTCCTAGAGTTCTTTCCTTACAACAACCTGTAATGGTGATGGGAATTTGAAGGTCTTCCATGCCCCTTGTATTTGCAATCAAACAGGTACTTAGCACCTTGTTTCAAGCTCATGATTATGTCAAGTATTAAGATCCAGAGCTTGTGAATCCCACAGTGGGAGGAAGTTGCTGATGTAACAGGAAGGGGCAGAACAGGGAGGAACTGATAATACCATATATAAGGAAAAGCCCAAGCTTGAGACCCAGAACTTTTTCTGAGAGCTGCTGAGAATTTCTTAGAGCCAGCCAGAACTGCTGGGTGTAATAGTAATAGAATTTAAAGATCCCCCTGTATTGGCTTGGTTTGGGGGTTGAGTGTTGAAACCCAGAGCTTGTGAATTCCACTTGTGGGATGAACTTGTTGACATGAAGAGAGAGGGCAGAACTGGGAGGAGCTGGTGCCCTAAATGAGATCACTAAGAGTTGGTCACAACTCAATAGCAATAATAATTAAATGGAGATCTTGCCTTCTCAGTGAAATTGCTGGTATTGTGTCAGGAACCATACCCACTACAGTAGGATTATCATTAGCAGATGCTCAATAATTACTTAAGAGTCATAGAAGTGGTCAGTAACATCTCCCCACACAAGTCAGTGACATTCCAGGATGTGGTTGAGGGCTTTACCCTAAAAGAGTGGGAGCACTCAGACCCTTCTCTGAAGGAGCTATGCAGGAAGGTAATGCCAGAAAACCACAGTAGCTTGGGCCATCAGGGACTTGTAATTTCCAAAAGATGTGATCCACCAGCTGGAACAAGGGGAAGTACCCTAGCTGCTGGAGGTGGCGGATGTCCTTGAAATCTGTTGTGCAAATGAGGAGACTAAGCCTAAAATGAGGAATCAGTTACCAAGCTGTGCCTTTCTGTAATTAAATTATCCTTAGAAAGATTCCGGGGATGCTTCCCCATGGTTAGTATCTGTATCTCCAAGTTGTAAGGTGCCTCACAATGTTCTGTTAGATTAGAGATTTCTTCCAAGGTAAAGTCCACAACCACATCCTGGAATGTCACCAACCTGTGGGGGGATTACTGACCAATTCTTCCCCAGTTAGAAAGGAATCTGGATATTTTGACCCCTGGAATCCAGAAGCGGAACTGGAAACCTGTGCATGTGCACTGCTTAGGTACCTTCCAGCCCTGAGGGTGACCAGGGTTCCTACTCCAGTAACAAGGAAAAAACATTCTAAACTAGTAAAAATCATCTATCTTAATCAAATAAGAGGGTATGACCATAGTAAATGTGCCAGAATTCGTCATCTGAGACCAGATTTTTTCACAATAGAGAACATCATTAGGAAATGCTCTCCCTAAAGGTGATACATATGGAAATAGTTTCAGATTATTCTCAGAAGCTGATAGAAAATGCTCAAAAATATCCCCTAAGTATAATGAGAGTGGAAGTCCTTAGGTTATAATTCCAACCTCACTAAAACTCAGAGACTATATACTGAAGAGAAACATTCCAAAATGTCATAATTGTGGTAAGGTCTTCCACTTGCTCAACAGTAGATAATTCATAGTGGAGAGAAACTTTAAATGTAGAAATACTTTCCATGAGAGCACCCAACTTAGGTACATACACCAGAGAATTCATAGTGGAGGGAAATATAAATGTAATGAATGTGGCAAAGCTTCTTTCTGAATAAAAACTTTATTGCACATAGAGAATTCATAGGGGAGAGAATGTGAAATGAATGAATGAATGTGGGAAGACTTTCAACAGGAGCACATCTGAGAATTCATACTGGAGAGAAACCATATAAATGTAATGAATACTAGAATACCTGCTATAACACATTTCTTACTGAACATGAGGGGATTCATAACGGTGAGAAGGCTTATAAATGAAATAAATGTGTGAAGGCCTTCCAGCAAAGCTGACAGCTTCCTTAACATCAGAGAATTCATACTGGAGAGAAACCTTATGAATGTAATGAGGGTGGGAAGACTTTTCTTCTGCAAAGAATCTTTGATATACATCAGAAAATTCATAGTCGAGAACAACTTTATGTATACAATAAATAGGAAGCAGCCTTCACCTGAAGCTCTGACTTTATTCAATATCAGATTGAGAAAGAATGTGATTATATGAATGTAATGAACATGGGAAAGGTATTAATTGGGAATACACATCTGAATGATACTTCAGAAAACTCAGAGTAGAAAGTTCGTAAATAAGTGCAGACTTTTGCCCAGAGCAAATTCCTTCCCAACATCAGTTCATACCAGAGAGAGAAAGCCTTCAACTACTGCATAGAACTTGCTGAACATTATGTCTTATACAGCAGATAGGGAAACCTTATGAATATAATTAATATGAGAAGGATTTTAGTTGGAGCTACAATTAAGGATCTCTATTACAGCATCTTTAATTTCACCCCTCACAAATCATCAGAATCATAAACTACTTTGCCTTCCTTCCAATCACAAGAAAATTTATAGCTACCCCTTACTAGAGCTAATTCCTGCTCCTTTGATCCCATACCTACTTTCCTATTCTAGGACCTAACTCCAGGAACCATCCCTTTCTTATGACTTTCCATCTATCCCTCCCCATTGTCTCTCCCCTAGCTGCCTACATACATGTTCAGGTTTATGCAATACTAATAGGGTAGTAGGGGAGGAAGTCCTGATCCTTTACCCCATCTAGCTACTATCTTATCTCCTCCCTTTCATTGGAAAAAAGAAGACATTGTATATCATTTTTATAAATATGTATGAACTTTCTTCATTTCCTTACATCTGTTATCTAAAGACTGCAACTGGGTTTCTATCCCAGGCACTTTGCTGAACTAGCTGTCTCAAAAGTTAATCGTGAAACTTTGAGCAAGATGTATGAATGAGAGATTATGTCTAAGCTCAGTTCTCCATCATATGCCAGGATAAGCCAAAGATCACCTAGGGAAAATATTATCAGCATAAATAGCAGAGAGACCAGTGATAAAGAAACATGATGTAGCAATTCCAAAGATTTTTCAATATAAGGAATACAAAAATTGGAGAGCAAAATGAGATCATCTGAAGACTATGGATGGGAGGAAAAGTACTCCAGCAACTAATATAAGGGGCCTTAGTCATAGAGAGCAATGGAAACAAACTTCAGGGTGCTTTTAGAAGAAATGTTTTTACAAAAGTAAAAGAGGTAGAGAAAAATAGAAATTAGGACTCTCAAAGATATCAAAAAATACCAACAAGGAAGTAATTTAGAGCAAGTAAAGAATTTATCCTGTACTATAGATTCTCTGAAAAAGGAGGACTACATATTGGAACTCAAAAGCACAACAATAGAAGAATTGTCAGAAGGAGGTAAAACCATTGTAAGAAAACTTGAAAACCATGCACAAAAAGAACCTGAGAATTATAGGTCTTTTATAAAATCACAATGAAATAAAGTGCCTGAAAACCATCCTTCAGTAATTAGAAGGCAAAAATGGGAGAGGCAGAGAACAATGGAGAAGAAGAATGTCAGGGAAATAACTACTGCATAATCAACATTTATAAGATGAAGAACATATAGTCATGGAGGAAGAGGTGGGGTAATGGTTCATGAACCTCACTGACATTTGAATTAGATAAAGGAACATTGAACACAATTACATACACAACAGAGATTTTAGTACAGAAATACATTAAAATTAAAGGGGGTGGGGCGGCTAGGTGGTGCAGTGAGTAGAGCATCGGCCCTGGAGTCAGAAGGACCAGAGTTCGGATCCAGCTTCAGACACTTAATGCACACGCAAACAAAAACCTAGCCAGGTGGCCTTGGGCAAGTTACTTAAGCCCAATTGCCCTCCACAATGCAAAAAAAAAAAAAAAATTAAAGGGGGTAATAGGAGGACAGTGACATGGGAGAGGTGGGGGGGGTAAGAGAGAGCAGGATAGGTAAGTCATTATTAAGTCATTTGCAGAACAATTTTGAATATGGGAGGGATGAGTGTGGAGGGGGAATTAAAAAGAAAGGGTGAAATAGTAAAAATATGGGATCAAGGTTGGAGATGCAAGCAAGTTTTTTTTTTTTTACTTATACAATCACAAATATCAAGGAAACTCCTCTTTTGCTGTTCACTTATAAAGGCAAAGGTGAAAGCAAAAAGAGCACAAGGACAGCATGAGGGGAACACACAATTGAAAATCATAATTGTGAATGACATAAATTCATGTATAAAACAAGAGGATGGCAGAATGAATTGAAAACAGAAACTAGCAGTATGTTGTTTACAAGAAAAACTTAAAACTGAGATTCACATAAAATAAAAATGAAAGACTGGAGTGAAATCTATTATAACTCAACCAAACCCAAAAGAAGAGTTATCATGATGTCTGATAAGGCTACAGGAAATATAGACCAAAAAAAGAAACAAACAGGGAAATATAAATATGCTTAAAGGCACCACAATTAATGAGTGAATACCAATACTTTATATATCCAACTAATAGCATAGCATCTAAATTCTTAAAGGAAAAAAAATAATAAATTTGGAGGGATAAATAGTAAAACCATAATGGGGTTGGGGACGGCTAGGTGGCGCAGTGAGTAAGAGTGCTGGCCTCGGAGTTGGGATGACCCGAGATCGAATCCGGCCTCAGAAAATGAGCACCCACATATAAATAATGACTAGCCGCGTAACCTTGAGCAAGTTATTTAACCCCTATTGCTTAAAAAAAACTATAATGGGGGACCCTTGTATATGCATATGAGACAAATGAAACCAAAAAAAAAAAAACCATACAAGAAAGAAGATGAAAACATGAATAGAACTACAGGAAATTAGAAATGAAGATCTTTGGGAATTATTTAATGAGGATAGAAAGAAATTGACTATGTATTAGGATGGAAAGGCTTCACCAAAAAATATAGAAAAGCACAAGTACTAAAATGTATCATTTGTTAATCATTATACAATAAAATTACATCTAACAGAGACCTGAAAGGATAATTTATATTTAACTATAGATGCCCTCCCCAAGGCCTCTGTCCTACTGCCCCACATCTTCTTCCTTTATATTATCTTACCTGGTGATCTCACCAATGATACTTTGGGGCTGCAAAGAACAGAATACTTCAAGCTACAAAAATAAAACTAAAAGGGCAATTAAGAGACGTTGTCACAAATGGTCCCAACTCACCAAGAAGTGTGCAGGAGACATGGCTTAAAAATATTATGAGTACACATGTATAACCCATATCAATAGATTGTTTGTAGTCTTGGGTAGGGTGGAGAGGAGGGAGGGAAGGAGAAAATTTTGGAACACAAAGTCTTTCAAAAAATGAATGTTGAAAATTGTCTTTACATGTAATTGGAAAAAATAAAATACTATTAAGAAAAAAAAAAAGTAGGGGCGGCTAGGTGGTGCAGTAAGTAGAGCGCCGGCCCTGGAGTCAGAAGGACCTGAGTTCGGATCCGGCCTCAGACATTTAACCCACACAAACAAAAAAACCTAGCCGTGTGACCTTGGGCAAGTTACTTAACTCCAATTGCCTTAAAAGGGGCGGCTAGGTGACACAGTGAGTAAGAGCGCCGGCCTCGGAGTTGGGATGACCCGAGATCAAATCCGGCCTCAGAAAATGAGCACCCACACATAAATAATGACTAGCCGTGTAACCTTAAGCAAGTTACTTAACCCCAATTGCTTAAAAAAAAAAAAAAACAGAAGAAGAAAAAAAAGTAAATAAAATTTTAGTCCACAAGGAAAAAATTATCAGAAAAACAAATATGCAGTGTCATAGAAATGAAGGATAATGAATGGGAGGGATAATCTTTGGACAGCTGAGAGTCCTCAGGAAATGTTTGAAAATCTGAAAGAGGTGCAAAAACACATCGAGTGGACCACCTATAAAGTATTTATAGAAACACCTGGACAAAAGTTACCCAGGATGAAAAGGCATGGATTGTCTTCAGTCTCTATCACTGGACAGAGTACTCCATCAGAAAGATCACAAATCCATTGAAGTAGAGAAACTTTGTGAGATATTTGAAAATGTTCTATGCTTCAAGGGTGACTTTGAGGAAGATATGATTGGTAAGAGGAAAATCATTTTTTCAAAACTATGATAAATGAACAAAAATGCATTTGTTAAGTATTTACTATATACCAGGTACTATGCTAAGTTTTAGAGATACAGATGCAAAAAGACAGTCCCTGCCCTCAAGGAGCTTATATTGTAATAGAGGAAGGAAACACATATAAGAAAGAGGTGGGGGGGGGGGCAGTATGTCTGTGGGGGCATGGTGTCAAGATGCCTGGGGAGCAACATTATGGGGACCAACTTAGGGTAAAAATTGTGAAGTTTCACCAATATGAGCAGCAGTGTAGCAGAGTATCCTGCCTCGACACATACTAGGTTTGTGATAGTGAACAAGTCTCTAAATCTCTCAGGGACCCAAGCAACTCTTTAAAACTGCTAGTCGCTTATCTGTATATCAAAGCATTTATTAAGCATGTTTATTCATTAAGCACATTTATTCATTTATTTATTAAGCATGTGCTGGGCACTGCGCCAAGCACTGAGGATAAAAAGAAAGGTAAAAGTCCCTTTCCTCAGGTAGCTCACAATCTAAATATGTACAAATGAGGTATATACAGTATGATGAATAGGAAATAATTATGAGGGATTGAGAGAGGCTTCCTGTACCGAGTAGGATTTTAACTGGAACTTGAAGAAAGACAGGAGGCAGAGATGAAAGGGAGAGCATTCCAGCCATGAAGACAGACAGAGAATACGCCCAGAGTCAAGAAATAAGAGTATTTTGCTTGTGGCACAGCAGGAAGACCAGTGTCACTAGATGGAAGGGCCCATATGGGGTGGGAAGGGGGTAATTAGGTGTAAGAAGACTGGAAAAGGAGGGAGGAGTAGATGATGAAGGTCTCTGAATGTCAGCCAGAGGATTTTGTATTTAATCCTGGTAACAAAGGGGAGTAACCGGAGTTTGTTGAGTATAGGGATGGCATGGTGGTGCCTGTGCTTTAGTGTCAGTGAAAAGAACTGGTGTACCAAGTAGTGCAGTGTCCCATCCATTACACCATGCTGCTGCCACTCAAGTCATGTAACCTCGCCTCATCTTGGTCTCCTCATCTATAAAATGAGCAGCTTGACAATATTAATTTTTATCATCATCTAATTTTTCATCTGAACATTTTTTTGAAAATTAAGTACGTACTTTCCCTGAGGATGACTGCAGTGATAATTCTGCTTCTGTTCCCTATACAGATCTGCCAAACAGCTTGCCATACTCTTTGTTAATCTCTGTGTCACTGCTGAGACTCATGAAATCTCTGCCCTCTGGTTCCTGTGGTATGTGAAGCAGTGTGGGGGCACAACCAGAATCATTTCAACAACCAATGGAGGACAGGTACTCACGATCATCAACAGATTTTCTAATTTAGAAAGTTACTTCAATTACAAAGAACAGAGCATGGCTTGGCGGGGAGAGAGAGAGAGACAGAGAAAGACAGAGAGAGAGAGAGACGGAGAGAGACAGATACAGAGAGACAGAGAACACAGGGTGTTACAGTAATTTGAGCTTTCTTATTATATTTTTAGAAAGACACTATTTTTAAATAGACATTCAAAATAACAGAAACTGGGAGTGTAATCTCAAAACAAAAATCTAAATGTATTTATTTGTACTTAAACATTTGGATTCAATGCAACCAAAGATTTTTAGAAAAACTTAGAATGTTATAAAGCTCCAGAACAAAATGACAATAAAAACAACAGCAAAAAAATGGACACATTGAGTGCATTCTCAGTAAGGTTTTTTTTTTTTTTAAGTAAAGAAATCTGTGCAGTTGTAAAAGATAAAATCCACAGGAACACATTTTTATGGACTTCAGATAATGTCAGATATTGAGGGTTTAAAAAAGAAACTTAGTGATCTCTCTTTCAGTGTCTAGAATAGTTGGAACACTTATTGTTGTTGTTTAAATAAACTAGTCCAGATTGGAGCCCCTTCAGAGGTCTCATAGGTGCCAAGAATTTGTTGCTGTTGTTGATGTTGTTGTTGAATCCTTCATTTGCATCCAACTCTTTGTGATCCAATGTACCTGGCACCCCAGGCACTTCTGTCCTCCACTATCTCCTGAAGTCTCTCCAAACTCAAATTTGTCTTCATGACCCCATCTATCGATTATCTTATCTTCTGCCATTTCCTTTTCCTTCTTCCTTCAGCTTTTCCCAGAATCAGGTTCTCCTCCAATGAGTCCCACCTTCTCACTATTTGGCCAATGTATTTAAGCTTCAGCTTCAGTATTTGGCCTTCCAGTGAGTAGTCTCAATTAATTTCTTTAAGTATTGACTGATTTTGTCTCCTTGTTGTCCAAGGAACTCTCAAGAGTCTTCAGTACCACAATTTGAAAGCATCAATTCTGCAGCATTCAGTTTTCCTTATAACCCAACTCTCACAGTCGTACATTGCTTCTAGAAAAACCATAGCTTTGACTACATGGATCTTTGTCAGCAAGATGATGTCTGCTTTTTAGTGTGCTGTCCAGATCTGCTACAGCTTTTCTTCCAAAGAGCAATCATCTTTTAATTTCATGACTACAGTTACCATTTGCAGTGATCTTTGATTCCAAAAATATAAAATCTGACCCTGCTTCCATTTCTTCTCCCTCAATTTGGTGATGAGACCAATTACCAAGATCTTATTTTATTTTGTTTCTCCAAGAATGCAAGTGCTCAAATTATTTTGTTTATACTATTATTTTACTGGTATTGCTATATAACACCAAGATGTGGAACACCATCACCTATGAAGAACTCAATAAATATATAAGAAGCCAGTAAAGAGGCAGAAGAAAATGTCTATAGTTCTTACAGGCATTCTCACCCCCCACTAATCAGCTTGTAAGACCCCTAGTCTTTCAAAGATCTTCAATAATATGATGAAAAGAGGAGGAAGTACCAGGGAAAGACATTGGAGGTGCATGTGATCAGTTCACCTCCACTAATTGGGCATATAGTCTTTAGAGTATACATATTTTATTTAACAGAACTAGAGTGAAGAGTAATAAGGAAACTTTCCAGTACTTTTCCCGAAGGATTGAAGGTAATTTTTATTCTTCTGAGTAAATTAAAATTTATTTGGAAATTCCTCTAGAGCATGTTGTGACCACCTTCTCATTTTATGTTCATTCCCTTTCTTCTACATCTCTCTCTAAACCTTGGCCTGCATTAATTGGAGTTCTATGTCCAGAATAAATAATAATAATAGTTTATTTTTTCCTCCTTATCTTATATTTGACACATTGTAAATCAGTCAGTCAACAAACATTTAAATAAACCTCTGGGGAGGGTGGGAGAAGAGAAAAACAAAATGAAAGTGAAAGGATGGTAATAAGGGCAGTAATTGAGGAAGTAAAACATTCTATTTCCTGTTCCTTCTATCTCATCTCTTATGGCATATCTCTCTTTTACAGGAAAGGAAGTTTGTTGGAGGTTCTGGTCAAGTTAGTGAGAGGATAATGGAACTTCTTGGAGACCGAGTAAAGCTGGAAAGACCTGTAATTCATATTGATCAGTCAGGTGATAAAGTTATTGTGGAGACACTGAACCATGACATATATGAGGTAATTTAAGCCCTTATAGTATTTTAATTAGTAATATATTTATATGATTCAGAGTTGTACAAATGGTATCTAGGGGCCAGAATATATTCAATAAGAAAAAAATTATGCCCAAATGTTTGCATCAATTCAGAATTCCACCAACAATGAATTGTCCCAATTTTTTTCACATCCCTTCCAATATTTGTCACTTTCCCCTTCAATCATTTTAGTCAATAAAACAGGTCTAAAATATCTCATTTATCATGCTGTTTTAATGTGCATTTCTCTTATCAATAATAATTTAGAGTATTTTTATATGACTATAAATTGTTTTGATTTCTTTTTTTTAAACAAATGCTTTATTAACTTCTGTTTTACATCATTCATTTCCACCAGATTTTGAGTTACAATCATTTTCCCCCTGTTATTCCCCTACCCAACCTCCCAGAATAGTAATCCCACAAGATATCACTTCCTCCAATCTGCTCTCTCCCATACCTTCTCCCATACCCCCATCGACTTTTCCATTAGAGGAAGATGAGTCTTTGCATCCCAATGCCTGCACATCTTATCTCCCTATTACAAGCAAAAGAGTATTAATAATAGTATTTATATATATTTGAAACATTTAATGTTACGACCTCAAATTTCAGATCCATTTCCTTCCTCCCTTGTCACCCATTCCCTCTTGGGAGATAAGTAATTCAGTATATGTTGTACATGTCTAGCTATGCAAAACATTATCATAGTAGAAATATTGTACAAGGCTGCTTATAATTCCCTCCCACTCATCCCACCCCCCACCTGGTCCATTCCCTGCATGATCCTGTCCCTCTTTTATAGTGGGTACTTCCAACCTCCCCTCACCCCAAGGATGCCCTCCCATCCATCATCCCTCCTCCCATCCCCCTTTCCCCTATCCTGCTGCAGGTTGAGATATCCCATTTACTATGTATGTCATTTTCTCCCTGAACCAAATTCAGTTTGAATGTGGTTCTGCCTTTTTAGCCTTCCTTATTCTCCCCCTCTTTTGCAACCACTTCCACTTGCTTCTTCTGCATGGGATAGTTTACACTACCCTGTCTCTCCCCATCTCCTCTTGCCACTTTCCTCTCTCACCTCATAATTTCATCCCTTGAGTATTCTCCATTCCCAACAAATTCAACTTATGTCCTCTATCCATATATAACTGTAACCATATACACACACATTCACATATGTATTCATATGACTACACCCCCTTCTTCCATTATTTTCATAGTGAGAAAGATATCTTCAGTCACAGTTATTGCTTTTCCATATAGGAATGTAAATAGTTCAACTTTGATAAGTTCCTTTTCATTTCTTTTCCCTGATTACCTTCTCAGGCATCTCTTACTTCTTGCGTCTGGATGTCAAATTTTCTATTCAACTCTGGTTTTTTCCTCAAGAATGCTTGAAAGTCCTCTATTCCACTGAATGACCATATTTTCCCCTGAAACAAAATACTCAGTTTTGCTGGGTAGGTAACCCTTGGGTTCATTCCCAGTTCTTTTGCCCTCTGGAATATCATATTCCATGCCCTTCGATCCCTCAGTGTAGAAGCTGCCAGGTCCTGGGCTATTCTGATTGTGTTTCCACAATATTGAAATTGTTTCTTCCTGGCTGCTTGTAGTATTTTCTCCTTGATCTGGGGATTCTGGAACCTGGCTATAATATTCCTGGGAGTTTTCTTTTTGGGATCTTTTTCAGGAGGTGATCTGTGGATTCTTTCAACCTCTATTTTGCCCTCTGGATCTAAAACATCAGGGCAGTTTTCCTTGAGAATTTCTTGAAGGGTGATTTCTAGGTTCTTTCCTTGATCATGGCTTTCAGGTAGTCCAATAATTTTTAAATTGTCTCTGCTGGATCTATTTTCCAGGTCAGTGGTTTTTCCCATGAGATATTTCACATTGCCTTCTAATCTTTCATTTGTTTGGATCTGCTTAACAGCATCTTGATTTCTCATAAAGTCATTAGCTTCCATTTGCTCCAGTCTAACTCTGAAGGAATGAATCTCCTCAGTGAACTTTTGAGATTCTTTTTCCATCTGGCAAATTCGACTTTTTAAGGCATTCTTCTCCTCATTGCCCTTTTGGGCCTCCTTTGCCATTTGAGTTAGTCTATTTTTTAAGGTGTTGTTTTCCTCAGTCAGGCTGTTGACCCTCATTTCATACTTTTCCTGCATCCTTCTCATTTCTCTTTCTAATTTTTCCTCCACTTCTCTTATTTGATTTTTAAAGTCCTTCTTAAGGTCCTCTATGGCCTGCAACCCGCTCATGTTTTCCCCAGGGGCTTTTGGAGCAGGACTTCTGACCTCACAGTCCTTTTCCTGCTCTATGCCCCCAAAATAGGAGTCTAGGGTTGCATTTTTCTGTTTCCTTTGCCTTGGCATGTTGCCACTTAATTGCTTGACTTTTGGGCTTGTTGCCACCCTATGGCTTTAAGGCCAGATAGAGGAATTTTCGTCCCGAACGTGTGGGGGGCAACTTCCGTTTCTGGCAAGCTGTAAACCCACCCACGACTTCCACCCTAGATCACAATCCAGATCCAGGGAGGTTAAAGCAAGAGCGATTACCCCCCAAGACTGATCGCTGGATCTCCCTACAAATTTGCAGGCTGGGAGTGGGCGCTGCCTCTGAAAACTACAAAATGGCGTTTGTCCTCAGCGGCTTCTAGCCCCCAGGGGAGGGAGCCGACGCATTCCCTAATACCAGTCCCAAAGTCCATAGGACACTAACCTCTTACTTTGTCCTAGGCAAGTCTATGTTGATAATTCTGGAGTGGCCACAGCTCCTGGTGTTCTGGGGTTCCTCCAGCTGGCTGCTGGCCCTGCAGCCCTGGGGCTAAAACCTCAGCTCACTCAGACCTGGGCTCGGCTCGGCTCAGCTCCTGAGCTCTGTGCGCTGCACGCTGCCAGGTCCCAGACCACTGCGCTGGTCCTTCCTGCAGGGCTGCTGGGCTGTCCTCAGCGGGAGTTTAGCTTCTCTGTGTCATTTTGTGGGTGCTGGGGCTCCAGAAGTTGTTCAGAGTCCCCTTTTACATCGTTTGAGGGGAATCTGGGGGCAGAGTGGCTTGGAAGAGCTGTTTCTACTCCGCCATCTTGGCTCTGCCCCCAATTGTTTTGATTTCTTAATTGGAAAACTGCTTGTTCATATCCTTTGGCCATTAATCAGTTGGGTTATAACTTGTATTCTTATCCATTTGACAAAGTTCTTTATACATTTTGGATATGAGACTTTTTTCTGATAAACTATCTTTTAATTTTCCCCCCAATTTTCTGCTTTCTTTCTGGTCTTGGCTACATTTGTTTTATTTGTAAAAATCTTTTAAAATTCAATATAGTGAAATGAGAGAGAGAGAGAGAGAGAGAGAGAGAGAGAGAGAGAGAGAGAGAGAGAGAGAGAGAGAGAGAGAAATCCGGAATTATGCCCAAAGTGTTATTAAACTTCCTATACCATTTGATGCAGCAATACCAGTACTTAGTCTATTTCCAAAGATGATTAGGGAAGAAGGAAAAGTACATATATATTCAAAATATATAGAATTATACATATATATTCTATATAATATATATTCTAAAATGTTTATAGCAGCTCTCTTTGTGGTGGCAAAGAACTGGAAAATTGCAGGGATGACCATTAATTGGGGAATGGCTAAATAAGTTGTGGTATATGATTGTGATGGAATATTACTCTGCTATAAGAAATGATAAGTTTAATTAATGATTTTAGAAAAACATGGAAAAGCTTGTCTAACGCTAGCCATCTCTAGGGTTGGGGGTGGGAAAGAGAAGAAAAAATTTTACATGGTAACTTTATATATTTAAAAGGAATAACAAGTTGTACATAATAGAGTTGTAATTCCATGTGCAATCATATTTTTGTTATACTATATTATGGAAATGCTTGTTTTGTTCCATAAATTAAAAAAATTAAAATGTTTTGCCAAATGAATATAATATTTTTAAAAATTATTATTAAACTAGAAAATTAAGGGAGATGTTATAAACATAGTAAGCCTGAATTTTCCAAGGCATTTAACAAACATTTTTTTAAGATATATAAATATGTATAGTTAAGGTTGATTTTTGACTCAATTGATATCAAGAATATCAATTAACAAATTTAATTCAAATTAAAGGATGATTTCTAGACACATGCCAGAGGATTCTCTTTTGGTCCTATATTACTCAATATTTTTATCAGTATCTTGGCTGAAAATATAGAAAGATCCCTTAGCAAATTTTAAAGATACCCTAAAGCAGGAAGAAAGAGCTAATATATCAAACAACAAAACTTGAAATTTTGAAAGGTGTTAATCCATAGCAATAATGGGTTAAAACTATTGTGATAGAATATAGAATTTCTTTTTTTAGACTAAAAAAAATCCCTAACTAAACAAGTTCTAGATGAAGGTGAACTATATTAACAATAGTTTATAGGGTGGGAAGGGCAAAAAAGCTGGAATCCATGAGATCAAAATGAATCAACATTCTAACTGTTGTAAAAAAAAAAATATTAGTGTAATAGTCAGGGGCTGCCATAATGTAATCATATGATGAAAATGTAGTTTCTGCATTGCAAGAGGTAAAGTCCATTGGTCTCTCTATACTCTGAACTGTTTGGAACACATCTCAGGTATTCTTTTTAATTCTGATAAACAGGAAATGTACAGAAGAAGGTAACCAGAATAATGAAAAAGCTAGAAACCATATTTTGAGTAATCCTTGAAGGAAATGAATGTATTTATCCTGAAGAACAGAAGAGAGAGAAACCATAATTGTCTACAAATATTTCATGAATTATGTGGAATAGAGATTAGATTTTTTCTAGGTAGTTACAGAGATGGGAGGGGGAGGAAGATAATAAGTAGGTCCAGAGTATGAAAATGTCAGATTTCAAGATTTAACAACTAAATATAAAATTTAAAAACATTTAAGATGTTTTAGCTCAATATAATGAATAACTTTTTGATTGTTAGAACTATCAAAAAATGAAATGAGAGACCTTGTGAATTTCTTATGAAGTGAAATATTGTAATACTAATGCAATACCATAGTAGCTGCTATGAATATGTGTGCATATTTCCAGGGTAGATTTGCAAAATATAATTAACTCTATTATTCAAAGGCAAAACCAAAATATTTATTTGAGACATCATTAGGATACCAGGAGGTAAGATTTAACATTATCACTAATCCAGAGAGCACCGACATCTTAAGCCTTCTTTCTGTTAGGCTTCCCCACAAAAAAGTTCCCCTAGGAAAATTCCTCCCTCCCCCCATTCAAGATGATTCTCTCTCTCTCTCTCTCTCTCTCTCTCTCTCTCTCTCTCTCTCTCTGCTCATGCTCTGTGCTCACTCTCTTCCCTAGGCAAGCTTCTCCTACACTGAGCTCCTTGTGATCACAAGCTCTGTGTCTTAGGCCAATTAATGGGTGGGGAAGATCTTCCTATTCTATTAACATTACAAATGTTCAGGAAGTGGTGAAATTCTTGTTAACAAACTCCAGCAAGAAAAGCCAAAATGATCAACAGTCAAGGATGTGATAAAAGAAGATTCCTCCCTTTTTAGAATTTTAGCTCCTCAGAAGTAGAGATCATTTAGTTCATTGTTTTTGTATCCCTAGTGCCTAGAACATAGCAAGTACTTAATAAATATTTTTCAATTGATTAATTTGGAGATTGGACGAAACAGCCTTTGAGACTCCTTCCAAAGGTAAGATTTTATGTCAGAGTTCCACCAATACCCAGCACTTAAATATGGACAAGCTTTTACCAGACTTCAGATATGGTACCTTTTCTAATCAAAATGAAAAGTATTCTCATATCTTGCAGAAGTGGTATTTTCTCCTTTTTGGCTAACACTCAAAGACCTATAATGCTATGAGCTCTGTGAACACTCCAGGTTAACAGCTTGGTGTGATGGATACAGTACTAGACTTGGAGTCAATCCTGAGTTCACATCCTACCTCAGACATTTAAAATGTGTGGCCCTCAACAAGTCAATAAACATCTTTTGGTTTCAGTTTCTTCATCTGTAAGATAAGAAAGTTGGACTCAGTTGATTCCAACTCCAAATTTTTGATCCTATGAAAATTAAAGTACAGTTCATTATTATTATGATGATGGTGATAGAAGATGTTGATGATGATGCTATTTGTTTCCTTACAGGCCAAATATGTCATTAGTGCTATTCCTCCAACATTGGGTATGAAGATTCATTATAACCCACCCTTACCAATGATGAGAAACCAGTTGATTAGTCGTGTTCCTTTGGGTTCAGTCATCAAATGTATGGTATATTACCAAGAACCTTTTTGGAGGAAAAAAGGTAGGTATCTTATTTCTATGAAGTAATATTCCATAGGTCTGTTAAGAAAAATACTAGAGGGCTCTTTTTCTCTCCCTATACTCCACCAATGCACATTATTTTGGAATACTGTCACTCTTTCTTTATAATGTTCTATTGTCTATGAAACATAAGTTTTAAGTCCTAACCTTAACATTCAAGGCTCTCCACAATCTACCTTCCCAGCCTTATCTAACATAATTTTATTGATTTGCTCACTGTTCATGCCAAAGTGAACTATTTGGCATTTTTTTAATCCTTTCTTATCTCCATGCCTTAGAGAACATTTTAATCCCTGAGTCTGCAGTTTCTCCTCCCCAGCATCTCTGAAACTGGACATCCAATTCACCTTTTAAATTCCATCTCAAAATCATCTCCATGAATGTTTCCCTGATTCCCTCAGCCAAAAATTACCATTCCTTCTCATAAATTTTCATAGCGCTTTCCTTGTACCTCTTAGACAACTGTATACTATCCATTCAACTATATTGATGCATAGGCATGTCCAGTCTTCCCACTCATTCTTCTCAGAGCAGCAACCATGTATTATTTCTATCTATATGAGTCAGTGAGCTGGTGCAGTGTATAGATTGCTGATCTTGGAGTTAGAAAGACTTGGAATTGGGAAGACCTTATTTACTCTCTGAACTTATTTATTTATATGTTTGTTTGTTTGTTTTTGGAGGGGAGAGGGAAGGCAGTTGGAGTTAAGTGACTTGCCCAAGGTCACATAGCTAGTAGGGTGTGTGACCCTAAATGTATGACCTTCTACAAGTCAATAAACATCTTTGGGTTTCAGTTTCTTCATCTGTAAGATAAGAAAGTTGGACTCAATTGATTGCAACTCCAAATCTATAATGCTATGAAAATTAAAGTACAGTTCATTATTATTATGATGATGGAAGGATTTATATTTGCCCAAGGTTACATAGCTAATAGGGTTACACATAGCTAGGCCGAATTTGACTCAGGTCCTCCTGACTCCAGGGCTGGTGTGTGTATGTATGTGTGTGTGTATATATATATGTATGTATGTATATATGTATGTATACATATATGTATGTATATATGTGTGTGTATGTATGTATATCTGGCCTATTATTATCATCTTCTTGAGGATCTAACACAATGTGTTGCATAGAGTAAATGGCAGATATATGTTTTATTAATGGAATTGAAAGTCAATTGAAGGGGAGGCTAGGTGGTACAGTGAGTAGAGCGTTGGCCCTGGAGTCAGAAGGACCTGAGTTCGGATCCGGCCTCAGATACTTAATGCACACACAGAAACACCCTATCGGTGTGACCTTGGGCAAGTTACTTAACCCCAATTGCCCTCCAAAAAGCAAAAAAAAAAAAAAAAGTCAATTGAAGAAATTAGAACTTTGGGTTGAGAGTAGTAACTTCATTTATAAAAAAAAAATGAATCATTCCTTGAAACTAACTGCATAAGTAACATGATATATGTATATATATATATATATATATATATATATATATATATATATATATATATTATAATAGATTTTTAAAGCAGTCAGTTTAGTTAAGCTTAGATATATTGTGGCATAGGGACAACATTGCAACATTGAATTTAGAGTCAGAGGATCTGGATCCCAGCTCTATTATTTAATACTTTTGTGATCTTGGCAAGTCAATTAACTAACTAATTCAGAAACCGAACTTCAGCTTTCTCACCTGAAAATTGGGGAGGACATAGTCTAAACAATTTTTAATATCTCTTTGTACTGTAAGATCTTAGGAGGGAAAGTATATAATGCCAAGGCAATATTCACAGCACCTAAAGCATGCTGGTGTAGTTTTGAAGCACAAAATGTAACAGACTCTCCACATGGAAGACACAACCAAAACATTTATTGAAACACCAGAAAGTCAAATCCATCATAGCAACCAAGAACTTGGTACACATAACCCAGTGCAGTGAACACCAACATTACCAAGTCTTCCCTCTGTCAGGCCTTCAAAACAAAACATGCCCCCTTAAGCAAAAATGCCCCTCTCTCACTCACATTAGCTGTTCTGCCTTCAAGCTGCTTACTCCCAGCTGTTCTGCCTCTCTCCTGCCCCTTCCTACTCTACCCTTCCTGTTCCACCCTTTTAGCAAGCTCCTCCCCCTGTGGGCTCCATGTGATTACATTTGGCCTGTTAAGGAGCAGTGTAGATCTTCAAATTACCATTACCATTACAAAGGAAAGCAGGGTTTTATGACTATTTACTATCTCTGGTTTTAATGAGTTAGGGAACATCTTGACCTACCTAAACAGATAAGAAGATGGCCAAGGTAACACACTGTTACTTGTTAACAGATTAAGGGAAATAGAATTTAGTATCATAGATTTAGAATTGAAAGAGAATTTAGAAATCGTTTAATCCAGTAGACCCATTTTGTAGATATGAGGAAATTGAGGCCTAGAAAAGAAAAGTGATTTATGCAAGATCACACAACTAGTTAAGAGGCAGATTCAGGACTTGTCCCCAGGCCTTCTCTTTCCAAAGCTAGTACTTAGAATAATCCTTGAGGATAACTGCTTGGAACTAGTCCATTGAAGCATAATGAGTCCATGAGAAAATCCCATAATTGTCCACGTAGATTTAATGTACCAATTATTCATCATTTCTACCCCTGAAGTCCTCTTCCAAAGTTTCCTCATGGCATGGAAGTGACCTTGAATTCTCAAAGGTGATACTAATAGAGTGCAAACTCTGCAAGTTGAAAAGACTTTGAGTATGGGTCAGGAGACAGACTATGTTTATCATCCAAGCACCATTGTAACCAAAAGCAAAGAAGTTTGTCAGTAGAAGAAGGGCCATCACCATGTGAGGATTTTTTTCATGAATATTGTCTACTAAGGCATAGAGGAGTTCTGATCTGTGTCAAGGGAGGGCATACTTATATCGAAGAAGTCAGATCCATGAAAGTAGTAAAGTAATTAGCCATGTATGTGTGTTACCTTTTAATAAATTGAATAGAATTAAATAGAACTTTGATAATTAAAAGGAAATTTTTAAAGTATTCTTACATTCAACTATAAATCACTCATTTTTGCAGACTGATGTAATTGATTTAGTTTTTGGATTGTTTAGATAGGTCTTTTCCAATCTTTTTCAACCTTTAACTAGATGTTTCCCAAGACACAAGAAGAGGATCCCCCTCTTCTCTGCCTCAACTAATAGCCACCCTTCCACCTATCCGGCCATCTGTCTACTCATTGAACCTTTCAACTTCAAGATACAAACATATCCATCACGAGCTGTCCTCTTTGTACTGTAGTTAGTGTTGCTTCTGTCATCTATCCCACTCCTCCCTCTTCCCCAAACCTAACTCCTTCAATTCCCTCTATTCCACACCTCTGCCCTCTCCAATAGGCGGAAAATGTCTTTGTAAGAAACCAAAGTCATGCTTTTTTCTTCCTTTCTTCCTTTCTTTCTTTCTTCCCTCCCTCTCTCCTTCCTTCCTTCTTTCCTTCCTTCCTTCCTTCCTTCCTTCCTTCCTTCCTTCCTTCCTTCCTTCCTTCCTTCCTTCCTTCCTTCCTTCATCTTCTTGTACCAAATTACTAATATGGTAATGTTTTACATGACTGTACCTGTATAATGTATTTCAAATTGCTTATCATAGCAGGGTGGAGAGATAGAATTTGGAGCTCAAAACTCTTTTTTAATGTTCAAAATAATTTTAATATGTAATTGGGGAAAATAAAAAAAATCTAAAAATAAAATGTTATTTAAAAAAAAGAAAACAAAGTATTGAGACTTATTGACTGAGAATCAGTTGCTTGGATTCCTTAGTTCTCCCTTTCTCTTATTCATCTTTTAGCCATGTCTCTTCAGAAGATAAGTGAGAAGAGATGAAAATCCTATTAATCAGCTTTCTTACTTATAAGTAGCATTTCAGCAGAAGGTATGCTGAGGAAGATTAAAAGTGGTTCTATAACAGGGAGCTTGCACCTTCTCTGAAGTAAACATACGTGCTGGGAGAGAGGGGAATGGGGGATAAAAAATCCAGTCTTCTTATTTCATAGAATCATATAATATCAGCTCAGAAAGGGACCATAGAGATGATCTAGTTTACTTCTAAAACTCAGTTCAAATTCTTCCTCCTACATGAGGTCTTTCCTGATCTCCTCAGTTGATAACATCTCCTTCCACTTTGTATTTATTTTGCATATATTTTATATATACTTAATATGCAGGGGCGTGAAGGTAAAAATGTTTAACAACTGGCTGTTTAAGAACTAACTTTTTGAATAAAAAGGTCCATGCACCACATTTTAAAATTTAATTTACTTATTAATATTTTCTCTATCACTTTCTTAAGCCTAGACAAACAACAAAACAGTCATTCAAGCCGTGATTTTATTTTTTACAGAGGTACTAGAATTCTCCATTAGGCAACTAAGTGGTGCAGTGAATAGACCACTTGACCTTAAGTCAGGAAGATCTGGGTTCAGATTATGCCTCTGAGATGCTTATTAGTATGTGACCTCAAGCTAGTCATTTAACCTCTCTGTGCCTCAATTTCCTCATCTGTAATAATACTATATTAATAAAACTACCTTCCAGGGTTGTAATAAGGACAAAATGAGATATTTTAAAGCACTCTGCAAACCACAAATTACTATAAAAGTACGAGTTATTCTTATAATCCTATTACTCATGTGATTTTAGTTTATTGAGTAAATGAGGGATCAAGTAGAGCTTTCATCATGAGTTTATCTCTAGCATGTATTCTAATATTTCAGATTCTAATCATAGTGTCTTCACCACACCTCAGTATCACCATTTTCTAGATATGACATCAATTTTGTGAATGGTCAGGGGAGACCCATCAACATGAAATGAACACAAAGGGTTCATCAGTTCCCTACAGGAAGAAGTTGAAATGGTTGGTTGAAGTAAAGATTTTGTACTACTGGTAGATCTCTATTATCTTCATTTTCATTGTGTCCCAGAAAACTGGTAATTCATTGAAAATTTAGTTCAAATAACTTTTGTCATATATTTCTCAGGGAGAAATTGCAAAGAAAATTACCATAAAATTCAAGGCCTGCAAATTGTCTGACTGATTTTAGGCATACCATACTGTTTCTATTTTGCAGTAGACTATTAGAATCCTTTTCCTTTTTAATCTTTTTTTTTTTGCCGGTTTTTTTTTTTTGTTGTTTGTTTTGTTTTTTGCCGTATTTCACCTCATAATCATTGCCACCACATAATTGTTACACCCCGGTTGCTTTTTTCCCCCAGTCCAAAAATTGGTTTATGACCTTTCATTGCATAATCATCACATGGTATAATTCTATTCATCATGCCAATTAAAAGGTAAACAGAGCAGCAATGTATTCACCAGTAGCGTATGGATATGCATTTATCTCAAGCCACAAGCCTAGAATTCTCAGCGAATGCACATTGTCAGTATTCAATTTTAATGTATATTCTCTCTTCTGTGCATCCTAATCTTGCACCAAATACAGTTTAGTAATAAATGATTTGTAAGTAATACCAGCACAAAAATTTTTAAAGGACTTCACATAATGGTCACACCCTCTTTTTTGCAAAAAAAAAGGCATAAAATTTGCAATGATTATGTGGAGAAATATGTAGCATTTTATTCTTACTATCTATATAAAAAGGAACAGAAAATAATGTTAGAAACAGATTAATAACAAGATTTTATTAAATTCAGCCCTGAATTTATTGATAGTGCTATATTTTTCCCTTTTTTGCCTAAATCTATAGCTTAATTTTAATAAATAAAAAAGGAAAATGATCTGTTGGTTACCTTCCATTTCAACATAAATAATTTGTCTGATTTTTCTGCATTTATTATCTAAACAATAAACTATAGCTTGACTCAGTGAATTTAGTGTTGCATTGTTGATCCTGGAAGAGATTTGTTGGGGAAAGTCAATTCTTTCTGCTCTTTCTGGTTTGCCAAGATTACTGTGGAACCATGATCATTGAAGGGGAAGAAGCTCCAGTCGCCTATACTCTAGATGACACCAAACCTGATGGTACCTATGCTGCCATAATGGGGTAAGAATGAAGGATAGAGTATCTCTTTGTAATATCCAAACATTTATGTCAATGAAGGATATCTTTTGTTTTCTTTGCTTCTTAAAAAAGAAACATTAATGCTGTTAGGAAAGATGAACCAAAATAATTTTGAAATGTTTTTATAATGTCCAAAAATTTATGGTGATGAGGGCTATTTTTTATTTTCTTTCTATTTTGAAAAAGGAGATACTAATATAGTTAAGAAAAATGAAGCAGGTCGTCTAGGTGGTGCAGGCAGTAGAGAGCGCTGGCCCCAGAGTCAGAAGGACATGAGTTCAGATCTGGCCTCAGACACTTAACACACACAAACAAAAACCTAGCTGTGTGACCTTGGACAAGTTGCTTAACCCCAATTGCCCTCCAAAAAGCAAAAAAAAAAAAAAAAAAAAGAAGCAAAATCATTTTGAAATGTCTTCTTACCCAAGAAAATGGTTCCTCAGATGTAATGTTCCATAAAACAGCATTATTTCTTTTTCAAAATGTCCACTAAATTAATATATATTTTTTTAAATGTAGAATTTTTTTCACCTTTTGACATTTATTAGATCTATCACCATTTTGGTTTGGGTTTAGAAAGATAGCAGTTCATAGGAAGGTTATCTTTTTGAAAGTATTAGAATAATGATATGTTTCTAAGGTAGGAAGTTCTTGTCGAAGAACCTGGCCAGCTAGGAAATTTTATTAAACAATTATCATTTTTTGACAATTGGAGGAAAACAATATGATATTGACCTGGACTGCTGACAAATTGGTAGTTTTATCTATTCCCCAGGATTACTCAAAACTAGAATTGAAGCAGCTTGCAAATAAAAGGAACATGGAGACAAAATAAATTCGTTTGGGACATCTTTATCAGTCTTTTAAAGCAGAATGCTATCAGTGTTTAAAGTTACATGAGCAGGGCAAGAGGAAAGACAATTTCATATTATTTTTCCCATTTTTTTTATGTTCCAGATTTATTCTTGTCCACAAAGCAAGAAAACTGGCACGTCTTACCAAAGAAGAAAGGTATGAAATAAAGCTTGTGATTTAACAGTTTATTATTGTGAATCTTAAATTAATGTGCAGAACATCTAATAATTAATATACATACCACAAAATATTAGTTGTCTATTAATTACTGAGGTGCCAAGAAGCCACTTTAGGAAAAGTATGGAGCTTACATAAAAAAAAAATTAAAAGAGGTCTTCTAATTCATTCTACTGAATAGTTGCCATTTTGAGTACTACTTATGAGCAAGGTAATAGACCTATATGGAGAAATACAAAAATATTTAAGGTACAGTCCTTGATCTTAATTAAATTATAGTCTAGTGAGGAAGATTAAACCCAAAACACTGGACAATACAAAGCAATATGTGGTAAATACTGAATGTACAACACAAACAACATGCTTATTATTGGGATGATTTTTGTTGTTTTTCAGTCATTTTTCCATTGTGTCCAACTCTTTATGAACCCTATTTGGGATTTTCTTGTCAAAAATAATGAAATGATTTGCCATTTCCTTCTCCAGTTCATTTTACAGATGAGGAAATATAGGTAAAGAGGGTTAAGTGACATGCTGTGGGATCTTGTGAAAATAAACACCTTTTATTTTTTCACATGAGAAGTGGGGAGAGTACTCTTCAGATTTTCCATACGTTCTCCCCATTGGGATAGTGTGAGAAAGATTTTCTGCCAAAGACCTCTTTACTTGCTGGAAGAAAGTAATTGACTTTTGGGAAATGCCTGAAATCTTTTAGTTTATTCAGTAAATTACTATTTGAATAGATTCTACCAGCCAGGAATCCACAGAGCACTTTCTAGAACAATTTACATGGAGCCTCTCACTCACTGGTAGCATCTGATGAATATTCTTCATTTCTGTTTCCAAGGTGGCAGATAGTTCATGGGCATTTACTAAAATGCATTCTTTGAATTTATTGGAGGCAGTTGCTGCTCTAATCAGACTGATCCAATTAGATACATAAAGCAGGATCTCAAATATTCTTGGTCAGAAAACTCTTTCTCCTGGCTAATTGTCTTTTCCCAGCCTTGCCAGTACCGCTACTGTTCAAAGAACAAATTATCTGCTGCATGTATATTATAGAAGGCTATCTATCACTTATATTCAGGTAGGTGGCACAGTAAATAGAGCATTGGCCCTGAAGTAAAGGAGACCTGAGTTCAAATCTTGCTTTAGGCACTCACTAACAGTGTGATCCTGGGCCAGTCATTTAATATCTGTCTGCCTCAGTTTACTCAACTGTAAAACAGGGGTAATAATAGCTCCCTTCTTTGAGGATTATTATAATAATAAAATTAGACAATATTTGCAAAAGTATTAAGAATCTTAATAATGGAGACCAGAAAGGTCTAATGTTTGCTGCTTTCTTATCATGGGAGTGATATTTGTCTTTCCTGGGAGGCAATGTGTAATGGGAAGTGTATTGAACTGGGAATCTAGAGATCTAGGTCTAGTTCTAACTCTGATGCTACCTGTGTAGCCCTGAGCAACTCACTTCTTCTCTCTGGGGCTCAGTTTCCTTCCAGGTGAAATTAGAGAATTGGACCATTCATTTCTAAGGTTCCATATTAATTACATTTATCTAATGTTTGTGGTTACAAATTACATAATTAATCATGTAATTTTAATTAATAATAATTACATAAATAATTACATAATTGTATTTAATCTTCTCAACAATGAGTTAGAGACTACTAGCAGACTTGTCCTTATTTTTCCCAATGATGAGGAAATAATCAAGGCTACTAAGTAGGAGCAGTAGGATGGAAACCGATGTCTCCTGATTCACAATCCATCATTGCTTCCTCAACATTTCACTGCCTATACTGTATGACAATCAGCTTGGTGTAAACTACAACAAACCATAAGTAATCCATTTACCTGCTTAGTGATTCCAGTGACCTGAAACGTTACCTGCAGAATTTTTGAGAATTTCATTTTATTTATTTTGTATTTTGGATAAGAAATGACTCTTTTAGTCAGGTTAAAATAATGAGTAATCAATCTCTCATTTGAAAGTTAAGGGAAGGGGAGTAGAAATTAAGGTAGTGCTTATTTGATTCTACTTTTTTTTTTTTGAAGGAAGAAGAAACTCTGTGAACTCTATGCAAAGGTTTTGGGATCAAAAGAAGCCCTCAATGTAAGACCAATACTTCCTACAAAATTAGCCAGATTCTCCTTCCTCCCCCATAAAAGGGAACTCAGTAAGCCAATACTGACATGGTCAATAATGTCATATATAAGGAGCAGTGATTTCTTCCATTATGTGTGTGTTTTGTCTATACTCCAGGGCCCACACAAAGGATGGGTATGAGTGAGCTTCTGGCTGGCTAGTAACCTCACAAATCTATTTACTGCTCTTGCCAGGTTTGGTCAAAGAGGCAAGAGGCCCAAGACCCTCGGTTTTGGGGAGACCTTGCTCTTGTCAAATAAAAAAAGCTTTGAGGAGGTCGCTAACAAGTAAGATGGAGGTGGCAAAACTAGGAAAAGAAGATGACAACCTGGAGATAATGCTTAATAAGTCTGTAAATAAGGCTATAAACCATCAGCTGCCAGCACTGCCATTACCATTCAGGCAAAGCAGATAACCGTGGTTTCCCCTCCCCAGCTTCCACATACATGGACTGCTCCTTTGTGATATTTTTTTCCTTTTCTAAAACAACCTCTGTGTTTATCTTATCCTAATTTTACTGACATAAAAAAGGGTAGTGGGAGAAATAGGGAATGGAAAAGCAGCAGAAGAATAGATGGTGTGATTTAGCCAACCCATCCACCTAGAGGTGGTCCTGCCTGGATGCTTGACTACCTTTGTCTCAGCTCCCCTCATTTTTTTTTCTTTGAAGCAGCATTTGAAAGCTGTGTTTTGAGTAACCATGGAAACAATTCAAAGAGAGTGTTTTTCTCCCCCTTTTGAATTCAAAGGCTCTTAGATTGTGCCTTCCCTTTTAGTACATTTTATTATAAACCAAGGGGCCCTAATGTAGAGTGTATAAGCAACAGCAAATCTATCTTCTTTGTTCACTCTCAGTAGCTTTAAGTATTAATTAATGTTTTGGGTACATTCACCAGACTGCTTATTTTGAAAAGTTTTGACAAGTATTTTATCACTTTTTGAAAGTGATTACAAAAGTCATTTGTCTGTGAAGCTTTAAACAAACAAACATAGAGATTAACATAAAAATAAACCGTGGGAAAAAACTCTAACCAAAGTACCCTATATGCCATCCCATCCATTCACTCATTTATTTATTGAATTCATTTAGGGGGTCAACTATTTGCAAGGCACTATGCTAAATTCTAAGGAGGAATCAGAAAAAAATGGGATGCT
This sequence comes from Gymnobelideus leadbeateri, assembly GCA_011680675.1. Lineage (NCBI taxonomy): Eukaryota > Metazoa > Chordata > Mammalia > Diprotodontia > Petauridae > Gymnobelideus > Gymnobelideus leadbeateri. The sequence continues at coordinate 223,773 of WOXC01009215.1, forward strand.
TTACCTGTTCTTAGGGAGCCAACAGCCCAATTTGGACATTAATAACCAGCAGCTCGGAAACCCATTGGGGTGTACCAGGAGCTGTTTACTGACACAGGTAAAACCTATGGCAGAGAGAAGTGTGCTCTAATGAGAGACTCATTAGACCAGGAGTCAGGATCAAAGGTCAAATCTTGAGTTTGGTATGTACTGGGGTCATTATAGGGAAAGAATTTTATAAAACTTAATCTATGCTCTAAATTTGAGCCATTATTGTTATGTAAAAAATGTACTATTTTTAATCTTTTCAAGTTTAGTTTCTGTTAGACTATATATTCAAGTATTAACATTATCTTTAATGAGTTTTAATCTAAAAGTAATATTTAGCCCTGCCCTCCCCAAAGCACTGTAACTTCATGGGATTTGGAGCTAAAAGTCACATTAGAGATCATCTCATGCAAGCATCTTGTTTTACAGATGAGAAAACTTGAAATCCAAATAAATAAAATCACATCTCTATAGTCAGATGAGTGGTTAGTGACAAATCTGAGACTCAAGCCTGAGGCCTCTTGGGTCCAGTCCCACTGTTCTTTCCATTTTTGTACAGAATTTTATTTTTATAAAAGGAAAAAGTACTTGCTCATCTCTGTGTGCCAATAAGCCGCACCCATTGAATGGATCTATCATGCCCTACATTTGTTTGTTGTATCCTTCATTCTCCAAGACTAGTGACATCATGAGGATGATGTCTTGACATGCACATGAACTGGATTGAAGTGTGAACTATGACTGGTTTTGACCAAGTTTCTGTCAGCTTTTGGTGGCACCTTATTGTAACTACAAGCTGACACCACACTCTGTAACAAATTTTGTATGTTTGACTTGCCAAATGAATCTGATAAAGTGAACACAGTAATGTCACATCACACTGTGTCAGAAAGTATCGTTTATAATGGTAGGATAGATTCAAAATGTGAATGGCCCTTGTCTCCAGAAGAAATGTTATGTTTGCTTTCATGATATTTCTTCCCAGCTCCCCTCCTTACTGAGATGCTGTCATTCTGTACTGCTGCACAGTTTTGTCTAATCTTTATCTATACACCCAAGGTGTGTATAGTCCTTTCCCAGACTGGCCTAGTTTTCTGAGCCTTTCAGATCCCAGTCTGCTAAACAGTAAACACCTCTTAATCCATTTTCCAAGGAAATGGATGCCAAGAGTGGAAACTTGTAAAAAGGGAAATAGAAACTTAAGACATGTAAATAGGTACTAATATAAGAATGTATCACATATATTCTAACTTAGAAAGTTAGAATTCTTAATAAGTTTTTTTGGTTTTAATTTTTTTCTATACTTGGACATTGCTGACTGGTGTCCAAAGCCAAATCCTATAATCACAGGAAAATAACAGCTCTCAGATTCTAAGATGAAGTTGTTTAGGAAAGAAGCTATTAGAGTGTTTGGTGCTATCTTCCTTTGAATTTCTTTCAAGCTATTCTAATTGTCTTACAGCCGGTGCATTATGAAGAGAAGAACTGGTGTGAGGAACAGTACTCAGGAGGCTGCTATACAACTTACTTCCCCCCAGGAATAATGACTCAGTATGGGAGGTACTGTATGTGAAATGTATATACACAGTTGTAATTATGGGAGCCTTGGGGTGAGCTAAGAAAGATTCACTTGTAAGTTGGTATACAGATCCCATCTCTAAGTTCTATTTCTTCTACATTAAGTGAGTGGAATTTTAGCACCATTATATTTCAATTGCTGTGTTTTCATTATAAAAAGCAATACCTCAGGCTCTGTATTTGTCTTATTGAGGAGATGGTGGGGTCTGTACTCAGTCTCGTCATTCCAACGGAATCTTTTCACCAGTGTAGATGGCACCTCTCTGTAACTTAGAGGAATGGAGAGGCTAAGTCCCTTGCCCATGATTGCTCATGTAGATAGTCCAGTTTTTGAGTCCGTGTATCGGAGGCACAACTCTAACTACAACACCCTTAGTTCAGGCTTGATGTTAGGACAAAGTGAGACACTGTCATAAGGTACTGAATATATAACAAAGGAAGTTTACTTTGCGCTGACACATAGCAAGGATGTGCAGTAAGGGTCCACTAGCCTTAGGTTCTCTGGACACAGCTCCTTCCTTTCCATCTGGAAATGCCTCTGGTCAGTAAGTCAGGAGGATGTGGTGGCTTGCATGATCTTAACCAAGTCCTGAGGGATCCAGGCTCCATGTACGAGGGATTTTTGATGCAGCTAGATGACCAGGGAGGTGCAATAAGGGAATTGGTCCTAATCACACTCCAGAAACAGCTGGACCATATCCATGTTGACTAGGGATGGGAGGGTGGGGGTAAGGGTGAAAGCAGGGAAGGAAGTTGCATCAGGAAAGTTGAAGTCAATCAGGTCCCAAAGACAGCTTTTTCTTCTTTTAGGTAAAACTTCCTCATGGGATACAGGTGGAATCAGAACCAGGGGGAGGGGGTGGTGTGTGAGTTGAGCTGAGGAATTGTTGATTCTATCACACCATGTACGCTTCATAAGGATAGCTCTCAAGTCAACATGATGCCTTTTAATCTGTTCTAAGAATAATTCTAGTGATGAAGAAGTAGCTTTAGAAATGGGAATTTTTGGGGGCGGCTAGGTGGTGCAGCAAATAGAGCACCGGCCCTGGAGTCAGGAGGACCTGAGTTCAAATTCGGCCTCAGACACTTAACACAAAAACTAGCCATGTGACCTTGGGCAAGTCACTTACCCCCAATTGCCCTCCAAAAAGCAAAGAGAGAGAGAGAGAGAGAGAGAGAGAGAGAGAGAGAGAGAGAGAGAGAGAGAGAGAGATGGGAACTTTTTGTTGAATTTGTAACCCTTTAAATCCTTCTAAAATGGTACTTATTAAAATATCTACCTGCATGGCAATATGAAAGGAAACTTAATGATTTCTGACATTAAAAATAAGTGAGGACTTTTTATTTTTTGTTTGTTTCTTGTCTGCAGGATACAGTTGCCTATTTTCAGTTAAAAAGTGATGAACCTATTATGTGCAAATGCTAAGTGATGGGAATTTTAAAAATGAAACAGAAAATCTTTGCCCTCAAGGAGTTTATAATCTAGCAGATAGGGTAAAACAAATAATAGTATAAGGGGAAAAACAGAGAATGGTATGAGGGAAATCATTATGAAACCTCAAGAAGGAAAGGATCAATTATAGATGAAGGTCTCAGGAAAGGTTTCCCAGGAAATGTGCTGCTTAAATCAGATCTTAAAGGAAGGGAAGAATTTCCATTTCAGACATGGGAGATAGCATGTATGAAAATGGAAAAGGCAGGAGAATAAGAGATAATGAATAGATCCGGATTCAAGTACATGAAAGAAAGTCATCAAAAATAAATCTGGAATATTGGAGTCAGAATATGGAAGACCTTGGGAAGCAATGGTGAACCACTGGAAGTTGTTTCCTTTGTTTTTGCTTTCAGTTCAACAAACATTTAGTAGTGCCAGCTATGTGCAAGTAGTTGTAAGGGTAAGCTCTGAAGCAACCTTTTGAGTGCTCCACTCAGACATTGAGAAAAGGGACAGTCATGTCAGAATGTATCCTTCCTAGAGTAGGTTCAAAATGTGGAAAATATGTCTCTAGAAGAAATGTTTTCCCATAAATGTCTGCCCAGCTCCCCTCTACCTGAGATGGACACTCCACACAATCACTGAGTTTTTTCTCTCTCTCTAATCTTGTCCACACAATTAAGATGTGACCAGAGTGGCCTGGTTTCCTATGCTTTCAAAACATTCTCTGATAATCAGTACAAGTCTCTTTAAATAACTTCACAAGCCACCAAAAAGTTATTGACAGGGAAAAGTTGGAATGGGAGGCAACATATATGCAGATAAGTTGCTATAAACTACATAAAAAGAAAATACACAGTATTTTGGAGGTGGGGAGAACATGAATGCCTAGGGACATCAGAAAAGAGGCTCCTGTGCTCTGCTTTGGGGAAAGCTAAAGATTCTTAGAGGCAGAGGTAAGGAGGAAGAGCAGTCCAGGCATGGAGGAAGCCTTTTCTAAGTCACAGATACAGGAGCTGGAACGTCATGTACCAGGAACAAGTATTGCTTCAATTATAAAGTTTGTAAAGCAATACTACTACTAGCATTTTTATAGAATCTGTTAAGTGTCAGGCACTGTGTTAAGTACTTCACAATAGCCCTGGGGAAGTTAGGTGCTATTCTTATTCTCACTTTATAGTTGAGAAAACTGAGACACATAGAGGTTAAGTGACTTGCCCAGGGTCACACCACTAGTGAGCATGTGAAGTTATATTTTAATTCAGCTTTTCCTGGCTCCAGGCCCAGCACTCTATTTACTGCACCATCTAGCTGCATAAGGAAATAATGTGAAATAGATTAGAAAAGATAAATTGGAGAAATTTTAAATGTCAACCAAAGGAGTTTGTATTTATCCAAGAAGCAAAAGAAAAACACTTAAAATTTCTTGAGCAGGGGAGTGGCACGTGATGTCAGCCCTGTGTTTATAAATATAAGTTTAACAGCTGTATAGAGGGTAGATTAGAGAAATGAAGGAGCAGGGACCAGAGAATACTGCCATAATCTTAGGTGAGATGTGAGAAGGGTGTAGACTATGGTGTTGGTATTGTAAGTAGAGAAATGAGATGAATTTGAGAATTATAAGATTAAATTGATAAGACATAAAAACTAATTGGATGGGGGAGGGATGACAGAGAGTAAAAAGTTGAGAATAACTGATATTATCCTGGGAGGATGGTGACGCCCTTGAAAGAAATAGACAAGTCAGAAGGAGGGCTAGGTTTCAGGTATCAGATGAACGAATTCCATTTTGGATGTGCCTATGGGACATTGAGCTGGAGATGACCTGTAAGCAGCTGGTGATGTATGCAGGAGTTGAGGTTAGAGATGAGACCCAGGAGTTTTTTGAAGAGAGGTCATGTGATCAGACCTGTGTATTAGACAGATTAGTCTATAATGAATGGTATGAGGGATAGATTAGAGAGGTGAGAGAATAGAATCAGATAATGGTTCAGAGGCAATTGCAATAGACCAGGCAGCAGGTAATGAGAATTCAGACCAGAGGAGCTGCCCTAAAGGTGGCAAAGAAGGGAATAATGTGAGAGATGTATTAAAGAAAGGAATAAAGGGTTGAACGTGAGGGATGATTGAATGTGAGGGATGAGTCAAAAATGTCTGAGCCAAAGGCGAAGAAAGTATCAAAAATAAAGTGGTATCCAATGGTATCAAGGGATGAACAGTTGTTACAGAGAATAAAAATGGGGGGCCCTATTGGATTTTGTCATTAAGGAAGGCATTAGTAAACCCGAAAATGATTTTCAGCAGAGTGGTAAGGAAGGAAATCAGATTGTAAGGGTTTTAAAAGTGGATGCTACAAGTATAGCATATACTTTCTACATTTTTGGCATTGAAGAGCATAGAAAGAACATCAGTTTGAAGAAGAAGCAGGCTAAAGGGAAGGAAATTTTCTAGAAAAAATGAGAAAAATTATCTTGGGTGTCAGAAACATCTTACGCAGTAATTTACTGGTACCAACCATATCATTTCTTTTTTTTTTTTTCGATTTAATAAACATTTATTAAGCACCTTCTACCCAAGGAATATTGTGCCAAGTAAATTCTCTTACAAAAAATATGAAAATGAAATCTCCCTACCCTTAAAAGCTGATGCTGTGGAAAGGGAGAGAACAAGGACCTAGGTTCATGTGTGAATGTTGTAATCAGGGCTCAGAATCAAGAGAGACAGTGATGGGGCAATACGAAGGGTGCTGAACTTGAAATTACTAGACCTGAGTTCAAATCCTGATTCTGATTCTTATTATCTGTGGGACCTTTGATAAGGTAACTTAGTCCCTTTAGCTCACAGTTTCTTTTTTTTTTTTAACAAATGCTTTATTAACTTCTGTTTTACATCATTCATTTCCGCCAGATTTTGAGTTACAATCATTTTCCCCCCATTATTCCCCTACCCAACCTCCCAGAATAGTAGTCCCACAAGATATCACTTCCTCCAATCTGCTCTCTCCCATGCCTTCTCCCATACCCCCATCGACTTTTCCATTAGAGGAAGATGAATCTTTGTGTCCCAATGCCTGCACATCTTATCTCCCAATTATAGGCAAAAGAGTATTAATAATAGTATTTATATATATTTTGAAACATTTAATGTTACGACCTCGAATTTCAGATCCATTTCCTTTCTCCCTTGTCACCCATTCCCTCTTGGGAGATAAGTAATTCAGTATATGTTGTACATGTCTAGCTATGCAAAACATTATCATAGTAGATATATTGTACAAGGCTGCTTATAATTCCCTCCCACTCATCCCACCCCCCACCTGGTCCATTCCCTACATGATCCTGTCCCTCTTCTATAGTGGGTACTTCCAACCTCCCCTCCCCCCAAGGATGCCCTCCCATCCATCATCCCTCCTCTCATCCCCCTTCCCCCTATTCTGTTGTAGGTTGAGATATCCCATTTAGTATGTATGTCATTTTCTCCCTGAACAAAATTCAATGTGAATGTGGTTTTGCCTTTTTAGCCTTCCTTATTCTCCCCCTCCTTTGCAACCACTTCCCCTTGCTTCTTCTACATGGGATAGTTTACCCTACCCTGTCTCTCCCCATCTCCTCTTGTCACTTTCCTCTCTCACCTCATAATTTCATCCCTTGAGTATTCTCCATTCCCAAAAAATTCAACCTATGCCCTCTATCCATATAACTGTAACCATACACACACACATTCACATATGTATTCATATGACTACACTCCCTTCTTCCATTATTTTCATAGTGAGAAAGATATCATCAGTCACAGTTATTGCTTTTCCATATAGGAATGTAAATAGTTCAACTTTGATAAGTTCCTTTTCATTTCTTTTCCCTGATTACCTTCTCAGGCATCTCTTGCTTCTTGTGTCTGGATGTCAAATTTTCTATTCAACTCTGATTTTTTTCCTCAAGAATGCTTGAAAGTCCTTTATTCCACTGAATGACCATATTTTCCCCTGAAACAAAATACTCAGTTTTGCTGGGTAGGTGACCCTTGGGTTCATTCCCAGTTCTTTGCCCTCTGGAATATCATATTCCATGCCCTTCGATCCCTCAGTGTAGAAGCTGCCAGGTCCTGGGCTATTCTGATTGTGTTTCCACAATATTGAAATTGTTTCTTCCTGGCTGCTTGTAGTATTTTCTCCTTGATCTGGGGATTCTGGAACCTGGCTATAATATTCCTGGGAGTTTTCTTTTTGGGACCTTTTTCAGGAGGTGATCTGTGGATTCTTTCAACCTCTATTTTGCCCTCTGGATCTAAAACATCAGGGCAGTTTTCCTTGAGAATTTCTTGAAGGGTGATTTCTAGGTTCTTTCTTTGATCATGGCTTTCAGGTAGTCCAATAATTTTTAAATTGTCTCTCCTGGATCTATTTTCCAGGTCAGTAGTTTTTCCCATGAGATATTTCACATTGCCTTCTAATCTTTCATTTGTTTGGATCTGCTTAACAGCGTCTTGATTTCTCATAAAGTCACTAGCTTCCATTTGCTCCAGTCTAACTCTGAAGGAATGAATCTCCTCAGTGAACTTTTGAGATTCTTTTTCCATCTGGCAAATTCGACTTTAAGGCATTCTTCTCCTCATTGCCCTTTTGGGCCTCCTTTGCCATTTGAGTTAGTCTATTTTTTAAGGTGTTGTTTTCCTCAGTCAGGCTGTTGACCCTCATTTCATACTTTTCCTGCATCCTTCTCATTTCTCTTTCCAATTTTTCCTCCACTTCTCTTATTTGATTTTTAAAGTCCTTCTTAAGGTCCTCTATGGCCTGCAACCGCTCATGTTTTCCCCTGGGGCTTTTGGAGCAGGACTTCTGACCTCACAGTCCTTTTCCGCTCTATGCCCCCAAAATAGGAGTCTAGGGTTGCATTTTTCTGTTTCCTTTGCCTTGGCATGTTGCCACTTAATTGCTTGACTTTTGGGCTTGTTGCCACACTATGGCTTTAAGGCCAGCTAGAGGAATTTTCGTCCCGAACGTGTGGGGGGGCAACTTCCGTTTCTGGCAAGCTGTAAACCCACCCACAACTTCCACCCTAGATCACAATCCAGATCCAGGGAGGTTAAAGCAAGAGCGATTACCCCCCAAGACTGATTGCTGGATCTCCCCACGATTTGTAGGCTGGGAGCCAGAGCTGCCTCTGAAAACTACAAAATGGCGTGCCTCCTCAGCGGCTTCTAGCCCCCAGGGGAGGGAGCTGACACATTCCCCAAATACAGGTCCCAAAGTCCATAGGACACTAACCTCTTACTTTGTCCTAGGCATGTCTTTGTTGATAATTCTGGAGTCGCCACAGCTCCTGGTGTTCTGGGGTTCCTCCAGCTGGCTGCTGGCCCTGCCGCCCTGGGGCTAAAACCTCGGCTCATACGGACCTGGGCTTGGCTCGGCTTGGCTCCTGCGCTCTGCGCTGCCGGCTCCCAGACTGCTGCGCTGGCCCTTCCTGCAGGGCTGCTGGGCTGTCCTCAGCAGGAGGTTAGCTTCTCTGTGTCGTTCTGTGGGTGCTGGAGCTCCAGAAGTTGTTCACAGTCCTTTTTTACATAGTTTGTGGGGAATCTGGGGGCAGAGAGGCTTGGAAGAGCTGTTTCTACTCTGCCATCTTGGCTCCGCCCCCAACCATATCATTTCAATCAGTTTGGTCTGGATATATATGTAAGTCAGAATACCCTAAGGGAAGCCAAATGACAAGATGGAAAGATTAGGAATCACAAAATCTGGATTCTAGTTTTGCCTGTCCTGCTGAGTGACCTGGAGTCTCAGTTTACTCACTAATTATAATGATGATGATAATGATGATGAGGATGATAATGACAATAACTAGTATTTATATTATTATTGCATACCACTTTACAACTATTATTTCATCTTATCCTTAAAACTATGGGAGGTAGGGGTATATGAACAGATAAATGAATTAATTTTTGAATCAGTAAATGAAAAAAATTAAGTATTTTATGTCATTGGGATACAACTAGAAAAAATAGAACAGTCCCTGCCCTTAAGGAACATATAATCTATTTGGGGGAAAATGACACATAAAATTACAAGAAAGCTCCACTACAGGGTGTATGGAATGGCATAGAAGACCTAGGGGTCAGGGGTAGGGTGGATGGGTAAGACCCAAGAACTCTTAGATGACAAAAGTGCTAGATGTCTACAGGGCATAGAGGCAGGTCAGATGGTAAGGCCTGAAGGACCTTAGGAAGCAAGTACAAGGGAAAATGATCATTCCCATAGTCATCTATATCATTGGAAGAAATAGAGTTTTGTATTCCCATCTCATCCAAGTCTTACAAAGCAGTCAAGCAGCCCAGGTAAATAGTAAGAAGCAAGAAGGGAAGTCTCAAGACCCCCAAAGGTAAAGTTGATCTCTAAGGCTGATATTAGCTACGACTTTCTTTGGTTCCAAGAATTTTAGAGTTCAAAGGGACATTTCAGACCTTAATTCCTTCTTATTTAGAGGACATCTATCCTTGTGCAAATATTCATGATTCTTAGAGCAGCTTTCTATAGAGTACTGGTTTTTGAAGCCTTTTCTTTTTCTTTAGGAGATAATATAAACAATGATTGGTCTTTTTAAAATTCAAATTAACCTGAATACACATTCAGATGCCCCTTAATAATTTGTGTATTATGGTTACCTACATGTTTCACTACCATGTCAAAAGCTTCATATCATACCTAGAGATAAAGGCACCATAAGGCTGCCACTGTTCTTCTCAGCAAACCAAGAATAATTTCATTCAGCGGTCATCAGTATCATGCATTTGTTAGGAATCTCTGTGGTCATGTCACAACCTATGTTTGTCGGTAGTGCATAGATTTAAGGAAGACGTGAGTCCTAAGGAATTTATAGCATAAAGTATTCACAAGTGACAAAATTTTTAAAAAAAGGAGAAATTGCTTGGGAAAATGTAGGATCTGTTTTGTTTAACCTAGAATGAGAAACAGGCAGAGATTAGCAAAAAGCAGACGTTTTTCTGAATGAAACCATTCTCTATTTGCTGCAAATGACTTTCCTGGCGATGTGGCAGCTTTATTTCTAAATGTAAGACATTGATGCAGTTACAAAACATCATAATATTGTGAATATCAATACATATAAAAACATTCAGCTCAATTGGAGGAAAAAGAGACATTGTCTGTAATGTTTTCTAAAAGGAGAGAAAAGTTCAAAAACTAGAATCCTTGCTTTGTATTAGCCTGCATCAGAATGGATATACTCTAAATGAGGAATAAATGAGGTAGTGGGTCTGAAATTCCCCTTCTACTTCTAAAAGTCTACAATTCTATGATTCTCTGAGTTCTTTTCCCTCCTTTCTGTTGTTTCATACCATTCTCATTGAATGTGTCAACAGTAGACAGACGCATATGGTTTTTTAGTCTAATGCTTGAGGAAACAATCATTTATATAGCATAGAAGAAAAGGCAATAAAATATGGGCAGAACAATATAAATTGATTAGATTTATGGCAATTTTTGAGATCCCATTCCCCACCCTCACCTTAAACCTACATGCAATGAAAGTTACTGTTGAGTTGGACAGTCAAGAACATAAAGCCTCAACTCAGTTTTAGTGCAACATAAGTCTCTTCTGTCAATATATTTCTGGTTTCCCCAAGTCAAGATGTGGTCATCCAATCTTATTCTATGTAATGGTAATGGTAATGGTAATTTGAAGATCTTCCCTGTCCCATAAGAGGCTGAATGTAATCACATGGAGCCTGTGGTGGAAGTAGTTTGCTGAACTTTGCTGAACCAAGCAAGAAGGGTGGAGCAGAGCTGAGAGGAAGCTGGGAGTCAGAGCATTTAGTGAGGAGGGAGAGAGAGGATGCAGGCAAAGAAACATCTAGGCTTTTAAGTGGCTGTTTTTGGAAAGGCCCAAGCAGGGGGAGAGTTTTGTGACGTTGTTGCTTCCTGCAGTGTTATTGGGTATAGATTTATTTGTTGCTATGATGAATTTGGTTTTCTGGTGTTGGGATTTGTCTTCCTGGTGTCTGAATAAATGTTTTACTTCTGTCTTCCAAATGGAGAATCTGTTATATTTTGCTATTCAGAACTATATTGGCATATTCATAGTCACCATTAGTGCTATGAATATCGCTTTGGAAATACATTCTATCATAAGGAAACCTGGAGGGGAAATAATTAGATGTGTTAGGCTAACAAAGTATACCCCAACAATAGAATAAACAGGAAAGTAATTCTTTGTCTCTTATTTACATGTTCCCTGGTAGAAAGAGATAGAGTGAACATTGAAGGTTCCACATATAATTCACTTTCATTTTTAAAAACATCCTCTTGAAAATGTCAGGCCTGATTTATTACATTTTCACTGATGGAGAAACTGAAACATAAAATGGTTTATTAACTTACCAAAGCTACAATCAGAGAGACAGGAGCTAACATGAAGAGCCCAGACTGTTCAGACTCTAAATTTAGAGCAATACCTTGAAAGGACAAAGTTAGATTTGAACTGTTATTTGGATGCAGGTTCAAAGGTTATTAAGGGTTTTACCTTAACTAGATATCAAATGCACACTGATGCCCTTTCTTGTAGTTCAGGAGACTGAAGCTAACCACCACCTTGAGAGGAAGTAGAATGTCCATTTTAAAAGGATTTTTTTAAGATATTTTGAGATATCATTATGTAGCCAATTCAATAACAAATTGACATATCTAACTTCATCTTAGCTATAACAAGAAATATACTATAAGTGGCCTTTTTGTCATCATGTTGCCTGCTGGCTTATTTTTCTTAAATAAGGGTACTATTTTTCATTGCTATTAATCATATTTCTCCCCTAACTTCAGACTTTAATGCCTCATGATGGTGTTGTGGTAACCCTGGGTTCTTGCAGGCTCTGCCAGCAGAGTCTAAGTTATGGCAAATTTTATGATACACAGGCAAAACTTTAAGTGCAGGCCCACTGATGGGCCTGTGAGGGATAGCCTAGCTAAGCTCAGAGAGACTTGTCAGTGGAATGTTGACTTCAAGTTGATGACTTGTTTTGAGAATAGCAAGCTGTGAAGGCCATCTATTAAATTGCAAAAGCCTTGCAAATAACACTATGGAAAGAGAGCACATCCTGACAAACTGACAGAACCTCATTAATTGAACTGATAAGCATCTCAGAGGTCAAGTGTCAGTTTAACCATCTCCTAGCCATGTGATCTCAGATATGTCTGCACTTCTCTGGGCCTCAGTTTGCCTGACTGTGAAATGAAGGAGGTGAACTAAATAGCCTCTGAGGTCCCTTCCAACTCTGAGCTCCTATGAATACAATGCATGTCTCCTAGGGTTGGAGATCTGATAAAGTGACATGTATGTTTTTTTTTTCCAGTTGTTCAGTCCTGTCTGACTCTTTGGGACCCCATTTGGGTCACATGACCCCATTTCTTGGCAAAGATACTAGAGTGGCTTCTCATTTCCTTCTCCAGCTCATTTTACAGATGGGAAAACTGAGGCAACAGGGCCAAGTGACTTTCCCAGAGTCACACAGCTAGTAAGTGTCTGAGGCTGGATTTGAACTCAGGAAGATGAGTCTTCCTGGCTCCAGGCCTGGTTCTCTGTACACAGTGCCACCTAGCTTCACCAATGTGTGATTTACCTCATTTATTTTATTTTCTATCCCACTCTATAGGGAACAAGGAAAGGGCAGGGGCTAGCACTCATTAAGTTTCATTTTCTTTCTTTTTTTTTTTTTTTCATTGTGCCCTACATAGCACTATGAGCTAGGGCAAGTTTTAATCCTTGGTTACTGTTGTTCTCCCTGGAATATGGCCAGTGTAGTTCATTCCATAGAAAGAACATTTGTTTTGGAATTCTAATGCTGGTTTTCTTTTTTTTTTCCTCTCTCTTTCTCTTTGTTTTGGTTTCAAGGATTCTTCGCCAGCCAGTTGGCAGGATTTATTTTGCCGGAACAGAGACTGCTACACACTGGAGTGGATACATGGAAGGAGCAGTGGAGGCAGGAGAGAGGGCAGCTAGAGAGGTATGGGAAGGGAGCCAGTGTCTATTTTTAAAACTAAATTAATTTTACATTTTTTTCTAAACAACTGTCAGCAATAACAAACATTCATATGCACAAACAAAAAATTAAATATCGGACATGAAACCTAAGCTCAATTTTTACATTTTATTTTTTAAAAGACGTATCAGTCTTAAATATTGGACATGAAACCATAAGCTCCATTTTTACATTTTTTGAAAGACTGTATATCAACTTTAAATATTGGACATGAAACCATAAGCTTCATTTTTACATTTTATTTTTTAAAAGACTGTATATCAACTTTAACAACATATATATACACAAAACTCTCCATTTGATTCTGTGTCTACTTTGTAATTCTTTTTTCCCCCAGAGCCTCAACCTTCATATGAGCAGAACACATTAGAGATTTAAAAGTGAATCAACAATGACAAGTTTCTTGAGGTTATCACAAAAATAATTATTCCATGCTTTGTGTTCTGTTCCTTTCAGAGTATTGTCATGCTATTTGTAACTTCCCAAGATGAAGAATGCATATGTAACTCTTCTCTTCCCCCTCCTAAAATCTAATGAGCTAGAATCAGCTGTCCACAAGAAAATACTATTGAATAAGAGGCTGAAACAATTTAAAGTTGAGATGTGCCAAAATTTCAAAATTTAAACTTTTTCTTCATTTCTGATAAAGCTATGAATTCATTCTCATACTTCTTTTAATATGTATTCTGGCTCTCCTGCTCTCAGCCACAGTGTGCATGTTTGAGACTTCTAAAAAATGACCCTAAATATACCAACTGGAATGTCACATACTATTCATTTTTCACAGGTAGAAGATGTGGAGCTTTTGTAATGTGTTGCACCAAATTTACTTTTAGTCTTATGCTTATATTTTTAAGTCATCAAGTAGGGTAAAAGGTTTTTTTTTTTGTCATTTAAAAATGTCACTTACATATAATATAAAAAGAGGTAATGGGGTTAGTGGTTAGAGGCCTGGTCTGAAGTGAGCAAGATCTGTGGTCAGCCTCTACCTCTGACACATATCAGTTATGTGACCTTAGGAAATTCATGAAATAATCATAGAAATAACAATAGCTAACATTTATATACCTCCTACTATGTGCCAGGCACTGTACTTACTTCTTAGAACTTATAAATACTATCTTATTTGATGCTTCCTACAGTCTTGGGAAGTAGGTGCTGCTGTATTCCCTATTTTATAGATGAGGAAACTGAGGCAAACAGAGGTTAAGTGATTTGCTAGTAAGCTGAGGCCAGATCTGAACCCTGATCTGCCTGATTCCAGGCCCAATACTTTGGCACTTTTGGCACTTTGCCACCTACCTGCCCAGGCAATTGTTTAAGACTCAGTTGTAAAATAGTTGTTGATCTGCATTGTTGGAAGGTGTTTCTTCACTAAGAATCCCCTAAACCAAGGAAATTACAGATATAACCCTGCAAATATATATGCGTGTATATACACAAACATGTCTTTTTAATCCTCCTTTTCTGTATTACATTTGATAAAAATCAGCAGATTATAACAATGCTAAAAACCCAGCCCTGCAATCTGGAAGGCAAAGGCACAGAAACATCCTCCAGAATTTTGAATACATAAGTAATGTCCCTCTCCTAGCACCCACAGAAACGAGACTATTACCCTGGTGAAGGAAACAGAGGCAGTAAAATGGTTGCAGATAACTTTCTGAACCAAGACTCACTAGTCTGTCCATTATTGAGACATGTAACTTGTACATGAAGCCCAAGAGCATATGGAATTAGAGTTGAAAGGAACTTTGGAAATCATCAGTCTAACTCCCTCATTTTACAGATGGGGAAACTGAGGCTTAGAGAAGTTCAATGAGTTCTAAAGATCATAGAGATAATAGCAGGGCTAGGATTTGAAACCCCAGGTCTCCTAACTCTACATTCAGAATTCCTTCCATAATACTATGTTTCTTCCTCTGCTTTGATTACCACCCTTGCCCCAACCAAAGAAGGCACTCCATTTGAAGTAGAAAAGATAAGAAAGAAAACCAGACCAACAGCCAGGGAAATTCACTTCAGACCAGGAAATGACTAATTAAATACATAGATAACATTGGCTTCCAGGTTCAGATGTGTTTTTCAAAAAGAAAATGAAAGGGTAATGGGAGATGGGGAGCAATTTAAGCCCTCACTCTTGAGGGAAAATATTAACTACAATCAATTTTATGAATACATACACTTATTTATATTTTATCTATAAAGTTGCATTATCTGTGCATTTTACTGAGGTCTTGGCTTTGAAACAGTAAGTGGTAGCCAAAGAGGGAAGTCAGTTCTCCATTTTACTAAGGGAGGTGGAAAGTACAGATTACTCAAAGATTGGCCGACGACCTGACCACTTTCATTTTGCTTTGGAGGGGATCAAGAAAGGGAGGTTGGATGAGGAAGAGGGGAAAGTTCTTTTTTCCTGTAATGCAGGTTTATAAGTTAAATTTAAAACTAGTAAGATTCACTGGGAAATACTCTCATTTCAGGTTCTACATGCTATGGGGAAAATTCCAGAGGATGAAATCTGGAAGTCAGAACCAGAATCCATGGTAAGTGATATCTCTTGGTAATCAGGTGTACTAATGGATTCCAGTAATGTCTGATGAAATTAGTATAAATCTATTGTATTAACAAAAAATTAAGAATACAATATAGTTTTTTTTTATCCCTATGTGCTTCAACCACTGAATATTTTAAAGAGTTACTGCGGGCTTGGCGGTAGGCAGTTGTGTATATTTGTGTATCCCCTGTGCTTAGTAGAGTGAATGGCATAAAAGAAAAGCTTATGTGTTTCAATCAAAGAATATTTTTAAAA
Organism: Gymnobelideus leadbeateri; assembly: GCA_011680675.1. NCBI lineage: Eukaryota > Metazoa > Chordata > Mammalia > Diprotodontia > Petauridae > Gymnobelideus > Gymnobelideus leadbeateri. Next base: position 239,672 of record WOXC01009215.1, read on the forward strand.
GGTACCATGGACCCGGAGATGGGGGGGGGGGGGTTGTGTATGTTTTTGTCACAAAGAACTAGCAAGATAGAAAACAAAAGGTGAAAAAGTAGGAACTAACCACTTTTTTTTTCCTAAATAGAAGGGAATTTCAGAAATGAGTGCTATGATCAGTCTTGTTTAATGTTTTTGTAAATGACCTGCGAGAGAATCATTCAGTAAAATATCCAGTCTTAAAAAAAATTAAGATTTTCTGAGTTATAAAAAGTCAAGTGATAAGGAAAAACTGGGAAAACCTCATAAAATGATAACTGAGAGTACAAAGGCAGGCAGGGAAAGAGGGAGACCCTTTCTAATGCTTCGGTCTCAAAAGGGTATTTTTAGTGACTATTCCTCTCCAAAAAGTTCATGTTTCCATCACATCCAAATAGGCCAACAAGATGCTGGACATCATGAAGAAGGGCTTCAGAATGAAAGTAAAAGCTTGTCCCATTCTTGAATACTATGTGATGCTTATTAAGAAACATAGGTAGCACAGTGAAGAATGCCAGCCCTGGAGTTGGGAGAACTTGAGTTCAAATCCAGCCTCAGACACTTGATGCCCATCAGCTGTGTGACCTTGGGCAAGTCACTTAACCCCAATTGCCCTCCAAAAAAAGCAAAAAAAATGAAGAAACCTAAAGAAAGATGCAACAGAAATATAAAAGGATGGCTTCAAGTCAAATGATGGAAACAATGAGTAGGTTTCAGCATGAATATGAACTAAAATTATTTGTGCATAGAAGCACTCACAGAATTTCAGAATTGCAAGGAGCATCAGTGACCATCTAGTCCACTGAAAAAACTCAGTTCTCCATAACAATTAGACATATTTTGGTAAAGATGAAAAGGGAGAGGAAGCTACAATATATGCTTATTCAATCATTCAGGGCATTGGCACAATGGATATAGACCCAGAATACTGTGACCCAGAAGCAGACCACGAAGCATGAAAAAGGCTAAAATACTCATGTACCCACTAAACCTACCTCAGGAAGTGGTGCAATTTGAAACAGACAAGCACAAGAGCGTCTAGATAAAATTCATTGGCAACATAAGATGCAACTAAGAAGAACAAGGTTTTTAGTTTTATATTAAGGATAAGAACCCCAACTTCCTGAAATAATTTTCTTGGTGCCGCTCTGAGCTGACAGTAAATGGATGGATGATTTATCTGAGCCAAAGCAGTATTATATTTTGATGTTCATAGCTAGGTGAATCCATTCCAATTGAACCAAGATCTATTAAGCACTTGACATAAAAGCAAACGTAGATAGATGATATTTATGCATTGTGTGTGATGTGACTGATACTGTGCTAAGGGCTTCACAATTATTGCCACATCTGGTCTTCCCAACAATCCTGGGAAGTTGGTGCTATTATTAACTTCATTTTACAGATAAGAAAACTGAGTCAAACAGAGGTTAAGTGACTTGCCCAAGGCCACACAGTTAACACCTATCGGAGGTCAGATTTGAAGGTCTTCCTGAATCCAGGCCCACTGCTTGGTCCATTGCACCACCTAGGTGCCCCCTAAGTCAGATACTTTGCTGTATGCTAGGGATATGAAGACAAAGCAAAAAACAGCCCCTGCCCTCAAAGAGCTTATATTCTACTTAGAAGAGGGGGAGAAGGAAACAACATGAACATATATGTTGTCTTTCAGTTGTGTCTGACTCTCCATGACCCCCTTTGGGGTTTCTTGGCAAAGATACTGCAGGGATTTGCCATTTCCTTCTCCAGATCATTTAACAGATGAGGAAACTGAGGCAAACAGGGTTGCCCAAGGTAACCTCACTAGGAAGTGTCTGAGGCTGGATTTGAACTCAATGGAGATGAGTCTTCCTGACTCCACTTTGCCACCTACATACCCTTTAGAATCCTTCAGTTCCTTCAAAAATCAACTCAAGCACCTCCATCTAGGTGAACCCTTTCCTGATACATCCAGCTCCTAGTGCTTTCCCTGGAAATTATCTTGAATTTATTTTGCCATAATGAAAATATGTCGCACATTTGTCATAAACATATTATTATTTTTTTTGGAGGGGGGAAGGCAGGGCAATTGAAGTTAAGTGACTTGCCCAAGGTCACACAACTAATAAGTGTAAAGTAATTTTGAACTCAGGTCCTTCTGACTCCAAGATTAGTCCTCCATTCACTGTGCCACCTAGCTGCCCCTAACATATTATTTTTATATATTTAAATTTTATATTATACATACTTGGAGGAGGACATATTGTCATCCATAGAATAGAAGCACCTTGAGGGCACAGACTATTTCATCTTTGTCTGTGTGTACCTAGCACTCAGCACACTAATTAGTTCATAGTAGGTTGCTTAGTAAATGTTCATTGCTATATAGATATTTTATATATGAGTGTATGCATAGATATCTATGTGTGTGTACACATACAACTCAAGTATACATATACTTATTTCTAGATGTATGTGATGTGTATACACATATAAATTCACATATATGTATGTGTGTATGTTTGGTTTGTTTTTGTTTTTCTCAAGAAAAACAGAGAGAGAGAGGAAAAGAGAGAGAGAGAGAGAGAGAGAGAGAGAGAGAGAGAGAGAGAGAGAGAGTGTAAGAAAAAGAGATCCCTATTTCTCCCTGTCTGGAAGTGAGGACACTACTCATGATCTCAGTATTCATTGGCATGGGAGCTCTGACTGGCTCACTCTGTTCCTGGCCTAGGCTGGTTTGCCCATCCTTAGGCACTGAGGCAGCCTGGTGGCTCCACAGCCCTACTCCCAGGGGCTCACCTTGCTGGTACCAGACTTCATGCAGACACCTGACTGTCCTAGCTCATTGCAGCATAGAATTCCTGAGCATGTCACCCACCCACCAGCATCACAGCTTCCCCCAGTAGCAGGAATGCACAGATGATACCACACCCAGTTTAATTGGCTATTTGGTAGATAACCTAGCCTGATGCTCTTGAGTTACCAAGTCCATTGCCCACATGGGTAGCTTGATTGTAGATTCAGAGATTTGCTGTTATATATAACTGATTACCTTTACTCCTCTTCCACTAAACTATGACTAGATGCCAGAATCCTAGCATCCCTTCCCTCTTAACCTTTTTACCCGTGCAATCCACATTACAAAATACAAGAATGGGTTGTTTAGGATTTCTTTATTTTTTTTAAGTTTAGTTGATGTACTTTGTTTTTCCATCACAGATATTTACAAATTACTTTCACTTTATGCTGGGTATCTTGTAACAAAGTAACACAATGACCTCATCTGAAAGTGTGTGTGACATTTCAAGATGTAGTATCACCTTCATCCATCTATTTTTAAAAATAAACAGAAATCTATTTTCTCTCCATCCCACTCCTCACCTCATTGGAAAAAGAAGAAAGAAAATAAATTTCTTGTAACAAGTAAACAGAGTCAAGGGTTTGTTTATAAGGGAAAAGAGACTACATGAATCCATAAATAATTTACCAGGATAAGGTTACTAGATATGTATGTGAAAGAACACATCAAGTAACAGGCTTATTCAGTTTTATGAACTAAGCTCCCCAGCCTTGTTTGTCCCATGAGTTTCTCCATCCCTGGGTTACCATGTTCCTCACTGTCCTTCCCCAGGTGCCTTCCTCCATAACATATGCCCACACAGATTTGGGATTTTCTGACTTGAGTGTGCTGGATTTATCTCATTCATACACTCTACACTGTCAAGTTCTTTATCACTCAGCCAGGCAGCTTTCTGACTGAATAACATGTTTGGAGATGCTTTACAACAATCCCTACCTAATAACTGGCTAATTAACTTTCCTCTCCCTCATTAAGGGAAAACCAGAAAATTCAAATAAACGCAGTGGACCCATTCACCTCAAAAACAGAAGATAACACTGCCATGAAAGGGGGATCATGGGAATCATAGGGATCTTGGAGACCCCAAAGTTCAACCTTTATTTTACAGCTATGAAAACTGATTCCCAAAGAAGGAAATGGCTTGACCAAAGTACCCCCATAGAAGCCCATCTGACTTTTAGTCCATTATACAAAAGCATATGAACATAATAAGCCCATTTGGTTTGGGTTCTTTATATCCCTTGCTGCCTGTGTTACCAAGGACAAAAGAAGTTCAGTCTGTCTCTAGATCCTCTGACCCCATGATGTAAACATTGATCTGCCCCTTCAGTTTATTGTTCAGTTGTTTCAGTCACTTCTGAGTCTCTGTGACTCCATTTGGGGGTTTTCTTGGCAAAGATACTAGAGTGGGTTTGCTATTTCCCTTTCCAGCTCATTTTATAGATGAGAAAACTGAGCCGAACAGGAGATAACGACTTGCCCAGGGTTACCAGCTAGGATGTGTCTGAGGCCAGATTTGAATTCATGAAGATGAGTTTCCCTGACTCCAGCTCCAACACTCTGTCCCCTTTGCTGTCAACTGCCCTGCACCTCTATTTGTCCCAGGACTAATATAAAATGTTCTTTTGTCTAGGATGTGCCCACCCGGCCTATCACCACCACCTTTCTGGAGAGAAACTTGCCTTCTGTCCCAGGACTTCTGAGACTGATTGGATTATCCACAGTCTTGACTTCAGCTGTAGCTCTTACCTTCGCCTATAAAAGGGGGCTCCTCCTGAGAAACTGAAGAGGCCCCAAGACGATGTTGCACACTTCCTTTTCAGGGGGATTTAAAGCACTTAGACTCCCCATTACAGAAACTGGATTATTGTGTTGTTTTGTTTTGGGGTTTTGCTTTGTTTTTTCAATTCCAACACCTGACTGCCTGTGATCTCAAAGCCAGCTTCTACCTGGCTTTTGAAGCCGCCCTTCAAAGCTATGCCACCAGTTTCCTTGCTTGCTATTTTCAGACTTTACTCTAGTCAAGAAAATTCACTCACCGTGCCCTGCTTCTCACTACCTTTGCGACCATTTTGATTTTCTTAACTACTATCTCCTTCCTTCTCCCACCTTCCCTCACAGTCCCATCAAGTGGAAAGGAACATTAGACTTCATCCAGTCAACCTCTTTATTGTGCAGGTAAAGAAACTGAGGCCTAAATTGGGAAAAGAACCTGCATATAAGGTCACAAGGCTACTTACTTGGTGGTACAGTCTCCTGATTCCTATATTCAGTCTTCATTCCATGATGCCTCTGACTCAGAACCTTGTCTAAGTGATGTGCAAATAGCCCAGCTCATGAGCATACTTCTTCCTGTGTTCCCCGGGTGCCTACATACTGTGCACTGTGTTAATTCACTTGACTTGTGTTATTCTCTGTATGCATCTCCATTTTTACTCTGTACACCCTCCAATCTGAGAGTGGATACATTGCTTTCTACTTCTTTCATATTATGAAATGCTTATGTGCAGTAATCAATGCTAATTGATCATTCAATAAAACTTGTTCACTGAACCCACATATGCCACTTTTTGTTTTCTTTTAGAAAACAGCCTAAGATAAAGCAAGGGCAGCTAGCTAGGTGGTGAAGTGGATAGAGGGCTGGGCCTAGAGTCAGGAAGACTTTTCTTCCTGAATTCAAATCTGGCCTCAGACACTTAGTAGCCATGTGACCCCGGGCAAGTCACTTAACCCTGTTTGCCTCAGTTACTCATCTGCAAATGAGCTAGAGAAGGAAATGGCAAACCACTCCAGTATCTTTGCTAAGAAAGGGTCACAAAGAGTCAGACACAACTGGAAAGGTGAAGGTCTCTATGTCAAGCATTAGATGTAGATAAAAGTACAAAGAATGAAACAATCCCTCCTCACTAATGTGCTTGCATTCTAATGGGAAATGGAGTGTTGTACATGAGGAACAGTTTGACTAGACCATAGTGTGTCATTACAAAGATTAATATGTAATTCTGAAATAGATGTTGGGACCAGGTTCTGGAAGACTTTAAATGCCAAAGAAAGGAAAAGGGACCCGAAAGGTATCAGGGAGCTAAAGGAGTTAATTGGGTAAGGAGTGACAAGATGAGGCCTTTGCTTTAGGAAAATCATTTTGGCAGCTTTGTGGAGAAAGAATTGGAGGAGAGATTGGTTGCAGTAGTCTAGGCATAAGGTGGGGTCTGTACCAGGGTTCTGGTCATGTGAGTAGAGGGAAGAAGTAACTTTGAGAGATGTTGTGGGAAAAGGGCTGGCGATATTTGGCAACTGAAATGTAGGGTAAGAGTGAAAATTTAAGGATGACATTGAGTTTGTAAAACCAGATACTGGAAGGATAGCAGTGATCTCAACAGTCATTAGGAAGCCTGAAAAAGGAATAGATAGTGGCAAAGTGGAGGAGGGGGAGTAAAAATAAAGAGTACAGTTTGGAGACGATTTGCATTTGAGATGAATCCAAGATATTAGGTTAGAGATATTCAAGAAGCAATTGATGGTAAGAAACCAGTGGTAGGTCAAGAAAGACTGGACATAAACCTAGATGTCATCTCCAGAGGCTTAATAATTGAACTCATTAAAGCTGATGAAGTTGGCAAAAGAGAGTATAGGAAAAACCTAGATGATAATATTTTTAAGCATCCTGTTGCAATTCATCAAAATAATATTTTAAGTGATTATACCAACACTCATGTGCCCTTGGCACACCCATGGCACAAAATGAGCAATAATCCATTAAAGAGAATTAAGAAAGAGAAGTGAGACAGGTAAAAAAAAGAACCAGAAGAGAACAGTTCATGAAAATCCCAAGAGAATATCCAAGAGAAAAAGGTGGCCAGCTTGTGCTTGAGGGAGATCAAAAAGGGATGAGGATTAAGAAGAGGCTATTAGATTAGGGCAGCCATAATCTTTTATTTATTTTATTAATTTGTTATTGAAGTTTGGATTTAGTCAAAGAGCCACACTTGAGAACCTAGAGGTTCTCACCTCTAGGGTTTTGTTTTTTTTCCCACCTCTGAATTGGGCAATTAAAAGATCTTTAGTGACTCTAGGTAGAGAGGAATTTCAGTTAAAGATAAAATAACTTCAGATAAAGTCAAAAGTCAGATTTCACAGGGTTTAAAGTCAAGTGAGAGGAGAACATTTTTTTAAAACAGTTTGAGAAAGTGATAAGAGACTCAGGATGCCAGCTTGCAGGGATCATAGGATACAGTCAATTTTTGAGGATGCTGGAGACTCGTATAATGGTATCACAATTACCCTTTTCAGCATAAAGTTTTTCTTTAAAATATTAATTTAATACTGCTATTCCACATCACGTTGAATCCCATTATGTCTTCTTTTTCAAAAAGAGATTACCTTTTCATAATGTCCGTACTTCCTGATTGCTAAGGTCAGTTTTGCAAAAGGTAAATTTTAAATCCATAGACAATTATTTAAGATATTTATGAAATTCATTGTATTTATGAGAGAGAAAAACAAGTTGTTTAACAAAAAAAAAAGTTACCAAATTTACAGCGTCATGTGGATTTAAATACCGTTAAGAATCATAGAGACAGGGCGGCTAGGTGGCGCAGTGAGTAGAGTGGCCTGCCCTGGGGTCAGAAGGACCTGAGTTCAGATCCAGCTGTAGACACTTAACACACACAAACAAAAATACCTAGCCTTGTGACCTTGGGCAAGTTACTTAACCCCAACTGCCCTCCAAAAAAAAGAAGAAGAAAGAATCATAGAGACAGAGAGAAAATGAAATATTCCATTGAGATTTTTTTGGAAGCCATTTTACCTGTAGAATCTTCTTTGTGACTATTTCTAGATTGCATGCTACCTACATATTTCAATATAGCCAAAACACTCTCCAGAGAAGTTCTATTTCAGTTCTAGATAGAAAGAAAATTTGACCACTGTCCTCTAAGTACAGAATACTTGTGACTTCTTTTTTGTGCAGTGGGTCAATAGCACAAATCTTCTCATTCCAATTTTGAGTCATTCGAATCTTCAGAAGGATAGGCTGAGCTGTCTACTCTATTTCCTTCTGTTAAAAAGAAAATCTTTGTTTTAGCCTTTGCCCTCAATAATGAAACAAACTCAGAGAAAATTTAAAAGAGTTTGTTAAGTACCTCAAGGCAACTAGGCATTGAGAGAGGCCAGGATACAATTTCAGATCACCTGCTGCTTTTATAGAGGACTTTTTATAATATGGGCAAAGCACCTTTTTTTTCAATTAAATAAATATTAGATTTATTTGGCTGTAGACTCCTTGTGTCTGCTTTTTAAAAATTTAAATAGTATTTAATTTTTTCCCCAATTACATATCAGGAAAAATGTTTAGCAATAAGATTTTTAGTTCCAATTTTTTCTCCCTCCCTCTTTCCCCTCCCCTTTTCTGAAAACTGGAGACAATTTGATATAGTTTATATACGTGCTATCATGTAAAGCGTATTTCCATATTCTTCCCTATTGTGGAATAAAAAACAGGTCAAAAGGAAATAAAACCATGAGAAAGAATAAAGTAAATTTTTAAAAGATGCTTCGATCTGCATTCTAAGGCCATCAGTTCTTTATGTAGATATGGATGGCCTTTTTCTTCATAAGTCCTTTGTACTTGTCTTGGATCTTTATGCTGCTGAGAAGAGCTGAGGCATTCATAGTTGATCATCACATGATGTTGCTGATGTTTATGTGTACAACGTTTTCCTAGTTCTGCTCATTTCACTCAAGAGCAAAGCAATCTTGATAGACACACATTTCCAAAAGGAGATGGGCCATTACATCTCAGCTCCTCCTGCACTGCTACACCATAGGGAAAGGAGATTATCTAGAGATAAGGGAGACCAGATGAAAGTGTGGCTACCTGCTGAGCAGCAGAGGACAAGGAGATGGGATCAAAGAATATGCCACCTCTCCCAAAAGACATGTTGACAGCTGAAGACAAGCAAGACTGGAAACAACGGCATTACCTGGACTGACTCCACGCAAATTTCTGCCTTGTGATGTAGCACCCCATTTAGACATATCACTTCTGTCTCCTCAAATGCAACTTTCCAAACTCTGTTGCCTGTAAATATGGGAGCTGTTTTGGGGATCAGTTCTTTGTACCAAGGAAGACACTTTAAATATCAACAGCACACAGTCCCTATGAGGACACACAAGAGAAAACCCACAAACAGATACTTTAACTAATGAAAAGTTCTGCGCCAGTGATTCTGTGGGTCTTCAGATTGGACAGCACCCACTTTCACTACCCTTTTATCACAGTTTCCTTACATGAGATGTTAGACCCTTGACAAGAAAGGCAGCTTGAGACCAAAGGAAAGGCCTCTGCATAATCACAATGGACAACTCACAAACAGCAAACATGCAATACAAGGGGCCTCAGTCCCTATAATAGCATCAGTTCAAGAAGAAATTATAGCAGCTTACCAGATCAGTAACAAATAGGTCCATAACAATGCATAACTAACATAAGCAAAGTTATAGTAGGTGAATAAACTCAATCTGCCAGCATCTTAAGGGATGTCTAGTCCTTTCACAGAGTCTACGATCTTTAGGGTTCTGGCTAACTCTTTCTGTACATCTCTCAAACATCTGTGTATGGATCAGGGCAAGTCTGTGGAGGCATTTTCTCAACCATCTCTAGGCTCCAGGTCACTTTTGTAGACTCTAGATAATGCTGCTAAATCCTGTTACTGATATGACTTTGTGTAATTTAATAAATAATGTGACAAAATCCTAATCAGATTATTTTTTCAAATTAGCTCATGTGGTGAAAACTCATTTAGACCTTATACCTCTACTATTCTCAGAAGGGATCCTTTAGGTCCTGACTTGAAAAATTAATATTTCTGTCTCTTAATATTATCACATAGATACTTCAAAATGTGAAAAAGACATGATTTTAAAATTCTTGAATATTATTAATGCAATTTTTATGTAAAACCCTTAATCCAAATATTTTGAGAGCTTGTTTCTAAAATATACTCAAATCCTGTGTGTCCCATTTTGAAACATTTTAGAAGCTGTTCATATACATATGTGTGTGCATGCTTACATACATACATATATATATCTATATATCTAAGGAGTAGGTTATATATATATATACACATATACATATACATATATATACATATATATGTGTATATATATACATATATATATGTATATATATAACCTACTCCTTAGATTTCTAACAGCTTAATCTTGTTGCTTTACTCAAAGTTCATTACTCTAGTAATTTTTTAAAAAATATGTTTATATCTTTTTCCTATCCCTCTTTTAATCCCTTTCTTAGGATCTATAAATTATTCTCATCTCATCCTGAAAGAATGAGCTACTTCAAGTGTCCAATCTGATACATGAATATCAACCTGTTAGCAAGGGGACAGCCAGCCCAAGAACTCACTTACCTAGTTACATAAGCTATGAAGTTAACCACAAATTAAAATTAGATTAAGAATAGGAAGGTGGGGGCGGCTAGATGGCACAGTGAGTAAGAGCGCCGGCCTCGGAGTTGGGATGACCCGAGATCGGATCCGGCCTCAGAAAATGAGCACCCACACATAAATAATGACTGGCCATGTAACTTTGAGCAAGTTACTTAACCCCAATTACTTAAAAAAAAATTAAAAAAAAATAGGAAGGTGTTTCATGCTTGAGTATTACTATAGTAACTGAGATGTTTTAGTATTAATCTATTAATTAATAGGTTTAGTCTTGCAATGATAAAAGTCCACTGTTCACTTGCCATGGTTATAGAAATTTGCCATTAAAGGAATGGAAGGACAATGTTAGCACTGCCCTTTCAAGGGCACAGACTAATCTGTCATAAGCTCTACTAGAGCAGGGGTGGGGTTGGGGGAGAAATCAGGACTCCATTAGCTTAATTTGATTTCAGGCATGAGTCATAGTCAATAGCCAATCAAGTAGCAAAGTCCCACATTTATTCACAGGGTATTTTATAGCCAGGCTCAGAATTAACCAGGTGGGAAATTTTTGTGTTCAGAAAGGAAATAGCACAAAGGGAAAGTGAGTCAAGAGGATCTTACTTTTGCTTATGCAAAAGTCTTCCTCTCAACTTTTCCCAAGGACAGATATCCACTCATAGCAATACTCAGTCTACACTCCCTTTGGGCAGCACATAGCATTATCCATGAATGGAAGACTATTGGGTTTAATAACATTCCAGACAATCATAACTAAAATCAAAACTCACTAGAATATCAAATTATTATCCTAAGAGATTTTACCTCAAAAAGCAATTTCACTAATCACAGATTAGGGCTCAGTACAGTTATTTCTCTCATATTGTTGCAATAACAGTTAACAGTAAAAGTTTTTCAGGATACATACACACATATATGTATATATGTATATGTGTATATATATATACATATATTTCTTTTCCCTCTAGTTTAAACACATCCTGGTGTAAAAAAAAATCAGTCCTTAGGAATTAAGAAAACAATCACATTCTGGAATTCCACATAGATATCATGTATATGATAGTTTTCTTGAAATCTACCCCCCTCCAAAACACACACACACACACACACACACACACACACACACAATTTACTGTAAGCCTCCAAAAGAATAAATATCCATCTCATACAGCAAAAGGCAAAAATAAGTCTTTAAAACTAAAGTCTGGTGGAACTAAGTTGGCTCAAGATGTAACTTCAATAAATACCATTCTGGGTATAATTCCATAATTTCCATAATCACAAAATGTCATGTAAATCATTTCTATATTGTAGTATATGGTATATTGCTTGTAAGCAACTTGTAAGTCTCCCACACATACACACATTTTGGTGTGAGTGTGGTGAAAGAAGGGCTCCCAGCGTTTTCAGTTTCTCTTATTGTATTTTTTCAGTCATATCCAACTGTCTGTGACCCTGTTTCAGATTTTCTTGGCAAAGACACTGAAGTGGTTTGGCATGTCCTTCTCCATCTCATCTTTTATAGATGGGGAACTGAGGCAAACAGGGTTAAGTGACTTTACCCAGGGTCACCCAGGTAGTAAGTATCTGAAACTGAATTTGAACTCAGGCCCTCCTAACTCTAGGGTCAGTGCTCTATCCACTGTACAACCTAGCTCTCTGTTTTTTTAGTAAACTAATTTATATTTTAGAGTTTCAAAACATTTAGCAACTTATTTCACAGGGCTGATAAGATTTTGTGACCTTTCCCAAGAAGAAGGCCTCAAGGAACCTGGAAAATTTACAGATAAGGAGATTTTGCAAGATTGAGTCTCTCTTTTTTTGTACTTTTCCCACACAGTAAGTAGTTATTATTCTTCCTTTAAAGCAAAACATATACAATGAAATACTTGATAGGTTTTTAACATTATGCCAACAGACTTTAATAATGATAATTTCACAGCATCCATATCAAAAGAGGAGTTAATTTTCTAATGATGCAATTGCATCATTCTCTTAACAGCATTTTTTATACAAGGAATGGTTTCCCAAATTCACAATACAAGAAAATTTTGCAACATAATAACATACTCAATATTATGAATTTAAAACATGGAATAAAACTTATTACCAATCAAATGATATCACTGAATTTGAATGTATCTCCAAAATACCTTATATAGGAAATCACTTAATTCATCTTATCACTTTTGGCATTCTATACTGATTACACTCAAGACCAATATACAATAATTTTGAACCAATTATACTTTTAAAAACCCCCACATTTTTGCAGATTCTAAACACATTGCCTTAATTGTCTTTTCATTAAGGCCTAATTTATTTATAAAGGGTCAAAGATCACAATTATCTTAACAGAGAACATATCTCAACTAAAGTTAGACTAGAATAAATTCAATCACATCTGGATCTTGGGGAATGACCGAACAAGTTGTGGTATATGAATGTAATGGAATACCACTGTGCTATAAGAAATGATGAGCAGTCAGACTTCAGAAAAACCTGGAAAGACTTACATGAACTGATGCTGAGTGAAGTGAGAACCAGGAGAACATCATACACAGTGACAGCATCATTGTGTGATGATCAACTTTGATAAGACTTAGTTCTTCTCAGCAAGACAATGATCTACAATTCCGTAAGACTCATGATGGAAAATGTTATCCACGTCCAGAGAAAGAAATATGGAGTCTAAATGCAGATCGAAGCATATTTTCTCTTTGTTTTTCCCTTTTGTTCTGATTCTTCTTTAACAATTTGACTAACGTGGGAATGTTTAATATGGCTGCACATGGATAGTCTATATCATATTGCATGCTGTGTTGGGAAAGAGGAAGAGGAGGGAAGGAGAAAATAAATTTAGAACTCAAAATCTTATAAAGGTGACTATTGAAAACTATCTTTACGTGTAATTGGAAAAAAAACAAAATACTAAGTGGGGGGAATAAAAATAAAAAATAAAAGTATAGCTCAAATACTCAAAATTTTTTTGAAAACTTCAAACCCTTGACTTTGAAGCCCTCTGTTTACACTGTTAATGCAAACACACTACCACTTTCTTAGCTTTCTATCCATTTCCTCTTATCCCTACTTGTCTAAACTTTCTTTCTTCCTTTCTTTTATAACTTTCCAGTGAACTTAGATTAAACCCTTCTAATTTACCTAAACAATTCAAATTCTGCTGAATCATTTCAAACTGGTTTCTACAAACCAGGAGGGAGGAAAGAAAAATTAAAAAAAAATCCTTCTTTTTCCTTATTGTCTTTATCTCTACTTTCTTCAACCAGATGGGGACTATGGAGGCAGAAAGACTCTTGGTTTTCCTCCTTATCTCACACTGAGTTCGATCAAGAGACAGTGAGAGTTAATAGAACTGTTTTGAGATTTTGTTAGTCTCCCTGCACCTAAGATGTTGCCTTTCTGTGTTCTCTCATGGAAGCTCGGTGATGGGTGATGAGGTGTTCTACTTCAGCTTCCCCAAAGACATCTCTGCTTCTCAACCACCTCCATCTTCCAGTTGTTGTCAATATTTAACCCCATTATCCACAACAGGGCCTGGGCCCAGGAGATGTGGGGGTTGGTGGCTTCCTCATGGGCCCCTTTTCAGTTTTCTAAATCTCCCTTTTCCTTCTTTAATTCCCTTCTCCTAAGTCTCTTTCTCAGAGGGTATTCTGGTCTTAGTTGTATTGACAATGAGAGCAATTTTGGTTTCAAATTTCCCTCTCTCAACACCACTAAAATTCCATTTTTGCCTAGGTTATTAATCTTTGAATCTTGTTTAGTATTCATATCTAGTTGACTATAATTCTCAAGGTCCCATCCTTTATCTGGCCAATTTTTTTTCTTTTTTCTTTTCTTTTTTTAAAACTCCACAACTTTCCCAATCCAAGGTGTGAAGTTCATCAGACACAATTTGGCAAGATCCTCAGACCCAAGCTTTAGTAGTTTGTCTACTGAAGTAAGAAGACTAGCCCCACTTGATGCTATCAAGAATACTGTTATTCTCTTGCAAATGAGGGACACACACACACACACACACACACACACACACACACACACAGAGCAAGTTTCTTTTTTACCCTCCCTTTTCCAAGCATCTTCCTCTTCTGTTCTTCATGAAAAAAATAACAGGGGGGAAAAACAATAAAAATTTGGATTTGAGACCTGTTTCTCCTTATCCTACCTGAGTTTTGGGAGATAAATTCTCTGATCACCTCACAGCTGACCGACCAGCAGGATTAATCTTTCTCTCCTCTTCAAGGGACAAAGACCCAGTTTTGGGGCTAAAGGAGTCAGAATGGAATTCCCCAGTAAGAAGCTCCCTGATAAAGCATCCTCCTGGTTGAACTTGCCAAATTGTTAAAAGAAAGTCTTTGAGCCTTTGCTCTCAATAATGAAACAAACTCAGGTGGAGAAAATTAAAAGGAATTTACTAAGCACTTTGAGGCAACTAGGCACTGAGAGAGGCCAGGATAGTTTCAAACCACCCACTGCTTTTATGGACAACTTTTTTTAATAAGAGCAAAAGGATCCTGATAGGTACACATTTCCAAAAGGGGGTGAGCCATTGTGTCTTAGCTCCTACTCCTTTGCCACATCATAGGGAAATGAGATTAGAAGTAAGGGGGATGGAATGAAAGCCCATGTGTCTACCGGCTGACTAGCAGATAATACAAAGGACAAGGGGATGGTATCCAAGTATATGTCACCTTTCCCAAGAGACAGGTTGACAATTACCAGAAGACAAGCAAGACTGGAAACGATGAAGTCACTGGGACTGACAGCACAAATTTCAATATTTCCATAAGAGTGATAAATGAAAGGGAGAAAATACCCAAAGAATTCATTTGCTTAGGCTATCCTTCAATGGGAAAAGCTTATTTTGTGAATTAGGAAAGTTCTAAGTTTGAAGTTCACATAACTCATCTCCCTCCTTCCTTCATGCTTACTAAAGATGTTTAACCTTTTCCCTCCTCACTTTTTAATCTCTTCTCTTTACCCAAAATTATGATGGACACATTTATGTCCTCTTCTGTTTTTAAACAAATTGACTGTAAATAGAACTCAGGTCTGGAGTAACCTGTAAACAGTTAAGCTGCTGGACCTCTGAATTCTCACCTTATTTATCTCTTATTTTTCCCCAGGATCTAGCATGATGCATTGTCCTGGTTTGTTTTTTTGTTTTTTTTTGTTTTTGTTGTTGTCCTTTGTTTGTTTTATGGTCCCAACCTTTCATCAGGGTAGGATTCTACCCTAAAATAGGCTGATAAATGGAGACCTAAAAGGGGCCTGAGAAGCCAGTTCTTCTAACTCCCTCATTTTATAGATGAGGAAGCTCAGGCTGAGGGAGATTAAGTAATTTACCTGAGGTCACACAGGTAGTAAGCATCAGAGGTTGGATTTGAATCAGATTCCAGGTTCTCCTTCCTCCCTGAGTTCTCTTTCCCCTTCACCATGCTGCCCCTAGATAAAGTATGGAAACATAAACAAGGCAATTCCTTAATTTCTCTACAACATGAAGACTATGAAAGCTGCAAGGACCCTTGAAAGGTCAGTGACTTCAAAGCCAGTTTCCAAACAAGATACTGCCTCTTCCACTGAGTTTAATGAAGTTTGTTGAAAGAATAAAAATATTTTCTTCTTTTCCTAATATTCACAATACAGAAAATGTTTATTCTCATCAAGTAAAATGATTTCAATGTACCTTAAGTGAAAGTAGGGGAAAGAGACTAGAATCTTAATGAATGAAGTGTTGTTTAGAAAAAAAAATGTGAAGAATTTACTGGATTTAAAACTTTCCCTCCAGACCAATGATCCTAATGCAATTCCACTATATGCAGGCATGGAAGGGGAGCCCCCCACTGGAGATAGCTAACCTAATTAAAGCCAGTATTCTTTGCCTTTCTTTTACGATTATTACTCAGCAATGATGTCTTATCTACCAGAAATAAGAAATATCCCTGACAAGTCATATGTCATTCCAGCAAAATGAGATTACAGGTTTTAGCCTCCAGCTGTGATCACTTCAGCTGGTTCCTCTGGTTTTATTGACATTCTAATCTTTAACCTTTTCTTCCTGGGCACTCTGGCTTGTTTGTTTTCCTTGACAATCTATTTCCCTGGAAGGCAAAACACTGAGTGGCACTGATGCTTTTGCTCTTTAGCTTGAATGTCTCATGGTTCATAGGCCTTGACACTGGGACATTACGCTGTATTAACTTTCTGTACCCTAATCTTCTTCTGAGCATAATATGCTGTGAGACTCTTGTCTAGACTCTAGACCACAGTAAATTGGCAGAATGGATAGATAGGTGAATGAATGAAAAAGTATTTATTAAGTACCTATTATATGTCAGGCCCTATGTAAGAACTGGGGAGACAAATATAAAAGCCATGTAGTCCCTGCCCTGATGGCACTTACATTATGACTTCTATAGCTAAGGAAATGAGTTTAGGTCTGGGGAATCACAGCAATGGTAAGTGGAGCCCTAGAAAAAGTATCTTGTCACCATTTCCACATCCTTTACAGAAGCAGTATCATTATTTTTTATTATTCTTACCAAAACCAAAGGTAAGAAGGAGAGAGAGAGAGAAGGGCAAGAGATCAAGTTGTCATTAAGAGGGGGGATGTGAAGTGTGGTCTGGGGCCCAATAGCTTGGCCCCAGGGTGGATAACAAAAACTCAGTATATTCACTTCCCCAAAGAGTGGGGCATGATCTCTTAAGGTCTGTTCTAGAGAACGTTGCTCCATACAGGGAGAGGGGGATAGCAATAGAGGAGATGGCAGCAAGATACCTGGAGTGAATGGGGTGTGAAATATAGTCATTCTGAACTCTGTACTTTGGAGAGTTCCAAATAGCCATGGGGACTAGGAAGCTGGAGATGGGTGGTGACAGAAGGAAGAATTTACCTTAAAAAAGGCCTAAGGCATTAATATCATTAATACACAATGCAGTCAGAATTGAATACACACACACACACACACACACACACACACACACACACACACATCTTCCTTTCCACCTATCTGGAGTTAGCTACTTGGTACCAGTAAGCTTAAGTGAAAGAGTCCATGTAAAATTGCAACCAGCATACAGTTTGTCAACATGGAATGAGGAGAATACATTCCAAGAGTCTGAGATAAGCTGCCTTCAATTATGGTCTCCAGAAAGTCAGGGGGTTAGGGAGTGGGAAACACCAATGTTACACTGGTAATTTGTGATTACTGAAATGGCCCTCATTTTTTTTTTCCAGAAGACCCAGAGCATGTTGTAATATTGAGTCACATCTCTTGAATGGACAATTGGGATGATATTGGAGACTGAGGTTAGCTTCCACATCCAAAGAAATATTTGATTTCCATTCCCCCATTCCATTTTGTTCCATTTCCAATTTCTGAGGTTCCTTTTTGGTTCTTCTGTACAAATCTCAAGGAAATAGTCATGGTTCTCATATAAGATATGGAAAACTATATTATATGGGAATATTTATATCTCTTGGGAGAGATTCTTCCCAATTCTGTATATCTCTAGGTTACAGGAGAAAGCTGAGAACTTGACCTGTGTTCGTTAAACCCCATGGGAACTTGCCTGATACTTGACCTCAGCCTGGGCTAGCTAATATTTAGAACCAAAGAACCCCAGAGCCTCAGAGTTCAAATGGACTTCAGAGATCAACTAATGTGACTTTTACCAAAGCAGGAATCCCCTTCTGAACATCATCAAGTGGTCTTCCAGCTACCATTTAATGATTTTTAATAATGTGCAGGAGAGTGTTTTTCTAAAACATTCTCTCTTCCTACTAACCTCAAAGGAGCAGCACATTCTCTCTTCCTACTAACCTCAAAGGAGCAGCAGAGAAGGAAAGCATTAACTGAAACCTGGCAACAAAACCCTTGTCCCTTCCTTCGATGAAATTCAACCAATATTTATTAACCATCAGCTGTGTTCAGAGTACTGTGGTAGGTGATAGGGAGAGATGAAAAATTCACTTCTTTTGTCTGATGGAAAAAATATCATCATTATCTTCCTCCTCTTCACCTCTTTCATTGATCAGTATCATCAATATCCCTATTATCTTCAATAGAAGCATCATTGTATTAGGACCAGGTTTCCCCTATTTGTCCAAAAGAGGGATTAATTTTCCCTAAAAAATAACAAAGCTGTCCCTGGGGTTTGATTATCTCTCCCCTTCCTTGATGCATTTTCTTGTTCATATAAGATCATAAAAAGTCCCACTCCCATGGCTATGGGGCTCGTTGAACTTGGTAGATATCTGAAGACCATCCAAGTGTATCACTCAAATAGCAACCATACCTGATAACCAGCTGAGTTTACATATGGAGATGAGGGGGGCCATGAACAGAGACTGTGTTAAATATGCTTGTTGCATATCCTTGCTCTGTTAGGGCAAAGCAAACCTTCTATTAACTGTTCCTAAACTAATAGGATGCTGATCTTAGGCTTGCTCCTAACCAATATTGTCATAATTATTTTGCCTGGAAATGAAGGAGGTGTTAATGGGTGTTAATGAAAAGTCAGTGACCATCCCCCAACTGGTCCATGCCAGCCTAGCTCAGGCCTCTCTTTACAGATTTTATGCCTTCCTGCATGTAAACACCCATTGTTCCTATAGAATCTATGGAAACCAAACTGCCAGCATTTCTCACAGCATTTAAGGATCCTTGGGGATATACCTTCTGCCTTTAAGCAGCCTTTCTCACAAATAAGATGAATAGTATTTACTAAGAAGCAGTGAACAGTGGCCTTCCCTTACCCTCCCTCCCTAACCATTCTTCCTAAAAAAAAAAAGTAAAGGAAAAAATGGCACTCCCACTATCCTAGGGATATTATCCAAGACCCCAATCAATAAAACTTCGGTGGGCTAAAGAGTTTGAGCACACTATCCAAGTGACTTTTGAAAGTTTTGAAATGTGGCTAAGAGGATTTGTGTAAAAACTGGGTATTTTGCTTAAAACTATTTCATACATAGAAATTTTTGTTGTTGCTTTTAAAATATTTTTTTTTATTTTTTATTCTTTGTGGTTTTTTGTTTTTGTTTCCAGGCTTCTATCCACACCTGAAGTGTTTTGCATGCCACTAAATATGTGGAACAAATGGTCACCCCAAACTGATAAACTGATGAGTAGAGTTTAGTTTATTCTAGAGCTTCTTGGGGTGGAGAGATACTTGTAGTTCAGGGCACTCTGTGAGAAATCCATGAAAAAGACTGAAAGCTATAGACATGTAGAGAAATCTAGCACCTCAACATGTCCCTAATTTCTAGCTAGTCTTTTTAGAGATTTTGGAGAGAGAATCTCCCTTTGGGTGAGATTGGGAACTTTCAGTTGAACTGAGGTCTTATCCTGCTTCTGTCTAAAGAACATAGTCACTCTTGTGTATTTTCTGGCATATTTAATCTGCATCATTTCAATTTCAGCCTGAGTTCTTTGCTTGAATCAGTGGTTTTACTAGTATAACCCCAGTTCCAAAGTCCATTGGTATGACACTCCATCCTCACTGGTGGAGATCAGCATCCTTCCTGGACTTGTGAGAGGGGCTGGGAGGAGTTGGCAAGAAGAGGACTGAGGAAAGCCTGTTGGTTCTCTTCAAGTTTCAAGTCTTTTTTGGACTAAAGATGCTTCTGGCTTCCAGATTTTGAAGAGAAGATGGAAAAGAACAATCCCACTTTAGGCTGATGAAGGAAAAGCTACCAGGAAAACATGAGAGGTACTGGCCTTCTCTGTCATGTCCCTATCGACAACTTGCTACACTAAAGACTTCAGGAAGCTTCCCTTTGGGTGAGATCTAGGCCTCTCTCTCTCTCTCTCTCTCTCTCTCTCTCTCTCTCTCTCTCTCTCTCTCTCTCTCTCTCTCTCTCTCCTTGTTCCCAATGGGAGAACTCCTTCAATCTGTTTTGCCCAGCATGTAGTCTCATACATACACTTTCTCTGATTTCTGTTTTTGCTACTGATTTGGATAAGTGGGTTTCTTGGCTAATTGCTATGAGTGTGTTCGTTGTAAAACTGGTATCTGGTGGGAAAGGAGTCAAACCTCAGATAAAGCTTGGGGTCCTGCTTCCCCCATTAGTGAAATAGATATATTATATATAACCTATAGATAGATTATATTAGACCTGAAAATCACATCCTCTAGGGTCTAGACTAATATTTAAATGAACAAATTAATACTAATTCTAGGTAACTCAGTATCCTTTCTCTCTGAGGAAAACAGAATGGTGTCTCTGGCCCCAACTTCCAAATTCCCTTCCTGGAAGGAATTAGTCTCCCTTGGAAAAGTATAGTGGAAGAATAGGCTATAAATATCTATTCTGCCTCTGTTCAAGCCACACAATACTCCCTTGCTACATGAGGTAGACAGCCCTTGCCGTACTTGCTATTTCTTATTTATGATGGTCTCATGTAACCAACAATTGCTGGGAAAGGGCTAAATTGTTTAGTGTAAGCTGAGTGATATCCTTCCCCTTAAGAGTGATCAGGAAAGTAACTTTGTTTTGAACTCCCCAAAATATGCCCCCTAGACCACAGATATTTGAGGGAAATGGATATAAATTTAGCTCTGTACCTCTTTTGAAGATCCAAGAGAAAAAGCAGGCATCTAGCTAGGGACCTTCTCCTGCTCCCCTCAGAGTAGAAATGGCAACGAGAGGCTTTAGTAAGCTTAAAATATAACTAAGATGGTTGGAACATGCTGCCTACCCATGATATCTCTCCAAGCTACTGCCTGCAAGCTTCACTTATGTGTAAAGGTATCCCATGTGGAAATGCATATCTTACACAGGGCACACACATCTTAGAAGTGGGGGAGGCTCATCCAAGATAAAATTGAACCGTTCATATTTGCAGAGAGATTTTCATTCAATACTTGAGTTACTGGAAGAGCTTGTGAAAGAGACAAATGTTAAATTTTCAATGTGAGCATTTATGCTTAGGCATTAGCAAATGCTACAAAATCAGGGTTTAATGTATTGTTTTGTTGACTGTCTCTAGACTTAAGAAAGTAAAAAAAATCTTTGATAATTCAGATTAAACTTAAAAGTACATTATGGAGTTGGTTTTTTCCTTTTGTTTTTGGGGAGCAATCTGTGAAACATTTATAATATACCACTGGTTATTGGGGGTCCTTAGGTTGGGGTCCAGTAGGGAAGACTTTACAAGTTATATTTTCTCTTCGTTTTCAGCTACAAATCTGCTGTACAGTCCTTTTGTGTGATGTGTTTCTCTTACAAGACAGAATAGTTCCTTTGGACGTAACATTTATATTTGTGCGTTTGTTGAATGTTAAGTACTGATATTTGCTCTGTTACTGAACCCTAGACAGATATTAGTATTCAGGCTAATGAGAAAAGTATAGACTTTGTTATAACTTAAGTGCTGGTGCCTAGCTGATAAATGTTTTGGGGTTTTTTTTCCCTTTATTAATCTGCCCCTCCCACTAGTCTCCTGTTTTCCCATAGTCCTTCTAAAAGCAATTATTTTCTTTTTTGTCATCTTCACCAACCTGATGAATGTGATGTAGAACCTCAGAAGTGTTTTAATTTTCATTTCTCTAATTATTATTGAATTGGGGGAATTTTTATATGGTTGTGAATACATTTAATTTCTTACCTTAAAAATTGCCTGTTCGTAGGTTTTTGTTTTGTTTTGTTTTTTTCCCCATTTATCTCTTTGGAGAATGGTTCTTAGTCTTAAAAATTTGAATCAATTCCTCATGTATCTTGAAAATGAGACGTTTATCACAGAAATTTGTAAAGATTTTTCCTAATCATTTTTATTCTAATCTTGCTATGTGTAATTTGTTTTGCAAAGCTTTTGAAGTTTTACGTAATAAAAATTATCCAGTTTACCCTATGTGCTGCTCACTATCACTCTCTGGAGAAACGAGAGCTAAAAGACTGATGGTGTTTTCTAAGTGGGATTTCAAAAAAAATATACATGTTTTTCAGCACCACGTGGAATGTTTACAAAAACTTTGCACATATGAGGGCACAGAGATATTTCAAAAAATTCAAAAGGGCAGAAATGGTAAACACATAATTTATAAAACTTAATGCAGTAAAAACAGAACTCAGATGAGGAAGCAAAAACAAAAGCACAAAAGAAGAACAAACTCAAATGGAGGCTTAATAGTGAAATTCTGAATAATGAGTGGGTTACTGATCGAATCACAGAAACAATGAATAATTATATGAAAGAAAATTATAATGATGAAACAACATACCAAAATTTCTGAGATTCAACTGAAGCAATCAGCAAGGGAAAAATAAATCATCTCCTTACCAATCTACATTTAAAAGAAATAGAAAAGGAGAGGATTGATGAACTGAATATGCATTTAGGAAACTAAAAAATAAAATTAAAATAAGCAAAAAGGTGAGATATTAAATCTTAGAGGAGAAATAAATAAACTATAAAAACCAAAATGATTATAAAAATGACAAAACTAAAAGGCAATCTTTGAAAACATTAATAAAATTGATAATTCTAGGCAATCAGATTAAAAAGGAGGAAAAATTAAATAAAAAATTGACTGTGAAAATTATAAACTTTATATTGGTATTATAGTAATAATGATAGGACTCCAACTAGAGTCATTTTGACTAAGTGGTTCTAATACCCATAGAAGCATATAGGCAGACAAATTCTGAGAATGTACAAAAATATTTATAGATCTTTTTTGAGGTAGCAAAGTATTAGAACCTGACACATTATGGTATATAAATGTAATGGAATAGAATTGTACTGTAAGAAATGGTAAAAAAAAAGATGATTTCAGTGATTCTTCAGAAGACTTATATGAACTGAGGCAGGATGAAGTGAATAGAACCAAAAGAAAAATTTATACAAAGGCAGCAATGTGGTAAAGAAAATAACAAAAAAACCTTCACACCCTGAAAAGTGGCAAAGATAACAAATTATGTTGTATAGGCTGTGAGAAGAGAGATAGGCACACTAGTTGGTGGAGTTGTGAATCACTATAATCATTTTGGAAATCAATTTGGTATTATAAAAAACAAATGACCAAAATGTTCATAGTCTTTGACCCAGCAATTTCATTACCATACTTGTACTACCAAGGAGATCATGGATAATACAACCGTGTGTGTGTGTGTGTGTGTGTGTGTGTGTGTGTGTGTATGTGTACATACAAACAATATGTATGTATATATGCACACATATATAAATATATATTGTGTGTGTACACACACACACACATATATACATATATAAACATAGAGAGACAGAGTTGAAAATATATGAGAAGACACTTATATTATTATATATTATATTATACATTATACATATATTTTAATTGTATATGTTTTCAAACTTTTTCATTATGTTAATTAGATATTTTGATAGTTTTCTCTTTTAAATTTATCTTTAAAAATGCCATTGTTTAAATATATGATGACACTCTGACAGAGGAAAGTGGGATGGATATTAGGGGAAATGATTGTGTTAAAAAAAAAAAAAGATGTCAGTGAAAAACAGAAAAAAGCAAAAAAAGTTAATGAAATTACGAGGGTCCCTTCTTTTTTATTATTGCAAAAAATTATATAATATTGGAAATAATTGTTATTTGAATGTTTGTTATAATTCACTTATAAATTCATCTAGTTCTGGAGTTTTTCTTTGGGAATTTATTCGTGGCTTCTTCAATTTGTTTCTTAGATATTATATTACTTAAATATTCAACTTCTTTTGTCAATTTAGGTATTATGTATTTTTTTTTAAATTAATTTATTAGTTTAGTTTCAGTTAACAAGATTCAATTCCATAGTTCCTTGATTTTCAGATTTCCTTTACTTCCCTCCCCCCTCCCCTCATGACGTCATATAGTACAGTATAGGGTCTGCAAATGCATTCATATTAAACATTATTCCAATTACAAAGGCATATTGTACTAGGTGGGATGAAAGATGGTAAGGAAGAAGTAAAACCAAACAATGAGAAGAACAAGATCATTTAGTTTGCTTCCATCAGGATTCAGGCTCAGTTCTTTCTAGTTATATCTCTGGATGGCGCATTTCTCACTTTCTTGAGTCATTCGGGATTAACTTATATCACTGCATTGCTGAAAAGAGTCCAGTCTGTCATAGTTGGTCGTCACAGATACGGTATGTCTGTGATTGTATACAAATTTCTTCTGATTCTACTCTTCTCGCTCAGCATCAGTTTGTATAAGTCTCTCCAGGTAATTATGAAATCCGTCACCTCCTCGTTTCTTATAGCACAATAAAATTCCATTACATTCATATACCACAACTTGTTTAGCCATTCCCCAATTGATGGGCACCCCTTTAGTTTCCAATTCTTTGCAACCACAAAAAGGGCTGCTAAAAATATTTTTGTACATATGGTTCTTCCTCCCACTACTATGATCTCTTTGGGATATAACCCTAGGAGTGGTATGGCTGGGTCAAAGGGTATGAAATTATTTATAATCCTTTGGGCATAATTCCAGATTGCTCTCCAGAATGGTTGGATAAGTTCACAACTCCACCAGCAATGTATTAGCGTTCCAATTTGCCCACATCCTCTCCAGCATTTGTCACTTTCTTGTTTTGTCATCTTAGCCAATCTGACTGGAGAGATGTGGTATCTCAGAGTTGTTTTGATTTGCATTTCTCTAATTAATAGTGATTTAGAGCATTTCTTCATATGCTTATAGATATCTTTAATTTCTTTCTCTGAAAACTTCCTATTCATATCCTTTGACCATTTCTCAATTGGGGAATGACTTGTATTCATATAGATTTGGCTCAATTCTCTATAAATTTTAGAAATGAGTCCTTTATCAGAGACACAGGTTGTAAAAATTCTTTCCCAATTTCCCACCTCCCTCTTGATCTTGGTTACATTGGCTTTGTTTGTGCAGAAGCTTTTCAATTTAATGTAATCAAAGTTATCCATTTTGCATTTCATAATGCTCTCTAATTCTTGTTTGGTCCTAAAATCTTCGCCTCTCCACAGATCTGTCAGGTAAACTATTCCTTGCTTTCCCAAATTGCTTACAGTATCATCCTTTACACCTAGATCATGCACCCATTTAGACTTGATTTTGGTATATGGTGTTAGATAGTGATCTATGCCCAGTTTCTGCCATACTGTATTCCAGTTTTCCCAGCAGTTTTTGTCAAATAGTGCATTCTTATCCCAAAAACTGGGGTCTTTGGGTTTATCGAACAATAGATTGCTATATTCATTAACTGCTGGGTCTCCTGCACCTAATCTATTCCATTGATCCACTACTCTACACCTCTGCCAGTACCAAGCAGTTTTGATGACTGCTGCTGTATAATACAGATTAAGATCTGGCATAGCTAGTCCACCTTCCCTAGCATTTCTTTTCATTAATTCCCTTGATATTCTAGACCGTTTGTTTTTCCAAATAAATTTTGTTATTATTTTGTCTAACTCTAGAAAGTAGTTTTTTGGTAAATTGATTGGTATGGCACTAAATATATAGTTTAGTTTGGGTAAAATTGTCATTTTTATTATATTAGCTCGACCCAGCCACGAGCAATTGATATTTTTCCAACTATTTAGATCTGTTTTTATTTGTGTGAGAAGTGTTTTGTAGTTTTGATCATATAGATTCTGGGTTTGTTTTGGCAAGTAGATTCCCAAATATTTTATAATGTCTACAGTGACTTTAAATGGGATTTCTCTTTCTATCTCTTGCTGTTGAGTTTCATTAGAGATGTACAAGAATGCTGAGGATTTATGTGGGTTTATTTTATATCCTGCAACTTTGCCAAATTTATTTATTGTCTCAAGTAATTTTTTACTTGATTCTCTAGGATTCTCTAAGTATATCATCATATCATCTGCAAAGAGTGACAGCTTGGTCACTTCTTTGCCTAATTTGATTCCTTTGATTTCTTTTTCTTCTCTAATTGCTACTGCTAACGTTTCAAGTACCAGATTGAATAAGAGGGGTGATAGTGGACACCCTTGTTTCACTCCTGATCTTATTGGAAAGGCTTCTAGTTTATCCCCATTGCATATAATACTTGCTGATGGTTTTAGATAGATGCTAGCAACTATTTTAAGGAAGGCTCCATTTATTCCTATACTTTCTAGTGTTTTTAATAGGAATGGATGTTGTACTTTGTCAAAAGCCTTTTCTGCATCTATTGAGATGATCATGTGGTTTTTGCTAGTTTTGTTGTTGATATGCTCAATTATATTGATGGTTTTCCTAATATTAAACCATCCTTGCATTCCTGGAATGAATCCTACCTGATCAGGGTGTATTATTTTTGTGATAAGTTGTTGGAGTCTTTTGGCTAATATTTTATTTAGAATTTTTGCGTCTAAATTCATGAGGGAGATTGGTCTATAATTTTCTTTCTCTGTTTTATCTCTTCCTGATTTAGGAATCAGTACCATATTTGTGTCATAGAAAGAGTTTGGTAGGACTCCTTCTTCACTAATTTTCCCAAATAGTTTGTAGAGTATTGGAATCAATTGTTCTTTAAATGTTTGATAGAATTCACTAGTGAACCCATCTGGCCCTGGAGATTTTTTCCTAGGGAGTTCATTGATGGCTTGTTTGATTTCTTTTTCTGAGATGGGGTTATTTAGGTAATTCACTTCCTCTTCAGTTAATCTGGGCAACTTGTGATTTTGTAAATATTCATCCATTTCACTAAGATTGTCATATTTATGTGCATACAATTGGGAAAAATAATTCCTCATTATTTTTTTGATTTCCTCTTCATTGGAGGTAGATTCACCCTTTTTATTTTTGATACTCATAATTTGGTTTTCTTCTTTCTTTTTTTTTATCATATTGACTAAGGGTCTATCAATTTTGTTGATTTTTTCATAAAACCAGCTCTTGGTTTTATTTATTAATTCAATGGTTTTCTTAATTTCAATTTTATTAATCTCACCTTTGGTTTTCAGTATTTCTAATTTAGTACTAAATTGGGGATTTTCAATTTGTTCTTTTTCTAGCTTTTTCAATTGCATGTCCAATTCACTGACCTCCCTTCTCTCTGCTTTAATTAAGTATGCACTCAGGGATATAAAACTTCCCCTGAGAACTGCCTTTAGTGCATCCCACAAATTTTGGTATGTTGTTTCATTATTATCATTCTCTTGAATGAAATTATTGATTGTTTCTATAATTTCTTGTTTGACCCACCAATTTTTTAGGATTAAATTGTTTAATTTCCAATTAGTTTTTAGTCTATCTTTCCATGGCCCTTTATTGCATATAATTTTTATTGCATCATGATCTGAGAATGATGCGCTTAATATTTCTGCCTTTCTGCACTGGATTGTGAGGTTTTTATGCCCTAGTACATGGTCTATTTTTGAGTATGTACCATGCACTGCTGAGAAGAAAGTAAATTCCTTTTTATCCCCATTCAGTTTTCTCCAGAGATCCATCATATCTAGTCTCTCTAAGATTCTATTCACCTCCTTAACTTCTTTCTTGTTTATTTTGAGGTTAGATTTATCGAGTTCAGAGAGGGGGAGATTAAGGTCCCCCACTAGTATAGTTTTGCTATCTATTTCTTCCTCTAATTCCTTTAACTTCTCCTCTAGGAATTTGGATGCTATACCACTTGGTGCATATATATTAAGTAGTGATATTGCTTCATTCTCAATGGTGCCTTTTAGTAGGATATAGTTTCCTTCCTTATCTCTTTTAATTAGATCTATTTTTGCTTTTGCTTTATCTGAGATAAGTATTGCTACCCCTGCTTTTTTTACTTTAGCTGAGGCATAATAAATTTTACTCCAACCTTTTACCTTTACCCTGTGGGTATCCCTTTGTTTCAAATGTGTTTCTTGAAGACAGCATATTGTAGGATTATGGTTTTTAATCCATTCTGCTATCCGCCTCTGTTTTATGGGAGAGTTCATCCCATTCACATTCACAGTAATGATGACTATCTGTCTCTTCCCTTCCATCCTATTCCCTCCCCTGTTTATGTTTTTGTTTATTCCTTCTCCCTTCCCCTCCTTGAAGTTTTCCCTTTTGACTGCCCCCTCCCTCAGTGTTCCCACCCAGTGACCCCCCTTCTTAACCTACCCTCTCCCCTTACTACTATTTCCCTCCCTTATAATCCCTCCCTTTAGTCTCCTCCTTTTCACCCCCCCTTACCCTCCCACTATCTATAGGACACAACAAATTTTTATACTTATCAGAGTAAATTACTCCCCGTTTGATTCCAAACCAATGAGAGTAAATTTCAAACAATGCTCCTCTCCCTCCCTCCAATTCCTCTATTTAATGAATTTATGTGTCTATTCACGTTAGATTCTTAAACTTCACTGATTAATTTGATCCTTCTTTGAACCAGAACCAGTGAGAATAGTGTTTAAATGATGTTCCTCTCCCTCTTACTTTCCCTTCTTCTATAGTGTGTTTTGATGCCTCTTCAGATGGCATATTTTACCTTTTCCTAGCTCATCCTTTCCTTTTTCCCATTACAATACCATTGATCCCCTTAATAGTCTTTTTTTTTTTTTAGACTCCATGTTAGTGCATTCATACCCACACCCTCTAAGTATAACCCTTTTGCAGGTCATGATAATCATAGAGATTTCAAATATTGACAGTTATCAGCTCCACATATAGGGATGTGAACATTTTGCTCTTGTTGCATCCCAGGTAATGAGCTTGTGTTTGTGGGTGTGGGTATGTGCACTTCTGCATGTGTGAGTCTATGTTACCCTTGTTTACCTTTTTATGTTCTTCTGGAGTCTTGTAATTGGAGATCAAATTTTCCATTGAGCTCTGGCTTTTTCATTAGGAAAGTCTGGAAGTCCCTTACTTCATTAAACGTCCATCTCCTTGCCTGAAAGATTATGCTCAGTTTTGCCGGGTAGTTAATCCTTGGTTGTAGTCCTAGCTCTCTTGCCCTACGAAATATCAAATTCCAGTCCCTCCGCTCTTTTAATGTAGAAGCTGCTAGGTCCTGTGTGATCCTAACTGTAGTTCCTCGATATTTGAATTGTTTCTTTTTGGCTGCTTGTAGAATTTTTTCTTTAATCTTATAATTCTGGAATTTGGCTACTATATTTCTTGGAGTTTTCAGTTTGGGATCTCTTTCAGGAGGAGTCCGGTGAATTCTATCAATAGCTATTTTATCTTCTGATTCCAGGACCTCAGGACAGTTTTCTTTGACAATCTCTTGGAGGATGTTGTCTAGACTGCTTTTCTCATCATGGCTTTCTGGTAGACCAATAATTCTTAGGTTGTCTCTCCTGGATCTGTTCTCTAGGTCAGTTATTTTTCCAGTGAGATATTTTACATTTTCTTGCAATTTTTCGATCATCTTGTTTTTTTCGATTGACTCCTGCTGCATCATAGAGTTCTGAGTTTCAGTTTGGTTGTATCTAATTTTTAGTGAATTATGGTCTTCAGTAAGTTTTTGAAGTTCCTTTTTTAGGGAGGTATTTTCTTTTTCCAAGTTGGTCATTGCCTCCCTGATTTGGTCTTTAAAATTTTTCTTAAGCTCCTCCAGGAATGCTATTTGGGCTTGAGACCAGATCATGTTTCCTTCTGTGGTCTCTGGTGTGGGCAGAGAGTCTATATTGTCCTGTGTGTTTTGTTGTTCTTGCCCTGCATAGTATGCTCGAATAGACTTTCTTGCCTTCCCCTTCTCCTTTTCAGCTTCCTTCCTTCCCATTGTGACTTCCTGTTTCTTAGTGTCTCAGGCTATGAGTTTGGGGCCTGATCCTTGACTTTGAATACCTCTGGGTGGCTAGTTTATGGCTAAGTCAGGGAAGTCAGTGAGGAATGTAGATGTGTAGGTGGGGATGAGTCTGACCACTTCAGATTTCTGCCTCTATACCCCTGGGCTATAAGTAGGCTTTTGTTGGTAAGGTGAGGTGGGGCTAGTTGGGTCCCCTCCCTCTCTTCTCTTCAAATTCCTGGCTGTCTCAGTTACACCCTTTCTTGGAGATTCTCAAGCCTGAGGCTATTTCCATTAACTTGGGATTTCAATCTGGGTGGGAGACTTATCTTTGGGTTTTCTGCTTCATGAAGGAGGGATGGGAGGATCGGAGCAGCTAGAATTTACTTTGCCATTCCAGCCCCTGTATCATACAGGCAGGCAGTTTCTAAATTTCCAGGCTGGGGGCTGAATGCAGCCTGAGAAGCCACTCTCTCCACTGGGGGCCCGACTCTCCTACCTGGCTCCAATGATCCGTTCCCTCTGCCAGATGACTGCGATTCGTCCTTGGTAAGTCTGCAGGCTGGGGCTTTTTCTCTCTCTGGTGTAGTCTGCTTGCCTGCTCTTAGGTCTGAGCTGTGCAGACCCCACACGCTCTGCGCTCGACCTGTGCGGACACTCTGGGCACCCTCCTGTGCTGGATTCTGCCACACTCTGTCTTCCACTGGGCTTTGTCACTCCGGAATCTGCTCAGATTTACCCTTTTGGACTTAGTGACAGAGGAGCTCAGCGAGGTTACTGCTTCCTTTCCGCCATCTTGGCTCCGCCTCCCGGTATTATGTATTTTTGCAAGTATTCACCTATATACTCTATGTTATAATTTTTGATATTATATTATCAGGAAAACTAGTTTCTGATAATTTACTTTTTTCTTAAACTGTTATGAGTTCTCCTTTTTCATTTTTTATATAATGTGGTTTTCCTCTATTTTTATAATCAGATTTCATAATTTTATCTGTTTTATTAGTTTTTTTTTTTTAAACATGATTTCCAATTTGTATTTCTCAGTGAGGAAGATCATGGGTTCTAATCCCACCTCTCACCCAGGCTGGTTTTGTGACTCCAGGCATGTCAGGGTCCTATGTAACTCTTAAAGACTGAACTGCAGAGCACATACTGGTCTTCATTGTTTGAGGGAATTCCCTCAGGTCGAATCTCTTCCACCAAACTAATCACAAGTCTGGTCCAAAAATGAATAAAATAATAAAACCAAAACCTTATTCATCTTATCCATTCTTTACTATAGTTCCCCATCACACTGACCTTTTCATTAATAATTAATGATGGAGATAGTATGCAAACAACTATTACGAACAAGCTAAATACAGGATAAACTGACAATAATCCACATAAGGAAGTTATTAGACTAATGAGAGATCAGGAAAAGTTTACTGTATAAAGTGGGAATTTAGCATGGGACCGAAGGAAGCCAGGGAAACCAGGAGGCAGAAATGAGGAGGGAGAGCATTCCAGGCATGAAGGACATCCAGAGAAAATGCTATGCATTTGGGAGATGGAGCATCTTGTTCCAGGAACAGTGAAAAGACCAGTGTCACTAAATGGAAGAGTTCATGGTGGGTTGTAAGGTCAGGTTGTGAAGGGCTTTGAGAGTCAAACTGAGGATTTCTTTTTAAAATAATAGCAATAATAACCATTTACATCATTTTAAGGTTTACAAAATGCTGCTACTTCTGCCCATCATGAAGCAATCAATTAATAAACAAAGTGCCTATTATGTGTCAGATACATACAAAGACAGCCTCTACCCTCAAGCAGCTTGCATTCTGTTGGACAAGACAATGTGTCATAGCACATCACAAAGATTATAAAAATAAAATATAAGGTAATCTCAGATAAAGAGGGGAAGGCACCAGGGAATTAGGGGATCATGATTTTACACCTCTTGCTATAGCTACCATGACTACTATGTATACTTGCAAAATGATGTATAGAATTGAGACCAGTAGTCCAGATAATTCTGATCAACAAACAGTTGTCTAAACCATCCAGATAACTGCCCAAAATAAGTGAAAGGTACAGGGGAACGGTCATTCAACTAATTCAGGTAGTTTTGACTTTCTGCTTTATTTTCTGCTCATTGACAAGACATCTGCATGTGACTTCTTCATAGAAATACAAGGAGAGTGACACATTTCTCTCTTCCCACTACCTAGGATCATAACATTAGAGTTGGAAAGACCTTACAGAGTAATCCAGCCACACGTTATTACTTCATACATTGGGAAAGCTAGACTCAGAGAAAGAAGAGGCTTGCCCAAGGCAGGAAGTTATAAAGCTAGGATTTGAACTCAGGTCCTCCAACTCCAAGCACAGCATTTGGAACGAATGCTGAAACTGCACCTAAATTTTGAAATATATGCATAGATTTTGTGGAGAAGGTGGGTGAATTTGTATACTATGAGTTTGGGAAAAACATCTGCCCCTAGGAAAGTAACCTCTGAGACCAAGGAAACAGAACTACAGGGCTATGTAAGGGGGCCATCAGGCTATATTTTATTCCTTCCTTTATTTTTTTTTTAAACAAATGCTTTATTAACTTCTGTTTTACATCATTCATTTCCGCCAGATTTTGAGTTACAATCCTTTTCCCCCCTAGTTTTTTTTTTAAAACAAAAGCTTTATTAACTTCTGATTTACATCATTCATTTCCGCCAGACTTTGAGTTACAATTTTTTTCCCCATTTTTCCCCTACCCACCACCCCAGAATAGCAGTCCCACAAGATATCCCCCTCATCCAATCTGTTCTCTCCCATATCTTCTCCATTCCCCCTTCGACTTTACCATTAGGGCAAGGTGAACCTCTGTGTCCCGAGGCCTGCACATCTTATCTCCCAAATACATGAAAAATAGTATTAATAATAGTATTTATGTATATTTGAAACATTTAATTTTAAAACTTTGAAATTGAGATCTGTTCCCTTCCTCCCTTGTTACCCATTCCCTCTGGGAAGATAAGCAATTCAGTATGTGTTGTACATGTATAGCTATGCAAAACATTACCATAGTAGATATATTGTAAAAGGCTGCTTATAATTCCCTCCCACCCATCCCACCCCCCACTTGGTCCATTCCCTACTTTGATCCTGACCCTCTTTGAAAGTGGGTACTTCCAACCTCCCCTCCCCCCAGAATGCCCTCCTCTTCACCATCCCCCCTCTCATCCCCCTTCCCACTACTCTCCTGCAGGGTAAGATATCCCATTTAGTAGGTATGTCATTTTCTCCCTGAGCCAAATTCAGTGAGAATATGGTTTTGCCTTTTTGCCTTCCTATTCTTCCCCTCCCCTGCAGCCACTTCCCCTTGCCTCTTCTACATGAGATAGTTTACCCTACCCTGTCTCTCCCCATCTCCTTTTGCCATTTTCCTCTCTTACCTCTTAATTTCACCCCTTAAGTATCATCCCTTCCCACCAAATTCGACCTGTGCCCTCTATCCATGTATACCTGTAAACATATATACACACATTCACATATGTATTCATATGCCCATATACCCTTCTTCAATTATTTTCATAATGAGAAAGGTTACATCAGTCACTGTTATTGTTTTTCCATGTAGGAATGAAAATAGTTCAACTTTGATAAGCTCCTTTTGATTTCTTTGCCCTGATTCCCTTCTCAAGCATCTCTTGCTTCTCATGTCTGAATGTCAAATTTTCTATTCAACTCTGTTTTTTTCCTCAAGAATGCTTGAAAGTCCTCTATTCCACTGAATGACCATATTTTACCCTGAAACAAAATATTCAGTTTTGCTGGGTAGGTGATTCTTGGTATTAATCCCAGCCCTTTTGCCCTCAGGAATATCATATTCCATGCCCTTCAATCCCTCAATGTAGAAGCTGCCAGGTCCTGTGCTATTCTGATTGTGTTTCCACAATATTGAAATTGTTTCTTCCTGGCTGCTTGTAGTATTTTCTCCTTGATCTGGGAAATCTGGAACCTGGCTATAATATTCCTGGGAGTTTTCTTTTTGGGATCTTTTTCAGGAGTTGATCACTGGATTCTTTCAACCTCTATTTCCCCCTCTGGGTCTAAAACATCAGGGTAATTTTCCTTGAGAATTTCTTGAAGGGTGATTTCTAGGTTCTTTCTTTGATCATGGCTTTCAGGTAGTCCAATAATTTTTAAATTATCTCTCCTGGATCTATTTTCCAGGTCAGTGGTTTTTCCCATGAGATATTTCACATTGCCTTCTATTCTTTCATTTGTTTGGGTCTGTTTAACAGCATCTTGATTTCTCATAAAGTCACTAGCTTCCATTTGCTCCAGTCTAACTCTGAAGGAATGAATCTCCTCAGTGAGCTTTTGAGATTCTTTTTCCATCTGGCAAATTTGGCTTTTTAAGGCATTCTTCTCCTCATTGCCCTTTTGACCCTCCTTTGCCATTTGAGTTAGTTTATTTTTTAAGGTGTTGTTTTCCTCAGTCAGGCTGTTGACTCTCATTTCATACTTTTCCTGCATCCTTCTCATTTCTCTCCCCACTTTTTCCTCCACTTCTCTTATTTGGTTTTTAAAATTCTTCTCAGGGTCCTCTATGGCCTGTAGCCAGCTTGTATTTTCCTTTGGGGCTTTGGTGCAGGATTTCTGACCTCACAGTCCTCCTCCTGTTCCATGCTTCAATCCTCTTTGCCCCCAAAATAGGAGTCTAATGTTGAATTTTTCTGCTTAATTTGTTTCCTTTGCCTAGGCATGTTGCCACTTAATTACTTGACTTTGGGGCTTGTTGCTGCAATAGGACTCTGCCACCAGACAGGGGAGTTTCTGTCCCAAACTTTGGGGTCTTCACAACTTCCAGAGGTATTAGTTCAGTGGCCTCTGTGAAGCCTCCACACACTTTGTCAAGCTGAATACCCACCCCAAGACCTCCACCCCAGACTGAAATCCAGATCCAGGGAGGTTATAGCAAGAGCGATTACCTCCCAGGACTGATCGCTGGATTCCTCCTAAACCTGCAGGCCAGGAGCTGAAGCTGCAACTGAAGCTGCAAAATGGCGTCTGTGCTGTGTCTCCTCAGAGGCTTTTCACCCCCAGGGGAAGAAGCCTGATGTGTTCCCCAAAAACTTGTCCCAAAGTCTATAGGGCACTTACTTCTCACTTTGTCCTAGGCATATCTGTGTTGATAATTCTTTAATTGCCACAGCTGCTGGTGTTCTGGGGTCCCTGCAGCCAGCTGCTGGCCTGGCCACACTGGGGCTAAAACTATGACTCAGCTGGGCCTGGGCTCGGCTCCCAGAGCACTGAGCTGTAGGCTCCCAGAGCACTTAGCTGGCCACTCCCAGAGTGCTGCACTGGCCACTCCCTGCTGGGCTGTCCTCAGCGGGAGGTTAGGTTCTCTGTGTCGTTCTGTGCTGGAGCTCCAGAAGTTGTTCAGAGTCCCCTTTTACATGATTTTGAAGTGGTGTGGGAGAGAGCACCTTGGACGTGCTATTTCTACTCTGCCATCTTGGCTCTGCCCTACCACTGCTCAGTTTTTTTATAAAAGCAATTGCTTTTATTGTTATTTACTAATTTGATGTTCTTTTTGTTTTCTACCTTATTAATCCTTTTTAAAATTTCTAATTTTACATATTTGGGGAGTTTTGATTTATTTTGCAATTTTTTAATTTGTTCTTTTGTTGATGAAAGTTTTTAGACACATAAATTTTCCTTTCTGAACTGGTTTAGCCATGTCCCACATGTTTGTCTCACTGGAGAAAAATTGGCAAAAAATTTATTTTTTCTGTTTTAGGCTATAAATGTGCAATCTTTTTTTAAATTATCCTGGTGCATATTTTCCTTACAAATCAAACAGGTTCATTTTGACATAATGTTTGCAGGTTTTTGCATTTGTTGATTTGTTTAATGTTTAAGTGCTGATGCTTTCTGTCTACTGAATCCTGTACAAAAATTATTAACTGAGACTAATTTGATAAATATGGATTTTGCATCATTAAAATGCTAATATTTACCTGATAAATTTTATATTTTCCTTTTTGTGATCAGATAGACCTAAACTTCTTGCCTTACTATGGGATGTGGGATCTTTAATGAGAGCAAGTCCATAGGGTAAAAGTTTATCCGTTGGTCTAGTAACCCTATGTAATTAACCCTAAATGCTTAATCCTTTGGAAGTTTCTCCTATGGGGCTCATTTGATATTATTTTCTTTAGTTTCTAACTGAGTCTATCTTTCTATTATTGATTGAATCTGGTATTCTAGTAGGAGTGCTCTTTCAGTGATAAATATCCACTAGGAGAAACCTCAAAGGCCCTTTGGTATAGATACACAAAGGGAATTTTTTCTGGGACTCCAAGGGGATGGCCAATCATATGATAGGCACCCCTGAAGAAATTTTGGTGTGCTTTAGGGAGAAAGTAACACCTAGAAACTTTTTTTTTTGCTTTTTAGAGGGGGAAAGGCAGGGCAATTGGGGTTAAGTAACTTGCCCAAGGTCACACGGCTAGTAAGTGTGTCAAGTGTCTGAGGCCAGATTTGAACTCAGGTCCTCCTGACTCCAGGGCCAGTGCTCTATTCACTGTGCCACCTAGCTTCCCCAGCACTTAGAAACTTTGACCATGCCTATTAAGACAACATTGTCCAATGAGGGAATCGTGGAAGAATTTTCACTCTGGACAGTCTGATTTCTCATTTAAGGGTGAGGGGTGAATTCCAGGTGACACTAGGTCCCTAGTCTCTTTCAGGAGAATATCCTACAAATTCACATGTTCTTGGATCACTGTAGGGGCAAAGATTTTCTTCTGAGATGGGAAGCTCAGTTTCCTTTTTCTCCTTAAAGACATCCCCACACCTCAGAATGCTGAGAGGGAGATGTATATGGTTTTGCTCGGGAAGAGTGAGTTCAGGATCTGGCTGCGTTTTGTTTTTAGAGCATTTATGAAGGATTGTAATTATATTAATACACAATGGACTTGTGTCACTTACTTGAATTCAGTAATATATAGATTGGCCACAAGAGAGAGGAGAAGGGAGAGAGAGATGGTAGATTTTTAGAAATGCCTTCCTAACTGTTCTATTAAATGTGCATATGTCCTAGATGGAGAACTGGTACATGCTTTTTTTTTTTTGTTTGCAGATGATTGTGCATTTGATGTAGTCTCTGAGGCTAAGATATTCCAAAGTATGGATCAATTATCTGCTGTTTGTGCTAATTTTTGCTTAAGAACACCAAGAAAACATAGGTTCTCCACCAGCCAGCACCATACCATTCATATTTGGAAGAAATGGTTACAGCAAATGGAGAAAACTGTGACTAAGTTCACTTACCTTGGCAGCATACTTTCCAGGGATGTAGATGATTATGTTGATGCAAATATTGCCAGAGCTAGCTCAGTGTTTGGGAGGTTCTGAAGGAAAGTGTAGGAGAGAAGGGGTATTAGGCTGCCTACCAGACTGAAGGTCTACAGAGCCCTTGTGCTGACCTCATTGTTGTATGCCTATGAAATGCAGACAGTTTACCAGTGTTAATGAATTGCTTCCATTTGAATTGTCTTAGGAAAATTCTGAAGATCACCTGGAAAGATAACATACCGGACACTTCTCCTGCTAGCACATTCAAACTCTACTACAGACAGGGCAACTCTGATGGGCTGACCATGTTATTCCAATGCCAAACATACATTTGCCCCAAAGACTATTTTACAGAGAATTCACATAAGTCAAACACTCACATAGAGGTCAGAAGAAGTAATACAAGAGCATTCTCAACGTCTCGCTGAAAAACTTTGGAATCAATTGTGAGACACGGGAGACGCTGGCAAAGGATTGCCCCACAGGATGTGCCTTCATCAAAGAAGGTGCTGTGCTCTATGAGCAAAGCAGAATTGCAGAAGCTCAAAAGAAACACAAGATGCAAAAATTTAGAGATATCTCCACTCTAAATGTTCATATGAAGTATTAGTTCTTGACCTGTGGCAGAGCCTTCCAAGCTCACATTGGTCTGATCAGCTACAGGTAGACACGTTGTACTTTGACCCCAACATAGTGAAATCATTTTGGTCCTGCTCCAGCACAAAGGACAATCAACCAATCAATTCTGGAAGGTACACAAAATGGAAGAACTGAACCT
Source organism: Gymnobelideus leadbeateri (assembly GCA_011680675.1). Lineage (NCBI taxonomy): Eukaryota > Metazoa > Chordata > Mammalia > Diprotodontia > Petauridae > Gymnobelideus > Gymnobelideus leadbeateri. Next base: position 277,798 of record WOXC01009215.1, read on the forward strand.
GTCCTTTCTGAGGGTTACCCATTGACTTTTATAGTTCAAAAACCTTTCTTTGCTGAGTGTAATTCTAAAATCTCTTCCTCATCTGTGACTTCATCAAAAATCCAATTCTTTTTGCTTAATCTGGTAAAAATTAGTGAGAAGGACCATATTAATTTACTTTCCTAGTATTCCAGGACATATAAAAGGTAACCAATATATCCCATTGACTTTTCAGTGTTCTCTTTTGGCTCATAATGAGGCAAGAAGGAGAAATAGTTATGTAGTGGTGAGATCACCCTCTACTATCTTCTCTGTTAGGTATGGTCATGCACAAAGTGACCCTCTTGGCCAAGTCACCCAACTCCAACTAGCATTTATGAGTGGGGTCCCCAGAAGGGTGACTGCTGAATTAGAAGCCAAGAGACCTAGGTTAAAATCTTGCCTCAAACTAGCTATATGATCATAGGAAATCACTTAACTTCTAAGACTCAGTTGTCTGATTTATAAAATGAAGATAGTTGTACTACTTACCTCTGAAGCTTGTTGTTAACAAAAATTTTTGACAACATTAAAGTGCCATAAAATATATTATTATTATTATTCCTATTATCTTCCTTGCTTAACATTGTTTTGATTCTACTAGCATGACATGGTAGATAAATGTTGACCTTGGAGTCAGAAGAATATATTTACTCTTCCTCTTGTGTGACTTCCTATCTCCTGTCTCTATATAAAGGTATCAGGATTATATTTGTTTTGTAAAAGGAATTTGGCAGAGTGTTTCTCAATTTTTGAGAGTAATTTACATAGTATAAGTATTCATCATTCTTTTAACAAAAGACAATTCCTGTAAATTTACTTTGACCATGGTTCTTTCTTTCTCCTTTGATAGTTGCTTAAAGGTAGTTCAATTTTGTTTTCTGAAATAGTATTATTTAATTTGGGCATTTTATACTGTTTATAATTGATTTTATATTTCTTTTGGATTCTCAAATTTTTTTTTGACACATAACTATATACATAGTAGGATATAATTACTAAAGTTAGGAAGTCCTGAGTTCAAACCTGTCCTAAGACACTTACTAGTTGTGTGACCCTGGGAAAGTCACATAACCTGTTTACCTCAGTTTCCTTATCTGTAAAATAAGGATAATAATATCACCTATTGCCCAGGTTTGTTTGGAGAATCAAATGAGATAGTAGTAAAATGCTTAGCACAGTGTCTGGCACGTTGTAAGTACTATGTTAATTTTAGCTATATTTAGCTATTAGTCTTTCTCTTTAATTAGGTTACATTGAAATGTTTATCTAGTTTTTAGACTTTTGAAAGAATCGGCTTTTAAATTTACATATTTCATAGTCATTTGTTTTCCAACTTATCTGTTTCATTGATTTCCTCTTTGATACTTATTTTGACTTTATTTATTGATCACATAATTTTTGAATGACATGTTCAATTCATTATTTCTCTTTGTATTGTTTTAATATGTCTTCCCTCTAAAGACTGTTTTCACTGCACCCCCTAATTTGGTACTCTACATCATGATTGGTTTTCACAGTTATTAACTTTTTATGATTTGTTCTTTAACCCAGTCATCATTTAGGACGTTATCATTATGTCTCCATCTGGATCTGTGTCATTTCATTTTTCTCCATTTATTGTTATTTTATCGTGTTCTGAACTGCAATTGATGTTTAGTATTTCTGCTTTTTAATAATTATTTATAATTTCTCTGTGTCCAAGTTTATAGTCTATTTTCTCAAGAGGCCATGTAATGTTTATATTCTTTAATTTTCTCATTTAGAAGATTCCATACATCTTTCAGTTACAAGTTCTACCACAATTTGTTTAGGTCACATCCTAGCTTTTGTTTATCTTTTGCTATATTTGTCTGAAGGAGGAACATTACAATTTCCAACCATTTTCATGTGCCTAGATATGTTTTTGAAATTCAGTTGATTTTTTCCTTTGTTAATATAGATGCTATGTCATTAAATGCCATTCCTGCTTTTGGGGGATTCACCTGTTACAGAGTAAATTTTATTCTAGCTTCTCATTCTGATTCTATAACTATTTGTTTTTAGATTTCTTTCTAATTCACAAAAGATTGGGGGTTGTGTTTTCTTATCCATTCTGAACTCTGTTTTGTTTTATTGGATTGTGAATAATATCTAAAGTTATGAGAGTCTGGCTTATGTTTTCCTCCATTTTTTTCTTTCATTTAAAAACATTTTGAAAAATCCTTTTTATATCACAAATTTGTCCCTTCAATTATTTCACTTAAGCCATGTTAGTGAAACTCTATTCCCATGGAGCTTTTCTTCCTTCCCTGCGTCTATCTTCTCTCTTTAGTTTGGGGTTTTTGCTTTATATTGATTTATTTTTATTTTATTTACTTAATTCTCTCTTCTCTTTTGTCCCTTGTCTTTCTCCTCTTAGTTAAGTGTTAGTTCAAAATCTCCCCTCTTCTCTTCCAACTTATATTTTTATTACTGAACTTTAAAAAAAAAAAAAGTTTTACTTTCTTTTGTTCTCTCTTCTTTAATTCTCTTTCCAGTTATTCTGACTTTACTCTCTGATTTATAGACTGTGGTTTTATTAATTCCTCCTTATAATCTGTGGCTAAAGTTTCTGAACTACCGAGTTTGAGCCTGCTCTCCTAGCCAATTTCTATTAATTTCTTTTTTTTTTTTTTAACAGATTCTGCCTCATCATCCTGCTTTTCTGCTGGGCCTCATTTTTCAGTGGATCAGTTTGTCAAAGAAACACTGTTAGAGAGAAGAAATTAATGTGTGCCCCAAATTATTTAACCCTCCCCTCCCCCCGGAACCTGGATGATTTTATTTCCCAAAGGCTGTGGCACTGTATCTCTGGGTTTATATTCTCTCTACCCCCCTCCCCATTTTGTATGCCTGCTGTCCTGAGGAATTCATCTCTTATTCTGGGCCAGAGGCATGTTCTCTTTTAGTGAATATGACCTCCCAGTTCACCAATACTCCCCTCTGGCTCCCTCCACCCCCATGTGAAATTCACAGTGAAGTCTCTATCTCCTGTCACAGGCATATGCCTTTCCTCATGAGTGTGCTCTTCAGTAGGGTCATCTCCACTGCCCACATTAGAGTAAAATCTTTTGTTTTCTCCCCTGCAATTTCAAACTCTCCCTTCTTTACTATCATCTAGTCTCCTAAATCTTTTCCTCCCCGATAGGCTCTAGAAATCATCAATCACTGTTCACCCACAGAATTTATAGGGGTACATTATCCTGTGCCATGTATCCCATTCCCCTCTCCATTTATGCACCTTCTCACTCTGCTTTTCTATTCCATAATAAAATGCCCTGACTCTCTTATAGGGGGACTAGGAATCGGGTTTAGGAAAAGGGGAAAATATTTATGTACTGTCTACAATGTGCCAGGCATTTATTTGAGCCTCATAACAACCTCTCACAATAATCCTGTTATTATCTCCACTTTGCAATTGAGGAAAGTGAGTTTACAATTTGTGAGTTTACAATTGAGTTAGGTGACTTACCCAGGGTCACATAGCTAGTGTCTGAGGCCTTATTTGAATTCTCCATGTTTTTCCTGACTTCAGGTCCAATGCTCTATCTACTATACTATAGTTGCCTCATGTTTTGTCCATGGTCCTTTATTCTCACCACTTTCACTTTTCATATTTCTTTAAATGTGCTTATATTGTTATCCCTCTGTCTTTTTTTCTCCCTTGATGGGGGATCCCCTGGTCCTCCTCTGTTTTGTTTTATTTTGGTTTTGCCTGATAAACCAATCTCTCTTTAAAAAAAAAAAATAACCTCTCTACATAATTGATTTAATCACTTTCTTTCTTGGTACTTGTACCTATTTACCTTTCCTGTATTTTTATTGTTTGGTGTGTTTACAGGAATACCTCAAATGCCTCTCCTTTGTTGAATATCCATCTTTTTACATGGTAATTAGGCACTGGTTTGTAGGTTACCATTTGGGGTTGCAGCTTAAGATTCTTTGCTTTTGAGTATGTACTATTTCCATTTTTCACTGAATTTTTCAGGGCTTCTAAATAATTTTCCATATTTTTTTCCTTTATAGTTGAAGGTCTTTTCCCCCATCACTTTTAAAATTAGTTTTTTTCCAATCATGGAAAATGTTAAATTTGAAGTACTTCTCTTAAAAGGTGATCCATGGTTTTCTCTCAGTTGCTGCTGTTGTTTATATTCAGAAGTTTGGGCTGCTTCTCATACTTTTCCTACACAGTGATGCTTGAATTTTTTGGTATGCCATGGTCTTCTGCGAGATTTATGATCCTTACAATAGGTATTTCTGTGCATGTTGTCTACAATGTTAGTGATTTTTATTTGCATAAATACATTTATTCTTTTAATGTTATTGCCTTTTCTTCCAGTTTTTCCTTTACTTCAATATTTTGTATCCCAAAACACTTTCCCTTCTTGTGAGAAACTCTCCAAATTGGATTTTTAAAACTTTTTCCCCCCTAAACTGTCAATTGAGTCTTAAAATATTTACATCAAAAGTTCAAAGTTCTGACCTATAATCATCCTAATATTTCCTTTTTTTGTTTTTAATATTTTGTCTTTTGAACAATTCTTGAGTTTCTTGTTCCATGCCCTCTTAGTAATCCATAGGATTCTATACTTCGTCAGGTATAGGTTTGCTTTCCTTTGATATTTTTTTGAGATCTTCACATTCTCTTTGGGCATTTAATATTCATTTTTTATTGGATTTAGGATCCTCTTTATTGATTTATACAATTGCACATTGGGTTTTGAGAGATTTTCCACTTAAAATTAGTGATATTTCACTTTTAAAAAATCCTTTAACTTTTTAAACTCCTTTCCCTTTTCTGGTCATTCAAGTTGGGAGAATACAGAGCTCACCAGATTTAGGTATTCATTGGGTATATGGGATAATGGCAGAGTAAGGATACCTTGAAGGCTGAAAATCTGGGTAATTAGAAAAATGGGAAATAGGAAAGAGATAATTTGGGGAGGAAAGATGATGAGTTCTGTTTTGGAAAGCTGAATTTGAGGAACAGGACACCAGTTCTAAATTTCTGATAGATAGATGTTGTGGGACATACAACCTTACTCCTGCATCTGAGTCTTTGATCACATCATGTCTCATTGCCCCCTTTTCCTGGCTCTTCCCACCTGCACAGATCTTACCTATTCTTTCAAGGCTCATCTCAAGTCTTACCTACTCGATGAAGGCACCAGATGATTTCTTTCCCAAACTTTCACGCCATTTATGTATGTATGCTAGTTTTCTTTCTTCAGAAAGGGTCCATCCATTTTAGTGTTGTATTTCCCCTCTGGGCTTATTATTTTTGGGAAAAATACTCAACTATGATTGGGAAGACTCCAAGAACTGACTCTTCCCTGAAGCTGCCATTTTTGAGTCTGGGCAAGTACATTCCTTGGATCTCAATTTTCTCATCTATAATAAAGAATTTTTAACTGGGTGACTTCTAAGGTTCTTTTTAAGATCCAGCATGCCAGGAAATGTTTAGATATAATCTAAAATGGTTTGATGACCTACTAAGGATCTGAATATTGTCAAATTCCCCTTTAGGTTAATAGGTCAAGTCTGTCCCTGCCTACCCATGTCACCTTTCTAATGCACAGGTCTGATTATGCCATTCTGCTATTCAAAAATCTTCAGTAGCTCTCAATTCTCTAACAGAGTCATGTTTCTAGTATTTAAAAGCCTTTACAAACTGACTCAATCCTACCTTTTTAGCTTTCTTATACTACTCTCCAGTAGTATTTCAATGTTCAAGGAAGACTAGACTAGCCCACTCCCAATTCTCAGTTTTCCTTATGTTAATGTCTAGAATAGGCTCAGTCCCTTTGTTGTGTTCTCCTCATTCTTCATTTTGTATTTATTTGTGTACACAATTCTCACTCACTCTCTTCCACCCCACTCCCACCCCCCCACCATTGTAATCTAGTTAGAAAACACAGTGTAATATTTTTGTATGTCTAGCAACTAGCAAGTACCCTCTATGTATGAGACACATGAATATTTGTTAACATGAAATGGTATCTCTCAGGTTGGAAACATGATACTTTTTATAGAGTAAATTAATGCATATAAAGACAAAACAATCTGTTCAGTGTCAAACATGTAGAGGAAGTTATAAAGTTATAAAGAGAATTTAAGCATCGTAGATAGGGCCAGAGAATGCTGAAGATGGAAAGGACCTTAGTGATTATCTTCCTCCAACCTTTCATTTTCTAGGTGAAGAAACCAAGTCTCAGATTATAGCGATTTGACCAAAGTCCCAGTGCCTAAGCTAGAATTGAAATGCAGGTCCTCTGACTCCCAATTCAGTATTTTTAACACCTTTTTTATACTGTAATATCTTACAGTCAACTCAGAGCATTTTAGCATCAGATGAGTCTCTATGATTTCAATGAGACAGGTCACTGAGCCAGTCCTTAAAAGCATGTATAATACCTTGGTTCAACCAACCTCTCCAACATGGAAGACACCAGGGAAACTCCTTCCATTAGTGTAATAATGCTGTGTAATGGTAAATGCCTTGGAGAAATTCAGAGTATGTGCTGACAGTCTATAACTGGTTCAGGTTTGCTAATCCTATGATGAGGCTAAGCCTATGACCGGCTGTGGCTGTATAACTGGGAACACAGTCAGAGGACATTAACCAACCAGGCCCCTCCCCTTCAGCTTATTTCTTCCTGCTATTGGTATGCTACAGAAAGACAATGCTATGAAAGACATATGAAGCCAACATCAAACCTATGAATATAGGCCTCAGTTTTTTGCCTCTTTCATTTTAAGTAAAACTGGGGTTATGACTTTGTGAGTTTCAAGGAGTTAGGTGAGGCAACTGATGTTGAGAGGCATATCCATGCCAGGTTTTTTGGTCAACCTAGCCTCCACTCTGTAAGAAGTGACTTCCAAGAGTCAATTGGAGGTAACTTGAGATGAAGACTCATCTGGAAGAGCTGCATTGGGAGCCCCATTCTCCCCCCCAAAGACCAAGATAGTGTAGAGTAAAATGTGCCCTTGAGGTGCTGGGAGGGAAATGTGCTTTCTTTATCTTCAATGTCTTTGAAGTAAGTATCCCTTTGAAAAAGCTAACTGATATTAGTTAAATGGAACTCAGACACCAGCTACTGGTTGCTAATAGTAGTAGGGGGTTCATTCTGAAATGGGGATTTCAATCCAGTAGCATTAGAGACAGACAATCCCATCCCTCAGAAGTATCCCTAGAGCCCTAAGGGGAGAAACCTAGTAGGCTTTGCTTTTTCATTATGTTAATTTTTCCACTCAGATTTTATGAATCTAAATAAGGAGTTCAAACCAAGTAGCTCTGGGGTTTAATGCTAATTCTAGCCATATATTTGTGGCTTATGCTTCAACTGCTGGCCTCCTGCCATAAAACAGCTTACAGAGCTCTGTCCATAAATCCAAATTTACCTTCGAAGAGAGAATGCAAGATTAACTCAAAAGTTGATATTCATTCTACTTTATTAACAAACAAAACAGTAGAGGCAAAATCTTACTTTACAGTCAAAGAGTACACACATACTTCCACATATGAAACTTTGAGGCAAACTTGGGACACAAAACATTAGACACTAAACTGACAAATTGAACACATTCCCCAATCCTTCATTTCAAGGTTTTTCTACAACACAGTATGTGAACATTTTCCATAACACAATTAACAGCCACAAAGGGTTAACTGTTATCTATTTCTAGAGATTTTACCTTAGGTCTCCTACTTTAATCTCTGAAATTCTGAAGCAGATGGATTAAGAAGCCAACACTCTCAGATTTATCAAAGTGACTTCATTCAGTTGGTCCAGGAAAGGTTATTACAGTCTCTATTCAGCCAGTTAACATGATCTGTAAATCCATGAAAATGTCTGGATTGGCACTTATTTTGTGACTAATTTAATCTGTAGTTTAAGACAACTGTACTGACTCGAACAGAGCTAAGAATAAGAAGGAATAAGATTCCTCTTGTTTTTTCAGAGGAGGACACTGAGGCCCAGGGAGGGCAAGTGGCTTTTTCAAAGTCACCAAGCCGATCAGTCCTCTGAATCTTAGCTGCCTCTTGATGAAGCCTATAAAACTGGGGAGTCAGTTACTAACTCCCGTAGGCTATTATTAAATCTGACCTTTACACGATGTCCAACAGAAGCCTAAATCAATGGTTCCCCATTGAAGAGCTAGGACTACTGTGACTGAGTGAGTTACAGCAATCCCTGAAAGCAACCAGCCAAGGGTTCATACACAACTGTCCCAAAGGCTACTTTTCATTTAGAAGAGTCTCTGAGGCTTCCTGCTACTTCAGAGCAGGGCTCTTTAAGAAGGTGGAGATTTAATAAGTCAAGTTTATCTGGTTTCATTGGGTGACCAATAGTTCCCCCCAGTTTATAAGAGGTGGCAGACTGAGAAAGAAGGGGAGAGCTGGCCCTGAAAAACAACAATAATAGTGAAGGAGGATCCAAGAAAGGCTGAAGAGTCACCTAATGCAACAGCCTCTGGATGGTACAAGTGGCTTTGGTACGTATTGAGCAGGTATACAACGGGTGTTTATAATGGGAACCCTGATAAATTAGGGAAAAGTTAAATTTTTATTTAATAAGAATATGAAAGTGTTTCCTTATTCACTTGAGAGAGCTCAATAAAAGTGAGAATTCTTAAAAGTTTTGGCACCTGAAGGGTTAAGCTTCAATTATCTGAAAAATTCACTTAAATTGAACATCCTGGTCCTTGGACTAATGCTGGACAAACTATTACACGTGGATACTCACTACATTGCCACGATGACTTTGCCAGATCTTCTAAACTACTTTCTACTGTTATTCTCTGGATGGCTTTTTTTTTCCTACCTCATGTTACTATTAACAAGACATCCCTTCTGTTTGTTTAGAAGTGCTGCCTTGGATTTAAGAAAGCTTTCAAAACTGTGACAGCAAAATGGCATCATGAGGAAGAAATGCTTACCATTGGACATCCTAGAATAAAGGACATTTACAGTCTACTTGAGTCCCTGTCTTAAAAAGGTCAGATCATTTTCACTCATTCCCACTTTCTTTTGATTAGTAATTTATATGATTACATTTGGATATCCTTCAGAACTATTTCTGAAGACATACAGTAATCTGAAATCTAAAAATGTTGCTACATCTGAGTACAATCTGAATCTTCAGCAATAATATTTCATCAAAAGATCTGGCTTGATTGCCATCTAATCAAAATGTAGAAGACAAGTGGTGCTAAGGAAACAGAAGTAGCATTAAGGTTTAGAACCTCTGGTCTAAGTGAAAAATGGCCACAAGTGGGAAAAGGAAGAAGCTCCTGATGGCCCCCACCTTCTGTTCTAGCCCCAGACCCACACTTCAGGTTTTAGTGACAATGATTAAACGGATTCTCTCAAAGTTCATGCAATACTTGGGGGAGGACATATTGGTTTTATCTGTAAGAATACGCTAATTATAATCCTTTAGAAAAATGATTGGTTTGGACTAACATAAAATACCATTCATAGACCTTATTCCAACCAATTGGTATAACACTTTAAACTGTCTACCTCAGTAAATACATTCTCCTCAGGTTTGGAGTACATTTCTAGCAGCAAAGGAAAACACACACACACACACACACACACACAAACACACACACACACACACATCTGGCAACAGAGAAAACCAGATCATTAAGACAGTTTGTGGAAATTAGAAATGGAACAGCATTCCCCACAGCAGATGTATACGAGATATACTTCTAAACACACACTGTAATCCAACACTTTTATTTCTAGTACCACATTAAAATGATTAAGAGAAAAGGGCCTGTTCACTGCAGAAAGTGCTCTAGAAACATCCCCATTCCCAAAGGAGGAAGGAGAGACCCCAACAATATGGTTTAGTTACCACTGCCATCTGGCCCTCAGACCAGCCTCCAGGCTGTGATGATTATTTCATGGGACTGATCCTTAACTTATGAAGCCACTACAGAGAGAAGGTTAAAATGAAATTTATTTATGAAATCATAAGGTGTTCTCATTTTTAAAGGAGAAAATCAGGATACAGAAGGAAGTGACTGTTTGTTATAAGCCTCTGATCTTTAAAAGCTTTCCCTTGATACTTTTGACTTCCTGAAATTCAAAATCTGACACTATGGTTTTATTCTATCAATGAATAAAAGTTAATCTGCACATATTAGTGATGGGATAGACCTTGCTCCTACTGAAACTGAGTGTGATTTTTTTTAGTTTGTATTTTGGGATGACTTTAACACTGACAGGGGAAAAATGGCTTGTAAAATCCAGTGCACAAAAATAGGGTCCAATGTTACTGCATTTAATTTTTCCAGGTTTTCCTTTTGATGGTGCTGGGGAAGGAAGAAGCAGAGAGCATGAAAATGAAATTTTAGAATCTATGTACATAGGTCTTGCATTTGCAAATCATCATACAAAGGGCAATTAGGGAAGAGGATACTCCAAGAGCCATCAGCACACCAGAAACTGACGGTAAGTTTCTCTCCCAGAAGGTGGTGGTGATTGACAGGGCTGGAACTTCCTGGATAAAATAACACAAGAGTACATCTGTCAGGCTCTCTCAAGAAGTGATTGGGCTGGGTTTGTATATCCAAGAAAGAAAAGGTACTAAAATATTTCAGAGTACACATACAATTAACCCAGAGGTTCACGGGAAAATTAAGTATGGCTAGAGAAATGAGAAAAAAAAAAACAGAAGGAAGGAAGGAAGGAAAGAAGGAAGGAAGAGAAAGAAAGAAAGAAAGAAAGAAAGAAAGAAAGAAAGAAAGAAAGAAAGGAAGGAAGGAAGGAAGAAAGAAAGGAAGGAAGAAAGAAAGACTTACCTTTGACTCTGGTTCTGGTGTCCAAATGTCTTTTTTTGCCACCTTCCCCAAGGCATTCAACACCTGAAATAAAATACTATTATGTATTACTGAATTCATTCACTCATTTATTCAACATAAGTGCCAACAATGTGTAAGACATTTTTCTAGGGGTTAGTGTTACAAAGATGAGCCAAGACAGTCTTCCTCTAAGGAAATGACGATCCAATCTGGAAAAGGCAAGGATAGGGCACAATACAAACAAAAACAATTCTGATACAAGATAGAATGAGATAGGGCAAAAGAGAAATATAAAATATTCCAGTAAAATCTAAAAGTAATTACTTTCAGTTAAGTTGGTTCTAGGGAGGCTTAATGGAAGAGATAGCATTTGAGCTAAATCTTTTTTTTAAATTAATATATTAGTTTAGTTTCAGTTAACAAGATTCAATCCCATAGTTCCTTGATTTTCAAATTTCCTTTACTTCCCTCCCCCCTCCCCCATGATAGCATATAGTCCAGTATAGGATCTGCAAATACATTCATATTAGACATTATTCCAATTACAAAGGCATATTGTACTAGGTGGGATGAAAGATGGTAAAGAAGAAATAAAACCAAACAATGAAAGGAAAAGATCATTTAGTTTGCTTCCATCAGGATTAAGGCTCAGTTCTTTCTAGTTATATCTCTGGATGGCACATTTCTCTCTTCCTTGAGTCTTTTGGGATTGACTTATATCACTGCATTGCTGAAAAGAGTCCAGTCTGTCATAATTGGTCATCACAGTATGGTATGTCTGTGATTGTATACAGATTTCTTCTGATTCTACTCTTCCCGCTCAGCATCAGTTTGTATAAGTCTCTCCAGGTAATTATGAAATCCATCACCTCCTCGTTTCTTATAGCACAATAATATCCCATTACATTCATATACCACAACTTGTTTAGCCATTCCCCAATTGATGGGCACCCCTTTAGTTTCCAATTCTTTGTAACCACAAAAAGGGCTGCTATAAATATTTTTGTACATATGGGTCTTCCTCCCACTTCTATGATCTCTTTGGGATATAACCCTAGAAGTGGTATTGTTGGGTCAAAGGGTATGAAATTATTTATAGCCCTTTGGGCATAGCTCCAGATTGCTCTCCAGAATGGTTGGATAAGTTCACAACTCCACCAGCAATGTATTAGTGTTCCAATTTGTCCACATATTCTCCAGCATTTGTCACTTTCTTGTTTTGTCATCTTAGCCAATCTGACTGGAGAGTAAGCTAAATCTTGAAAGAAGAAAATATCAGTAGGCAGAAATTAAGAAAGGTGTGTGATCTGACATAGAGGACCTCCTGAATAAATGTATGGAAAAACATGCAAATTTAAATCAGAGAGCAGAAATAAATAAATTTCAATATTATATATATACATATATATGTGCCTAATGTGTGTATATATGAGTATATACATGCACACGTACACACTCATATAAACAAATATATATATATATATGTGAAACAGGGGACATGCAAACCTAAGAGGAATCAAATCTTATTTTTTGGTGCTTAATATGTCAAAGTAGCTCAAATTTGGGAGAAAGCTCTGCCACCAATGATTGGCAAAAGCTACTTGGCCAAGACAAAACAGATAAGTCAGAATCTCACTAACTAGTCAATCCAGACACTATGAGTTAAAAAGTACAGCTCTTGTATAGATTAAGTAAAATTAATGGAAGCAGTCATGAAAGTTAATTCATGTTAAGATGCTTGTCTACATTATAACAAATTCACAGTAAAATTCTGTGACCTCTTTGCTTTATGTGAATTTTCTAGGCCTCAATGTCTGTTTGGACCTTGAGGAAAGTTACTGGTTAAGTGTCAATAGTGAGAAGGAACGATTTCTTTCCTATACTGGCTACTTTGAAAGTAATGTAAATCCTGGTCAAAGAAGATAAGCGTAGCATACATAAATTTTATTCTTATTTATGGGGATGATAATCTAATGAAGCTCAATTTTTATCACCTCAAATTATCTTAAGATTTTTGTTAATGTATATGAATCCATTTTAATACTGCCAGTCAGTTATTTTTTTTACTTATAACATGATTTTGTATTTATATTTCCTTAAGTCAACTTTCCCCATATCTCTAATAGTTATATTATTTGTCAGGTAAAACAATATTGCAATGCTATGCCAACATACCATAAAGGTTAGAATAATGGGACTGGAACCAGGAAGACCCAGATCCAAATCTTGCCTCAGTAGTATGACCATGACCAGAATCATTTAACCCCTTTGTGCCTCAGACTTATCTATGAGGTCAAGGTCTGTGATCTGCACCTAGGGTCAGGGCATGCCCAAACTGAGAGGTCATTGATAAAGAACTCACTGATCCTTTACTTATATTTCAATATTTCAAGAATCAGCTGGGTTGGGAGAGGGGTGGGCATATCTGTAATCTCAGATACTGTAAAGGCTGGGACTGGAAGATCTCTTGAATTTGGGAGTTCTGAGCAGGAAAGGGCTGGGCCAATTGAGTGATTCTGCACAAAGTCTAGCATCAATGCAGTCTGTCCCTGGGAATGGAGAGCCCAGGTGTTCTAAGGAGGGGTAAATTCCAGGTTGGAAACATACCAGGTAAAAGCTACCATAGCAATCAAAGTGGAACCAGGCCTCTGAGCAGCCCCTGCACTTCCAGCCTGGGTAAAATTGGAAGACCAGTCTTAAAATATACATAAATAATTAATTAAGTGAATAGATGAATAAAATAACAAACGTATGTGCGTGTATGTGAGTACATGTACACACATACGTATATAATCTATAGCTTAATTACTATGTATATTTTTTCTATTGATGAGATTGTAATCTCTCTCTACACTAACCTATTACCCCCTCCCCTCCTCTGTCCACTATGCCTTATTAGATAGTCTTCATAAGGTATCTATGACCAGAAAAATTTACTGCCTTGGAGGAAGAGCAAAGATGGCATAGTAACGTCAGGGACTCTCCTGAGCTCCCCCAAATTCCCCTCCAAACAACTTCAAAATCATGTCTCAAGATGAATTCTAGAGCAGCATTACCAACAAAAGAACAGGGTAAAACAATTTTCTGCCCCACAACAAGTTAGAAGGTTGGCAGGGAAGGTCTCTCTCACTAGGCTATAAGGAGAATGTAGTCCAGCAAATGCCATGCCTAACAAGTTAGCAACAAGGACCTGAACACTGGATCAAACCAGAAGTGAGGCCTCCCTACCCAAGCCAGCAGCGATCTAAGTCCTGGTACAAGGCAGCTGTGAGGCCCAGTTTATGGCATAAAGCAGCCAGTAGCAGCCATGCCCAGCTCCAACCAGCAGCAGGCCTTGAGGGCAACTGAGTCTGAGGTAGTAACTTCCAGAGCTCTCAGTCTACAAACAGAAAGGGGGTCTGTAGGGGGACTGTAGGCTGGCAGGGGTACAGTACTGGGGTACAGTACAGTACAGGGGTACAGTACTCTACAGCAATGCCTATATAAGGTTACACTCTCAGGGAAAGGAAAAAGTACCAGAACCCTAGAGATCCTGGCACAGGGAAGCAGGGACCCCGGTCACAGTTCCAGGGCAGAAAACAGTACTTGTGGTTGCTCACAGACCAGGGTAAAGGCCAGGAGAGCCATAATTACACCTCTCCTTAGACCAGAATAGTTGGAAGAACTGAAAACTTACAGACCCCTTGGATTAGCTCTGAAAACAATAGAACCAAAAACCTGAAACTTGGGAAAATGTCTCCTCTACCTCAGAAACAGAGACCGACTTTAATATAGTTAAAATTCAAGAAAAAGTCTGGAAAAAGTCTGAGCAAGCAACAATAACAACTGATTATAGAAACAACAAAGAGCCTGACTATAGAAAGTTACTATCGTGACAGGGAAGATCAAGACACAAACTCAGACAAGGACAACAATGTCAAAATGACTCCATGCAAAGCCTCAAAGAAAAAATGTGAATTGAGCTCAGTCCCACAAAGAGCTCCTGGAAAAGCTCAAAAAGGATTCTAAAAATCACATGAGAGAGATAGAGGAAAAATTGGGAAAATAAATGAAAGTAAGGAAAGAAGAAGATTTCACCTTAAAAACAGAAGTGACCAAATGGTAAAAAGAGAAAAATCCACCGAAGAGAAGAAGTACTTAAACAGCAGATGGGCCAAATACAAAGATGTACAAAAATTCACTGAAGAAAATAACTTCTTAACAAGCAGAACTGCTCAAATGGAAGGAGGTACAAAAGCTCATTGAAGAGAATAATTCCTTAAAATCATAATTGGGCAAGTGGAAGCTAATAACTCCATGAGCTATCAAGAAGCAATAAGACAAAATCAAAAGAATGAAAACATAGAATAAAATGTGAAATATCTTACTGGAAAAACAATTGACCTGGAAAATAAATCAAGGAGAGGTCATTTTAAAATGAATGGACTACCTGAAAGCTATGATCAAGAAAAAGAGGCCATAAATTCCTCAGCCCTGGATTAGGTATGCAATGCACAGTAGTAAAGGACCACAGTAATTTGTGTTTATAAATGCAAAGATCTAAGCTTCTGGGACAAGAACTCACTTATTTGACAAAATCTACTGGGAAGGGGGTGGCTAGGTGGTGCAGTGAACAGAGCACTGGCCCTGGACTCAGGAGGACCTGAGTTCAAATCTGGCCTCAGATGCTTTAACACTTACTAGCCATAGGACTTTGGGCAAGAGTATACACCCTATACCAAGATAAAGTCAAAATGGGGTAATGATTTAGACATCAAGGGTGACACCATAAGCAAATTAGGAGTATGCAATAGTTTACCTGTCCGATCTATGGATAAGGGAAGAATGTATTACCAAATAAGAAATGAAGTGTAGTATGAGATGTGAAATAGGTAATTTTGATAACATTAAACTAAAAAGTTTTACACAAACAAAACCAATGTAGCCAAAATTAGAAAGAAATAAGAGAACTGGGGAAAAAATTAGAGCAAGTTTCTCTGAAAAAGGTTACATTTTTCAAACACATAGAGAACAAAATCATAAGAATATTAGTCATTCCCCAATTAACAAAGGGTCAAATGATATGAACAGGCAATTTTCAGATGAAGAAATCAAATTTGCCTATAGTCATATGAAAAAATGCTTTAAATCACTACTGATCAGAGAAATGCAAATTAAAACAACTCTGAGGTTCACAACTTTTAGATTGACTAATATGACAGAAAAGGAAAATGACAAATGTTGGAGGGGATGTGGGAAAATTGGAACATTAATGTACTCTTAATAGAGTGAACTGATCCTGGAAAGCAATTTCTAGTTATGCCCAAAGGACTATAAAACTGTGCATACCCTTTGACCCAACAATGCCACAATTTGGTCTGTATACCAAAGAGGCTTTAAAAAAAATTAGGAGGATACACACACACACACACACACACACACACATGTAGATAGATAGATATAGATATATACACACATACATATATGTATGCATATACACATGTATAAACATATATAATCATATACATATATGTATGTCTACATCTACACATTTATTATATATATATATATGTAAAATATTTATAGCAGCACTTGTTTTGGTGTCAAATAAAATTGGAAATTGATATGATGTCCATCAAATGGATAATGGCTGAATAAGTTGTGGTATATGAATGTAATGAAATACTCTTGTACTATAAGAAATGATAAGCAGGCTTTCAGAAAAACCTGGAAAAACTTACATGAACTGATACAAAGTGAAGTGAACAGAACCAAGAGAAGATAACATTATACACAGTAAGAGCAGTATTGAATGATCATCAACTGGGAATAACTTATTTTTTCTAAGCAATACAATGATCCAAGACAATTCCAAAAGACTTATGAAGAAAAATGCTATTCGCCCCAAGAGTCTGAATGGAAATCAAAGCATACTATTTTACTTTACTTTTTTTTTTTGGTCTGTCTTTTCTTTCACAACATGGCTAATATGGAAATATGTTTTACATGACTGAATATTTATTAACCTATATCAAATTGCTTGCCTTCTCAAGGAGCAGGTGAAGGGAAGAAAGAGAAAGAGAGAATTTGGAACTCAAATTTTAAAATGAACACTAAAAATTCTTTTTAAATGTAAATGGAAAATATTTTAAAAATACTGCCTTGAAGACTAATCTTCTGGTGATGAATATCTTTTAATTAAATTGAACCCTGGATGTCATTATAATGTCCATAGTCAGCTATTTATTTGAAATCTTAATGATTTCTAGATTGTAAGGACTTGTATGTTTCCCCTGCATATAGCCCTCAGAAACCCAGGGCTGCCTCCACACATCATATATGAAGTAGCAGCATATATCATTTTAATTAATATAAAAATAACTATAGTAACACAAAGCAATATCATATTAGCATACCATTATACATACTGATATTGCATTGTAACCATATATTAACAGTCTATTTTGGTTAGCCATTCTGCTAAGTCTGAACATCTAGGATGATTGTGATTTTATGTTTTGTATACAGCAGAAGTTCTTAACCTGAGATGCATGAATTTGTTTTTGTTTTTTTTTTTTAAATGCTGATAACAATTCTGATACCACTGGTTTCTTTCTTTCTTTTAATAATTTTTTTTGGTCTTTATTAATTTGTTTACTTTTAGTTTACAAGATTCATTTCCACAATTCCTTAAGTTTCAAATCTTCTCTCCCTCCCCCTCTCCCCTTTCCCCACACCGCCATGGTGGCATACAATCAAGTATAGGATCTGCAAATACTTTCACATTAGACATTAGTCAGTTTATAAAGAAGGATTGTATCAGATGGAATGAGCAATGGGAAAGAGGAAACAAAACCAAACAAGAAAAAGAAAAGGAACAGGTAGTTTGCTTCAATCTGGGTTCAAACTCAGTTTTTTCTCTGGATGTAGACATCTCTCTCCATCATGAGTCTTTTGGGGTTGAATTATAACACTGCGTTGCTGAGAAGAGTCCAGTCTGTCATAGTTGGTCATCACACATATGTTGTGTCTGTGATTGTATACAAATTTCTCCTGGTTCTACTCTTCTCACTCAGCATCAGTTTGTATAAGCTTCTCCAGGTAAATATGAAGTCCGTCTGCTCCTGGTTTCTTATAGCACAATAGTATTCCATTACATGCATATACTACAACTTGTTAAGCCATTCCCCAATTGATGGGCATCCTCTTAATTTCCAATTCTTTGCAACCACAAAAAGAGCTGCTATAAATATTTTTGTACATTTGGGTCCTCTTCCCACTTCTATGATCTCTTTGGGATACAACCCTAGAAGTGGTATTGCTGGGTCAAAGGGTATGAAATTATTTATAGCCCTTTGGGCATAATTCCAGAATGCTCTCCAGAATGGCTGGATCAGTTCATAACTCTACCAGCAATGCATTAGTGTTTCAATTTTTCCACATACTCTCCAGCATTTGTCATTTTCCTATTTTGTCATCTTAGCCAATCTGGTGAGATGTGATACCTCAGAGTTGTTTTGATTTGCATTTCTCTAATCAATAGTGATGTAGAGCATTTTTTCATATGCTTATAGATATCTTTAATTTCTTCCTCTGAAAACTGCCTGTTCACATCCTTTGACCATTTATCAATTGGGGAATGACTTGTATTCTTATAGATATGACACAATTCTCTGTATATTTTAGAAATAAGGCCTTTATCAGAGACATTGGTTGTAAAAATTCTTTCCCAATTTTCCACTTCCCTCCTAATCCTGGTTACACTGGCTTTGTTTGTACAGAAAATTTTCAATTTAATGTAATCAAAATTATCCATTTTGCATTTTATAATGCTCTCTAATTCTTGTTTGGTCATAAAGTCTTCTCTCCACAAATCTGTCAGGTAAACTATTCCTTGCTTTCCCAGATTGCTTACAGTGTCAGGCTTTATACCTAGATCATGCACCCATTTAGACTTGATTTTGGTATATGGTGTTAGATAATAGTCTATGCCCATTTTCTGCCATACTATATTCCAGTTTTCCCAGCAGTTTTTGTCAAATAGTGAGTTCTTATCCCAAAAGCTGGGGTCTTTGGGTTTATCAAACAGTAGATTACTATAGTCATTGACTGCTGAGTCTCATGTACCCAATCTATTCCATTGATCCACTACTCTATTCCTCAGCCAGTACCAAGCAGTTTTGAGGATTGCTGCTTTATAATACAGATCAAAATCTGGTATAACTAGTCCACCTTCCCTAGCATGTCTTTTCATTAATTGCCTTGATATTCTGGACGTTTTTTCTTCCAAATGAATTTTGTTATTATTTTTTCTGGCTCTATAAAGTAGTTTTTTGATATGGTTTCTTTTTTAAATTCTATATATTTATTTTATGCATCTAAAATATTCTGAGAGCAAAAATGTTATATAACATCAGTTCTTAGTTTGTGTATATGTATGATGGACCTCTTTGGCACTCCCAACTTTTCTATTGCAGATGTTCTAAAAATTTAACATCTTTCTCAAATCATTATCTACATTTTAAATTCACTCATTTTCTCTAAGTAGATAAATTTCATTTCCTACTTTACTGGAAAGTTTGAGGCCATGCAAGATAAAGCTTCCTCTCTCAATTACTTCCTTTACAACAACCTCTTCCCTTTAGGCTCTTGAGAAGGAGGTGGTCCCTCTTTCTTTGCAAGAATAATTCACTCCACCCATATCCTTTCCTCACTCAAAAAATGCATATGTATAATGTGATACATTGAAAAGTAGAAATGAGAACTCAAGTCTGAATCCTATTTCTTTGATTTAATTATTTTTATGACTTTGGGCTAGTGACAAACTCTCTGTGCCTCATTTTCCTCATTTCGAAAAATAGAGATGATACTTATGCAACCTGCTGCAACAGGAAATTATCTTATAAATGAACAAGTGCTATAGAAACATAAACTAGCGGGGCGGCTAGATGGCGCAGTGAGTACAGTGTCGGCCCTGGAGTCAGAAGGACCTGAGCTCAGATCTGGCCTCAGACACTTAACACACACACACACACACACACACACACACACACACACACACACACACACACACACCCCTAGCCGTGTGACCTTGGGCAAGTTACTTAACCCCAATTGCCCTCCAAAAAGCAAAAAAAAAAAAAAAAGAAACATAAACAATAAAATTATTTATAGTGTATTATTCCATTTTCTCCTGTACATACCTCTCTAGCTGCTCTTTCTCCAGCTTCCACTGCTCCTTCCATGTATCCACTCCAATAGGTTGCTGTCTCTGTCCCAGCAAAATAAATCTTATCAACTGGCTGGCGGATAACCCTTCAAAGTGAATAAGAGAAGTCAAAAAGAGTCGTCTTGGAAGATGATAAGTGCCAAATAACGTATTCACAATGGGGATCGTGGGATATACTCAATTATTCAAAAAACAAACAACTCCCCTGATTTCTACAGATGAAAGCACCAAGTCAGGCAAAAATCAAATTATTAGGTAGCTGGAGACAAACCTCACTCCATGCATAGTCAGAAATGCATTACAGGAATCTTAAAAGGAATTTATTTCCACAAGCATCATTATTTTAGTGAAATAAATTTCCTGTTAACTCTCTCACTCCTTAGGCTGCATCACAGATACTTTGTGCCATTAATGAACTACTGATAACAATCAAATTTGGTTCCCCCTGCCCTTTTTAAGATGACAAGCTTTTTAAAATACCCTATTGCCAAGGCCTGGGGTGAGGAGTGAAAGAGCAATAGAGGATGTTGTGGGGAGTACAAGAACCCTGGAAGTGGGAGAGGGAAGACAAGGTAACAGTTCTGGCAAGTTAAAGACCATCTCATGGTAACTGAAGGCAGGGGGAATATTTCACATGTGAAAAGGTTTCTTGGCAAAAAGATTAAGGAAGAAGGACGGGCAAAGTAGGAATCTAACTGCTTCCTTCTCTTCTCCTAGGGCTCTCTGCTTTCCTACTTTCCAATCTAGCACTTCTTGGCTTCGATTGTTTCTGGTCCCGTTCTTTTGCTGACTGGTTGCCCTCTCTGAAGATAAAATATTTTGTCATCTTGAGTTATTCTGTTGTTATCTATGTCCTGTTAACAAAAGCTATTTCACTGTATTTAATTGTTTATGAAAAAAATCTTGTCTTCAAATACTATGACTTCTTTTTAAAATCTTGTTTCATCTTCAAATACTGTGGCCTCTCTTTAGTTAGTTACCTACTTCCCAATAAAAACCAAGTAAATTATTATTCAACTCTTTTAAAAAACCAAACAAAAACTGATACCCAGGTCCCTACAGATTTACACGGTGCATAGATTCACTAAAAACTGTACCTTTCTACTTTTGTCTTTTATTCATCTTCTTAGTCCTTAACCCTATCACTCTTCAACAAGAAAGTTTACTTGTACCTGCCATACTGAGTCATGGTTCCTGGGGGGAAGTAGGCTGTGTAGCAGCCTCCGGAATACTGATCTTCACACCAGTTCTTCTCCTCATAATGCACGGGCTACAAGATTCACAGCAAACGATACAAAGAGAAAACAAAGCTGAAATGCTGAAATGAAGAAATCAAAGAATCTATTCCCAGTAGAGAGAATAACAAAACCCACCTACTTTATGCCAATGAATGGTGAATCTTCAACTTTCACCCATACTGTGGCCTTAATATGGGCAGCAGGGTGGTATCAATAGAGCTGTGGACTCAGTGCCAGAAGACCTGGCTTTATATGCACATGCCGATCAATTTAATTTTATGGGTATTTCTGAGGGTTTATTAGGAATGACCAGAATACTGTCTGGAAGGACATAATTATTCAAAAGGAATAACACAGGTGAAAAAGCATGTCTATGTGGGAGGGAGGAAGGGGATTAGAGTACAGGAGTAAGAAATTTCCTGAAGTGAAGAAATCAGAGAAAGGAAACTTTGTTTTTTGTGGGGGGGACATCTGGGTCAACAGACTTTACAGTGTCACCACAAAAAATGTAGGCAGAAGGACTGAACAGCTTGGGAGTTCCAGAAACAAATCAAAGTACTGACAACAGAAACATATAATTATAGTAGTGAGAGGGGATTGTGATTATCTGGATATCTCTCTGACAGAAGTAGAGACACTAAAGATCTGCTTCTCACTCTTTTTTTTGAGGGGGGAAGACAGGGCAATTGGGATTAAGTGACTTGCCCAAAGTCACACAGCTATTAAGTGTTAAGTGTCTGAGGCTGGATTTGAACTCAGGTCCTCCTGACTCCAGGGCCAGTGCTCTCTATTCACTGAGCCACCTAGTTGCCCTCATTGTTTTGTCTTCAACACAAATGAGAATCAACTTCCAATATTAATAACCTAGAATTCTACTGGTAAAATCATGCTGAGAGGGCTGGGGAGCTTTGAAGAATTAAATTCCAAAGACAGGAGAAGAATCAGTATAAGGATGTCTAAAAGAGGGTGATGTTTAAAGATAACTATGTGAATGTTCAGGGAACAAACCAATTTTTTTTAGATTTTATTTATTTGCTTTTTGGAAGGCAACTGGGGTTAAGTGACTTACCCAAGGTCACATGGCTAGTTTTTGTGTTAAGTGTTTTGAGGCCCGATTTGAACTCAGGTCCTCGAGACTCCAGGGTCAGTGCTCTATTCACTGCACCATGTAGCCGCTCCAAACAAACCAAGTTTTAAAAGACGCACAGATGACAGAAACAAGGTCAGGAAGCAAAGGATGGACATCACTAGCTAACCATGTAATCTGGGCTTGCAAAGTATATTATGTGTGTCATCTCATTTGATCTTCACCACTCTGAGATAGGTGGCACTGATATCACCTCAATTTTACAAATGAGGAAATCGAGGCTGAAAGTGTTCATTACTAGCCCAGTTGGAACCTAGTGAGTGCATGAGGTAGGATTCAAACAGACATGAGGAACACCAGCTGTTTTATCCATTCTGTCTCACAGTTACACCAAATGCAGAACTCCCCAAAGAGGAGGGTCAGAAGAACTACAGCTCAGAATGAGTTGGCTAATAACCAAAACTTATTTTCAGAAAGCTATATTGGAAAAAAGAAGGGGAAAGGGTGATGACTTGAAATCAGTGCAATGATGATAACTGACAATGGAAAGACAACTTAGCTGATCCATTTTTTGTTTTCTCTACTAAGGATGATTATCTTTAGAACATAAAAGATAAAATCTGACTTAATAAAAACTGAAAACCAAGGTAAATAAGGAGATAATAAGGAGGTGTGGAAGAATTAAATACTGCAGTGAACTGGGAGATATAATTGCTGATCACAGTCAGTGATCTTGACAATATCATGCAGAACGGGAGAGGTGATGGAGAACTGGGAAGGACAAATATTTTCCTATTATTCAATAAAAAAAGAAAAATAAGACTCTTCAACCTCTATGGCAGTGAGAAGTGATGGTGAATGAAAGTCTGGAAAATAAAGTTAATGATAAGAGGTTTAATCAAGAACAGGTCATGTAATTCCAAGGGACTCACAATGGAAAACGCTATCTATCTCCAGAAAAAAAACTGATGGGAGTCTGAATGCAGATGGTAGCATATGATTTTTCACAGGTTTTTCTTTGGTGTATATTTTCTTTTACAACATGACTAAGATGGAAATATGTTTTGCATTGAGTGCATATGTATAGCCTATATCAAACTGATTATCTCAGGGAGGGAAGAAAGAGAATTTGGAACTCAAATTAAAAAAAATGAATGTAAAATTGTTTTTACATGTAACTGGGAAATAAAACATTTTTTAAAAATAGAACAGGTTATGACATTAACCTCATTTTTTTTGTGATAGAGGGCTATTAGATTGGAGAATTTTATAGATAGAGATTATCTAAATTCAACAAAGTCTCTCACACTATTCTCCATAATTGCCTTCTGTGTAATAGTAATATTACACAGAAAAATTACAATTTTTCAGAAATTATTCCCCACATTTTAGAACCAAATAACAACATCAGTAGAAGACAGGTATGAAAAAGATCAGCCTATATTTTTGGTTGAAATTTGAAGTCATTAAAGGTCCTTTGCAGTATCTTGAAAGCAATCTAGCCTGTCCCCTTCTTCCTTTTCCATTATGGACCTAATTCATAATCTATTTTTGCTGTCTGTTCCAGATACACATAGTGATGGGCAAGTTTTATGGACTGTCCATCTAAATGCACATAATAATTTAAACAAATCAAGTCAAGAAGCATTTATTAAGCACTTATGGACCAGGCACTGTGCCAAGAGGCGGGGTTACAAAGAAAGGCAAAAGCAGTCCTGCCCTTAAGGAACTCACATTCAAATGTGGTAGATCAAATTGCAAATAGCAACAGATAATTTAGATGTGTGTGTATATCTATATCTATTTATCTATATCTATATATCTATCTATCTATATCTCTATCTATCTATCTATATATATACATATCTATCTATCTATATATGAAAAAAATTATAGGTAATCTTGGAGGGCAGGCATAATCAGCATTTAGGGGAAGCTGGGTTTCTTGCAGATATCTCAGAGAGGGATGAGGGAAGGAAGATAATTTGGAACTCAAATTTTTTTAAATGAATGTAAATTTGTTTTTATATTTAATTGGGAAATAAAACATTGCTGGATCATGGTCAATTATTTTGGCAATATCATGCAAAATAGGAGAGGTGATGGTTGGGATTTTAGTGGGTGGGATTTTAGTTGAGACTTGAAAAAAGTCAGAAGAGTGAGTAAGAGAACTTCCAGGAATAGGAGACAGGCAGCAAAAATGCAGACTTAGAAGATAAGTGTCTTGTGGAAGGACAGTATGGAGGCCAGGGTCATCGGATCAGATTCTGTAAAGTGGAGCAAGGTGTTAAGAAGACTGAAAAGGCATAAAGAGGCAAAGTTATAAAGAACTTTAAAATTCTAACAAAGGATTGTATATTTGATCCTGGAGGGAGAGGAAGCCATCGGAGTTTACTGAATATGGGGTGACATGGTCAGGCCCAATTTGACAGCTGAGAGGAGGATAGAGGGAGACTAGAGACAGGGAGAGCAACCAGAAGTTTCTGGCAACAATCCAGGTATGAGGTGATGAGGGGCTACACCAGGGGGAGTGGCAATGTCATACTACAAGAGATGGCATTTATGATAGATGTTTCAAAGGTAGAAGCAAGAGGACTTGAAAACAGACTGGACACAGGAGCGACAGAGTATGAAGAGTTGAAAATGGCAACTTGGTTGTAAGTCTGGGTAACTGGGGAAATGACTAACCACTAACAGGAAAGTTAGGGAGAGGGGGAGGTTTGAGGGAAGAAATAAAGAAGAAAGACAGAGTTCAGTCTAACATAATGAGTTTAAGATCTCTGTAGGAAATACAGTTCGTGACATCTAACAAGCAGCTGGAAATGTGAAACTGGAGGTCAGGGGCAAGTTTAGGGCCAGATAAACAGACCTGAAAATCATCTGCATGGAGATGATAACTGAATCCATGGGAACTAATGAGATCCCCCAATGAAATAGTAGTGAGAGAGAGGAGAGGAGGGCCCAGAACAGAGCTTTGAGGAATGGTCAGGGATTAGAAGGATTGACCTAGATGAAGATCCAGCAAAGGAGACTTTGGAACTGGATCTGAAGGAGTGGCCTAATAGGTAAGAGGAAAACCAGGAGACAGCTGAGTCTCAAAAACCTAGAAAGAAGAAAACGTCTAGGAGAAGAGAGAAGTTAAGGGGATGTATTAAGCATTTATATGGTGCTAACTTTGTGCCAGACACTGCACTAAGTGCATTTTATAGACATCTGATCCTCACAACAACCCTTCAAGGTTTAATTTCCCCCATTTTATAGCTGAGGAAACTGAGGCAAATAGAGGTTACATGACTTGCTCAGTGTCCTACAGATAGTAAGAGTCTGAGGCTGGATTTGAACTTAGGTTTTCCTGACTCCAGGCCAAGCAATCTATCCACTGTACCACCTAGCTGCCCTGAGTTTTAGCCTGTTTTCTTAAGGTTCTTGTGATTATCTTTCAAGACAAAAGATGTGGCTCATGATCCTTATTCTTGGTCACTGGATGCTGCTGACAAGGATGGATGTCATATTGTCTACCATTCTCCCCTTGGAAAACAACTCTCAAAGTCTTTGGTAATTCTGATCAATGATAAATTATGGAAACAAGAGAACTGAGAATAAGAATGCTACCAACCTCCTGTCAGAGGTGATGGAATTAAACTCCAAAAAGACACACATTTTTGGACATGGTCAATGTAGAAACTTGTTTTACTAGACTATATATATATATATATATATATATATATATATATATATATATATATATATATATACTTGTTGAGAGTTTTATTTCTTAAAAAAATTGGCTAAGGACTTTGGGAAGGAAGGATAATAAAATGCATATAAGGAAATAGTGCAGAACTAAGGATTAAGGAAAAACACAACTTTCTCCCCTTGGAACCACTAAGCTAATCTGCCCTGTGAGACAATAAATGAAGATGCTGAACTTTAGTGGGATTAATGATCAGCTATTCAATTAAACCTTTATTTAATAAACAACCTTGTGACCTTATGGATCAGATATTATTTGCACTTGAGAACTTTAGTGTTTTTTAACTTCTTTGAAATAGCTAACATGAATCTTCAAAACTAAACAGGTCTCTTTCATGTACTTCTTATAAAACTACTGGAAAAATATCATTTGCATTGTGCTTCACCACCTAAATCAAGCAGAAGAATATATCCATGTTAAAGATAATTGCTTACTTGCAAAGCTTCTTGCGATCCCAACACTCTTGCATAAAGTTCGCAGATTTTCCTCTTCCTACAAGAAATTACAAAATAGTTAAGAACAAAAAGACAAAAGGATAAAACTTCCAATAACTTGTCACAGAATAGAATCAGTAATTCCAATTTGTGTTCTCTGAGTACTCAAGCATCCAAATCTGCTTTAATAGACAAATTACAAATAAATTACTCTAATTAAAATTATTACATGATAATGCCAATTCTTATATTCAATTTGATGATGCCTAGGCCTTAAGCTTCTTCGTTCTGTAATGCCTACTTCAATAACAACCTATCTATTAGATGGTAGGGGGAAGCAGGAGAAAAGTTCTGGTATTGATTCCAAGTCATTTTTCTGGACAAAGAGTTGTACTTCCTACAAGTTTTTGAGGTACTATATATTATAATAAGATTATCTCCCAAAATCCTATACTCTGTCTGAAATAATAAATTGATAAGGCTTAATTAGCATTTGAAAGATTGCAGAAGAAATACTAGATTCGTGCATACCAATGCTCTAACCTATAGACTAGAATTTTGTTTCTGACTCAGAGTTACATGCCAAGGAAAAGTTCATTCAGGGTTATAGCCAACTGCTATGATGTCACATCAAGATGTTAAAGATTATTCCTCCATCTTTCTATCTTCTCTTTAGAATCCATTATGGATTCTATCACAAATTAATTTAATCTTTAATCTTAACCCTATTTGTATTTTCAACATAGACTACCTCTAGGGTTCTGAGTTTCCATAATTTTAATAGTTGCTAAATAACACAGAATATCTTTTTATTTGTCTTATAAATACCACGTTAAGATTTCGAGGACTATCTCTTTACTTTCAGAACCTTAATGTTACATGAAGTAAACTACATATGCTCTTAAGGAATTTTACATGATATCTCTTTGATGATATCTCTTCAGTCTTTGTTATAAAAATACTGCAGATTAGTATCTAAAGTCCATACCCATAGCTTAGTTATAAGCTTGGAGGATTGAATGCCAAGTACTGAATCCTTTAGTTACATCAGTAAGAGGCTCAGAATGCTGTTGTAGCTCCTTGGACTATCTTAGATTTCTGGGTCCTACATTTACTGTGAATTTTTGTTGCTCCCTTAGGCTTCAGTCTGCACACATAATTATGCAGCTAGGGCATAAGTCTGTATGTAACAAAAGAGAGTGGGTTCTATGAGTTCCTCCGGTTTTGTCAGTCTGGGGCTATGGGAATATTTATAGTAAATGGTGACAATATCATCTTCAATGAAACAAGAGTTGCCCCTATTCCCCAAGCTCTGGCCTGGCCACAAAGTACATAAAATACCCTACTGAGATGTTTCTCTTTCCCTAAGATGTAGACTAAAACAGAAAATATTTATCTTCTGACATGGGGATGTTTTATGGAAAGTGATGGATACATTTCAAAACTCCTACTTCAAAGGA
Organism: Gymnobelideus leadbeateri; assembly: GCA_011680675.1. Lineage (NCBI taxonomy): Eukaryota > Metazoa > Chordata > Mammalia > Diprotodontia > Petauridae > Gymnobelideus > Gymnobelideus leadbeateri. The sequence continues at coordinate 305,836 of WOXC01009215.1, forward strand.
TGGTGATACATACCACTTTCAAATATCCCCAAGTTATAAACAACTTATTAATGGACATTATCCTCCACAGGCCAATTTACCCAATTCTCAGTTCACAGGTTGCTGCTTCTATTCCAAAGGGAAAGAATGTTCAGGTAGGAGCAGGATTTAGAATTATGGGATACAAACTTACAAGGTAGCACCAATGGTTTGTCATGGAAGATTTAAGAAGGGGGAGGGAGAAAAAGAGAGAGAAGGAAGGGAGGGGGGAGGGAGGGAGGGAGGGAGAGAGAGAGAGAGAGAGAGAGAGAGAGAGAGAGAGAGAGAGAGAGAGATAGAGAGAGAATGAATCCCAAAGAAATGTCATACAACTGTAGGCAGGGATATGAGATCACAAGAGAGTCAAAATTTGTTCCTTCAAGGACCTAGCTATTTAATGGCTAATTTCACAAGTCAAGAATCACTGAAGCTACCATACCATACTGTACATTTCTACTCCTTCTCTATGTCTTCTCATAATGAAGAGAAGCTCTCAGAATAATCACCTCAAACATAAATCATAGTGTTTATTGTAAAAATGTTTCTAGTTTACTTACATTCTCAGTGCTCAGAAAAAGTCAGAATCACAAGGTATTTCAGCAAGAAAGGACTTAAAGAAACTCTCTAGAACAATCCCATCATTTTTCTCCTTTTTAAAAAGTAGATGAGAAAAATAAGGCACGGATAGATTAAATGATTTGCCCAATCCAACTGGACAAAAATTTAATATAATATTATTTGAAGACCAATAAGTCAAGTACTAGGGCAGACAGATAAATTAATAATATAGGTCTTCACCTTCATGTAGGTTATATGCTAATAATTGTTAATATGAATACACAAGTAAATCATTATTCTTGGCACATTAATAAATATTATTTATTGACTGATGCCTAGGTTTGAGGTCAAGGAAGGAAAAGAAGTTTGTTCACAGGGGAGAAATGCCCACAAAAATAATATAAAATATTTTAGACAATGACCAGATGCCCCTGTGTTACAACTCAACCCTCTTTAGTCCGTGAAGTTTATTTAAAGTTTTAAGGGTTATATACTAGAATCCTAGGTGTCTTATGAACACTTGAAAAGTACAAGCATATTCTGAAAGCTTAACCATGCATCCTCCACCACCCTTGAGTAAAGTACACTGTTTATTTTATCCTAAGGGAGAGGAGAAAAGAACAATAGATGTTTCCCCAATGTAACATTCCATTTCCTAGCTGGGTGCACAGTCTATTTCTCCACAACCAGAGTGTGCTCTTGCTGCTGAGAACCCTTGTCATCCTCCGTTCAGCTACCATTTCCTTTGCGAAGCCTGCCCCAATCTCTCGCTGGGGTTACACCAGACTCTGTTCCAAAGGGATCACAATCTCTCCACTAAAAAAGCAATGCTTTTGTTGATCACTAAATTTAAAGATACTTCTTAAAAATGGCAACTGTACAGGCTCACACAAGAGTCTGAAGAAAAGTGAAATTACAGAGTTCTTGAATCTTCCCCATCATTCTTCAATTCTCTCCCCTCTCCAATACATCCTCTATACCATGGGTGGGGAGCCTGCAGCTTGGCCTTAAGGTCACATGTGGCCTTCTAGATCCTTATTCTACAAATTTGGACTCAGTCAAAAGGCTGTACTTAAGGACCTAGAAGGTCACATATAGCTTTAAGGCTGCAGGTTCCCCACCCCTGCTCTACTTGTCAGACAATGTCACTACTCAGGTTAAAAACCTTCAGTGGCTCCCCAGTGCCTCCAGGATCAAATACACAATACATATTACCCTCCCTCTCCACATTACTCCCTGTTCCTGCCAAACAGACTCCAAGTTTTTTTCAAACTCAACACTTCATTTCTCACCTTTTGTTTATTTATAATGGTATTCCCTCCTAAATTCTGCCCCTCAGAACCTTGTCTCCTATTAAGGTTCATCTTGGGTGGTAATTCCTCCAGGAAGCTTTTTTGGTTAATGGTTGTTTCCCTCTCCCTCCTCAAAATACTCTGTATGATGCCAATTTGCCTATATACTGTATCTGCGTCAGTGGGATGTAAGTTTCATGAAGATGAGGACTCTCATTTTTGTCTTTACATCCTCTTTAATGATGCTTTGCACACGGTAAGACCTTAGTGACTGTCTGTTGAACTCAATTTTTACCTTGAACTCTAAGTTTATAAAGCCCTAATAGTTTTCATGATGTAAAATCTACATCTTGGAGAAGGCATTGCTTAATATTCATGTTTTTTGCTTTTTTGGAGGGGGAAGGTAGGGCTTTCAAATGACTTGCCCAAGGTCACATGGCTAGTGTTAAGTTTCTGAGGCTGGATTTGAACTCAGGTCCTCCTGACTCCAGGGCTGGTGCTCTATTCCCTACACCACCTAGCCACCCCCCATTGGTTAATTTTCAATCAATTAGTAAGCATTTACCAACTACCTACAATGTGCAGGGTGGGCACTATGTTAGGGGCTGGGGATAAGAAGACAAAAAGGAAGCAGATCTAATGCCTGTGGAGAACCTTATGTTCTGTCTGAGGGGATGTCATGTCCATGGATAGATACATAAAGAGGTGACAGGAGACCTCTAATGTCTCTAAAGAGGTGACAAAAACTTGCCTAAAGCTTTAAAGACAAATGAAAAGCCTCCACAGGCAGTAAAACAAAGACCTGACTTCCCTACATCCAGAAAGGAACAAGGGGGTGAAAGCAAATCTATACGAAGAGACACTTTAAAAAAACCACGTATTCTCACATCGCATCCAAATGTGACAAAGCAGAGTAAGCAGCTGGCTGAAGATCTTCCCAGAAGCCCTTCCTATTGGGATGGCCTCACTCATGTCCCTTCAGAGGGGGCCCAAAGAGCTTCTGTGGATTATGAACAAAGGAACTGCCCTCCCCCACTTACCTTCCCCATAAAACTCTCTCACCTTCAAGCATATTTCCAATGGTCAACACATACCCGTTTAGAAAGTTCTGGTGGTGAGAGAAGGAAGTGGCATCCAGGACAGAACAGAGGCAAAGCCACCATCCAACCCCAACCTGGCTGTCCCCACCACCACCCCCACTCACCACTCAGTTTTAAGCAGTTGCTTATGCTACAGGTTAGAATAGTGCCTGCATCTCAGTAACCTGCTAGTCCAGCTCCCACCTAAACAGAAAACCCATCTATGTTATCCCCCTCCAAGGGGTCCTCTGGTCTTTGTCTGAATTGCTCCAGAGAAGAGAGAACATACATGGTGCCCCTCTTCCACCCCAGCAGCCCTTTCCACTTTTGGATGGCTCACTGGTAAGAAGCGTTTTCCCCACCCAATCCTAAATCTGCCTTGTGGCAGCATCTCCCCATCGCTCCAAGTTCTGCCCTCTGAGGCCTAGCAGAAAGAAGTCTGAGCCATGCTCCAAAGGACAGCCTTTCAAATGCTTCTGGACTGCTCATCCCACGTCCAAGTATCTTCTTCTGCAGGATATTCAAAATAGTACCAGTTCCTTCAGCCAGTCTTCATATTGCCCAGACCATAAGGCCTTTCTGAATTCCGGTTGCCCTGCCCCCACCACTCCCTGGGGCACTCGGACTGTTCAGTGGACAGGTATATAAAGAGATGCTAGGAGGTTACTGGTAGCTGGAAGGATTAGGAAAAGGTTCCTGTAGCAGGTGCAATTTGAGCTGAGCACTGAAGGAAACAAAAGATTCTCTAAGGTGGCAGTGAGGGAGGGAGTGGAATACAGGCCCAGAAGAAAGTCAGAACAAAGACAGAGTTTGGAAACGGAGACCCCTTTGTACAGAACAGTAAGAAGGCTGAGCTTACTAAACTGAAGTGTACACGAAGAAGGGCCAGGATGGAAAACAGCGGCATTTATTCTCCTGGAGGGAATAGGTAGATCCTGGAGATTTTGAGTAGAAAAGTGACATGGTCAGACATGCGCCTCAGGAAACTGCAGGCAAACGGATTTCTTTTTCAAAAGTCATTTGCTGCTTGAAGTTTTAAAGTCTGTTGTTTTTTTACCTTATACAGAAAAGCACTGAATATGTTTTGTCCTAGGAGGTTTAAGACTTTGTTTTTAAGGAAAGAACCAACCTTTTATTTTAAAATATCTGTCGAGTTAACTAATTATTAGATATAGTTTGGCTTACATTTGCAAAATCATTTGCCAAAAGGCTAATCATCTAGAAACTGCTTAAGTTCAGAGAATCACTGATATTAGAGCCATTTACACCATCATAGCTCTGATTTAAGTAAAACAAACAACTTACTACCAAAAAAGAAACTTTTTGTTGTTTCTCCACCTTATCAAAGCAACCTTCTTAGAGCCTGTACTTGCTGCAAGTACTTTCCAAAACCTCTTGTAGAACTGTGTTTATCATGATAATTTCAAATCAAACTTTAACTAGATACTTTCATTCCTAGAAGTTCTCTTCAAAATTATGCTATTATCATTTTGAAATGTTCAAAATCAACTTTCTTTCTTACTTGGACAAATTTTATCTACATTCTCAAAGTTAATTTATAGCTTTAGACATAAAGGTCATAACTGATATATGATAATCAGTTGTAAATGAGTAGCTAGGTGGCAAAGTGGACTGAAAGCTGCGACTGGAGTCAGGAAGACTCATCTCCCTGAGTTCAAATGTGGCCTCAACCAGTCATTAGCTGTGTGACTCTGGGCAAGCCACTTCACACCTTTGGGCTCAGTTTCCTCATCTGTAAAATGAGCTGGAGAAGGAAATGTTAAACCACTCCAGTATCTGCACCAAGAAAATCCCCAATAGGTCAGGAGAAGTGGGACACAATTAAAACGAATGAACAGTGACAACAACAATCGGCTGTAGTATTTATGACTAGATAAACATAAAAGTTTGAATGCCTCTGGGGGTACTTGCTTATAATAAAGGACATTACTACAAAGCACATTTCTATAGTGGTTACAAAGTACTTTTATCACAACTCTTTGAGGTAAGTAGTCTAAATACTACTATTGCCATTTTAGAAATGAAGAAACTGAGGCCAAAAGGGAGGAGGTGTTTTTCCCACAGCTACTGAGTATCTGGAATAGAGAAGAATCCAAGTCTTTCTTTTTTAAGTTCCCCTACATCACTATGTCCCTCAACTGTATAGTCTGTGGCAGACGAGGTTTCTGTACTAAGAAGAAGCTTTCATTCGATGATTTCTAAGGTATTCTCCATCTTTAAGAGTAAGTCCAGGACTCTTTCATCACTCTTTCTATGGAAACCCTCCAAACGGGCCCATTTAAAATGAAGCTGTCATTTTAACAGTTGACTTGCTCAGGGTCACACAACCAGTACTTGTCAGAGGAAGGATAAGCACCTAAATTCTTCCTTATTTAGCGGGTGCCACAGAGTTTCTCACTACTTTAAATTACAGGACAGGTGCTGATTTGTGGGATTACAGGGAGTTATCTGAATGGGGGGTCCCAACAACAATGAAATAAGACCTGAACAACAAAATACAGTAAGGTCTTGTTTTAATAGATTTTTTTTTCAAATTCAGCTCTTACCTTAGCTCTTTACTAATGGTGGCAAGTTGATGAGCCTTCCTGGCAAGGATAAACCTGATGAGAAAAAAATACATATGTACATATTTATTTTTTCAATTTATGGACTAAAACAAGTATTTCCATAACATAGTATAATAAAAAGATGGTTGTACGTGAATCTGAAAATCTATTATGTACAACTTGCTATTCCTTTTAAATATATAATAAAATTATCATGTAAATTTCTTTCCCTCTCCTTTTTTTTCCTTCTCCCACCCCCCACCCTAGAGATGGCTACCATTAGATACAAATAGGGGTATGTGTGTGTGTAATCTATGTGCATGTATGTCTATATGTATAATTATTCTATACATACTTCTACTTATCAGTTCTTTCTTTTGATGCAGATAGTGTCTTTCTTCATATGTCCTTTAAAGTTAATTTGGGTTATAATAGTCAAAATGACTTATTTGCTCAGTCATTATTAAAACAATACTGCTGTTACTGTATACACTATTCTCTTGGTTCTGCTCATTTCACTCTTCATTATTTCATCGACATCTTGGGACACTCAGGAATGATAATAAGCAGGATCATCAATTCAAAACTGGAAGGGACTCTGGGTCATCAAGTCTGAGCCTTTCATTTTAGAGATGAGGATTTAGGTTCAGAGTCATTAGTGATTTGTCCAAGACCAAATCACAACGCTAAAAGAAGAGCCAGAAGTCAAGCAAAGGGAAAGTCTCTTAGAGCCCACAAGGCTCTGGTCTTTGAATTTCCAAAACCAATTCTGTATCTCTGCTGGCCTTTGCAATGTACCCTTCTGGGCTGAATCTAGGCAAAAACAAACAAACGAAAACTAAACCTCTTGACCCTTGGAGGATCACGTGGCTGATATAGACAATGTGGTCCTGATTATAAGACAGGCACAAAAAAGGCCCCTTGTACATAAATATGTACAGAAAAATGAACCTCTGAGAGCCTGAAACAAGGGTAATCTTAGAGATTCCATAGTACTATGAGGAAAGCTATATTCCCCAGCTTGACTTATTCTGGGGTTTCCCTGACTCAGACTAAAATCCCTCATCTGTAGCTGCTGTGTGCTGAGTTGTGCTATATATGCTCAGATATTCCCCACCCCCTCTACTGGGCAACTACCCAAGAATGAATATCAGTATAAGATATAGTTATCCTTTTTCTGGAAATTGCACACAGATGTGATAATGAGTTGTAAAGATAGGGAAATAACGAGTCCTGATTTCCCTGCTTTTAGCCAGAAAGCCCCAAGATTCATTACTTTACGTGAAAAGGTCCTCTACTCTGATTTCTGCATGATCAAAAGGTCCAGTATCTCAGAGCCTTTACTTTCTCTCCTTTCCCTCTCTTCTAAGTCCTTTGAGGTGTAGCTTTCGACCCTGTCACTCAACCGAAGCTGTCTCTGCAAGTGACAGTGACCAATGTCTTCACTGCTTGACCTCTCTGAAAGCATCTGACAATGGGGATCATCCTCAATTCCTGAACGCTCTCTTCTTGCTAGACTTATGTGCCACTCTCGCCCCTTAGTTCTCCCTCTTGCTTATCTGATGATTCCTTCTTGATCTCCTTTCCTTGATTAACATCCACATCACACTCACTAATTGCAGGTGTTTCCCAAGGCTCTATCCTGCTGTACTCTCCCACTGCATGACTTCATTAGCTCCCATGGTGGGTTCAATTAGTATCTCTGTGCAGATGACTCCCAGATCTACATATTCCATCTTAGTCTGCCACCTGAGAATCAGTTCCACATTACCAACTTCCCACTGGATGTCTGAAACAGGCACATAAGCATTTCAAACTCAGCATGTCCAAAATAGTTATCATCTTTCCCCCTAAACCCATCCCTCTTCTGAACTTTGCTATTACTCTCAAGGGCATCTCTGTCCTCCCAGCCACACTTACTCAAGGTCTGCAACCTCTGTGGCACCCTTAACTCTTCCCTCTCACTCATGCACATATCCAGTTAGCTAGTTAGCTGCCAAATCATGAATTTTCTATCTACAAAATGTCTTTTATTTGCCCCCTTCTTTTTACTCAGACAACCACTTTCAGGCCCCTCATCACCACTCACCTAGACTATTGTAATAGCTTCTTAATTGGTTTCCCTGCTTCTTGTCACTGTTCCAATTCATACTCCCCACAGCTAACAAAATTATTTTCCTGAAGCAATTTTCCTAATGAATTTCCTATGTGAAAATTCTAATTCCTAAAATGAATTCCTGACCATGTCACTTCCCCCCTTTTTATAAACTAATAGGTCCCTATTTCTGTGAAGATCAAATATAAATTCCTGTGTTTTTTCCCCTTATGCCCAACTTCAATCAATCAGTCGTCAAGTCTTATTACTTCCACAATACCTATTCCCTTCCAGTCACACAGTCATCAGTTTTGCTCAGGACCCCAATATCTCCCTTCTGGACTACTATAATGGCTTCCAAATGGACCATCTCTAGTCTCCTCCCATCCATCTTCCCCACACATGGTTGTAAAACTGATATTCTTCAAGGTCTATGTAACTTCCCTGAACAATAAACTCCAGGGACTCCCTATTGCCAGCAGGATCAAAGAGAAACTCCTCTGTCTGGAATTTGAGGCCCTTTATAATTGAGCTCTAACCTAGCTTTTCTGACTGATTCCACAGTACTCCCCTTTATGCATTCCGCACAGGCCTCCAGCCAAACCAGTCTATTTGTTCTTCCCCACACATGACATTCCATCCTCTGTCTTCCTCCCTCAAATCCTCTCAAGCCCTCCTCTGCCTCTCTAGGAATCTCAAGCTCCACTGGAGATTCATATCAAATGCCACCCCCTACAATCCTACAACATATAAGACCATTTATGGTCTGTTTCCCACCCCCAGTTGTTAATGTTCTCCCTCAACAAATTACTCTGAATAAATCTACTTTGAATACAGTTCATTTTTGTCTTTGTGTTTGCAGGGCCTAGCACAGTGCCTAGCTTGTAATATGCACTTAATAAATGTCTGCTGAATTAAAATGAAGTAATTCTAAAGCCCTAATTTTTCAATTGCAAATTGAGCTTTATATTAGATATACTTTATAACAAATATAACTTCCCAACAAAGTTTTCTAATTCTAAAAATAAAGCATTTTTAAATTCTCAATTGATTACCCCATGATGGCAGGTATAGATCCATCTGGCTTGCTGTCATCTAAGGTGATTGAAATTGGAGCATCATCATCTTCAATGAGTATGCAGCCACAATAATCTTATGGGAAAGAGTAGTAAAACAAGATGATGACAGATTAATAGAGATGGATAGTGTTGTTCTGAACAATTACACACAAACACAATTTGCTAAAGACATAAATTCTGAACATACATATTCTTAAATCTGCAACTTATTCTCTCTTAAGTACAAACACTTGAATTCATGGGAAAGTTCCCACGAGGGGAAAATATTTCATCTCCTTGTCCAGAAATATTCCTGTCCAATATATTTCATGAAAGTTCTAGATCACTAGTGCATTCTCCCTGATGATATAACGGTTAAAAGTATGAGGATAAAACTGTGTCTGGAAAGCTCTCTATTTCAGGTGCAAATGCTAGGCTAAAAGCAAGGCCACTTTTTTTTACAGGTCCTAAAAAGACTGATGATACTTATGTCAGGATTGGGATGATGGTGGGACTGTCATTGATTTAGTCTTGCTCTCCTCTACCTTTATCTTCTAATTCAGTTCACTTTAATTTATTCAACAAACATTTACTAAGTCCTATATGCATGCAGGGCACTTAACTATTAATGGGATCACTTCATGAAATCAAGGGGTGTAAAGAAATCTTGTTCTTTATTTGAATTAGCTGGGTCTCTTTCTTTTTTAAAAATTATGTCCAATGTACACATTGGTTCTCGGCACAATGTGGTCCCTCAATTTAATATGAGTTGTATGTGAATAAGAGCAACCTACTCTTCTTCTTCCAAAAGGCTTCCTTGTAATACATCACACATTTAATGATGGCCCCCATTGGAAGACGCTGGATTAACTGGTTTCTCTCTGATGGAAGTTCTGGTCGGAAGTGGATCTTGCAAGTCAAGATTGGAGGGATGGCACTAATTACATATCTGCACTAAAACACACATATGACATCAACTTAACTACAACTGCAGTCTTTTGAGAAAGGTGGAAACATAATCCTTTACATTTTCAATGACATTGAGCAGTAAGCACCAACAACTAAAATAAGACCACTATGGAAAACAAAACATGAACAAGAAAGGGTACTAATAGAAATGATGAAAAAGGTACAGACTAGTATTAATCAAACAGTAATGAGAGCTGTGAAGATGTTTAAATATGCAAAGAAAAAAGCAAGCATAGAAATAGAAAGTTTATTACAATCATTTAAAAGCCACAATCAGAAATATCTCCCATTAAATATGTTACTTTTGGTTAAATGAAATTACCTCATATCTCTCATGATTTGTTGTCTCCACAAGGACACTGTCACCTAACTGGTCAATATAGGATACGGGCTTCTCCAGCTTCACTCGGTCTCCAAGAAGTTCCATGATCTTTTCACTAACTTGACCAGAACCTCCAATAAATTTCCTTTCCTAAGAGAGGAGGGATGGGAAAGAAAATGGAAGGAAAGAAAGTAAAAAACACACATATAAAAAGCCTACTCAATTATATATATATATATATATATATATATATATATATATATATAATGGAAAAAAATAGAGGAAGATCATATATAACTAAATTATAAAAAAGTCAACAATCAGACTTTGGTTTGTGTAGCTACCTCCCAGAGCTCATGTTTCACTGGCATAACCTCTACAACTAAAAGTTTTTTTCAGAGAAGTATACCACCAGAAATTTGGCCACCACAGTATGAATATTATTTACCCACAATTACTCATGAAGACCATCTACTAAGGCATATCTACAGGGGAATGCCCATGTCAATGAAATGGATCTTTTGATATTTTATGTCTATAATCACAATTAGCTGTGTGAGAGACACATCTGGATGGAGAAAAAATTATCCTTTTCCAAGAGATACATGAATGAACATTATTTGCAGGGCTGTTTTTGTGGTGGCCAAAGGGGATGCCCATCAATTGGGGAATGGCTGAACAAGCTGTAGTATATGAATGTAATGGAATACCATTGTTGCATAAGAAATGATGAGTAAGCAGACTTCAGAAAAACCTAGAAAGACTTACATGAACTGATGCTGAGTGAAGAGAGTATAATCAGTAGAACAGTGTACACAGTAACAGCAACATTGTGCCGTGACTGAATTTGATAGACTTAGCTCTTCTTAGCAATGCAAGGATGTAAGACAACACCAAAAGACTCAAGATGGAAAATGCCATCCACATCCAGAAAAAAGAACTATGGGGTCTGAATGTAAACCAAAGCATACTATTTGCTCTTTTTTCTTTCTTTCTTTCTTTTTTCTTGTGATTTCTCCCATTAGAGAAAATATGTTTAATATGAGTGTATATGTAGAGCCTATATCAGATTGCTTGTAGTCTTGGGAAAGTCAAAAGGAAGGGAGAAGAGAAAATTTAGAACTCAAAATCCTATGGAAATGAATGCTGAGAACTAAAAATAAATAAACAAACAAACAAACAAACAAATAAATAAATATTTTAAACCAGTGTTTGTGGGGAGACAAGGGCTAAGGGCTAAGTGATATATGGACTCAGGAAGATCTGAGTTCAAATCTGGCTTCAGAAATGTACCTGTGTGTCCTTGGGCAAGTCACTTAGCCTTTGTCTGTCTCAGTTTCCTCAACTGTAAAATGGGGATAACAGCACCTACCTCTCAAGAGTTGTGAGGATCAAATCAGATTTGTAAAACACTTAGCACAGTAGGTACTTAATATATGTCTGTTCCTTCCCTCATGCCTCTTCTGACAGATACTTGAATTAACATTATTTGCATGATTTAAAACAATGAAAAAACATTAAGCTGATAGAAGGACCTTTTCAGTACACAACTGCCCAAAGTAAAAATATTTAAAGAAAAATCTGATCATTTCCATTTTTAGATGAGGAAACTGAGTCTGAGAATTAAGTAACCACAGCTACTAAAAGTCTAAGTTAAGTTCTATCTATTTTAATTATCACCTCTAGTTACCACAAAACCCCAGATAAATATAACAAATGCATAAAATTATATTACTTTAATAAGAATTAAGGAAATCAACAGGGCTGATTTTAAAGAACCAACAAAGTTATAATCATCTAGTATCAAAGTTGTTGTTCAGTTGTTTTAGTCACATCCAACACTTTGTAAATCTATTTGGAATTTTCTCAGCAAAGATACTGGGGTGGTTTGCCATTTCCTTCTCCAGATCATTTTACAAATGAGGAAACTGAAGCAAGCAGGGTGACTTGCCCAGGGTCACACAGTTAATGTTTGAGGCTGGGTTTGAACTCAGGAAGATGAGTCTTCCCGATTTCAGGTCCAGCAAAAGTAGAATCATTATATTTATTATACCTGGACAAAACCTCAAATGAAAAACCTAGGGAAAGGATAAGTCGATATCACACAGAGGATATGAACCCAGAATGCTGACTCAAAACTGAAAGGCTAGCTAGTAGATCACTACTGTTTTATTCCTCCAAACTACATCTATGAACAAATTCATCAAACTATCTTGCTTGCCCTGATTTTTAAATGTTGAGTTGTATGAAATAATTTCATGTGGGTTCTTCTTGTTTTACAACTAGTTATAAATCCCTTGAAATCAGGAGACACATGCTTCCCTCCACAAAGTCTAGAAAAGATTTAGCAAATACTTGTATTCTAGTTACCTGCACTAATCTATATAGCTCAAAGAAAAGGTTCCCTGCGTAAGGAATGACCACACTTTAGTCATAAGCTATTCTGGAGAAGAGATTGAATATTTAACTTCAAACAGACACAAGGTTAAAATAGCATCACAATGTTAAGGGTCTTATTTTGATGAATATTAGATACATATTTATTAGCTGTGCCAAGAATTGTAGAGGCTGAAAATATAAATACATACCCCAAAGTTTTAATAATATATTAATGGATGGCATGGGTTATTTAACTAGTAAATTAAAGACTATTTTAATTCACGTCCTTCCTTTAAGTTACTAAGGGAAATACCATAGTAGGCTGTAAAGGAGATAATGATATCATTTGTATAATGGACTTCCAGCTGAGGAAAGTCTTATACCATTGAGGTTGGGTCTTCTCTGCACCTTATAGTAATACAGTTGTCTTGAGCACTGAGACATTAAGCAATTTGCTCAGGGTCACACAACCAAGATGTGTCAGAGGCAGGATTTGAATTCAAGTTCTCCTGGTTCCAAGGCTAACTTTCTCACGATACTTCTTTATAAAGGAGGAGTGAAGAGAAAACACATTCCAAAATTAAGCAAAGCTAGGTTGACGGAGGTACATTCCTCTAACTTCTAAGGGATTGATTTCAAAGGAAAAACGAGAGCTTCTAACTTTTAAATCTCTTTTCAGGAATGAGGAGAATGAAAATGAAAATGACTTAAAAAAGAGCTCATACTAGAATTTTCAAGCTGCCATTTACTCCCCAAACTATTAAGACACCACTGTCAGTTTGTCACAAAGCTAGACTTAAACATAAGTAAGGTTCAAAGAAAGACAATGCATACCTGGCCCCCATTGCTGACAGAAAATATTCTAGTGGTGCCCCCACACTGCTTCACATACCACAGGAACCAGAGGGCTGAGATTTCATGAGGTTCAGATGTAACGTTGACATTCACAAAAAGAAATGCAAATCGCCTGGCAGTTCTGCCAAAGGAACAACAACAAAGACCAAACACATGCTCACATAAACACATAAGCCATGATCCTTTATATATCATTAGCCATCTCTTCTTGTTTATTTGGTGGGCATTTCTATCACCATTAAAACATGTATCTTCTTATTTTCTCCTACTGTCTTTGTTGGACTAGGGAGAAGGGGATGGTTGGGTTAGACGTGGAACAAAGTCTGACCTGTTTTCAGAAAATCTTTGGCTTTCCCTCATATGCTCTAGTCTTATAGTAACCTAAACATTCAACATTCTTACAAATCATGGCTTACCAGGAAGAAAATGCCTAATATAGATATATTTGCAATTTTCCCTCAAGTCCTTAAACTTACAAAATAGTTTACTATGGTCCCTATTTGCTTACAAAGCCAAAAGCCTGCGTATCCCATAGATGTATACTGTTTCTAGAGAAAAGGGAAGTTCATGGGTCATGTTATACTATGGAAAAAGTGGAAATTTCAAATAAAATCTTGTAATTCACACATACCACTATTAGTTTGGTAATACAAATATGATACTGGGGAGGATTAAGAGTTTTTCAGGGTACAGGGGGCCCCAGGATACAGATAGGAGCCAGTGTCAATTGCAAGTGTAACTGCCATCCCAAACTGAATATAATCATGAACAGTTTAAGTGCTGTCTGGCTTATTAACCAACTTAAAGAGTGACCTACCCTCACAGAATGTTACTGTTTCCCTGATGGCTGCCACTCCTGGGACCTCCCAAAATTTATTTCTTCTTTACTTCCTCCCCTGCCCTACTTCATCACTGCCTGGCAAACTGACATTGCTTACCCTTGGGAGTCTCCTGTTCTCTCTAAATCTTATTTGATGTCTGTACTTTTATTATGGGTTTTGACTCCAAATAAAGATAAATAAATAAAGATAAGCTTATTTTCACTGCACTCTGACCAAGTGTCTCCTATAAAGGGGTGGACCACATACCTGGAGAAAGACAAGAGAAAACTCATGGACCATCAGTCTTAGATAACCCCAAGACTATGGTAAAGCACCTTCTCTCTGGACACATAAAGAGGGCCTTTAAAAGTAGAAGCTCCTTCAGAGAATAACAACAATAGTGACTCCAAGTTTACAAATTACTTCTTTTACAACAACCCTGTGAGGTAGGTAGAAACTATTTCTAAGTATTAAGTAGCAACTATCTATACACCTTAACAAAATTAAAATGAGCTCAACAGAAGTGATCCTCATGAATTAATTAAAGTCAAATGATCTTCACTTGTTTGCCTTAGCCATTAGGTTTGTTGTAACTGCATAGAGATGAAAATTATAAAGCTATATTTCTTTGAAAATATGCTACAATTCAGATGTGTCACTAATTTAGCCTGATCTTCCCCTAAGGCAATCCAGTTTAGTCAATTTTACTGTAATTTTGGCATATAATTATCTGATTCCTTCTAGGAAAGTCAGAATGTTATTTAAGTCGCGGATTTCTGTCCAGCATTCTTTCAGGTTCAAAGGAGAGCTGCATGGGCAGAATAGGCTCATGTGTACTTTATAATTTATTTAAGAACAGAGGAAGAGAGACAGAGATCTCATTAAGGTTGAACATCTAATGAGTAATAATAACAATAAAAATACACATTTATAACCTTTTCTAATTTCAGTATGAAGAGTCTTTGCCTAAAGCATGAACACTTGCCTTAGTAAACGGCACTTTAAAGCAACTGGTATTTAATTTTTAAAATTTTAACTGGGGCCTCAGTGCACTACTAGTCAGAGATGGGCCACTCCTACTGTAGCCAAGGGTAACAGCATACATCCCAGACAGGTCCTGGACGCTGTTCGGTTTTAGTGACCTAACTGATTTTTCTTTACTTTGGGTGCCTGGCTCTGTCCTCTCTCCAGTGAAACCAGAACACCAGAGTAAGTTTAGTTTACCCTTAAACTATGATGAAGGGATAATAAAGAGACTCACAATGTTCTGCATATGGCATTAGCAACTTATTTAAAGGGACTGAGGATAATATGTATAAGGAAAAATTATAAAAGAATGTGTCTATGAAGTCAGAACTGTATCCCACGTTGGACTTTATCATAACTATAGCACTTTCACAGCTAGGTAGCACAGTTGTTAGAGCACTGGCCTGGAGTCAGGAAGACCTGAGCTCAAATCTGATTCCAGACACTTGTTAGCTGTGTGACCTTGGGCAAGTTACTTAACTCTGCTTGCCTCAGTTTCCTTACCTATAACATAAGTTGGAGAAGGAAACGACAAACCACTCCAATATCACTGCCAAGAAAACCTCAAATGGGGTCATGAAAAGCCACACACAGCTAAAATTGCTCAACAACAACAGCACTTTAAGCTCTGTAAAGTACTTGACATAAAGATATCTCACCTGATTCTCACAAGAGCCCACTGAGTTGGGTTACTATTATTATGTTCATTTTATAGATGAGAAAAACCAAAGCAGAGACAAGCTGAGTGACCAGACTTGCACTGCAGAGCTATTAAGTTTTTTAAGCTAGATCTGAATCCAGATTTTTCTGACTAAAGAAATGCCTTCTTTGGAAAAGACTGGCTTTGTGTGCACACCCCAGGACACACTAAGGCAGCCCAATAATGAGAACCGTTCTCTACAGTAATAATATGGCCCATATTTCTTAGTCACTCCCATACTGCTTCTGCAGCACTGAGGATGACCTCTTTCATGACTGGACAACTCTGACTTATATATATAAAAAAAAAAGGTCCACCACCTTCATCATCAATTTTTTTTAAGCTTTGGAAAACTATATTTCAGTATAATTATTTTCCTTTGTAATTCGAAATATTTAATTTTATACATTTAAAAAATTTCTGAGGTGTTCATAATCCTCCCCAGACTTCCAAAAGGATCCATGGCTTACAAGAGGACAAGGATCCCTGATCTGAGGGCAAGGACAGTTCGCTTAAGGTTGCTACTAATCAGGAAAGTGAATGTTTTTCTACTCTCCTAATTACCAAGGAAATCACCATGGGCAATGGCTAAAAGGAGGTGGGGAATACAAAAGGAATTCCAAAATTAAATGAAGTCTACTTTGTCCAGCAGATTTTTTCAATGAGCTCCTTCATGGTCATCTTGTCCCATTCTTCAGCATGAGGCGCCTGCCAGGGAGCATCAGAGGGAATCTGAAAGGAAAACATACACACTCCTTAGGGGCTATGCTCCCACGCTCCTCTGCAGAGTGAGGCTAACCCCTAAGCAGAGAGCCTTTCTTAATCACCCAGTTACAAAGGAGATTCCACCATACAGTAAGTTAACATGGAGTGGGGGAACTTGGGAAGGTGAATTTCGATTCTCACATTATTTGTAGTTGTGAAAAAAAAAATGTATACCTCTTTGTCAGTTCAGAGATGAGAATCGTGGATCTCTCTAGTTTACCCCCCCACGTTTCATTGTACAGTTTAGGACATTAAGGTGCAGGAGGGGTTAATAGGCCTTGCCAAAAGTCCTAGAGGTGGGAATCCTTTGATTCAAAGGTGGTAAGATTTGAGTCCAGGCACTCTGAGTCTAGAGCTAGTAGCCTTCCACTCTATGCTAGAGCCAAAGGTCCTGATAGGAAGTGATTACTCAAAGCTCTTTAACATAGCTGGAGGGGTTATAATGATAACATAAAGTATAATTACTCGATAAGCCTTCTATGGAAGCTTCACACCCATCATACCTCCTTTCCCATGTGATCTATTGTTCTCCAAAGATTGTTGTAATCCAGATATGCTATGGGATTCCACACTGGAGGAAAAGTTCCCCGGAAGGCTGTAGATTTTCCCTTTAACATAAAAGTTAGGAAAATCAATTAGATTATACAATGCTTTGAATTGACTTGGTAATTATAACAAAAACAAAACAAAACAAATTAAAAAACGCAACTCAATACCTGTAATCACCAGTAGCCAAAAGGTAGGTAAATTAATGAAAACAATCATGCATGCCATGACATGTATGCAGTCTGCAAATTTTCAGTGACAGAAATAAAATTTTACTAGATTGATGACAGATGATATCAAGTTAGTTATTCTTATGCTTTCAGAAAAAATATTCTAATATATTTTCACCTATACAGAAGTAAAAGATTTATTAGCACCTGGCAAATTAAGACTTATCCTGATTAAAAAAAAAAACAAACTTCAAATTTCTATCCAGATCTAATTTAGGTCAGAGTGGAATGATATATGGAGAAGGCAGTAAACTATTAATATCTAATACTGTGATTTTAGCTTTCATTCTCTAGACAGACTAGGAATGGGAAGCTATCAATATGTTAAAAATGTAGAAAAATAAGTATAGGGTGCCTAAAAACCCTAGTGTGGACTTTAGTAGCTAAGTAAAGCTTCCGAGACATCTTGTATCTGTCTTAATAGGTTAACAGCCAAGTATCTGATACATTTTATCATTATACATGATATTTTGAAATTCATTCTTTTAATCATTTAAGCTGGGAAGGATTTTTAAGATCAAGGGCTGCTTGAGCAAAGAAAGATATAGATAGAGAGTCTTGCTACTTAAGAGTCAAAGACAAGAAAAACTTAAGATATTATAAGTAACAATCATTTGGCTTTCTATCATGGAAGAGGAATCACTGCCACTTATAACATATAATTATAGTTTTGCAGTGTTATTTAACCTTTTCTGTGTATTTTTTTCCCTCAACTATTATAAACTCCTCAATGTTAGAAACTTACTGCTTTGTATATCCTACAGTAAGATATAGGCCTGGGGAGTAAACATTGGTTAGTGTGAGGTATATTAATAAAATTAATAAAATGTTTCAGTTTAAAGAAAAACCATACATAAAAATAAGACCTACATAAAAACAACTTGGACAGAAATAAAGGGAAAAGCTATAACAGGAGAAATAGTTAATGTCATAGCCAGGATGAGCTAATACAATAAAAATGGTAGTATTACACTCAATTTGTGTACGTATATTTGTATATATGTATATGGATAGCCCTATACATGTACATACATATTTATCCCATTCATATGTTTAAATTATATACATATGTATACATATATGCATGTACACACATATGTTTTTAGAATCCTAATGTATTATATTTCATTAGATGTTTATATATTTATTTATTAGATAATTAGAAAAATTGGTAACAAAATGTATATATGTGCCTGAATAAGTGAATAATAATGAGGAAAATTATACTTAGAAAAGAATATATTTTACTAAAGAAGGGTATTTATTAATTATTAATTTAAAAGATCTAGTTCTATTAACTGTTAATCAACTCAACAATAATGTATTGAGTCTATTACGTGCTATGCACTGAATATAAAAAACAAAAGTGAAATAGTCAAAAGGCTTACATTTTAATGGAAGAAATACTATGTACATATTTAAGTATATATAAGATACATAGAAAGTAGTTTTAAAAGCTAATTTTAGAGAAGACATTAACTTATTAAAATATGTAGATAAAACATAGAAAATAGATAAATGGAACAGAAGGGAAAATTCACAATTAGAACCAAAGTCATGCAGTAGATTAGTAGTTCATAAATTGAAGATTATCAACTTTGGGGAAGACTGCCAATAATTGTTGTTGTGAGAATTATATAATAGAAAAATGAGAATAAATCCACATTTCACATAATATGCAATAAATAAACATATCAATGACCAAATAATAAAAACCAATAAAATTGTAATACATCTAATTCATCTTGAGAGAATTAAAAAATTTGTATCTTTTCAATGAAATAAATATAATATTGAAGACAAAAATAGATGTATTAGAACAGCTAAAATAGTTTTGTACAACAGAAAGCAATATACTATGAAGGAAAGAAACATACTAGGGAAAATGTTTACTACTAATATTTCTGATAAAAATCTGACATCTATAATAAAAAAAAATTAAGGAATTAATGTAGGATCCATTTTCCAAAGGAAAACAGCTGAGATATTAATAAATACATGATATAAATACATGAATAAATACACAGAATAACAAGATTAGAGCCAGAAGGTACCATAGAGGTAATTAAGTGCAACCTCCTCTTCTTCAGATTTATTAGTCCCAAAGAAGTAAAGTAACTTGACCAAAGACACACAGTTAAGCAGTGTTAGGATTTGAGCCCGAGCTCTCTGATTCTCAAATTCTTGAAAAAATAACCTGAAAAACTGAACTTGCTAATAACTGGGGAATTGCATATTATGTGAAAGAATTAAAGAATTTCAACTGTACTCTCTAATAACTGGAGAAATAGAAGCACAAATATCTCTGAATTATCTCATACACATTAGCTGCCAAAGAGAGCTAGAAACAGTGAATTCAATATTGGTGGGATTATTGAGAAAAAGGTGTTACTATGGAATTGTAACATTACTGACAGAAAAAAAAAACTATTTGTACAAATTATTCACAACATAATTATTTGTAATTGTAAGCCACTGCCTAATGACTGAGATAGCCAAGGTCTTCCTGGACAAATCATGGTATGAATATAATAAAATATTATGCAATGAGAAATGGCAAACATCAAAGATGCCAACCACTACAGAAAATTTTATATGGAACAATATATGATGAGGAAATAAGTAAGATAATATGTAAAAATGATTAGTAACAAAAGCTATCAACACCTCCCCCCTTCATCCCCCCAAAAAGAAGAAGAAGAAAAAGAGTAAGGATACAAAGATGTAAACAGAACATTTTTGTTATAGTCTTGTTAAAATTAGTAATTACATTTAAAAGCAAACTTTAGATAACAATTAATGATCACAACTATATGTGAATTTCTGTTTTTATTGATGGTTACTATAGAAGAAAAAATATTTTAAAAAATTATAAACAACAGGGCAAGTCAATCTTATTGTGAAAGAATGAAATTATTAAATAAACAGAAACATCAGTATAATATTTGTAAATCTTTAGCAAACAACTTCTGCATTTTTTAAAAATAAAGAGAGACTTAGAAGAACAGTAGAAAATATGTCTGGACTGTTTCAAAAGATGACCCCGCAAAATACTCTGTGTACTATGAAAGGACAATGATAGAAAATCTATTCAGAAAACACAAACATGGTAGGGGGAAAAGAGACATTTACAAGGCTATTTAAGAGGTTAAAGGATTTCAATGGTAGCTCTGTGAATAGCTAGTTCTTGCTACAGTTCTTGTCTTAACCAGGACTTATCTCACATTTTCTCACAAAACAAAAGTGTTTTTGAAAAAAAAATAACTCAATGAAAAACAAGCATATGTTTTGCAGAACTATTATATGGTTTCATTTAATTCTTCTCAATTTGCCATACATAGGGCATACTTCCGGGCACATTTAGAATGTTTTAGATAAAATTAAACAAAATTTTCCCCACATCCCTCAGTTAAAATTCCCTAGTCATACTGAATAACTGTACTTTGCAAACTTCCCTGAAGACCAAAGAATTTGCATTCTGGAAAACAAGCAGAAGGGTTAAGAAGTACACAACTAAGTATGTAAAGAGATAAACATCTATTTTACAAGTGAAAACATGAAAAGAGAGTGCATGCAGCAACTTTAGAGAATACAGATGAATCACTTCAAAGACCAGGGGAAAATATTTTGACGTTTAACTTTTTTAACAAATGAGTAAAAACTGCCATATTAAATAGTTGCAAATGTAAAGAGGTGTTCCCAATAGCCTTCCCAGTTTCTGCAAGCTTTGGTGGAGAGGCACAGGTCAGAGGCAATGAGGAAGGTAATAACAGTAACTAACATTCATATAAAGTGTTAAGGTTTGCAGAGTGTTTTACATATAGGATCGAATTGCATCCTCACAACAGCCATATAAGGCAGGTGCTACTACTATTATTTCCATTCTGTAGATGAGGAAATTAAAAAAAAAAAAAAAAGGTTAATTAACTTGCCAGAGGTCACACAGCTATTCAGTGCCAGAGGCATAATTCAAATTTCGATCTTCTTGACTCCAAGTTCAGCATTCTATCCATCACATCAAACTGCCTTACCAGAACAGGGAATAAGGCAGGAGAATATGAAAATGTGCATACATTTCCACATGTCCCCATGATTCTGCTTCCTTAACCTTCACAGATCTGCTGTGAAGATATTTCTCAGTGCATCCTGCCTGCCTGAGAGCTGCCTAAGTGGTCTCCATGTATGCCCCAGGGCTCTCTCCATTCCAATCCATTCTCCACTTACCTAACCATTGAAGTACAGGTCTGACCACATCACTCTCCCACCTAGTGAATCCCAGCGGCTCCCAATTACCTCCAAGATCAAATATAAAGCCTGGTCCCTTCCTAACTTTACAGAATCCTTACACTTTATTCTCTTCCACATACTCCATGATTCAGTCAAGTTGCTGTTCTTCAAGATTCTCCACCCCCTAAACCTGTGTCTTTTCATATACTGTCCTCACTTCCATCTCTTAGCTTCCTTGGCTTCCTTCCAACCTCAGGTTAAAACATATCTTCTGTGGCAGGTAGGCCTCTACCTGTTAAACAGAAAATCCTAGGCCTCTAACAACTTCAATTTTTCATAGAAGGGAAAATTATACGGAGGACAGAGGAAAAGCAGAAGCAGAAAATACAGTTTGCTAAGAAAAGCTGTAAGTGGTGATTGATTGCATTCTCTGGAATCTGTAGTGCTTCCAGATGTGATAATATGATCAAGATTTCAAATACTTCTTGATCCCCACACATTTCTGTGTGGTGGGGGAAGTGAAACTTTCTCAGAACTTC
The DNA here is from genome assembly GCA_011680675.1 of Gymnobelideus leadbeateri. Classification (NCBI taxonomy): domain Eukaryota; kingdom Metazoa; phylum Chordata; class Mammalia; order Diprotodontia; family Petauridae; genus Gymnobelideus; species Gymnobelideus leadbeateri. Next base: position 327,882 of record WOXC01009215.1, read on the forward strand.
CCTCCCCCTTCCCCCAGTCCTTCTATGGCCATTAATCAACAGCAAGCCCTTTTAGGAGGCTTTCAGATTTCCTGCCTCTGTGGGCCCCTCCTCCCTTTCCCTCGCTGTCAGTCAGCCTCCTCTGCTGTTTACCATTGGGGAAGATGTTCTCCAGATACTTGAACCTGCTCCGCCCCTCCCCAACCAATGGGAGAAGGGACCCCATTAGGGTATAAATTCTTGTTCTGCCTTCTGTAAAGTGCCTCTTCCTCATGATCTCTCATGGGAAAGACCGCCCTCTTCACCCGGGAAAGAGAATAAATTCCTGTTCCTATCCTAAGAGATCTCTGTGTGTTTGATTAAATTTTAGATGAGAATTTTCATCACACAGATTTCTCATGAAGAAAGATTTTGATGAATTAAGCATCAAAGAGTCAGACACCTGAGAAATAAGCACATAACTCCCCAAGTCCCAGGCTTTTGAGATCCCAATTACTTGCCCTGTGGCCAGTACTCCCATCTCAAGAGAAAAACTGCCCTTACAGGAATTAGAATTGTTGTTCTAAGCAGAACACAATGTCCCTGGAAGTGTACCAAAGCTTCTTGGGTCGTGTTTACAGTAAGTACTGTTTAAACCAACCCATATTCACGATAAGAGGGGAACACTGTTCAAGAGATAATCGTTTATTGAACTTATGACATTATTGTGTTGGCCCTTTCAAGATGGGCCAAGTGCTGGCACACCACTAAACAACTGCAGGCATTTACTCTTTTGGCACTCTTAGAAATTTTTGCTATTGTTCATCTTTATTTTTTAAATGTTTCTTTAAAAGCTAGCACTAGCTTTGTAAGTCTGACATATTATTATGGAATGTCTGGGGGTATATAAGAACTGTATGGAGTTTAAATTTTCTTTGCTTTGAAAAACAACTAAAGAGGAAAATTTGCTGAAGATGTAGCAGAAGATCTGGGCTCCAGCCTCAGTTCTACTGCTATGAAGCTTGATGATCTTAAGACAGCCTAAACCTAAGTAAATTGGGCACCAGATTCCTTAAGCTCAGAATGAGAATATTATGGCATATTATCTCTAAGGTCACTTCTAGTTGTAAACGGCTATGATTTCTAGGCTGTCTGTGATAAGATAACCTGTTAGGCTATGCCAGTTTTCCTTATCAAGCCTGTTGACAAGGCAAGATACTTAAAGGCGCTCAGATGCTGAAACGCAAATCAGCAATTTATTGCCTCATAATCTTAACAAAGTGACTCTACCAGCCTCTCCCTTTAACTACTGAGACCTTCCACCTATGAATGCAGCATGAGGAATAATTTGTGATCTCAAACAAAAGAGTATTTTATGAATGATATTCCTTATTATCATCCACAGGAAACAGACCAGGAGCTGTTTAGACTTCAGTTACAAGACAAAGGCTTCTAGTTAGAAATAATGAAGTTATGGTAGACAATATAATGGATTACTGAGGAATATTTAAAGCATCCTTCCTTTGAGGTTTTTAAAATTAGAAGTACGTTTAGGGAAGTCCAACTTTAGGTTGAATAATATAACATCTTTAAGAAAATATATTTTCATACTCAATTTTTTCCACATCACCTCCATTTCCAAATATATTTCTTCCTCCCAATTCCCTAAAATAAGTACGCCAACTCTTAAAACGATTTTAAAAGAGCAGTTTAGTAAAACCAGGTTAATACACCAACCAAGGCTAACAGTATATATAATATTCCACACCTGAAGTCTTCCTCTTTTGCAAAGGAAGAGGATCGGCATTTCTCAACTCTTGTCTGGCTTGAAGCTTGGTTGTGTTAATTACACAATGTTCAGCTTTGGTTTCTTAATCCTTTCATTTACATTCTTGCAGTCATTTTCTACATTATTTTCCTTGTTTTGCTTACTTCATAATACATCAATAATAAGTCTCCACTTCTCTGAATTCTCCATATTCATCATTTCTTATGGAACAGTAATATTCCATTACGTTCCACGTATCATAATTCATTTAGCCATTTCCCAATTTCTAGTTCTTAGGTACCAGAAAAAGTGATGCTATGAATATTTTAAAGTTGGCTTTTGGTCTCCTTGGATTTTATATTTAGCAGTGGATTTCTGGATTCAAATGGTATGAGAAGATGTTAGTCACTTTTTCTTAGCCTAATTCCAAATTGCTTCACTATCAATAGTATGTTGGTGGTGTCAATATAACTTCTTGCTTTACTATTTAATATCCTAAGTATTTGTGTGTATGTTATCTATCAGACTGTAAGTTGCTAAAATGCCTTATCTAAACTTTGTTATCTCTATAATTAAACATTTAGGAACTTAGTATATACAAGACATTCTGTTAAGTGGTAGGGATACAAAAACAAAATGAGACAGCCATGGCTTTCAGGGGTTTCTGTTCTATGGAAAGGATGTCTTTATTTTGGTGCTAACCAAATAGCAGGTATATAACAATTATTTCTGAATTAATGCTACTTCTAGTACTATTTTTCTGAGACAGAGGGACAAGAACTGAAATTTCACTAGCAGAGAGAACACCTAGGTAAGGAAATTCCCTCCTATGATTCAGGTGTGCACCTTTTCTGCAATTTATAGTCAGAGAGGATTACACAGAAAGACTTGCCTGGGGTCACACAGTCAATATGTGTCAGAGGCAAAATTTGATCTTCAAGGTCTTGACTGATGCTAGCTTGCTCTGCACTATGCAACACTCCCTCTTGATTATGAGAAAGTAAGAGAAAAGTATTTGTGCTTTCTTTACCATAGTGCATAAGTATATTACAAAATTATGGATATTGGAAAATATAGAGACACCCATTAAAGTGCAGGGTCACCTTGGTTTGCATTTGTACCTGAAGGGATATTGGATTAACCATTTTGGAGATCAATTATGGCACTATGCCCAAAGAGTCATAAAACTGTCCACACCCTTTGATCCAGCAATATCATTACTAGGTCTATATCCCAAAGAGATCATAAAAAGGGGAAAGGACCTACCTGTACAAAAATATTTATAGCACCTCTTTTTGTGGTGGCAAAGAATTGGGAATTGGAAAGTGAGCTGTGGTATATGAATGTAATGGAAAACTATTGTGCTATAAGAAATGATGTATAGGATGACTTCAGAAAAACCTAGAAAGACTTATATGAACTGATACATAGTGAAGTGAACTAGGAGAACATCATATCACATGCACATATCAGCAATGTGCAATGAATGATCAGTTAGTTATAAGCAATTTAGATCTTCTCAGCCATACAATGATCTAAGATAATTCCAAAGAACTCATGATGGAAAATGCCATCCATATCCAGAGAAAGAACTGATGGAGTCTAAATGCAGATAGAGGCATGCTATTTTCACTTTTTTGTGCATTTTTTTTCTTTTGGTCTGTTTCCTCTTTTACAACATGATTAATATAGAAATATGTTTTACATAATTATATATATATGTATATATATATATCCTATATGAAATTGCTTACTATATTAGGAAGGGGGTGGTGAGGGAAGGGTGAAGATAAAATAGAACTCAACTTTTTAAAAAAATGAACATTAAAAACTGTCTTTACATGTAACGGGAAAAATAAAATACTATAAAAAGAAGATGTTGGATTTTCTTTCCTCTTTCTGAATGGAAGAAGACAGACTTAACCTTTCACTTGATCTTTGCTTCTTTTTTCAACCATGACCATATTTCTCTATTTCCTTTTAAAGCCACACTTGACAAATAAGTGATCCAAAACTGCTACTTCCATTGTATTACCATTTGCTTTCTCCTTGAAGCCCTGAAAAATGTTTTTTATATCCTTAATATAGTCCAATGAAACTGCATTAGGTTTGTAATGGTCCCCTTCTAAGTTAAATCCAATTATTTTGTATTAGTATATAATCTAGTTTAGCATAGTATGTGTGTATACATATGAGGCACTGTCTCCCAAAGTCCTCCAACTCTGGCCCCTTTGTTGGCTTCTTCTAAGATTTCAAAACCATGCATCAACTAATGTCTCATCTTGGAACTTTCCTCAGTAGCAGGGGCCTGTTTACCCTGGGATAGCTATTCCTACAGCCTTCTGACCCTGGAACCATTACTCTACCAGACCAGTCCCATTCTCCAGTGGTGAGGTCATTCTGATGCCTTCATCTTCTAGAGAGGCCCAGGTCAGCTTGCCTTCATTACCCTGCCATTAGGACATTAGGACTTCAAAACCATGCCCTCATTCCAAGTATCTTCATTTCATTACTCTTTCCTCCACCCCTGTCACTCTTCATCTTCCACTATCACCTTCTTACCCCATTCTCTGATGAAGTACAGGTAGCCCTTCCCTTCACCAAGTCCAATTTAACAAGTATCCTTGATTCCATCCTATCTCTTCTTTCCTAACCTTTAGTCTCTCCAAATCCCTTGTTTTTTTTCCCTGATACCTAAAACATGCCCACAGTCTCTACCCTATATTTAGGGAAATTAAAAAAAAAAACCTTAGTTTAGTTAGATTCTACTATTTCCACTGGCTAGTATCCTACCTTCTTTCCTCCTTTTCTTAGCTAACTTTCTTGAAAAAGCTACCTCTGTTTGTCTCCATTATCCCTCCCCTCTTTTCTGGTGAAACCTTATGCAATCTGGTTTTCTGACCTTGTCATTCAATTTAAATGACTCTCTTCAGGGCGATAAATGATCATTTAATTATCAAATCTATTGGCTTATTTCTTAAAATCTCATTTTTTACCTTTCTCAAACATCTTACACTGCTGACAACTATCTGAATGCTTTCTCCTGAATGATTTCTCCAATCTGGATTTTTATAACACATTCTAGTCTCTTGGGGTCTACTCCTACCTGTATGAAAACTTTTTCTAGGCAACTAAGTAGTGCAGTGGATAGAGTGCTGCTCTGGAATCAGGAAGACAAGTTCAAATCTGGTATCAGATGCTAGCTGTGTTGCAAGTCACTTAACCTCTGCCTCAATGTCCTTAACTCTAAAATGGAGATAACACAGCTAACTCACAGTACTGTACACAGGTTCTTCTTCCCCCTTTCTCAGCATTCTTTGCTAGATCAGCACTGGTCAATGTAGCAACTTCTGTCTTCTTTTTATATACTCTTACTTGGTAACCTCATCAGTTTCCATGGATTAACATCTAGCCTTAATCTATCACCTAATTCCAATCCGACATAATCAAGTGCCTACTGGACATTTTGAACTGGAGGTTCCATGTGTATCTCAAACTCAAAATGTCCAAAGCAGAACTCATTATCTTTCCTCTTAACCCACCTTTCTTTCAAACTTGCCTATTATCTTTAAGGGTACCATCATGCTTCCAGTCAAATCCAGTCAAAATTAACAAGTTAATTTTGCTCCAAATTGGCCATGTGGCTGTCTAGACAGACCCAATTTATTTGATTATCATTCAATTTTTACCTTCATTTTAACCAAAAGAGTCTGACCCAAGAATGGAAAAGCTGTCACCCTCCAAATCATTAACTCATTATCTTATATTTATCAAAACAAATGTACAATGTATCACTCTGCAATCTGTCTTTAAGGTCTATACCATTTAATGTTCTTCAATCATACCAACTCTTCATGACTCCTTTTGGGGTTTTCTTGGCAAAGATACTGGACTGATTTGTTATTTCCTTCCCCTGTTCATATTATAGATGATAAATCTGAGGCAAACAGGATTAAGTGACTTGCCCAGAGACACGCAGCTAATAAATGTCTGAAGCCAGATTTGAACTCAAGAAGTTCATAAGTGTTCCTGAATCCAGGCCCAGCACTCCATCTACTGTACCACCTAAGCTGCCCTGTCTGCAACAACTGGTCATATTAGAATCTGAGAAGTGTCCAGAGCTAAAGGGGGGAGAAGGTGACAGTGACATATGAAACATCTTTATCTGTGCCTTTGACAAACCACTGAATTCAACCAATATATTTTATGTGAATATGTTCACCTAAAAACCATTCAGAACTCATTATCTTTACCCTTAAATTCCTCATTCAAACTGCATTATTTCTTCTGAATGAAGCTCTTTCAATCACTCAGTAACATAACTTAAGAGCCAGGCTTGGCTCTCTTTTTCCTTTAGTCCCTATACCTAATCAGCTGCCAACTCCTGTCGATTATACCCTCTCAAAAGAGACGTATGACCCTAAAACCTTCCCCTTTATAATGTCCATCACCAATCACAAGAAATGTGACCCCAAATTGAAAAGCACTACTGTCCCCACTCCATGAGACCATGAGGGGACAATGTGGGACCTGAATATATGTCATTCAACCAAGTAAACAAAGGCAATAGATCTACAGCTGAACCTGAGGAGAAAGAATTGCTAATGTTTATGTTATTGGGACAACTATGTTCATGTATGTTAATGGCCATACAATGAGAATAATCAATAAAAGTAGGTCCTTTGGGGGGTACAGGCCCTGTGGGGAGACCAAGAAAATCAGAGAAGGAAGGCACAGCTTACTGAATATTATGTTGTCGTTAAAAAGTCAGCAAACATTTATTAAGCACCTACTATGTACCAAGCACTGTGGTGAGTGCTGGATATACAAAGGAAGTTAAAAGACAATCTTCTCTGAAGGAGTTTGTAGTCTAATGGGAAAGACAATAAACAACTACGTAAGAACAATCTATATAAAAGTGATAAATTTGAAATTATCAAGAAGAAAGGCAGTAGAATTAAGGGGTATTGGTAAAGGCTTTCCGTAGGTGGAAAATGTTTAGCTGGGGCTTAAATGAAGCCAGGGATGATGATGGTGATGGTGCTGGTGGATGAGGAGGAAGAGAAGAAGGAAGAGAGGAGGAGGAGGAGGAGGAGGAGGAGGAGGAGGAGGAGGAGGAAGAACATTCTAAGCATGGGGAATAGTTAGAGAAAATGCCCAGCTGAGAGATGGCATTTCGTGGCTGGTCCCTTTGACAGCTGAGTGGAGGCTGAACTGGAGGAGGGAGAGACATCTGGCAGGCTACTGCAATAGGCCAGGCATGGAGATAAGAGCCTGCACCAGGGCAGGTCATGTGTTCTGTGACCAGAAGTACAAGGATACATGAAGTCAGTCCACATTACAGGTTGTCTGAATCCAATTCTATCCCACGTAAGAACACTTATTTGAAATGACCTCTTCTAGAACAAATTAAAAACACAACTATGAATAGTTTATATTTGTGTAGAACTGGATACAGGGCTGACAGAGTGTTCTATATGTGTCATATCTCATGGGGTCCTCACAGCAGCCCTGCAAGGTAGGTAAGGCAATTATTCCCATTTTGAAGATGGAGAAATAAATTCAGAGACTTTCTCAGTCACAAGCTGAGCTGGAATTTTTGGCTCTGAATCCAATACCCTATCTGCTGCTCTGCCTGGTTTCAAGACCACAGAACAAGACGTTGCACAGTGGTTACCCCCTGCTGTCTCCACCCACTCCCCAATTTCCTGCCTGCCTTTGTGTATTGTTCCCTACCCCTGGACTGCAAGCACCCTGAGGACAGAGACTGTCTTTCTTTTTATTAACCCTGTGTCTAGTGCTTAGCACAGTGTCTGGCACATGACAGGAGCTTAAAGTTTATTGGACTGTGTATCCCAATTATACCTATTATGTAAAAGCAAAGCACTATGGGGCACGAGATGATGTTAGCTTATGCTCATGACAATTCCAGAAAGGATATTTCCTCCTTTCCTGGTATGCCTGGTGTTGTTAAGACTCCATTTGGAATACTTTGTTTAGTTTGGGAAAAGGAGGGAGCTGACAAGCTAAAGGAAGACAGCCAAGATGATGAGATTCAAAACCATCATAGTTGAGGATCTTTTCAAGCATAATGGGAGACATGTCACCTCTCTTCTCCTCCTGGCCCCCTACCGTCTCTAAATATTCGAAGAGTTTTATGGGAAAAGAGATTATTCTTGATCTGCTTAGTCCCAGAAGACAGAACTAATGTCAATATGTTAAGATTATGTGGAAGCAGCTAAGTGGTATAGTAGATTTGAAGTAAGGAAGACTCAAATCTGGCCTCTGACACTTACTAGCTATGTGACCCTGGTTAAGTCACTTACCCCTCTTTACCTCAGCTCCTTATCTGTAAAATAAGCTGGAGAAGGAAATGGCAAACCACTCCAGTATCTTTGCCACATGAGGTCATAAAAGGTCTGACACAACTGACATAACTGAACACCAACAAAAATTTTGAGCAAATATAAAGGAAAACTTACTTAAAAAATAAATGCTATTCAGAAAGAGATGCTCACAAGTAGAAAAAATTCAATAGATGAATATCTTCAAGAAGAGACTAGATGGACATTATTGGAGAGGCTATAGATGTGCTGCACAAACTGGAGCCAGGACTGGACTAGATGAAATTCTTTTTTTTTTTAACTTACATTCTCTGATTCTTCCTTGAATTACTAATGAAGAGAGAATGGCAACAGTATAAAAGTTTAGAGGAAGGATGTATGATAGTAGCTAGCTATCAGAGAGTTGTCAAAATTTCCAACTTTTTTACTTTCTCCTAAGTAAAAGCAGCATCCTACCTCTCCAGGCTAGTCAACAATTTTGTAACTGTAGAAGAGAGGACAGAATATACTTCTGAATATTCATCACTAAGACCTCAGAGTAGAAAAAATAAACTGGCACATGGATCTGGTATATTTCATAAAATTGCATGTCTGTTACCTTCTAGGATGCTTTTCTATTTTGGGTCATAATTCCTTCTGATCTGATTCACTGATATTAATAATTGGATGCATCATAGCTGAGGAATGGGATGTGGAAGGGAGGCACAATAGGGACAAATGGATATCATGTAGCTGATAGATCTTAGTTACTAGTTCAATTTATAATAACAATTGATAATCTTGTTGTCTCCAAAGGGTAAAGACTTTAAAAAATAATTTCAAGGTGATGTGTTATGGGTGGTTAGTCCAGCCCTTGGACAACTCACAAAAAGATTTCTAAAAACTACAGTTTGGGAGAATTGACAGATAATTGGTATTTCCTGTGTCTATATATTGTACAGTAGTATGTTAAAGGGGGTAAAGTTCCCAAGTCAACATGTAAATCAAAATTATCCCCCTCTCTCAGATCTCTTAAATTGCTCATAAGGTACAGTTCTCATGATTTTACTCTTTGCTGACCAAAAAGAGAGACTGGTTCAGATCCCTCAATCCAGAGTGAGGGAGGCTGACGATATGAGTCAGCCCATGTAATCATACAACTGATTCTGGAGAGAAAGAAGCCCTTCCTTTGGGAAAATTTCTCTTTTTGTACATGTTATGTGAAGAGCAGGGCTCCACCCAGAGAGGAGAATTTCATCTATAAAATGTCATGGTTCCAGCATCTAGCATTTGTATTTTTTTCTTTCCTTCTTTTTTAAATTTATTGAAGAGCTTGCAAAACCAGAGAAGCAGGTGTATCTCAAGCAGAATTCTTGATTATAGTAGATGAACAACCTCCAACACAATGCAAGTGCCAGTGATGGAATATAAAGATAAAAATTGGCTTTAAGGCCTAGATCAATCCTGCTGTCTGTACTCCAATTCACATAAGTTACATGTGCATATGATGCTACTCCACTCCATACAGATCAGCAGCCCTATACCCTCTACTTAACTACAAAGCAGAATTACAAGTCCCCAAGAGTGTCAGCTTGTATTGCCAACCACTGATATTTTGTCTCCCATCTTACCTAGTGTAGTTTAGAGGCATGTGCTGGATATAGTTACAAAACTACTAATCACTTAAGCAAACATACCAAAATTAAATCTCCTAGTGTGTGATTCACTATGGTTTTAGAATAAATCTGATAAATTACAGGAAGGCTTGGGAATTGAAAGGAAATACCCTATTCCAGTAATTAGGGTTTTGTTTTGTTTTCATAAGAAGTCTAACATGAGAAATGTATAATAAATTAAAAAGTTTTAGCTCCAATCTTCAGATTAAAAATGCTTATAATTTATGACTGCTAACATTCACACTTTCACTTGAAGTTGTTATTCCTGGATTCCATCTAAAACTTTCTTTCCTCTTCTTAGTGCGTGAAACCCAGACATATAAAGTACATCTGTTTTCTACAAGTTGAAATTAATGCTTCAATAAAATGAAAGAGAATTAAGGGCTTCATGGCTCCTATTCCTGGCTTTCCCATCTAACTATGATAGGCCTCTAAACTATTCAGTCCCTCTTTATCTTCAAAATTTCCTCATTTCATAATAACACTCTGATACTTCAAAAGATCTCCAATACTGTATCACTGATATGAAGACTTTAAACACTTGTGCAGAATGTAAGCTATCCATGACTTCTAATCCTGCATGATTTCTTCCAATGCCTTTCCATAAATCCTACAAAGAGGACCTCCCAATTGCTGAAGGCCTTCCTCTGGTTCTTTTAATAATTCATGGATACCAGAGCAGCAATAGGCTGTCCATCTGTTAGCCCTCACTGTTGATGCATGATTGGCCCAATTCTTTTTCTAGCCCTATAATATGCTTAGAGGTTTTACAACACTACTCAAACACAAACTACTGGTGGCAATAAACTACCTCTGACCTTTACCCACCATCTTTTTGCGTCAACAGCAGATTTGATTTTTCTGAGACTGTAGTATTCCCTGATTTGAAATATTTAGTATCATCACAAAAATGTGGGTGTTACAAAGCTGTAACAGTCCTAAGTTAGTCCTTAGTCCTAAGAGGCTAAGCGCCTTACTTTAGAAATGAGGAAGTTTAGGCCCAGGGAGAGTGTGACTTCTCCAAGTTCACACAGGCAGTGACAGATGCAAAATTTAAAGTCAATACCTCTGATTCTAAAGTCAATGCTCCTCCACTGACCTAGCCTATTTTTTGTGGGGGTGGGTGGAAGGTAGAGGTGGGGGTGTAGGGAGTTTGAGTACAGCTTTCAGAGCTATATTTAGATCTAGTAAGTCAAATACTTTTAGTCAGATGGAGTAATAGCAATTAGGGAGATGATAATCAACACAATTTAACAGTGACCTAAATCTGTCAGTTGTGTGACTATCAAAATGGGGCGTGCTGTAGAAAATTTTCTATAAAAGCCTCCCAGTTCCTATTTCATATCTTCACCAAGTATACTCTTAATATAGTTACAACATCTCAAAAAGATTGTATGGCAAAGATTTATTATGCTTTTTTTCAGTTTCTTTCTTTGGGGATATGGAGTAATACTATTATAAAATCTTTCCCACTCTCTTCAATCTTTCCTTATTGAAGATATCTTGAAAATCACTCGTTGTCTTAAGAAGATTGTGAGACAATAGTCAGTCAGTAAACAGCATTTATTAAGCCCTTACTACACGCCAGGAACTGTATTAAGTGCTGGAGATACAAAGAAGGGCAAAATAAAATACAAGTCCCTGCTTTCAAAATTGCTAAGTTTGTGGGGTAGGGGTGAGAGAGAGAGAGAGAGAGAGAGAGAGAGAGAGTAGGGTAAGGGGAGGAAGGGGGGAGGGAGAGAGAGAGAGAGAAAGAGAAAGACAGAGACAGAGAGAGAGGGAGAGACAGAGAGATAGTCACGTGTTCACAAAATAAATATACTACTAAGGTTCCACTGTTCAGTTGTTTTTGTCATATCTGACTAGTTGTGACCTGAATCGGGGTGTTCTTGGCAAAGGTGCTTGTATGGTTTGTATGTTTTACAGCTCCTCATTTTATAGATGAGGAAACTCAGAAAACCAGATTTGCCCAGAGTTCACACAGATAGTAAGTGTCTGAGGCTGCACTTGAATTCTGGAAGAGGAATCTACTTGACTCCAGGGCCCAGCACTCTACTACTAATGATTCATTCATCACTGATGAAAACAGACTACCCCAAAGTTATGGCAGCTCTGTTCCATTTCACTTTTTGTCCTTGAATTCAAAGAGGGTCTTTAATAACGACTGTGCTAGGCTCTAAAGATATAAAGACAAAAATGAGTCTTTGTTCTCAAAGAACTACTGTAGGAAGGGAAGAACATGCACACGGATAAATAGATACATGATATATAAGAAGGATATACCAAGAAATTTGGGGGAAGGGAAGAACATTTACAACTGGGGGAACCTCAGGTAGAACGGGGAACTACTGCTGTATTTTGAAGGGAGCTAGGGAATCCAAGAGGGGCATTCTAGGCATGGAGGACAGTTGGTTCAAAGATATGGCCACATGCAGGGAACAGAAGTGTGAGTAGCTATGTGAGGGAAAATATGAATCGGTCCAGAAAGGTGGAATGAAGCCAGATTGTGAAAGCTTTAAATGACACACCCACACACATACACACTCTCCCTCCCCCCCTCCAGTCTGTAGTTAATTCTAGAGGCTATAGGAAATCACTGAACTTTTTTGAGCAGGGGAGCATCACGGCTAGACTTGTATTTGCAGAATATTAAGCTGACATCTATATGGAAGATGAATTAGAAGAGGGGGGAAAAGGTTTGCAGCAAGGAGGCTATTGATAATAAATAGTCCAGGTGAGAAGTGATAAGGGTCTGAACTTGGGTGTGAGGGGAGGTGTGGCAGTGTGAATGAAGAGAAGGGGACTAAGATAAGAGATACTGAAATTCAGCAAGATGTGGAAACTACCTGGACATAGTGGGTCAGGCAGTTACAAAAGCCACAGATGGCTCCAAGGTCACAGATCTGAGTAACAGGGGATTATGGTATCTGTGACAGACATGTTGGGTCTGAGATGCCTATGGGAGGAGGTGTAGATGTCCAGTAAGCAGCAGATAATGCAGGCCTGGAGCTCAGAGGACTATCTAGGGCTAGCTATATAGATCTGGGAATGATCTGCATGGTGGTGGTGACTGAGCCCATGGAAGCTGAAGAGGTCATCAAGTGAGAGACTGTAACTAGAAAAGAAAAAATGGCCCCAGAGTCTTTTAGTACACCCACAATTAGTGAGGATGGCATAAATGATGATCCAAGAGAGGAAACTGAACAGAGACCAGTCAGGCAGGAAGCCAAGGAGAAAGCAGCATCATGAAAACTTAGGAAGGAGAGAGAATTCTAAGGTTAACAGCATCAAGTATTGCAGAAAGGTCAAGAGGAATGAGGACCGAGAAAAAGCCAATGGATTTAACAGTTGAGATGGCAGTCTCCTTCATGTGGTGGAGTCAGAAGCTGAACCCCAAGAGCGAGCCCAAGAAATGAGAAAGCTATGAGAACATGGAAGCAATGTCATGAGTACAGACAGCTTCTTCTAACAGACTGTCAGTGAAAGGGAGAAATCCTATAGATTCAGAGAATGGCAGGGACAAATGAAAGCTTTTTTAATGATGGAGAGATGTTCATGATTAGAAAGAGGATAAAGATGACAAAGAAAGAGGGGAATACAGAAGGGGCAAGCTCCTGGAAGAAAACAGGAGGGATTAGAATCAAATCAGATTGTGAGCAGCTTTAAATGCCAAACCAAGAAGTCTGTATATCAACAATCATGAGTCACTACAGTTTTCTGTAAAAGGGGCTGGCATGGTTAAAACTTGACTATCAATTCAATTACTGTGTAGAAGATGAGTAGGTGAGATAAGAACATGGGTGTAGGGAAATAAATTAATAATAATTTAATAATAAAATAAAGGCTGTGTTAATAGTTTGGGCAAGAGGAGATGAGGCACTGGCCTATGGTAGCTAAGAAGAAGAGAAAAGTGTATGGACTAAAGAGATGTTGAGGATGTAAAATCAACAAAACCTGGTGATGGAAAGAAAATGAGGGTGAAAGCCAGGAATCAAGAACAAATTGTAGGTTGTGAACTTGAGTGACTGAAAGAATGGTGGTTCTCTGAACAAAAATAGGGACATTAAGAGTCTGGGGGAAAGATAAGGAGTTCTTTTTTAGACACGATGAATGTCAGTTGCCTCTGGGTCACGCAGGTGAAGTTTTTGCTTGAAAAGTTAAAGATGTGGGCCTGGAACTCAAGATGAGAAGCAAGGGCTGGCTATCTAGATTTGGAGTCATCTGCACTTCTGAATCAATGGGAGCTGATGAAATCACTGAGAGTGTAGAGACAGAAGAGATGGCCCAGGAGAGAGCCACAGACTACCTCCACAGATAGGGGACAGGACGTAGATGACGAACCTGAAAACGGCTCAGAAGGAAGCTGTAATTCTGAAGTGACTACTGTTATCAGTGGCTAGTTTTCTTTCCTTTTCTTTTTTTTTTAAATTTCCTCTGCCTATTAACAAGTTTTGTTTGTTGTGATATTATCTGGTGCTCACTGTTTGGTACCTTACATTTTTTCTTCATTATTTTTGTTAGCTTACTTTTTTTTTCTTTCTCGAAGTGGGTATTTATGATGGCAAGGTGTGAGACTTCTGAATAAACTGCAGTATTTTGGCCTCTTTCATTTCTGAATCTTGAACCACATTTTTGAATGTATTTTTTAGCCATGCTCCTCTATGCCTACATTCACAGTGAAATGACTAAATACTAAGACACATGCCGACTTGCTTTAGAAGATACTGTAAAATTCATAACATTTCTCTGCTTTGTGCACTAAAATGAAGGCTAGCTTTACTTAGAATGAATAATTGTTGACTTAGCTTGACTTAAACATAGGGTAAATTCCTCCTCTTAGTTCATCTTGGATCCCAATTCTTTGTTCATCTGGGAGATAATGGGACTGTCTCATGAGTCAAAGTAGTTATATTAGCAAGAATAAGGGGAAAAAACCCTTCTAAGCTATGACATGATGAGTTCCCCTTACTCTTACATCTACTCAGAGTATGACCAAATCTTTTAATTCTTAAATAAGCAAAATACCAAAGTCAGAGGAGTAGACTTCATGGGTTGGTTAAGTGGCCCCTAATTTACATAATGAGAAGTTGAAAAGGTTTGTGAATTTTGAATTTGTTATTAGAGATACTGTGTTGTTGTTTTCAGAAAGGCAGGGAGTGAATACAGTCATAGAAAAATGAGAGAGGAAAGGGATGGTGGAACAATTGTTAGGTCTTTACTATCAAATTAGTAAATGTTGCTTAATAAAAAGAAAAACCATAAAGAGATACTGGCTTGGTACTCATGCTGATGATAACAATATATATGAAAACAGTATGATGAATAGTAGCTTGCCTTTATATACTTTTTATACAGCACTTTCATGTACATTTTCTTTTACAAAGCTTAACTATTAAATTACTTACTCTGTTCTTTCTGAAGTTTTAGACTTTAAGAACTTTACTATTAAAAATCTCCTGAACAGCAAGAGGCCAGAGTCTCTTAATCCCTGTAGCCAGAAAATTGTCAAACCTGAACCTTTCTTGCTACAGCTGAAGATGAATTAC
This sequence comes from Gymnobelideus leadbeateri, assembly GCA_011680675.1. NCBI lineage: Eukaryota > Metazoa > Chordata > Mammalia > Diprotodontia > Petauridae > Gymnobelideus > Gymnobelideus leadbeateri. Next base: position 343,153 of record WOXC01009215.1, read on the forward strand.
AAATTAGAAAGTAACTAAAATACTGCTGAGTGGAACCTGAAAAATGGGATTTCTGTCATGAATTTTTCCTTATTAAAAGGAATACCAATAAAGCAAATAAAAATAGATGCCTTTCCTATCTCGCCTGCTTAACAACACCATACCACATCTTTCATATCACAGAATTCAACTAGCCAAGCTAAATATCTGTTTTTCAGTGTTTCTGATTAAAAATATGGATGCAAATACCTATGATTAGAAAAAGAAATGATCCCCACTGCTTCTAAAAATCAAATAAAAAATTCTAATCATGGACTTGAAGTCCTGCCAGGATTTTTCTGTTCTAATCTAACAGTTTTTATTATCTTCAAAACCATAACTCACACTCTCTGATCTAGGGTGCTAAGATATTTCCTTGTCACTCAGTTACCAAAACTTTTTCCACCTCTGAGCTTACTAGAATGCACAGTTGCTTTCTAATTTATCTCTCTCCTTTCTTGCTAAATTGTCAGAAGAAAAGCACCATAACATCCTTCCAGAGAAATTAAACTATCCTTCCCACTTTCTTGATCCAATTAAATTGAACAGATATATATTAAATGCCTATGCAGAGAATATGTTGTAAGTGTTGGTGGAGATACAACATTTAGATTAGATGTCATGTCTGTCCTCTTGGAGCTTAAAATCTGTACTTCTCCTGCATAAAGGAGAACTTCAAGATACTTGAAGATCCATTCTACAAAGATCCCAATTTAAGAATAAGAAATAAGGCGCCTGTGCTCCATTTCCCATGGTAAGACCCTTCATAAAAATGAATTTTTAGTCTTGGAATAGGGCTAGGATCATCATTGATCTTTCAATTCAAGAAACATTTATTAAGCCTCCAATGTGTTCTAAAGTTCTAAGAATAGAGTTGGATTAAGAACTTCATGGCACAGTGGAACAGAACATTAGAACTGAAGTCAGAGCTATCCCAAACTTCTGAACTTCAGTATTCCTTATCTGAAAAATGTGGAGGTTGGATGAGATCTAAGGTCCTTTTTAGTTCTACATGATATAGGACCACTGTGTTTGTGTAGCACTCTGTTCTTTGGACAGTAAAACTAGGAACTAAATAACATAAAAATTAACCCTAAAGTCCATGTTACCATTAGAGTTGCCAGACAGAATTTAAAAATTCATCACCTGGTGGCCTGCATATGTCTATGGCATCTTCAAAAGTACAATAGTTACTCAACAGTCATGGTAGGATGAAGGTCAACCATTTTGTATTTCATTTACACATGGCTTACTTTACAGCTAGTCCCAGGCTCAGTATAACTGAAACAGTCCTTATCTTCCCTTTCTTCCTAAACACAGTTCAACAAATATATCTCTTAATTATGTTGGGGGAACAAACACACAGCACATCTGAGGATCAAAGGAACTAACCAAACTGAAATTAAGAGGCAGGGGAAAGAAGGAGATTGTATTTCTTAGGAATTTTTATCTATAGGGTGACAAATCTTAACTTCCTTTTTCAAAAGAATGAGGCTGATGCTATGTCCTGGTCTGGTAGATGAATTGTATAAATTTAGAGTACCACCCCGAGGGGAAGTAGGCCTCTCTCATACCCCTGAAAAAGCTGGCCCTACCAGAGTCCCTCCACTTGACTTGGAACGCAGATCAAAAGTAAATATCATGTGTTGTTAGGTATTCTTCCCAGCAATACCTACTCCAAAACATTCATGTCATATCAGGTCCACTACTGGCTATAGTGCAGTTGGTTGCTGTGGAGTGCTTCTCAGCTCTTGTTGGAAATGAAAATGTGGGAAGGATTCAAAGGGTGAATTTTTCCCCCAGCATACAGAAGGAAAGAATTATGGTAATAAAATGAACATCAGATTTTTCAAGGCCTTAAAATCTTAAGTTATCTAAAGCCTCCTAGTGAATGGTTTCCCAGAAAAAAAATCACTAACTTTTAGTGAGGGTAACAGAAAGGTTTCCCTGAGAGTTAAAAGAGAAATGTCAATTCAAATTGAAAAGGAACAAACACCTTATTACCAACTATTTAACAATAGTTACAGCTGTCTGACTAATCTAAACAAAACCAAATAAAAAATCCCTTCCCCAGTTTTATCCCCCACAAATGCCCCATGGTTGAAACTAAGTACACCTGTGGGGTACAAACGTTTGACTTAGGATTCCAGACCACGTACACTCTGAAAAGTCTCTGATTTCAGGCGTTGGCATGGTAACCATGGATAAATGTCTGTGGGAAGAACAAAACAAATACTGAAAAGTCAGATGCCACTGATGGATTATTATAAGATAACCTGTATTCTTCATAGAACAAGCTGGGTTCTTACAGAATGAAAAAAATAAATCCGCATGGCATACTTCTGTAAACATGTGTCACATGTGTACACATAGCAACATCCTCCACTGCCGACCTTGTCTAACACCTGACTCACTGTGTGGCTCTCTATGTGTCACTGGGAGGACAGCATAAGCTCTGACAGGTCCTATCAAACTGTGTTCTCCACTCAACTCTACAACTCATTTACTTCATATCAAACTGACACAGAATGGTCCAAAACCTGTAGACAATGAAAATCCTGGGTATTTCCACCATGACTTGGTATTATAAAGATGAATAGAAAGTCTCCAAACTTGCTATTAAAAACAAACTGTAAAACAAAAATTTAATTGTGTCTATGCTGATCTTAGTACTGCAGAAGCAGAAATTTGAAATTCATCCATTTTATGATAGAGAACAGCTTGTTTTATTCATGTAGCTATACAAGCAGACTAATTAACTTTGGGGGTGGGGGAGGAAGCAATCCAGTGTCATGGTGCTAAATCCTGCCTGGTCACAGTACCTATCACTTAAATACGACCTGGGGCAAACTGGAAGAGAGGAAAATTCATTAAGAGGCCCAGAATAGATAAGATATCCTCCAGCTAAATAAAACACTTAAAAACATTAATAAACTCTACCAATGACACAAACATGTAAAAAACCCCTAATAAACAAGAAAAATCATCACATGGTACAATTCTATTAACAAAATATGTGCAGTATGTAAGACAGGTTCAATAACGTACAACTTAAATATTTCATAATAATGTCATTTTAACATATCAAGAACAAGTTAGAAAACTGTAAGTTTGCAGAGGAGAGGCTTATGGAAATACAGCTTGCTGTGGGAGGATAATAATAGTTACTAATGACAATAAAAATAGCTTAACATTTATATAGCACATACTATGTGCCAGACATTGTGCTAAGTACTTTGAAAAATCATCTCAGTTGATCCCCACAACTGTGGGATGCAGGTGCTATTATTATCCCCATTTTATAGGTGAGGAAACTAAGGCAGAGTTTAAATGACTTGCCCAGGGTCACAAACTGAGGAGTGTCTATGGTCAAGTTAGGATAACTCCAGGTCCTACACTCTAACAACTGTACCAACTAGCTGCCCCTATGATCAAGTAGCTCAATCAGAACTGTAAACTTCTCTCAACACTGGCAATATAAACTCAATCTAGAAAAGGCTATAATAGTTTCTTTCCAAAACAATCCCAAACTGATAAGGCATGAGTACAAGATCTTCTTATGTGCTGTTCTTGCCCACTTACAGAAAACACTTAGCCAGTACTCAAGGCTGTAATCTGGGAAAAGCAGACACAATTTTGGTAAGAAACAGCCAAAAAATTGAGAACAAAAAATCTTGAATTATTGGGATAATGACTACATTCTCTGTTTCATTCTATATTTATAGATATATACAGATTTATAGAATTTATACTTATAGTTTTATATATATATTTATTTATAATTTATATTTATAGAATAAATAGTCATTTTGTCTAATTGTTTCCCTAGTTTATATCGCAAGGAGAGGCAAAATTGGATCCTGAGTTAATTTTTTTCAGACTGCAGGCCTATGAGATTTTTTTTATTAACACTGGATTTCATGATACAGCATGACACAGCAAAGCCCAGTGAATTATTAACCTGTTACACTACTTATCTAACTTAGAGATAAACTGTTCTTTTAAATATAGGTGAGGTGTTTTTAATTTATTAATTCCCACCTGAAATGCTTCCTTTTAACTCAATCTTCTTTCTATTTTGCCCTGCTCTGCCCCCGCCCCCCGCCCGTCCTGTTCCCACCCTTTTATTCACCATAAAAACCACCGATATTTTTGAATTACTGGTGCTGAAATGCTACCATTTATGAAATAGTGGTGAAAGAAAAGAGAATTATTGAGGTGGCATCTAGATGTGTAAGCCAATGGTCACTTCTCTCACATCCTCAAACACAACCACAGAACTGTCTTAATTTAGATTTAACTAAGGTAGGCGAGGTGTAAGGTCAAGTCAAAAGCATTTATTGGGCATTAACTATTTGCCAGGCACTGGGGAATACATATGCAAATAGAAATAATATAGTCTCTCCCCACAAGTAGATCACATGGGGAGTGTGGTAGTGGGGGAAATGACAATGTGACTGGGCTAAGCACTTTCAAGAAAATGGAGGTTCTGGGGAAACTCAAGAAGGGCACAAAGATATGGTGTGTAATTCCAGTGTGAGAAGGCTGGGGAACAAAGTGAATTTCCATGATAAGGAGACCACAGGTGCACAGTAAACTTTCAGGGAATGATGGAGAAAGTCCAGAATCAGCAGTGAATGAATGAATGAATAAGTGAATGGATGAATGAAAATGAAGTGAGAGTTAAAGTGATATAGCTACAACAAATAATTCTTCTTTAATTTACCAATGAAGTTTTGACTTTTGCAGCTATAAAAAGCCAGTGTCATTAAAGATGTACAGTGAGCTACTGGATTTTAAAGTGAGTATTGGGGCTTATATAATACATTGTGGCATGGTGGGGAGTGTTAGACTTAGAAGAAGATTTAAATTTTGCCTCTTCCATTTACTACATGACCCCAGTTAAAGTCATCACCCTCTCTGGACCTCAGATAACTCTCTAAGGCTTATCAAGATACATACATTCAAATTGCCCACGTTTACTGACATACTTTAATTTTATAAGTAGAGTTTTTGAAGCACAATTTGCTGTATTTGTGTCCTTTCTAAAATTTTATTCTTTTAAAAATAGAAAACAGTGCATGTATTAGGGGGTACTCAAGCATTTTTCTTCAGTCTTTTCTATAAAAGCATAAACACTTTTGCAATAAATAAACATATGCATGATTGTGAGTAAAAATGTTTTAAAAAGAGAATCTCTCTGTTGTGATCTCAAAACTTTTTCCAAGACTTTTTACTTGAAGTTACAAGAAAAGCTTGAAGTGAACTGAAGGAAATCTCTAATTCTGGCCATTCCAAATATCCTTTTCAGAGGTATGGGAAGTCTTTAGAGACTTGCACCTTATTATTCTTCCTACTGTAGGGTTATCCCAACCTTGGTTTTGTGAAAGGCAGGTCGGGAAAGAAGGAAGAAAGAATTTTTGTAGCTTCAAGCTTTCCAATAGTCCAGGTCAGTTCAGGGGGGCAGGTCAGTGAGAAGAGGAGAAATTATAAGGAATGGTTACGTGGAGGGAGGGAGTAATGGTAAGGATACAGGGGAGTATCTGAATGATGCAAGAATTAAAGACATTAATAAAAAATTAATTTAAGCTTCTTCCCAAGGTAGCTCATTCCCCTTTTTGTTAGATGTAATTATCAGTCATTTTTGCCTTGCATAAACCTGTTTGATTTTTTTGCAACTTTGACCCACTTCCTTCTCCAGCTCATTTTACACATGAGGAAACTGAGGCAAACAGGGTTGTGACTTGTCCATAGTCACACAGCTAGTAAGTATCTAAGTCCAGATTTGAGCTCAGGTCCTCCTGACTCTAGGCCTGGCACTTTATCCACTGTGCCACCTAGCTGCCTTTCTAAATGGTAGCCCTTCAAATATCTGAAAACAGTTATCATATCCCATCAGGAGCATATTCTATACTTTCAATTAATTTTCTTATGGCAAGAATAGAAGGTCCTTTGCCTTCAGAGTTGTTCTGCTTTAAGATATTTGCTAGCTATACTAACCTCCTTTCTAAAATGGCGAGTCGGGAACTTACCACAGTACTCCAGATGTGGTGTGACCAGTATAGCAGGATTATCACCATACAAATCCTGGACATAATGCCCCTCCTTACAGTAATCTAAGAGCATGTCAGCTGCTTTTTTGTGGGATGTGGGGGAGGGAAGTTAACTGCTATATCACAGAGTTGACTCATACTGAACTTGCATCCCACTGAGGCAGCTAGGTGACCCAGTGGATAGTGCTGGACTTAAGAGTCAGGAGGACCTGAAATCAAATCTGGCCTCAGACACTTATTAGCCATGTGACCCTGGGCAAGTCACTTAACTCTGTTTGCCTCAGTTTCCTCATCTATAGATGACCTGGAGAAAGAAATGGCAAATCACTCCAGTATCTTTGCCAAGAAAACTCCAGATGGGTCACAGAGTCTGATTCAACTAAAAACTACTGAAGGACAAGAAAAGATAAGGAAAATGTATTTTTCACGGTTAATGAGAAAAATAGTTAGGTAACATCTATACAGGCTTTCAAAACCTTAAAATGGTACATAAATACTAGCTATTATCATTTAAAAGTAAAACTGTTTAGTCATGGCTCCCATTTCTTGTACTTGTGAAGTTTATCCTTTAGACCCACATGTCAATTTTATCTTATTAAATTCACTCCAGTGTTCTAGTTTTTTGGATCCTATCATCCAGTGTAGCTATTCCTACTGGTTCTGTGTCATCTACAGTTTTAGGAAGCAGGCCAGTTATGCCTTCATACAAGTTACTGATTACACACACACACACACACACACACACACACACACACACACACAAAGTACACGTGTATATGTATATTTTAGCAGCATAGGATCAAGAACAGATCTCCAGCACTGGAGATCTTCCAGATTGACCTTGAATCATTAATCATGATGTTCTGAGTAGCCATTCAGTCTGTTCTATACCCACCTCCGTGTACTGTCTAGCTTGTATCTTTCCATCACATCCACAGGGAAAGAATGAGAGCTTTTGTCAAACGCTCCCTGATCTACCAGTCTAGTAAACGCTATCAGAAAGAGAAATGAGGGTAGTATATGGCAAAGCCTGTTCTCCATGGAGAAGCTGACTCCTTTTGATTCTGCTGCTATCCCTTTAATAATTATTTTTAGAATGTTCTCAGAGATGGAAGTCAAGTCATATAGCTTGCAGACAATTCTTCCTTCCATTTTTGAATATCCAGTAGTATCTTGGGGAGCTTTATAGTGAACAGAAAAGATGAAAAGAAAGGAAATGTCTGAAGAGTAGAATTTCCAAGTTTTAGACTCTAGAGATGATGGAATTACAGGAGATAGTGAGATGAGGCCTGTGACCGTGCTGTGGTGTGGATATAACAGAGAGGAGGAGAAGCCACAGAAGATGAAGATATCAATGAGCTGAGAGGACAAGCTGTTAGAGGGGTCACTTCCCAAGGGCTGTGTCAGGGGATGGGGAGGAGCTACTGAAAACATAGCCCTCTAAGTTGGAAGAGTTCTCAGAGGCCCATCTAGTCCTATCCTTTCACTTCTAATGCTCACAGCAAATAAACTCTTTGCCTTTATTGTGACTTCTAGTCCTTTGATTCATCTCCCCTCCTCTGATTTCATTTTTCTCCATACCTAGTCCAGACACTTTAATTTTTCACCAACGATTGTCCAAGAAACCCTCATTCCCTGGATCTTTTGCCATTCTTAAGCTCTGTAAATCCCTTTCTTTGGGTAACATCCATCTGGTTAGTCTGCTCCTGGAACAGGAACAGGTTAGCATCAATGGAAAGAAAAACCAACATGTCATCAAACTGACTTCCCCTACTATGAATTTATTGTACATAATTCTCACTGCCTCAATCAAAAAATCCTACTTCAGTATCTCATCATGGCATGGAGTCCAAATCAAAAGACAAAAAGTACACAGTACAGAGAGTTTAAGTTACAGCAGGCTAGACCCCATTTATTTATCCTTTATTTATGTAAACCAAGAAAGACAATGAGCAAACCAACCAACCAATAAATAAGTGATCATCAGTCTAGTTTATTTCACGTGTAGCAATGATGAAGGAAGGAAACACACACCTATTAAGTACCTGCTATATACCTAGCAATGTGCTAAGTGCTTTACACATATCTGACTTGATCCTCACAACAACTGGGAAGTAGGTGCTATTATTATCATCCTCATTCTACAGTTGAGGAAATGGGAACAGAAAGAAAGAGTTTGACTTGCCCAGGATCACACAACTGTTTGGTTTCTGAGGCTGGATTTGAACTTAGGTTTTCCATTTCTGGAAAAGGGAGCTGAGGGTGTTCAGATACGTTTTTTTGCTTTTTGGAGGGCAATTGGGGTTAAGTCACTTGCCCAAGGTCACACGGCTAGGTTTTGTGCTGTCTCTGAGGCCAGATTTGAACTCAGGTCCTCCTGACTCCAGGGCCAGTGCTCTACTCACTGTGCCACCTAGCTGCCCCATTCAGATACCTTTTAGAGCACCTATATTCATTTACTTGTTGGTATTCTAAATGTGAGATCCCTTTTCAATAATAAACAAAATGACATTTGAAAACAGGTATCAGATGACTTTCATATGAATCTTCTTTAAAATACCAAGGATGGAAGTCATGAAATTATAGCTCAATGAAAGGCTGGCTCATAGGTCCTATTCATGTGAATAAATACACTGACTTCACTGGACATTGAAGGGCAGTAAGAGAGATAATCTGGAGTGCTTGGTCATCTTCTTTTGCTGGGCTCATGATGAGTATATGTAACAGACCACTGTGAAGGCAGCGGTAGCTTATGTGTAATCATGTTGAAATATAGACATTTTTAGTAAAATGTCTTCAAACCAAGTCAAAACATAACTTTATGCTGTGTTTTCAATGGGCATAGGGTAAAATTGATAAAAAAAAAGATAGATTGAAAAGTTTGATTCAGAATTAAGCCATGAAAGAGGCCAAAATGTGAAGGTATAAAACATGGTGAACAGCCAAGCAATACTTTAAAAATAAAACTGACTATGTATAAAAGAAACAACATACTTATGATATAGAACTCATTTCAGCATCAGGACTCTGTCAGAGCAATATCTCTCTTTTTAAAATAATTTATTTTTACATGCCTTTATAATTGATCCCTCCATTCCTCTATTGAACAATAAAAACCACAAAAAATAAAATAAAATAAAACTCTCATCATAAGCAGAACACAGCATATTATGGCAAAATAACTCCTACATTGGTTATGCCTTGAAATGTTTCTCTCTGCAATTTGAATTCATCAGCTCTCTGGCAGGAGATGAGTAGCACGTTTCATCTTCAGTCTTCTGGATGTGGGATTCATCACTGTATAAAATCAATGACTTCTTAAAGGAAATGTAAAAGTTAGCACCAAATTGTAGAAATCATAAAAATGGGAAGATACTATATGCAATTTTAATAACTCCAATGTGACCTAGTCAAACTAACTGATAACCCCCAAAATGGAGAAATAGTTCAAAGTGAAGGCATCAACTATGATCACTGACAGTTACCAGTAAAGTTTACCTAATATAAAACTAACACCACAAAGTAGAGATATGGCGACCAAGAGCAACACTGGTTTAGAACAAAGTTCGTTTTGCAGTATATTACAGATGGAAGAATATGAATAGTATTACTAGTCTCCCCAAAGAGTAAAACACAGGGAAGAGAGAAGTGATCCTGAAAGAAGCCTGTGTGACCCAACAAAGCCAGAACATGTTAGAAAAGCACTTATTGATGAAACTAGAAGGAGAATAACTACCAGATAAGAAATAGAACAGATCTATCCATTTTTCATCACACCAAGGCCAATGGCATTTTCATTATTGATTACATTACCTTGGGATGAAGAAGGGAAATGAGTTCATTTTGTATTTAAGCAGAGCTGTGATTTCATTAATAATAGGGAATTCCTGATAAGGACACGCCCCCTACCAATGAAGGCCAATACCTGCTTGGCAAGAGAGTTCTTGGGGGCACATGTTCCAGGTCACACAGCCACTATATGCCAGAGGCAAAACCTGGACCCAGAATGTCTTTACTTAAAGGCAAGTTCTCTATCCACTTCACTGGGGTTGCTTACATTTTTTAATGCTATAGACAGACCCTTTTTGGAAATCTGGTGAAATCTACAGAGCCCATCTCAGAATAATGCTTTTAAATACACAAAATAAAATACAGAGGATCACAAAGGAAACCAATTACCCTAAAAGAGTTAACAAAATATTTTTTAAAACAAAAACCCAGATTAAAAATCTCTGTACATCATGCTGCCTCTTACACTAATACATATGTTAATGTCCTATAAAATTCCTTCATAGAGGTAACTGCAGATAAAATTTTGTTCAATGAGCCTCTGTACCAATATTAAACTATTCTTAAACATTTAGTCATATAGTTACCAAATCATCATTGTCATGGAAGATGCCTTCTGAAAAGTTCAATAGAAAAACACCCCCTAGATTTTTTCTAGATCTTTCTCTTTGTGGATGTCATTGCTGAGTTCATTTTGCCCCAGAACTCTACAGGATTTCCCCTATTAGGGTTCAGACCTTGAATACATATATCTTAGAAAAGCACCAAAGACAGAAAATAAGCTGGGCAAAGAATAAATAGGAATAGATTGTGTTGGACCCTCCTTGGGGGCTGGAGAACCCTTTCATGATCCAAAGCTGTTCTCTGTTGGCACAGCCTTTCATTTTAACAGCAATGTCTGGAATGTGACATGGCTGAAAATCACCAATCATCAATTAAAAAGTATTGTGTCTAGCATACACTAGAACTTGTGCTAGGCCTGATAACCTGTATGTAACAAATGGTGTGTTGTTGTTGCTTAGTTATTTTTCAGCCACATCCAACTCTCTGCGATCTAACTTCAGAGTTTTCTTGGCAAAGATACTGAAGTGGTTTGCCATTTCCTTCTTTAGCTCATTTTACATATGAGAAAACTGAAGTAAACATAATTAAGTGACTTGCCCAAGGTTACGTGGCCAGAAAGTGTCTAATTCACAAAGGTATTCCTAAGTCCAGGCCCTGTCCATGATCTAACCACTGTGCCAGCTAGCTGCCCCCAAAAGGATATATGGGACCAAAAAAAGGAGATAAGCTGGAGACAGAAGCACAGCAACGTTACCATATGAATCTCACTCTCACTCCTGCCTAAACTGGGCAAAAGAGAGAGGTGTCTATACACACATACAAACAGCTTACTGTAATGCAATATATCCACAGGGAACCGGGTGAAGACAGGTTGAAGAGGGTTTGAGGAGGCTAGTAAAGAAGATACATATTTCTCATTTGTCTATGGAACTTTTAGAAAAACTGACCATGTACTGGAGCATAAAAATCTCATTAACAAATGCAGAAAAACAAATACCGAAATAGAAATATTATGATAGCAACACAATAAAATTATAAACATTAAAAAGGCTTGGAAGAAAAAAAAATTCAAACTTGAAGGGAGAATGATTTAATTTTAAAGAATGGTGGGTCAAAGAACAAGTGTCAGAAATAATAGGTCATAACATTAAGGAAAATAAAAATGAGACAACATAACAAAATTTAGGAGATGTAGCTAAATAGTCCAGCGGCAATCATTTATATCTTTCATAAATAAAAGAAAGAACTAATCAATGAATGAGGTATTCAACTAAAACAATTAAAAAAGCAATATTTTTTTAAATCCTCAACAAATACCAAAATAGAAAGTGTGAAATTCAAAAATATAAATAAAATTAGGGGGGAAACCCTCTAACTTGACAAATCAAACTCAGAACTGTTCCTTTTTTGGGAGCAGTAGATAATTAGATAAAAAGAGAGGAAAATAAAATTGTTAGTATCAAAATGAAAAAGAATTAACGGATGAATTAAAAAGTAAATTATTAGAGAGTATTTTGCTCAAACTTGTAATTGGAATGGATTAATATATACAAAAATATAAAATATTCCAATTAACAGAACAAGAAGTAGAAAATTTCAATGAGTGAATCTCAGCAATAGAAACTGAACTATCCATAAACTCTCAATGAAAAAATGTTCAGTCTGTCTGTTCCTATCACACACACAAATAGTAATTGATTCTAATATTACTTTTTCCCCAAAAATAATGAGAGAAAGGATCCTAACAAACTCTTTCTGTTATACAAATACGATTCTGACACCTAAACCCAGGGATTGAAAACTAGAGAACAAAATCTCTAATGGATATTGATGCTAAAATGTTGGGAAAAAAATAGACCTATAGAATTGTCAGGCAGATATAAATTTTTTACTATAGGTCTAATGAAAGTGCTCTTCTAAATGTCACCAAGGCCCTTATAGTGAAGTATAAAAGTATAGAGATGGGAGAGCAAGAAAGCAGTCTCTCTGACCATGTGTAATGTCATATAGTTGCACATGACTACATAAGTCTGTAAATCCTAACTCCTGGGCAACGGAACTGGCACATACTGGAGAATCAAAGGCAGCCACAACTCACTTTTATTAGGACAAACCAAATGTGAAATGTGTATCCTTGCAGATACTGATAAATAAAAATGGAACTAAAAACACATAACTGTACCTATAGTGTCAATTTTGGGCTAAGGGTAAGTGCAATCAATGACTTTCTTTGAGTAGATCTTGAAGGTGAGAGGGAAGATTACCATGCACTTTGGCAGAGTTTAAATAGTGCTTGCCCATTACCTAGGTGATATGAATTGGACTTTCATTAATTAAATGGAAGACAGAATGCTGTTGAAGATTCTGAGATCATGCCAGCAACCAGTGCCATAGGCTGAATATAACTGGAAACTGCTTTTTAGAGTAAACCAGCAAAGCAGGATTGCTATGGATGCTTGAGAGCTGGGGTATGGGGAAGAACAAGCCAGGTAAACAATATCCTCATTAGCAAATAAAAGCAGGATCTTGCATTAGAGTTTGAAAAGGACCTAGTCTAACCTCATCACTTTATCTACCTAGATTAAGTCAATCACCTAATCACTCAAGAACATTTGGCTAGTAAGTGGCCAGAGATGGGCGGGATTCCACCCTAAGTCCTCACCTCCAAGTCCAGCATTCTTTCATTACTGAGCAACCTCTCCAGGAGACACACCAGTCATTCAGAGCAAGAGGATGACTGATCTGGAAGGGGAATTAACTACTGCTTCCAGTTCAGAGAAGCCTAAGGGACATTGGGTAAGAAGTATAGAATAAACTTTAAGGGTTGCCAAAAGCTGTAATTAGCACCAAGCCCTTCTGTTTGCTGAAAGAGATACAGCATCTCAGATAACCAAGAGATTTGAGTAATTCATTGGCTTAGCTGTGAAGACTAGAGGTTTTGAAACCCATGTACCTTTCACAAAGACCACTGGACATAAGGGAGCAACCACTTACCTCTCAAAACAATGAGTAAATATGAAGAAAAGGGGTGAGAGAAACATCGATGGGATTCGGTCTAAGTTAAGAACTTCCCACCATGATAGGAAGGGAATAGATCATAGAGGGGATAATAGATTCAGAGGTAAAAGGGCTCTTTGAGGTAATCTAGTCTCACCTGTTCAATTTTCACGTAAGGAAACTGAGGCTCATAGGCTCATAGCCAAGGTCAGACTGGTAGAAAGCAGACTTAGGATATGAAACCAGATGCTTGGACATCAAAACCTGTGTTTCTTCCAATTGTCTGTTTAGGAAATTAACAGATATCCCTTGAGCACTAGGAGAAGTAGAATATTAACCAGGAAAAGTTAGGGAATTCTGGCCTTGATCCTACAAAATTAATTTAACTTGATCTTCTCTGATATAATGTCTGAGTGATCTGCCACAGTATGAAAAAAAAGAAGAATTTTTAAAAGTTCAGATGCTATAGACTAAAAGAGTTTGAATCTATTTGTATATGTTTGTGTGTGTCTGAGACTACTATCAAAATGAATGTTTACCAGTAACTTAGGAATTAATTTGGTTTACAATTTACTATTCCTTTCTCTATCTAGCAAGCTGCCAAGTACAAAGAGTCTTGGGAAAAAACACTATGAGGCTTCTGACTGAGTAGATGAGGGGTAAAGAGAGAGGAAAGATGAAAGTTACCCATTACAATGATTTCAGAATATCTAAAGCTAGAGTCAGAGATTTTTTAAATTTGGCACTTAAAAGACTGTAAAATTGGATTTAAAAAATTAAGTCAATTCATCTTCCTATGGTCATCTTCCTATGGCTAGCCAAACTTAAATCATGCTTTAGCTTCTATCTTTATAAATTATGTATGCCCATATGAATAATTTCTTTACTAAGGGATGTCTGAAATCATTATGCTTTTTAAATTTATTTGCATGAAAGTAACATTTAAATTCTGATTTCTTTTGTAGGCACAAGTGTATTAAATGTTAATTTTGTGATTTGCAAAATTTTAATGGAATAGAATTATATCAAAGCCCAACTTATAACTACAGTTATTTTCTCATTCTTTGGAATTCAAATTCATACCAGTGTTGTAATTGGATGAATTCTTATTTGTGGGATAGGATCCTGCAAGGGCAATACATTATTAAATATAACATTTTTCTGTATGTACCCTCCTTCCTCACAGACTATTAAATCCAGAAACACAGATTCCTCTGTGAATTATTTGGATAGCTGTATCTAGACTGCAACTGAACTTTGAAAAGATGTAAAAAGCAGTAAAAACAGTATGTAGTAGGGGGAAAATGAAGTCTGGAAAAAAAGTTTTACTAATACTCTTTACTGTCCAATAATTTCTTGATACACCCTGAAACACTCTATTAATATTAGTTGTTATGCCTGTGTTTTTTAATTAACTTTTTTCTTTTTGCTTGGAGTATTTCTTTAATTGTTACTGTGCTTGAATGGTTGAGTACCTTCACATGACCCTCTTCTGTCTACTGTATCCTGGTATATATCCTGTAACGACACTGCCTTACTTTGTGATGATATTAATTTATTCCACTGATGTTTGATTTCTTTAAAATGATGTAGAGGATGTGTCATCAAAGAGAAGTATGATCAAAAAAGAAAACAGGTTTGTCATATGCTGCGAGACTGATCACTTTCTGCCCAAGTGATCCATCTATCAAGCCCACAACATTCCCTGTTTTGTTCACATTCTTCCCTCTGCCTGCAATATTACTCTCTTCCCTCTCTGCCTATTCTTCCTTTAATTAATTCTTGATTTAATGCTTGAAGATCTGTGGCCTTCCCTGACTGATCAAGAATATCTCTCCTTCTAGGGTCTCAGCATTTTACAATCCTCAAATGCACTTGACAGATAATATTCTATGGTACAGTTATCTGTATTTCTGTCTTACTTATTTCCCCCCACACCAGCTCTAGCTCCAACAGGGGAAGGACTATGTCTTTATGCAAACAATTTTTTTATCTCTCCTGCACTGTGTTGTGCATACAATAAGTATTTAATGAACATTTACTTAATCCAATCCAACATTTATTAAGCAACTAAAAAAAAAGACGTTGCTAAGGAACCAATGTATGCAATTCTCTTAGGATACATTAAGATATCCCACAATCCTAAATGTAAAAGACAGTATCTTTACCACATTTGAGATATAATTATAAGAACAAATTTTGAAGAGCTATCTCCTTTCAAGTCTTTAAATGGCTAAATAACAAGAGAAGTAGAATGGCACATTTTTAATTATACTTTCATCAACTAAAGGCAATACATTTTCTACAGCTGTGGTGATGCACATGATGAATGACAATGCCAACTTAGAAACGGCATGAAATAAGTGAGATAAAAATGCATACTTGAACCAGATTTGTATTGGATACTTATTCTCTGTAGCCATCCTAGGCCTTAAGAAAGGGGAGGGAGATTTGTGATGAGGGGCCAAGGAAGCACACCATATAGGAGAGAAGAGCTAAAAAAGAATGCCCTCTCCATCTTGCTTTTCACAGACTTTTTATATCTCACTCCAAGTTGAACACTAAATTCTCTAAAAAATATAAGTTTTTTGTTTTGTTTTGTTTTGTTTTTGCACAACACATCCCCAGGCCTATCCCCAACATATGAAAATTTTTAAACCAACAATTTCTGTGTCCAAACATTAACAACTCTACAATACAATTGTTTCAGTCTCCTGACTATCAGATAACTAATCAGATAACATGAAATTTTTTAAAAATTAAATATTATGAATACCTTTTATTTTTATCTCCCCCCTTCTCTCTTCCCTGAGAGCCATCCCTTAACGAATAATGTGATTTTTTAAATAGGAAGAAAAAAATCCAGCAAAGTTTATCAAAACATTAAAAAAAATAATCTGATACATTATGTGATACTCCATTTCTCTAGTCCCTCCTCCCATCTCAACAAAAGAACAAGGAATGGCAAATTCTCATATTTCTTCTTGTATAGAAAAAGAACTTTTAAGGCCTAGAAAAAGGACCAGCTATTTCCATTTGCCTCTCCCTTTCACAGGGAGGCAAAAAGACTTGCCCCTGTCTCAGAGCTTGGAATAAAAAAGTCAGTTCTTCTGACTTTTACTTCACTGCTTTTTCCACTATAACACATTCTGCAGTTATTTTTTTGGAGGAGGAACTATTATCAACATTTGAAAGAGTTAAGGTGAATCAGTAAAGATTTGGCCCATCATTCTCGAATAGCTGTTGATCTGTGCTCTCAAGATACCTGTTCTAGGACTAGGACTGCTTTGTCAAACTCAATTTATTTTTCCAGGCCTATTTCCAGACCTCAGCTATTGTACATTTATCCTCAGGAAGGAAGAATAATATTGGCTACAACTGTGGTTTCTTGGTAATATACCAGCAGCTCAAGTTTAAACAGCTTCTTGCCTAAGTAGTAGGAAACAGCACAAAGGGGCCAAGAATCTGTGATTTCAGGCAGCTGTGGCCTGGTCTAAGATGAACATGTTCCAAATCCTTGACTTAAATATAAACCATACTCACTGAAACTGGCACACCACTCTACCTCTGTTTTTCTATGTTACTGAATTTACAAATGTCTGTGATTAAAGTTTTGAAGAACTGGTTTTCCATTAAAAAATAGTAAAGAATAAGAAGGCTTCCTGGTCAGTTCTTGGAGGTAAGGCTGCCGTTTTTACTGAACTTTCACAGTGTCCTCAGCATGTTCATCAGCAAAAAGAGTCAACAAAGGATGTAGAAAAGCTGGGGGGTGGCAAATGGCAGGGGAATCTTTTACCTTTAAATTGTTACAACTGAAAGGAAGAGATAAGTACAAAACAAAACGATTAATTCAACTTCTTATTCCAGGAGGATAAAAATAAAAACAAAACAGAAGCACATAAAGGGAACCAAGAGGGATAAAGGCTGTGGACCACTGAACTGACTGGTACTATTGATAGATCCTGAAAAGAAAAAAAGGGGAACAGCTGGTGATTTTTTAAGAAAGGTATCTGGAATAGGGACATGTGAAAGTTCACAGAAGTTCAAAGGAAGAATAAATGAGGAAATTTTTATGCAATATTTTATGCAACATTAAAACACAAAATACTTTTCCAAGCCAAGTAACTAATGAGAATAATTTATTTATTTAAAAATATAGGCTTACCTTTACATGATGAATAAGGCATTCCTTTATATTTACTTTATAAGTCTCTAAACCCAGCTCCTTAGATAATCGCAAGATTCTATTTTGAGTAGGTCCTACATAGGCTCCACCAATATCTACATAATCAACGAAGTCATTCTAAAAAGAGAGAGAGATATTAAATGATTTTCATCAAACACTTTTTAAAAAGAATAATCTTAATCATTACAAAGAATGTCCCCCTGGCTGTGTCCCCTCACTATGGAGTGATGAACCTGGAGTCAGAAATACCTGGGTTCCAGTGCTCTCTCTGATACTCAGAGATGTGATGCCGGCTAAGCCACTGGCTCTCTGAACCTCCATTATTACATCTGGAGAAGGAGGGTAATAATGCTTGTGATATTACTGGGAGAATAATTTTAGCCAAAAGGAACAGCATGAGTAATGGCAAGAAACTTTAGGCCACAGTAAATGGTCACAGAACAGGTTGGCTGCAACACGGAGTGTTTGACAAAAGAAATAAGTTTAGAAATAATACTGGAACTTAGCTGTGGGGAAGCTTAAGCTAAAGAGTTTATATTTTATTCAGTAGGTAATGGAGGTCATTGAAGGTTTTCTAGAAAAGGGGTAACATGACCTAGGATATGCTTTTAAATGATTAATCTGGCAGCACACTGTGGGATGACTCAACCAACCAACCAACAAGCATTTAATAAGCACCTACTACGTACCAAGAAAACCCCATAGACAGTATGGTCCATGGAGTCACAAAGAGTCAAGGGACAAAAACGCTTAGTGGAGAGAAAGTTGACCTCAGAGAAAGAAGATCTGAATTCAAGTCCTTCCTCAGATACCTGACCAGTTTGTCTTCCATTCTCAAAGAAGAACAAGGGTTAACTACATGACCTTGCCCTAGGTATATTTCTAAGTCTATAAGTTACGGAGAAAGTTCCAACTTGCATTGGTAGAGTTTTCTTATTTGAAAAGGTCCCCATAGTAATAAAATCACAGGTCCAATTCCTATCACTGTGTGCCAAGCACTATGCTAGGAGCTGGGTATATTAAGACAGGGAACTTCCACCCTTATGGGGATATGTGTGTGTTATATATATTATATGTATATATTATCATATCAATATATTAATTATAATATATGTGTATATATTACATATGTGTGTACACACATACAAACATATATAAGTATATAGGTATATATGTATATAGGTATGCATATAAATAAGTACAAAACCAGTACAAGGTAACTGCAACAAGAGACACTAGCACTAGGGAGACCAATAAAGACAAGAGTATAGAAGCAATCCATGCATAGGAGACAGTCTGTGCAAAATCACAAGAGACAGAAGCAAATGAAGTATCATGTCCAAGAAGATCAAGGAGGCCAGTTTGGCTGAACTGTAGAGTGTGGGAAGGGGAATAAGGTATAATAATCTTAGAAGGTTGGTACCAGGTAGTAAAGGGCCCTATGTGCCAAACAAGAGTTTCTATTCGATCCTAGAGGCAATAAGGAGTCACTAAAATTTACTGAACAGTTGAGTGGGATGGTCAGACCTGCATTTTTAAGAAAATCCTGCTGGCAGCTGTGGTGACGATGGGCTGGAATGAAGAAAGACTTTAGGGAGGGAGGCCATTTAGAGGGTTATTATAACAGTCCAAGCTAGAGACTATGAGAAACTAGGGAGGCTGGAAAGTGAGTAGAGGGAGGGGATAGACGCAAGAGATGATGTAGAGATAGAGCAATAAGAGGGAATAAGAATGGGGAGTTGAGGACTCATCATAACCCCATCTGGGCTACACTCACAGGTTGGGTGAGGGATGACTTTGTCAAATTCAAGACACTCTCTGGGTCCATACTCCAAAAACTATAGTTCAAAGCCCTCAATCAGCATATTCACCTTTAGTGCTAGGCTGGCTGGTTTACTAAATTAGATAAATTCTATAACTGGGACATTATCTTAGTTAATCTTTTTACCTCGCTAGTGTCTATCACAGGACTCTTCACACAGTGAATGTTTAATAAGTCTTTGCTGAAGGTTCAGGACATTGAAAGAGCAAGGTCTAAGAGGATATGGGAAAGGGAAGAACCAAGGAGATAAGTGGAAGGGTTAAACTCATAAAAAAGTAACAAAAGGATAAAGTACCAAAAGGAAGTACCAAATGGATGAAGATAAAGATATTTTGAAATGAAAAATAGGAAACATTTGTCTAATCATTTCAATCTTATTAGTGAAGTAAGGAGGGAGAAGTGAGGACTAGATATTTTGAGGAATGGGAAAAAATGTAAAAGTATGCTAAGCAGCATTGAGTATCTTGTTGAGATTTGACAGAGAATAACTTTTTAGTGAAGCAAGTCAGCCTAATTTTATAACTTTCTCATGAAGTCCTTAGCAGCCTAGGTGAAGTAGTAGATGAACAAGACAGGAAAGTTAATTCATGATTGAATAAGGAGGGTAATATAAGGTAAGGAATGTCCAGTGGGGAAGGAATAAAGTCAGAAGATTGACAGAATGAGAGAGTCTGGAAAGGGGTTATGGATTAGAGATTGTGAGTAGGGTTCAAAGAAGCTCCAGTGGAAGTAAGAGAAAGGAAGAAGTTGTAGTTAGAAGGAAAATTCCAGGGTTGCATTCAATTATACAAGTACAATATACTGGATGTTAGTAATGATAATTATGAGTGATCAATAAAATGATAAATTAGTTTATGTGCCATCTGCTAAAGATGGCAGAAAATGTCTAATGCATATTTAGAAAGATATCCATAAAAAGAATAAGACACAAAAGTCTTGGTGCTTAAACTTCAATTTTGTGGAAAATATACTTAAATGGAATATATGATTCCTGGAAGATTTCAAATAAATCAGGAACTGAAATAAAATATTTTGGATTTTTAAATTTCTAATATCCTTATTTGGAGGCAAGGATGTTCTGAGTGGTGGGGAGGTTCAATGTTGTGTTCCAGGTGTCAAAGGTACAGCAGAAGTGAGGGTCACTGGAATTATGGAAGTTGTAGCACTATGAAGGCTGGAACTAGAAGGACCAATGACTTAAACAGTGAAACTACCAAAGATGAAAGTGTGACCAAAGACTACATAAGGACGATTCTACTACAGCCTTCTTAACTTGTTTGGTAACTTCTTTTATCATTTAATTCAGCCCATTCTTCCTTAGTGCCCTAGTTAAAATTTAAACTTAAATATACTGCTAGGAACAGAAATATGTAACTGTAAAGTCACCTTTCTATGCTTTTGTGTTTTTCTTTAGTTTCCTATCAAAATTCCCTTTTAAATGGGATTCAAACCTTGTATTAGCTGAACATAATGAAAAAGAGATTTTCAGCACAGTTTAGGATGAAGAAGGAATTTAGGAAATCTCTCAAGACTGGGTGAAGCAGAAATAGCAATAACCAACCAAAGACCAAAAAGTATTAAGCATCTACTGTGTTCCAGGCAGTAGGGATACAAAACAAAAGTGAAATTTCTGTCCTCTCTGATCTTCTATTCTGCTAGGGGACACATTAATTGCCAGATAAAAATGCCTTTTCTCAGTCTTCACCCTTCTTGACATCTCGGTAGCATTTAACACTGTTGACTCTTCAAACTGTCCTCGTCTCTTGAATCCCTTTTACCAGACTGTGAATTACACCTTGCCAACTCCCAGCCTTCAATCACTCCTCCCACCACCATTACGTTTGTGCCTATGTGCTGCTGAGTAAAGCTAGGGAAAGAATCATACAACCATGCTGGCCAGGTCCACTACAGATTTTTGTTACACAACCTCCAAACTGGGCCCTCACTGCCACTAGGCAAATCTACTCTATCTTCCTTATCACCTAACTATCCTGCTCTTCACAGCATCTCTTTCAAACCTTTTCATCCCTCCTCAAACCTCCCGTGGCTCCCTCCCCCCACTCTCTAGCTGAGAACCTTGCCTCATAGTTTACAGAAAAAATGCTGAGGCTATGTCCCATGAGCTCTCTCTTCCCCCTCTTCCTCATCACCTGCCACTCAGGTGCCCTTTGCCACTCTCTCTTCCTTTACCCCCATCTCAGATAACAAGGTGGCCTTACTCCTTCAAACGCTCCTATTCCATCCCTTCTTCTCCAAGAGATGGCTTGCTCTTATTTTTAATCTCTCCCTCTTTAGAAGCTCGTTTCCTTCTGCCTACAAAGCATGCCCATGTCCTTCCCATGCTTGAAAGACCCTCACTTGATTGTTCCATCTGTGCTAACTTCCATCCTATTTCTCCTCTGCCCTTTGTAGCTAAACTCCGTAAAAAGGTTGTCTCCACTTTCTCTCCTCTCACTGCATGCTTAACCCCTTACAATCTGGCTTCCAACCTTACCGTTGCATGGAAAAGCCACTCTCCAAAGTCATTAAGCGTTTCTTAGCTCCCACCCACAGTGGTCTCTTCTCCACCCTCATTCCCCTTGACCCCTCTGCAGCCTTCAATAATGCTGACCACTCTGATACTCTCTTCTCCCCAGATTTTCAGAACACAACTCTCTCTTGGTTTGCCTCCTACCTCTCTGACCGCTGCTCCTCTGTCTCCTTTGCTGGATTATGCCCCCTCACCACAGGTGTTGCTCAAGGCTCTGCCCTGGGTCCTCTTCTCTTCTTCCTCTGTACTACTTCACTTGGTGAGCTCATCAGCTCCCAGGGATTTAATTACCATCTTCACGTTGGTATTTCAAAAATCTACCTCCCATGCCCCAGTCTCTAACTGCCTTTCAGACATCTCAAACTGGATGTCTAGTAGATACCTTAAACTCTTTCCCCTACACCCTCCCCCACCTCCTCCTACTTTCCACAGAGTGGTGAAAGGCAACGCCATCCCCCCAGTCAGTCACTCAGGCTAACAACCTAGGATTCCTCACTACCTCTCACCCTCCATACCCAAGGTGCTGCCAGAGCCTATCAGTTTCACCTCTGCAGCATCTCTCACACACCCCTTTCTCCTCTGACACTGCCACCACTCTGGTGTGGGCCCTTTGTTCCCTCATAGCTTGACTGCAATAATCTGCTGGGGTGTGGGAGCCTGCCTATTCTCTCTTCACTCCGACCTGATCAATCAAAGTGATTTTCCTAAAACACAACTGATTATTTCCTACCCTCAGCCCCTTCAATAAACTCCAGTGTCTTCCTCTTGCCTCCTGGAACAACTACAAAATGCTCCATTAGGTTCCCTACGTACACACCTTTTCCAGTCTTCTTACACCTTACACCATTACCCTCATTCTCTATCCAGTGACACTGGCCTCCTTGCTATTCGAGGAACAAGACATTCCTTTTGACTCTCAGCTTCTTCTCTAGCTGTCCCTCATGCCTGGAATGTTCTCCCTCCTCTGCTCCAACTACTGACCTCCCCCTGGTTTCCTTTATTTCTCTTCTAGTCATTTATCGGTCCTATCTGGCTCTTCATGACCATTTTGGGGGTTTTCTTGATAAAGATACTGAAGTTGCTTGTCATTTCCTTCTCCAGCTCATTTTACAGATGAGGAACTGAGGCAAACAGAGTTAAGTGACTTGCCCAGGGTCACACAGTTACTAAGTGTCTGAGATAGGATTTGAACTCAGGAACAGAAGACAGTGATTCCGGGTCCAGCACTCTATCCATAGCACCACCTAGCTGCCCCTAACTTCCTTTAGTCCCAACTAAAATCACATGGCTTACAGGAAGCCTTCTCCCAACAACATTGTCCCCCTTTTAACTCTAGTGCCTTTCTTCTATTAAGTATTTCCTATATATCTTATATATAGCTTGCTTTGCATACACATTTTTTGTATGTTATCTCCTCCATTAGATTTCAATCTCCTTGAGGGCAGGGACTGTCTTTTCTCTTTTTGAATCCCCAGTGTTAAACAC
Source organism: Gymnobelideus leadbeateri (assembly GCA_011680675.1). Lineage (NCBI taxonomy): Eukaryota > Metazoa > Chordata > Mammalia > Diprotodontia > Petauridae > Gymnobelideus > Gymnobelideus leadbeateri. The sequence goes on from WOXC01009215.1 coordinate 366,597, forward strand.
AGTGCCAAATATATACTAGGCACTTAATAAATGTTTACTGAATTGAAATGACTATTATTTCCTCTTTGGATTTCAGTGACCCCTCCCCTCCATCTCTGACTTTTCTCCTATCTGACTGCTCTTTCTTAGTCTCCTCTGTGGGAAGAGATATGCCTTCTAAATGTGGGTACATTTAGATATGCCTTCTAAATGTGGGTACATCCCAAGGCTTTGTCCTAAATCCTCACTATCCTTTCTTCTCAGACCCATCGATCTCAAACCTAATCCCTGAATGCCCTGCCCTTTCCAGTAAACCCTCTGGAACTTTCATTACATAATTAACATGTTTTCCATGAGCCTTTTCTCTTTCTGGCACTCACAAGAACTGACTATCTGTAGGACAAGACTAAAGATTAAAGAGTGATAGGGTGATGGTGGGGGAAATCTGCTGGGAAAAAAAAAAAAAACAAACCAAGAGGGATGAGATCATGCCCACTTGTTTAAGGGGTTGGCCTTGGTGAGGTAAAAAGCTATTTCATTCTAAGAGCCTCAAGACAAGGAGGAGAGAAGAAAATGTCAGAGGTTGTGAGTTAAACTGGTGTCTGGATTGGATAACAAATGGCAATCTATGGAGTAGAGAGACACAGCTTATCAACTTTCTGCTTAGAGTCCAGAGGTTCCCAACCTTTTTTGGCCTATTTCCCCCTTTAAAAAAATTACTCAGCACCCCCCTGGGGTTAGGTCAGGTCAGTCCTTATTTTTATTCAAGCCCTCCCCAACTGCACCTGAGGCTCCTACTGCCTCTCTGTATCGTTCCAGCACACCCTCAGGAAGTGGTATCGCCCACCTTGGGAACCTGTGACCATCTCCTCACACAAATATATTCAGTCTTTGGGATTATTTTGTGCAACTTCCATGTGATGGCTCTCTCAAACCACATCAAATTTTGCTATTTTAACTGAATTATTAGTAGTATTTTAATAGAATTAGTTAGTCTAATCAAAGGCAAATTTCATAACAGTCTCCTTGCAAAATGATTTTACTTGGTCCTCTATTGCAAACAAGTCTATTCACATCAATGTCAATCTACTAATATTTTAAACAATCTATTCTGTAGATCCTTTTCTGTCTTCCTTTCTCTCACACAATTGAAGATGAATAGGTTTAAAGTTCTACTAGGTTTTTAGCAAATGCTGATTTGAAAACTGGAACACTTTGCTATAAATGGAACCATGTTCTTATGTAACAATGATATACATTCAAGGGGTTCTTAACCTATTTTATGTCACGGACCTCATCTCAGAAAAATGCTTTTAAATAGGTGCAGGAAATGCTACATTTTAGTTAAAGGTTACTGAAAATAAAGGTGTCCTTTTTATCCTGTCCAAGTTCATGAACCCTCTGAAATCCCTCCCTGGACCCCACGGTAAGAACCCCTGATACACAGAAATGATACAAGCACGGAAACCTATGAAACTAACCTAAGGTAGTGAATAAATATGGGCGAAATAATACTGACATATAAATATTGATTGAAAAAAAAGAATCTGGTTCTTTAATTTAAAGTCTTTTGTGTCTATGTACATATCTATTAAGGGTCATAAAGAAAGAATCAACAATCCAGGCTTTCTAACACTATTATGTATCTCTCATTAAAACTGGAGAATGTTAGCACCTACTGGATGAATTATTCCAAGTCCTTCAGGAGGAAAGTGAAGGCATGCTTTATCCAAAGGTCACACAGGTAATTAGTAGAAAATCTGTGACCCCATCCTCCTGACTCTTAATCTAGTGCTGTTTCTTCGTATGCTACCCTGTTTCATCATTTCAGTATTTATCAATACTGGAAAAGGAAAATTCGGTTTAACATATGCTAATTTTTTAAAGAAAGGGCATTTAACACTATTAGAAGTAGAGACAACTAGTCAATAAAACATGTAAAAGCAAATGATGGGGGACTGCAACTGGGAATCCTTGCAGGAGGGATTTAAAAGTCTCCTGATTAGGAAAGGATTATGTGTTATTGGGTTAAGGAGGGAACCTGTGCAATCCTTCTTAGCCTGATGGAGTGAGGCATCATGGTACCACAGAAAAGTAACTGAACTTGATTTCTCAGGGTCTTCTTAGCCCACTCAATCTCAATTATAATTACAGTTTGTGGCAGATACTATAAAGGAAATAAGAAAACTCTCACCCTCAAAGTGTAAGTCCTTCCTCCAACTCGGTTCCGTGCCTCTAAAACCACAACATCAATTTCATATTCCGCCAACAGTTTGGCAGCAGACAGACCTAATTGGAAAAAGAGAGAGAGAGAGATAGAAAGTTATGCTTAAGAAAATTCATTTCTTTATAAATGTATCTGGATTTCTGAATCAATTCTATAATTACTTTTTAATAATCCATACACATACACCTATTCTCACATACAAAGGGATAAAAAGGGTGTCCTTAGAAATATTCCATGGTTACTTTAGGACTTGCTCATCTCACAGTCTTCTGATAGGAGGCTCATAGTGTCTACAGAATCCAATTTAGCACCTACACACACACTTTCTTATATTATTTGCTAATTATTTAACATTTATTCATCTCTTCTCATCAGCTAAGTATGCATTAAATTCTGTGAGGACATGGACCATATCTAACAGTCTTTCTTGATTCCCTTAATTGCTAGTGTCCTGTCTTCCAAACTATCTCATATTTAACTACTATGTGTATGTTTGTACTTCTTTATTTTTATGCAGTTTAAATATATTTTATACATATATATTATTTACTCCATTTAAAACTTAAGCACATTGCAAGAAGTGATTGTTTCATTCTTGGGACTTGTATTCCCAGAGCTGTGTTTAGTGGTTGGCACAAAGTAGGGGCTTAACAGATAGTTGGTTGATTTCTGATTTTTCTTACACTACCAAACAAGTGTCAGGCAACTGACTGCTTGAAAATCCTAATGAAAGAGATGGGATTTTACAGCCAATAGAGAGGCAACATGGTCTATAAAGAGAGAGCTTCTCTTGGAGTCAGGAAAACCCAAGTTAAGTTCTACAGATACCAGCTTTATGATCAGAGGCATGTCCAAGCAACAACTTAATAAGGAAAGTTGCAAATTATTTATTAATTTTTACCTCATGTAGGGTATTTCTAAATAAGGAATTTCCTTATAATAATTAAATCATCGATCTGGTCCTGCCCTTTCAAAAAAGTCTATCAATCTAGGCAACTAGGTGAATAGTGGGTATAGTACTAGACACGGAACTGGAAAGGCCTGGGTTCAAATCCAGTCTTGGAACTTACTAGCTGTGTGATGCAGGTCAAGTTAAGAGGCAACTTAACCTCTCCCAGCATAAATTTCCTCTTCTATAAAATGGAAATAATACATGTCCTAACAGGGTAATTGTAAGGATTAAAGGAAATGATACTTGTAAATCACTTTGCACATCTTAAGGCAATATTTAAATGCTGGCTACTATTGCTACTGAGAGACAGACAGACAGAGAGACAGAGAGAGACAGAGACACAGACAGAGAAAGAAACTGAAAAGTAACTGAAGGAGATTAATGAACTTCATGAATCCAGACCAAATCATCTATGGTAGGCTGTTTGTAAGTAGGCCCAAATTCAAAGTTTTTCCAGTCTGGAAGGATAACCAGAACTTGGGAACTGGCCACAGTTACTGAGAACCCAGGATCAATTCCACATGATGAGGTGACACTGGAATAGGATTTTGGATGTTATACCATTCAACTGTATAGAGAAAGAAGAGAGGATTTAACTGCCCTCCCAAAAAAAGGTTAATTCAAACTATGGTAGATTTTTGAACGTCATTTCACAACTCTTACCATACAGGTGTTTTATTACATTCACCTATAGGGTGTAGCATATAAAACTCTATTATCAGATTTATTAATGAAGTACATGCATTTATAAATGTTCTTCAGATGCTTGCCAAATTGTGAGTTTTCTACATGGAAGAACCCATCTGTATCAGATGCCCTGGTGTTTTACCAACAGGAGCTGAGATAGCCCTGCAGTACAGAGTATGCCCTCACTTTGTCATAATTTTAATGATAAAGAAAATGAATAAAAGAAGTTTAAATTGTTTTTCCTGGGACACAAACCCTGGGAGATGACAGCAGCTACAGGTGCTTCAGTCACAGCTATGAAGACCCAGAAAGACAGTTCTTACAAAGAAAGTTTTTGGGATTTTCAGATGGTTCAACTGAAGAAACTGGCATGATTCTGATCAGCACAAATGACGTTAAAGAAGAGGCATCCCCATCTATTTTGCCTCTGTACCACGAGGACAACTGGATCTTTCCATCTGACTTGCAGGTGAAATATTCACACATGTTATCCTTAAGAGTAGGGATGTTTTACTTTTCTATTTGTAACCCCAATACTTAACACAAGGCTTTGCCTATAGTAAATGCTTAATCAGTGCTTCATTCATTCATTCTGTTAGAGCAAGGGTCTTCAAACTATAGCCCAAGGCCAAATCGCATCTGCTGCTTGCCTTTATATGACTTACAAGCTATGGTTTTTATATCTTTAAGTAAAGTTGTATATTTTAAAATGTAAAAGCCATTCCTAGCTAGCAGGTCATATATACAAAAGCAGGAAGTGGGTGGTATCTGGTGACCAGGCCATGGTTGGCCCATCCTGGATTAGAGGGAAAAGGCCAGTGAATACATATAGCTCCTACTCTTTAAGATCTCCCACACAATGCTGAACATTAAATTCTTAGTAAATTTGAGGGGCTGGTTTCACAGAAGCAACAACTGGAAGTGGGGTGAGAAAAAAAAGCTAAAAGTAACATAAGCCAGCAAGCATTTATTACGTACCTGCTATTTACCAGGTACTATGCAAAGAACTGGGAATACAAGAATGGCAAAAATAGTACCCGCTTGTATTCAAGGAGTTCACAGTCAAACAGGGGAGACAGTTTGTAAACAACTATGAATAAACAAGATGTATGCAGGATAAACTAGGGTAAGTCTTAGAGGGAAGACAGTAGGATTAAGGAAGACTGGGAAAGACTTCTTTCAGAATGTGGGATTTTAGCTGAGATTTGAAGGGAGCTAGGAAAGCCAAAAGGCAGAAATGAGGAGGGAGTGAATACTAGGCATGAGGGAACAGCCAAGTAAAAATGCAGTCAGGAGATGGAGTGTTCCCGTGTGAGGAACAGTAAGGCAGCCAGTATCACTAGATCATAAAAGTGCATGGAGAGGAAAAAGGTGTATTGGCCCTTTATAACTTTTTGTTAGGAGAAGGCTAACTTATGAAGGGACTTAAAAACTCTTCATAAGCCAGATGGAGAATTTTATATTTGATTCTGGAGGCAACAGGGAACCATGAAGTCTACTAAACAGATACCTGGTGACAGCTGAGGCAGAGAGACCAATCAGAGGCTATTACAATAGTCTAGGCATAGGGTGAAGGGACTGAACCAGGATGGTGGTAGTGTCAAGAGGACAGAAGAGCATGGTTAGCCGAGATGTTGTAAAGGTGGAATGGATAAGATGTAGCAACTGATCAGAAACGTGGAAGGGAAGAGTGAGGACCTAGGTCAGGAGCCAGAACAACAGTGAAGTTAAGAGGAGGGACTTAGGGAGAAAGATAACAAGTTCAGCTTTGTACACATCAAATTTGGGCTATGTATGGGACATCCAATTCAAGACACTGATTATTAGGTGGTTGGAGACACCAGGCAGGTCCAGAGAGAGTCTGGGATTGAACAGAGTTGAGATTTATCCGCACAGAGAGGACAATGTAACCCAGGGAAGCCAATGGAATTACCAGGGGTCTCCAAAGTTTTAGAGCATTAAAAGTGCACTAAGGCTTTTGGGACTGCCTATAACGTAAGGGAAGCGGAGAAGAAAACCAAGGGCCAAGCTTTGGGGAATACCCAAGGTTAGCGGGCATGACTTAGATGAAGATCCAGAAAAGGAGACCAAGAAGGAACAGACAGGTTAGAAGACAGCCAGTACATAGTGTCACAAAACTAGAGGGAAGAGAACATCAAGGTGAAGGGGGTATCCACCCCTGCAACGCCTGAAGAGAAGTTAGGAAGATAAGGATTGAGAAAAGACCACGATGGATGCCATGATTTAAGAGATCGTCAGTCTTGAAGAGACAGCTTAACTGGATGAAGAGGTCAGAAGTCAGACCGCAGATTCACAGGTGCACAAGGAAGTGGGGGCAATGACTAGAAGAGAATGCCTTCTCTCCAGGAGTTTAGCAGAGAAAGGGAGCGATGATGTGGGATGACAATTATCAGGGGTGGATGGATCAAGTGAGGGTTTTTTAAGAATGGGGAACATATGGGCACAATTATAGGCAGGAGGGAAGCAGTGGTTAGACAAGGAGAGATGGAAGTGAAAGAGTGGAGATTAATAAAGGAGGAAACCTACTAGAAGAGACAGAACAAAATGGGGTCACTTGTGCATGTGGGAGGGGGTCCTTGGCAAGGAGAAAGACCACCTCTTTTTTTTGCTTTTTGGAGGGGGGAAGGGCAATTGGGGTTAAGTGACTTGCCCAAGGTCACAGCTAGTAAGTGTTAAGTGTCAGGATAGATTTGAACTCAGGTCCTCCTTAATGCAAGGCCAGTGCTCTATTCACTGCACCACCTAGCCACCCCTAGAGACCACCTCTTTACATGAGATAAGGAGGAGACAGTAGCAAAAAAGCATCTTAAATATGAGAAGAAGAAAAGGGAATAAGAGAATGTGAATGATCTCACAATTTTTTCAGAGGAATTATGAAGCAAAGTTTTCAGCTAAGGGGGCAAGGGAAGGGGGAAATTGCAGAAGGCTTCAGTAGGGATGAAAACATTTGAAAAAGACAGTAATGAGTAGAAGAGTTAGTCAGTTAGGGAAGTATTAAAAGGGCTGCTGTTCCTGTTGGGATTATGAAACATAATTCTCTAGAGGCATCGAGTCAGCAGGGTTTCGTGATTTTCTCCAGTTCTGATCAGCACATGAGTAGAAGAAGAAGCAGCCAAGAGTGGGAATGCAATGGGGTAGGGGCAGGGGGCTTAAGAGGACAGTGCCCAGCTGAGCTGGCTCTATAAGGGTAGAAGATGGACAAAGGATTAGTATAGTCAGTATAGGGGTAACGGTCTCTGAAAGGATGAAGGGGTTGAAGGACTAGAGGTCACAGTGAGGATGAAGAGCAGGCTTTGGGGTTACAAGGCAGAGGGAGAGGCAGCATGACATAGACTGTTATTAGATACGGGGGTTATTGAACTCATGATTTGCAGGTGATGGCAAGGTCAAGGGAATAACCATCTCTTTGTGCAGCTGAGATTGGTGAGGGAGTAGATCATGGGAAATGAGTTAAGATGTTTGAAAGAATATCAGTATGTAAGTTGAAATCCCCTAGTGTGAGGCTGTCCTTTTAACTAGGAGAGAAGAGAAAGACTGAGAGCCAAGGGCTCGATTCACTAAGGAAACAAGGGATGTATCCCAGAGGTTGCCAGATAACAGATGAGGGCAAAGAATACGGTTAGAGGTTGTAAGGCCGAGGGAGAGGAGGAATGAAAACAAAATTATAGTCAGATAAAGGAATTTACAAGTTCATAACATAGAAAGAGAACAAGTATAGGTGATAGCCGGATCAAAGGTATAATATGTAGATATTTTTAAAATTTTCCTGAATAACTGTCCATATCCTCAGTAAGAACTTCTGATAATCATTTTTGTTTTCTTCTAAGATATAGTCAGCCCAATGTAATCAGAGGACCTGAGGGTGAGTCTTTTTACCTCTATGGCCTCAATTTCCCCATCATAAAATTAGCAGTTTACAGCAGATAACCTCTGACATCCTTCTAGCTTCAAACTTATTCTCCCAGTGATTTAGAGTTTACAAAGCAAGTTTTTTTTTAAACTTTAAAATATCAGAATAATAGATTTAGAGATAAGAAGGGAATCCAATAATGTTATCTGATAGTGCAAATATTTTACAGATAATGAAAATAGTAACAATAACTTATTTATATGATGCCTTTGGGTTTAAAAAATTGCTTTACAAAAAAATTACTTAATTTGATCCTCATAACCCCCTGGAGAAGTAGGTGCTATTATTATCCCCATTTAACAAGGAGGAAACTGAGGCAAGCAGAAGTTAAGTGATTTGCATAAGATCAAAATGCTATTAAATGTCTGTGGCTGGATTTGAACTCAGGTCTTTCCTATACCAGGTCCAGTACTCTGAACACAGTACCACCCAACTGCCTACTATAAGGCTCAATGAAGAAGGGGGATTGCCCAGAATCACAATGTAGTAACTGTCAATGCTGGAGCTAGAAATTAGGCTTTCTGAATTCAAAATCAATACTCTAACTACTGTTTCCTTTTTTGCAATGAAAATCTCTCAGGAAGGAGTATATTCATTCAAGATACCACACCTAGAGAACAAATCCAGACACATTGTCATAAACCATTTATGAGATCTACAAAATGCCTGAATTTCACATATTTCCCATAATCACAATTTACCCATTTTCCAAGCAATTTTTTGCACATCATAAGATTACCTAAACCATTTCTAGAATTCTCCCAAATGCCTTGGCATTACACACATTTATGTAAATATAGGGTGTTTCAAGATGTCATAATTCAGTTTAAACTATTAAAATTTAAAACCAAACAGACTTTTCAGACAGCCTGTTTAAATGTACATATGTACATACATACATATACACATATCTATCTATATCTATATCTATATACCTATTATCTATCAAATGCTTGTGTTTGTGTGCCAGGCAGCTTGATGGAATGGCTAGAGAAATGGCTCTGGTCCCAGAGATAAGAAGATCTGGTTCCAATTTCTTCCTCTGACATACACCATGCAACCCTAGGCCAGTCATTCAATAACTGTGCTCCAGGCAACTCTGTAAGACTAAGTTCCAGAGACTACACGTAGCTCTTCACTGGCATAGACGGTTCCTCTACCTGAGAATTCCCAGTATCAGTGAAATCACAAGTCTAGTGCCTATCCCCACATATACATGTATACATACGTATGTACATAAACACAATTAATCTATTTTTTCAGTACTTTGCTGGTAACGTATAAAATTCCCAGAAAGGTTACTGAATGCCTGAAAATTAAAGCTTTGCATTTATGATATGTATGGATCCTTTGATACTAATAGCCTACCTATGAGAAAATGAAGCCCAGACTACTCCTGCTCTAACTGCAGATTTCTATAAGCCTGTTTCAGATACAAACACTGACAATATGTGAGAGAGGCCTCCGGGGCACTTCTTTGTTTTACAAATGAGAATCATGATCCTACCTTCAAACAGTAATAATTTTAAGAATAAAATTCTCCACTTTGGACTTTTTATATAATTTTGTGGTTTTCACAATAGGAAAGAGGGAGGAAAATACAATGTTTTAGCTAATGTGACAAAATAATGTCTACATTTTTAAAGCCTTGTTAAGAGATTTCAGACAGTATAGGTCTAACTGTTTTTACAGCAGCATAATCAGGGCAAGATGATTAATATAGGAGACAGAGCAGTTACCATGGTAACTGCAAACAAAGCTCCTGCTACAGACACTGTTTAAGAAAACTGTATCCCAACTGATTAGCATTGCTTAAACCTAAAAATTATTGTTGTCACATTCCCAAGTAATATATAATTACGAAATACACAAAACCAGAACAGCATGAGGAATAAGTGAATATACAGTGTGGTCTCAGAGGCAAAGATGATGTTCTGTTTTTTTTTCCTATTAATTAATTTTCAGTTTTTAACATTCACTTTCAAAAGATTTTGACTTCCATTTTTTTTCCAAATCTCTTGCCTCCCCCACCCCAAAATGGCATACGTTCTGATTATCCCCTCTCCCAATCTACCTTCCCTTCTATCAAGCCTCCTTCTCTTTCACAAAACTAGCAATCTAGTTTAAGAGCAATATGGGTATTTAAATAAGACAGTAACAATTACCTCCCCCAGACCCAGGGACAAAACTGAAGTATGAAAGAGCATCATCACATAGCTGCACGCAATTCTGGATGTGCCTAAGTCTCAACTAATTAAGACAGCATACAAGGTATAGGGATCAAACCGTGTGGCTTCACGTTGACTTAAGACTGGCAGCTAGTTTGCAGATTTTAAACCTTTCCTGTAATGAGAGCCAAAAACATGTTGGCAATGCAAGTGCTTCCATACTGCAATTATCTGCCTGGTCACAGAAACTCACACACACACACCAAGATAAACCTATATGTATATGCGTTATTTATTTTCACAGGAATGACATTGTTTTTTAATCATTCTAGTGACAATCTTTCTTAGATAGACTAAGCATTCATTTTTGCTTCAATTGGCTTTATTTTGCATAAATTACAGACTAGTTGTCTAGACAGACCCAGTATTTGGCTACTATTTAGTCCTCATCTTCACTTATGCTAAGAGGAACTGGTCTAAGAATGAGAATGTGTATAATTCTATAATTCATTGTTTCACCCTATTTCACAAAAAAAATGTCATATCAGGAGCATACTGGATTCTCTGTACAATGCTATTTTTGATGTCTATACCATGGAATTGTTACAGATTTTAAAAATAGTATATTGAGTTCATTAATAAATTCTTTCACTTCCCTCACTCAGGATGAAAACGATTAGTCATCTTTGACTTTTCCCTCTCCCCCAAAGGCCATATCCAGGCAATGTCCAAACCTAATCTACCCTGTCTCTGCAGGCTCGCTCAAATCCACCCTTTCCTTATTCCATTTATACTTCCACTTCTCTAGTTTCATCACATTCTCTTTTATTATTACTGGAATAGCCTCCTAACTGTGTATCCTACATCCAACCTCTACCATCACCAGTCCATCCATTATACAGCTGCCAATATAATCTTCTTAGTGCATAGATCTGACTCCACTCACCTGCTCAAAAAACTCGCTTTTCTTTGAATGCTATCTAGAGGATAAAGTTACATTCCTCAAATGTACACCTCCTCATCTTCCCCTGGTCCAAATCCTTCTCTTTCTAAGCTCCCTTGTGGCCTTATCTCTTTCAGGATGCACAGCCTTATCTGTGACACTGAAACATTCTCCACCTCCTCAGATTTTCACTTGTGCTCAATATCTCTCCTTTGCTCCCATTACACCCTACTTTGTGGTCATACTTGTATACCTGCCATGTTCTCCCCCAGATACTGCAAGTTCCTTAAGAGCAGGATTATGTAATTTTTCATCTTGTCACATCTAGTTCCTACCATATCTAGTTCTTTACACATAGTAAGTACCTAATGAATTTTGCTGAATTTACTAGAGTTAAGAGTACAGGGTTCTGGGTGGACTCATCTTCAATTCCATACCACCACAGGGATTAAGTTCCAGGAATATCTTGTTTCCCTCATATCTCCTCCTTTCTCTGTATTTCTTTCATCAATCTCAAGTATCATTTCTTTTAGTTTTTAAGATTTAACAATACCCAGTGAAATGTACAAAATATATTCCCCACATCAAAGTGTCTGAAATAACTGAACTATAAAGGTGTGCACACTTGTATATATATATACATACACACACAAAGTGTGTGTGTGTGTGTGTGTGTGTGTGTGTAAGCATAATGGAGTAAAATGACCACATGGATTTCAGAAAAGTAACTATCATTACAAAGAGATTATAATATAAATCAAAGGTAGGGGGGCGGAGCCAAGATGGCGGGGTAGAAACAGCTCATCCAAGCCACTCTCCCCCCAGATTACCTCCAAACTATGTAAATGGGGACTCTGAACAACTTCTGGAGCCCCAGCACCCACAGAACAACACAGAGAAGCTAACCTCCCACTGAGGACAACCCAGCAGCCCTGCAAGAAAGATCAGTGCAGCACCGGCAGCCCAGCACGCAGTGCTCCAGCAGCTGTGGCGACTCCAGAATTATCAATATAGACATGCCTAGGACAAAGTGAGAGGTTAGTGCCCTATGGACTTTGGGACCAGTATTTGGGGAAATGCGTTGGCTTCCTCCCCTGGGGTCTAGAAGCCACTGAGGAGACACGCCATTTTGTAGTTTTAAGAGGCAGCTCCAGCTCCTAGCCTGCGAACTGTAGGAAGATCCAACAATCAGTCTTGGGGGGTAATCGCTCTTCCATTAACCTCCCTGGATCTGGATTGTGATCTGGGGTGGAGGTCGTGGGTGGGTTTCCAGCTTGCCAGAAATGGAAGTTGCTCCCCACACACACACACATTAGGCCCAAAAGTCAAGTAATTAAGTGGCAACATGCCAAGGCAAAGGAAACAAATTAAACAGAAAAATGCAACCTTAGACTCATACTTTGGGGGCAAAAAGGATCAAAGCATAGAGCAAGAGGAGGGCTGTGAGGTCAGAAATCCTGCTCCAAAAGCCCCAGGGGAAAACATGAGCGGGTTGCAGGCCATAGAGGACCTTAAGAAGGACTTTAAAAATCAAATAAGAGAAGTGGAGGAAAAATTGGAAAGAGAAATGAGAAGGATGCAGGAAAAGTATGAAATGAGGGTCAACAGCCTGGCTGAGGAAAACAACACCTTAAAAAATAGACTAACTCAAATGGCAAAGGAGGCCCAAAAGGGCAATGAGGAGAAGAATGCCTTAAAAAGTCGAATTTGCCAGATGGAAAAAGAATCTCAAAAGTTCACTGAGGGGATTCATTCCTTCAGAGTTAGACTGGAGCAAATGGAAGCTAGTGACTTTATGAGAAATCAAGATGCTGTTAAACAGATCCAAACAAATGAAAGATTAGAAGGCAATGTGAAATATCTCTTGGGAAAAACCACTGACCTGGAAAATAGATCCAGGAGATAAATCAAATGTGGGAAATCTGTGCCCTTGAGGCCCCACATGGCCCACTAGGTCCTCAAGTGCAGCCCTTTGACTGAAGCCAAACTTCACAGAGGACATCTAAAGGGTTTGTTCTGTAAAACCTGAACTCAGTCAGAAGGCTGCACCCAAGGACCAAGAAGGTCACATTGGCCTTGAGGCCGCAGGTTCCCCACCCCTGATCTAAACCATATTTATTTTTGAAATCTTATGCATTATCCTAATAAGGTAAGGATACATCTGAGAAAAAGAAAATCAATTTCATTTATGTTATAAATGAAGTTTTTTTCTAATATCATATATAGTTTAGTCCAAAAATTCAAAAAGTAGTGTCATCCCATGTTATAATTTCTCTACATTTAATATTTTACCCCCGGGGCGGCTAGGTGGCGCAGTGAGTAGAGTGCCGGCCCAGGAGTCAGAAGGACCTGAGTTCGGATCCGGCCTCAGACACAACGCACACACAAACAAAAAAACCTAGCCGTGTGACCTTGGGCAAGTTACTTAACCCCAATTGCCCTCAAAAAGCAAAAAAAAAAAAATATATATATATTTTACCCCCAAGTGATGTAGTGAAAAGTAAACAGGACTGAACTGAGTTCAAACCCAATTTCCACAACTTTTTATTAGCGTGGCCTTGGGCACATGATTTTTCTGGGATCCGGTTTCTTTTAAGGTCTGTTGTAGTTTTAATAACATAATAACTAGGGTGCCAGGCACCGTACTAAGCATTTTACAACTATTATCACATTTGATCTTCAATGAACCTGGGAGGTAGGTTACTATTATCTCTACCCTAAGTGTATGAGGCTGGATTTTAACTCAAGTCTTCCTGACTCCAGGTTCAACATTCTATCTACTGCACCACCTAGCTGCACCTAAATGTTATAACCCCAGTCTTTATTCACTAATTCCTTCAAGAAGTATTTAAGAACTTGCTGCATCTATATATAGTTACCAAGTCAGAAAACAAGAAAAAGAACTACTCAGGCTCAAGGCATAAACTGTTATAGGGTATGCCAGCAGTCTACATAATCATTTATAGGAACAGGAACTATCAGGAACAGGAACAGGTCTGGGATTCCATTGGTATAGGGAGCACTGCTGTCAGGAAAACTGCTCTACTAAATACACATCAGCTCCTTCTGTACACTTAGGAGTGCCAGAGAGCCGCCTAGAGCAGTAAGGGGTGAAGTCCAGGCTCACACAGCTGGGATGTGGCAAAAGGAGGATTTGATCTCCCGTCTTCATGGCCTCAAGACCAGTTCTCTATCCCACCAGGCTATGCTGCCTCCATCAAAGTGGCAGCATCACTGAAAACTATTTAACTAGGAATCATAATTGTGACTCTGGCCTCACCACTTGGACTTGGTTCAAGTCATTTCACTTTCCTGAGGATCTCAATTCCCTCATCTATTAAAAAATGGGGAAAGCGGAGAAGTGTAGTTGGCCTAAATGATTTCTAGGTCCCTTATAGTCTTAAAATTCTCTAGGTCTCATGGACAATGTAATTTCAATTTTCAAAGATTATCATCTTGCTTTAAAATGTATATTAATGCCAATTTCCTCTGCTTATCAATTTTAAGTGATATAAACAAATATTTGTTTACTTTTAGCTCAACAAAAAACTGAAAATGGAGACTCTGCATATCAAAAAAATTCCCTGTGACCTTGGGAACCTGAAAACAAGTAAGTGAGCTGAGAACCTAAGCTTTGTTTAGGGTTGGCTATTAGCACCATACTGAAAGATACAAAGGAAGAGCTTTATATAATCTGAAAGGCAGGGCCTTAGAGATAATCTACTTCTAAAATACAATTAGGACATTCCAAGGCTGAAATATGGAACTGTTACATGCTGAGAAGAGAAGGAAATGAGGTTCTAGGTGGAAAAGGCATAGGTATTCTTTGGTCCTTTTGTGTTTAAAGAAATAGAGAATTCCTAATTCAGTATCCCTCTGTGCTGACTTGGCCTATAGTATTTCTCAAAACTATCCCTTCCTTTTTATTTGATAATGCTACTCTAATAGTTTGGGCCTGTAACACCTGCCACCTAAATCATTTTAACAGCCCCCAAATAGTCATCCTGCCTCCACTTTCCTCTTCTCTCCAATTCATCCTTCTCCAACTGCCAAACTGATTTCCCTGCAGTACACATCTGTTCAGTTGCTTACTGAACATTTCAAACTGAATGTCTTAATGCCATATATCCAAAAAAGAACTCATTCTCTTGCTTCCCATGACAATCCATACTCTAATCTTCCTTTTTTCTGTTGAAGGCATCATCATTGTTTTCTTCTCCCAGGGTCATAACTTTGTCAACTCCTCACTTTTCCTCACCCAACGTATCCAATAAATGTCAGTGATCCTCTTAGACAAATGAAAGATGAACAAATAATTCAATAAGCTGCCAAATCTTGCTGTTTATACTACCAATTATTGAGTCATTCAGTCATGTCTGCCTCTTCATGACCCATAGCACACAAGGCCCTTCTACCCTCCACTATCTCTTGAAGTCTGTCCAAGTTCATGTTCATTGCTTCTATGACTCTATTCATCTCCTCCACTGTTGTCCCCTTTTCCTCCTGCCTTCAATCTTTCCCAACATCAGGATCTTTTCCAATGAGCTCCTTCCTATACTCATACAGCTTGAACCATCATCACTTAGTGCCTAGATTATGGCAACAGTTCCCTAATTTCTCTACCCGAAGTCTCGCCCCAGTCCAGTCCATCCTCTACACTGCTGCTAAAATGAATTTCTTTATGTTGAGATCTGACTATGTCACACCCTCACCCAAAAAAAGATTGTATCTCTATTGCCTTTAGGATAAAGCATAAAACTCTCCTATTTAGTTTTTTTTTTCCTTTTGGAGGGCAATTGGGGTTAAGTAACTTGCCCAAGGTCACACAGCTAGGTTTTTGCTTGTGTTTGTGTGTGTGTTAAGTGTCTGAGGCCAGATCCGAACTCAGGTCCTTCTGACTCCAGGGCCGGCGCTCTACTCACTGCGCCACCTAGCCGCCCCTCCTATTTAGTTTTTAAAGCTCTTTACAACCCAGTTCCAGAACTCATCTTTCAGCCTCACTTAGCAATATGCCTCTAGGAAACCTATATGCTGTGATCACCCAAACTAGCCTCCTATTCTTCCCACATGGCACCTCAGTTAATATATTTATCCCTGTCCACTGACAAAAACATACTTGGAATATATTCATTCCCCTTCCAACCCCTCCCTTCTTTCTAGAGGCAGCTCAAGCAAAACATTCTCTGCAGAGCCTTTCTTCATCCCTTCCAACTACTGTACCCACCCCTCCTTTGTATTTATTCTGTATATCTTACAAAAGTACCTACTACCTCCCATTGGAATGTAAGCTCCTTGAGAGTAATATTTGTTCCATTCTTTGTATCTCTAGCACCAAACACAGTGCCTGACACAGGCATTTAATAAATGTTTGCTGTTGTTCCCCTGTCATTCCTCTGCTTTAAAATTTTCAGTGGCTTCCTAAGGCTTACAGGATTAAAATACAGCCTCCTCAAACTAGCATGTAAGGTCCCACAATTTGGTTCCTACGTAAAACTTTAGTTTTATTTCACATACTACCTTTCACGCATTCCATGTTCCACTAAACTGAATTACTACCTACTTATTCTATTATAGTCTCTATTCCTCTGCTTCAATTAAGATCAAATATAGAAAAAAAATTTAGGGGGAAAATCCAACTTTTTGATAGATAAAATAAAACTATCCCATAAATTTAGTTATAGCTCTTAATAATCAACTCATATCAAGTGCCTGTAGCATCTGGAAAATGTGGCTTGATCTCTGTTTCTCTGGATGTATTTTTTCCAAGTATATCCTATTAATATGAAATTCATGCAACAAGTATTTAGGGACTGTGGGATTAGTTTCACAATCCCAGACAAGCTTCTGGCATGTATCATCAATTATATAACACCCCATTTGCCTGTAGGATAAAAATGACAGAGTTACGAAGGTCATTTAGAAAATTGTTCAAATGTTTCTATGTATTTGCATGCCAAGTCTTAACAAAAACTGACTGTGTACTTAGATATATGCTTCTCTTTCGTGGAATCAGAGAGACAGAAGTCATTTAGTCCAATCTGTAGCTGAACTGGAATATCCACAGTAAGTGCATATGCAGCCTCTATTTGAAGACACCCAGTGGAAGGTAACCCAGCACACCTCCTGAGGAAACCCACTCCACTCTGGGTAATTCTGATTTCCATTCACTGCTTTATATTTTGTCCTCTTAAAAGGGGTAAAAAGAACAAGTCTAATCCCCTTCTGACTAGTGATGCAGTTATAAGACTTGACTATATTTATAACTTCTTTCATTATTATTATTATTCATATTATCTATGGTACTTAAGATTTGTAACTAACTGAAATTTGTATTTGAATATGTGCATGATACACACATATACTCTGATGTGAATATATATATATATATATACACACACACTCCAATACAAATTTTAATTTAGTTTTTGTCTATGTATACACACACACACACACACACACACACACACACACACACACACACACACACACACACACACACTGGAGAAAGAAATGGAAAACTACTCCAACAGCTTTGCCAAGAAAACCCCATAGACAATATTAAAATGCTAAAAGATACAACATCAAAAGATGAGTCCTTCAGGTTGGAAGGGCCTGGCATGCCATGGTCCATGAGATTATTAAGAATCAGAAATTAATTTTGCAACAACAACAATATACACACATATATGATATTCAAATGTGTATATACACACATATGTACATGTAGATATATGTATATATCTATTCCACATACTAAAACTGAAACTTGTATAAGCTCTGGAAGAAATAACAATCCTAATAAAGAGTATTAACAAACATATATGAAAGTTTTTTTTTTACTTTAGTTTCAACAGAGTGATACAAAACCTTTTTTTAAAAAAATGTGCTGAAATGCTCAATAATGTCAAGCTAGAACAAAATGTCATTGCCAAATTTCCCATTCCTGAAGCTAGCATTGTTATGAAAGTTGTGCAAACTATAGAGCTGCTGTACTGGGCAGGATATTACTGGGTTGTTTTGTGCTCCACTTTGTAAAACATTAAAACAACTGACTGAAAAGCCCAGGTTTATTTAATGTTACCAGGTCTGTAAACCAAAATTTCCACAGCCTAAGACATTCATAGAAATGAAAACGCAATATATCAACAAAACACCAAGGAAGTCCACCTGGCCACGTGCCTATTATTTGTTTTCTACTCTACTCTCTCCACCAATTCCTCATTACAGACGCATAAGAAGTCCTTATACTTCTCACAGACTCAAGGAGAAGGGCAAAAGAAGGAAGAGATTCTTCTTCTCTGGGGATCAGCCTTGTTTTGCAACTGATAGCAGAGATACAAGGAGAGATCCTTCTAATATTCTTGCTCATGGACTCAGAATTTAAAATTTAAGATTTTCAGGTTACTGGTTCTCATTCATTGGTTAATATCTGTGCTGGTCCAGGAGGCTGTGAAGATAGAATTTGAATCAAGGTTGCAGAGACAGGGTTCTTTTCTCTATACCATAGTCACCAAAACCAAGAGCAGTAGACAAAGCAAACAGTCATCTGGGTAGAGATACTTTTAATATTCACTTTTATTCATGTAACTTGGGTATGAATCCTGGTCCTGCTATTTTTTTAGCTGTGTCCTTCGTCTCATTCTGTAAAATGAGTGTTGAACTAGATGGTTTCCAAAGTCCCTTCCAACTTTAAATTATGATCCTATGAATAGGAAAAAGCAGGGTAGTGATCAAAGTATTTCTCTAGGGTTATCCAAAAGTGTACTGAAACAAATGGACCACAATTCAAATATCAGAAAGAGTAGTATCAAATAAATATCAGGCAAATGATAGGTTTTCAATGAATAGTTAAGGATGATAGAAAACAACACACAAAATATAAAACATTATACTTTATAGAATTTAGGGGTTTTGTAGGAACGGGAATCCAAAATGGTAGCAAATGTGGTGATATACCACAGAATCTGGAAATGACACCTCCTATAGGAGAACTTGGCGGCAGCATACACAGGGTGATGGTGGCCAATAGAAAGATCCCTTCCAGTTACAATCGCATTCTGCTTTCTTCTTTTAGAGTATTCTGTGCTCACTGAATTCCTATACATCTTGTCATGTATAGCTGGAAAGCACCTTAGAGACTGAGATCCTCTGGTCTAGCCCCTTCATTATACAGATGAACCAAGTGAGGTCCAGATAAGGAGTAACCCATCCACAGTCACGCAGATGACAAGGAGCAGGATCAGAATTGCCCTGTGCCATACTTTGAAGCCAACGTGAATGTCTCCTACATCAGAAAGCCTTCCCTGATCCCTGCCCCATATCAGTTATTACTTTTCCCTCTACACGTTCTATACAGCACTTGGCTTACATTCCTCTTATGCCCTAGAGTTGGCTGTTAATTTGTCCTATCTTCCAGTTAGACTGAATGTTCCAAGTGGGCAGAACTTTCATCCTTGCCAGTGTCTGGGGCAAAGCACATAGTAAACATTTTTTAAATGTAGTTTGAATTTTATTTTTCTCATGTGCTTTTTAATCTCATTAAGATCACAATGCTATTCAAGAGTATGTCCAACATTATGGATATTATTACACAAAACAACAATAAATGACCTAGCATTAAGCATTCCATCACTGAAGTACTATAAACCTAAGAAAAAACAATTAATTTAGACAATAATCTCCACAGAGACTGATGTCAAATTCAACTAAGAAATGGAGGTACATCAGTAGATATTATTGAGGGAGACTATTATTCAACATAAAATAGGCTCCTAAACATCTAATTTTCTCTTCCAGTTTCTTTCATCTCCACTTACAGATCTTCGGAAAATTTTAAAAGAATATTATTAACAAAATCCAAAATAAAAAAGTACTAAAATATTAATTACAAGTACCAAAAAATTATTCCTCTCATATGTCATTGTCTTTTTCTGTTTGTATAGATTCTATGAATTTAATATATTCAACTCCTAGAATACAAGGGCTTGGGTTCATTAATTTTCTATAATATATATTTTCTAATAAATAGCACATACACAGAAGTATAAAGTAAATCTTGTTAGAAAAAGATTTTATTAATTTTAAGATATAAATTACTTTTGCAGCATGTTCAGAGTTTTTATGAGAAAGTATCTTATTACTAAGGAAAGAGTACCCTGGACATTTCTGTTACCCTGATGTGATCTGTTGAAAGAGAGAGAGGGAAAAGTAAAGGAAGAAAGGATTATATGCACATATAATGTCTAAATGCTTTCTCTAATATTTCCAGGGTTGGGTTGGCTATTAGCATCATTCTGAAAGATCCAAAGGAAGAGCTTTTCATAATCTGAAAGGTAGGGCCTTAGGGATAATCTACTGTGTGCAATCAACAATTATTTACTGTTTTAAATGATCACATGAAATTATGTTTCCAACTCACTAATGGCAAAAGAAATAC
The DNA here is from genome assembly GCA_011680675.1 of Gymnobelideus leadbeateri. Taxonomy (NCBI): domain Eukaryota; kingdom Metazoa; phylum Chordata; class Mammalia; order Diprotodontia; family Petauridae; genus Gymnobelideus; species Gymnobelideus leadbeateri. The sequence continues at coordinate 386,920 of WOXC01009215.1, forward strand.
AGAATAAAACAACTGTGAAGTTTTACATCAGACTCAGCAATTTAACAAGGATGACAAAAAATGGGAACTATCAATGTTGGAGAGCCTGTGGAAAGACAGGTAGGCTAATACACTAACTGGCAGAGCCACCAATTGGTAAAGCCATTTTGAATTTCCATTTAGAATTTTATAAAAAACCAAGAAATCCCAGTACTGGACATAAACTTGCAAAACAGTCAAAGACAGAAACAAAGACTGACCAGAATTGTCATAGTAGTACTTTTTACTGGAAACAAAGTGAGTACCTATCAATTGAAGAATGGTTAAAAAAAATGGCATATGAATTCAAGTGAATATTATTGTCCACTAAAAAGAGACAAGTAAAAGGAATTTTAAAACCTGGAAAAATCTGTACAAATGATGCAGGGAGAAAGAAGCAGAACCAAAAGAACAATAGGGCAATGACAATGCAACAGCTTAAATGAGATCACTAAAAGAAAAATAAATCCTGAATAACTGAAAAATCCAGTGATGATCCCTTAAAAAAAGTGAGGTACAGTGGAAAGAGCACTGGACTTCGGAGAAGAGGGCCTCGGTTCAATCCCATCTTTGGCAGCTACTAACTATGAGACCTCTGGCAAACCACTCACTAAGCCTTATTTTCCTCAACTATAAAAATAAGCTGGTTAAACTAGGTGATCTCTAGGGTCTATTCCAATTCTTAACTCCATGATCTTCCTCCTCATGGCAGAGAGACAGGGAATTAATGAGATACAGAATGCTCTATACATTGCCCAACTTGGTCACTATATCTGGAGCTCTTTTGTTACAAAAAGGGGTTGATTTGAAAGTGGAAGGATTTCCCACCCACCCCCACCCAGAAATTACTGTGAAGTAAAAGCAGAAGGTATCAATAAAACTTATTTTTAAAAGTAAGAATTTACTGCACATCTACCATATGCTTAGTGCTCTGACAAGTACTTTGAAAGAAATAGAATAGTGGTTCCTCGCATCCCTCAGAGTCTAGATAGTCTAGCCAGGGAAATAAAATACAGGTAAAGCAAAAGCAAAAATGAAAAAACCCTAAAATAATTGAATAAAATTAAGTTTTAATTAGATAGTAATGACTTTAAGAGCTATAGGTTTTCAGAAGAAAAGGTGATCAAGGGGGCGGCTAGATGGTGCAGTGAATAGAGCACTGGCCCTGGAGTCAGGAGGACCTGAGTTCAAATATGACCTCAGACACTTAACACAAAAACTAGCCATGTGACCTTAGGCAAGTCACTTAACCCCGATTGCCCTGCAAAAAGCAAAAAAAAAAAAAAATAGTAAAGAAAAGGTGATCAAGTAAGACTGGAATAATCAAAGAAATTTGGAAATCATAAAAAAAGATTCCATTTCAGAGGTGGGAGGGACCATAGAAAGATGGAAGAAAGAAAGATTCTGCCTATTGAAGAAGTAAGACTTCTAGTAGAATGATAACTGAACCTGGAATAAGCAGAGAGATGGGCTCAGTTTCTGCTTCTGACACCAGAAAACTATGTGATCATTGGTATGAGTCCTTGACCCTCAATTTCCTCATCTATAAAATGTGGATAATAATACACATTTTGTTGTTCAGTCTTTTCAGTCACGTCCAATCTCACCATGACCCCATTTGGGATTTTCTTGGCAGAGACACTGGAGTGGTTTGCTATTTCCCTCTGTAGCTTGTTTTACATATAAGGAAATTGAAGCAAACAAGGTTAAGTGACTTGCCCAGAGTCACACAGCTACAAAATGTCTGTGGTCACATTGGACTATCCACTGCACCACCTAGCCTCCCTAATAATACTTATAGTACCTATCTATAAGGTTGTTATGAAACTCAAATAAAATATATATGTAAACCATTTAAAAATCTTAAATGCTAAATTGTCAGCTATTATTTGGTTTTTAGGTAGAGGAAAGAAGAAAGATCATTCCAGGGTAAAGGGAACATGAGTGAGGGCATGAGAATGGGAATAAGCATGGTGGATTTTTGAAAGAATAAAGAGATTCGACAGAGTAAACAGTTCCATGGAGAAAGGCACTGAGACATAAGGTTGAATTAACTGAATTTTTAGAATAGGGTTCAACTGTGGATGGCCTTGCAAACCTCAAATGTTCAGAGCTGATGCTAGGAGTCACACTATGAAGGAAAGGTTTAAAAACAAATTTATCTGGGAGCAACAGGTAGGATGGGTTGAAATGAGATGTAGATACAGTCATAAAGGTCAGCCAGGAGATGCTGAAATAATAAGGGAATGGTTTAAGGTGAGAGCATTGAGAAGAAAATGGGATAATTATGAGAGATATTTTAAAAGAAGAAATGGCAGAATTCCATGACTGATTAAATATCAGGCTTAAGTAAAACAGCTGACTTTTAAGTGTCTGAGTCTATGTGAAAAACAGCCAGAGCAATGTCACTGACAAAAACAAATAAACAAACAAACAAACAAACAAAAAACAGTGGGAAACTGGGTGGAGGAACTGCTCCTTTTGGAAAGGAAGAGATATGTTTTGTCTTCTGACATAAATTTGAGATGATGCTGAAAAATATACGTGGCTACACCTCCAGGGAAGGTGTATATATAAGACAGGACCTGAGGTAAGATACTGATTCGAGAGTCAGCAATAGAAGCCAAAGTCATGAAAAAGGCATATGTTCTGGGAAAGAGTACAGAATGAGAAAGAAAGACCACTGATAGTGTCTTGGGAATGCCTAAAATTAGGCTGTGGGAAGAGGAGGAGTGGCTAACCACTGTTTCTGTTTCCAACCAAAGAAACAGAAAAGGCCCAGCTGTAGATGTGGAGAAAAACAGAACCAAAAGAGGAGCTTCAAAAAGGAAGAGTGGCCAGTCATGTTATAGTTTCAACAGAGTTCAAAAGTTCAAAGCTGAGAGAGTATGTTTTGCATTACTATTATTCAACTTGGAAAAAAATAGGAAAAAGGAAATTAGACTCAACCCCCCCAAAAAATGGCTTAAACCACTTCCTTTGGAAATGTTTTTCCCCCCTCAATGCAGAATAAAGTTAGTTAATTAGTGGGAGAGAAGGGGAATGTTTTTAATACATATGTCATCTCTCCCACTTATGAATCTCAGTTTCCTTATCTCTGAAAGTTCTATTTTATGACAAAAAATAAGGACATGGATATATCACTGAAGGATATCTTTTGTGCAGCCAAAAAAGTATTTCAAATATTTTAAAATCCCATTATATGAAACCCATTTGTTATTTATCAAAATATACAAACTGTCAAAGTGGCAATTTGTAAAAGCATCCATCTGGTAATGTTTCTAAACAATATCTCAGGGACTCAAACTAATTGCTGTTGGGGTAACGCATAAACTCATGGGACACTGCTTAGCAATGTAAAGATCTGTTCTTGAATTCACATGGATTATGAGTGAAATACCTTACAATAGATACAACTGACTTCTGTTTAGTTCTAGTTCTACTCTGGATGGGTATGTCACCTTCATTATCTCTACTTGAAGTCATATGTGAGAGATCAGAAAAAGCAAAATGCCCTAATCTTTGGTCGACCTGATGAATTTGTGGGCAGGAAAGTATCCCTTGGTGGAACATAAAATGACTATGCAGAAAAGGTTTTCCATTTCCTCAATTTTTTTAAAACAATTTAATAGCTTGGTGTCAGGGAGGAAAATGGGGAGAAACAAGGAACAATCAGAGGTAAGATCCTTAAAGATGATACAGGAATGGGTCCCAAAGAAACATGAAATCCAAGGACTAATGCTTGAATTAGGAAGGACTGGCTGGTGGTCAGTAAAAGGTAGAAATTCTTACAGATACTATTTCACGTCTTTTTAAGAGGCCCTACAACAAGCCATTTTTTGTGGAGACTAGCCTAAAAGGCCTATTTCTTTATTTTTCCAGATGAAAGAATATAGAAAATATACTACTTGGTACATTTCCCCCACTAATACAAGAGTTACTATATCCACCCTCCCCCCTAAGGCCAAACCTTCTGAGTCAGGGGTGTGGAACCTGAGACCTCGAGGCCACATGTGGCCCTCTAGGTCCTCAAGTGCAGCCCTTTGACTGAATCCAAACTTCACAGAACAAATTCCCTTAATAGAAGGATCTGTTCTATAAAACTTGAAGTTGGCCAAAAAGGCTGCACCTAAGGACCTAGAAGGCCATATGTGACCTTGAGGCCACAGGTTCCCCACCCTTGCTCTGAGTCTTTGACCAACCATTACCTACCATACCATGGCCACTAATATCAAGCTAGTTCTACCCCAATGATCCAAGGTGCTAATCTCCAATTTAAGTGAAACAACTGTTTCTATCTGTGATTAATTTGGGAGTATATATATGGATTCTGCCTGAAGGATTATAAAGACTGGTGGCTTCTCTAGGACTGCCCCACCTTTTTTTAAATTAGATCCTACAGGTAAATCAAAGAAGGCCTCTAGCAAGTTCAGCAGACCCTCCTGTGGGCTTGGGCAGGCACTGATTAGTATCCACACCTTCAAACTGACCAATTCACAGAGATTACAGCCATTTTGGTATTTTGAGTATTTCACCATAAATTGAGAAACCATTTAGGATAATGGGACCAAAATACAGTTTTCAAGGTTATGTCTAGCTCAGTGTTGAAAAGCATTTTGATTTCTGGCACTGAAAATTCTACAAGTAAATTCCGAGGTCAGTGCTGAGAACTTCCATGAACAAGTAAGTTATCCGAATGAAGGAAAGTCCAAGTCTAAACACCTGTTGATATCATGTCCTTTGCCAGCCCTTCCACAAGGTATTCATAATTAATGGATCTCCTCTGGAAGGCTGCTTAAATTAAGGTGGCATAGGTAAAGGAGCTGCAACAGACGCCAGACAAGGGGGGTACCAGGTTCTCCCTCTTTGTGTCTCATTCTTAAGGGTCTGGACCTCCTCCTAGGGCAAGAGAACTAAAAAAAAAAAAAAAAACTTCAGACCAGAAGATAACTGCTTTTGGGGGCCTTTCCTGACAACATCCTCCCTTTTTTCCCCATCCTCAAATTTTCTCTTGCCAGAGAAATAAAGAGAGAGAAACGAATGCAAGGAAGACTTAGAATAGGAATAAAAATATAGCAACAGTGGTATTCCAATGAGGGAGTGGGAGAGGGCAAGGCAGCTGTAAGAGACCCCACCCCCAAGAAACCCCCGGGGACTCTTTTCTATAGATACTGCAGAATTCCAAGGGGTAGCCCTGGCCCCTATACAAGTCTGCCTGCCTCAGTTTCCTCCCCTGTAAAATGAGTGGGCAGGCCTAAGAAGATGGTGCCCGACCTCTAAGACCCTTTTGCAGACCCAGATCTGTCACCCCAAGATCTGGCTGATGCTGGGTCCACAAGCTGCATGCAGGGCGCTCTGCCTCAGTTTCCCCATCTGTAAAATAAGCGGGTTGGCCTAAGGAGACCCAGGATCTGGGACGCCTAGACCTTGCTGTTGAGGGGTCCACAAGCAGCATGCCCGCAGCTGGCGGCATGACCCTGCGCAGGGCTGTCCTTAGTTTCCCCCTCTGTAAGATGGGAAGAGTAGAGGCCCCTGCCCCCAGGCGGCAGGCCCCCCCAAGCCCGCTCCCAGCCCGGCCCCGCTGACCTGAGATGCCTCCCCCTACCACGACCACGTCGCACTTGCTGCTGGGGAGGTTGATGTCGTCCCGTTGCCTCCTGGAGGTCGGGGGAGTGGACCTCGCCGAGGACGCCATGCTCACGGTTGTGTGGCTTCCGCTGAGAGATTCGGTCTGGGGGGAGAGGGGAAAGGGAGGTCCGGGCGGGTCAGCCGGGGTCCGGGATGCGCTCGGCTCCGCTCGGCTCCTCTCGGCTCGGGCTCCCTACTGGCTCCCCGCTGCGCCGCCGGGCTGCCTGCCGGAGCCTCCCGGAGCGCCAGGGGGGGCTCGAGCTCGCCGCTCCTGCCCCGGCCCCGCCCTCTCCAGCCCTAGGGGGGCCGCAGCCTACCTCGCTCCCCTGGCCCTGGCGCGGTCTCCCGGGGCGTCGCGCGCACCTCGATCTTATAGCCCGAGCCGGGCGGCGCCCGCGCGGAGCTCCTCCTGCTCAGCCCTGGCGGAGGAGGAGGGGAAGCGAGGGGCGTGGCGGGGTGTCAGGTAAAGCCTGCCCTGGCATAGGGAGGGGGGCGGCGGGACGGGCGCGCTCAGGCCCTTAAAACGCCGGACGGGCGCTGCTGCTGTGAGCCCCGTGGAAGCCCCATGGGGGAAGGCGGGGAGGACGGGCCGGGGCTGGGGGCCAGAGCCGCGGGAAGCTTCCTCCTGGCACGCGCCACCTGCCCCGGGCACTGAGCATGCCCGGCGCTCAAGGCCGCAACCTCGCGAAGCCCGGCCAGGGGCTGCTGGCTCCGGGGCTTCAAGGCCGCGTCTTACGGGAGAGGCCGCAGGGCGTCCCGGCGGGCCATCCCGGGGAGCCCGGAGGAGGTGAGGGCCAGGTGCAAGGCCGGGGAGGGGAGAGACTCGTGAAAAAAAAAAAAGCATGACCCACCTTGATCTTGGCTTGACCTCTGGTCTACAGGAAGAGAGGGCTGCCTTTGTGATGTCACTGATCCAAGCGCCCCCCCCCCCGGGGGGCGCTGCAGGGGGCTGCTGGGTCTTGGGGGAAGAGCCCAGTCCCCCAATCTCCGTGGTGAGCGTGGCCGAGAGTCCAAGGCCGACAAAACCGGCTCGTCCAGGGTCAGCCTAAAGGGCGTCTATGGGCTTGTTGGCTTTTCAAGCAGGAGAGCTTAACCCAAACCGAATAAAAGCTAGAAAAAATCATGTAATCCTACTAAAAACAAGCCAGATGGAAGTTGTAGTTCAGGGTTTAAAATGCGGATAAAGGACAAAGTTAGGAACACCAGCGCTTTCTATTAAAAAAGAAAAAGAAGGATGGACAGTAAGCGTCCTTAGAAGCCACAGAGCGACCTGGAGAGGCATTATCAATGGGAACACCACTGTCCCAAGGCCCAGGCCCGCATCCCCATTCTTCCGCTTTGCCTTCGTGACTTGGAACAAATCACTTCGCTTCTTCTCCAGGTCTCAGCTTTCTCAACTGTGAAATGAGGGGATTGGACCCCAGATGAAATATTCCCTTGTTAAAAAAATGATCTGAAAAAAGATCGGTTTGTGATCTCATCAAATTGCATATTTCCTTTAGTGATTCAGATCACAGCTGGTGCTACCCTTTCATGTTCATCTATAAATCTGCCAATGCGCTGGGGGGTTTCCTCCATCTCTCGAGACTGAGAAAATATCAAGACACCTCCATATCCATCCTCAGCTGGCCGTCAGTTATCACTCAACTTACCCATGAAAACAAACTGAAGCTATACTATCCCTGAGAAATTTGCTTCCAGTGATGTGATTTCCCTCTTGAAACTGAATTTAGCCCCTTTCGCCAGGCTCAGAAACCCTACTACATTATGCGTTATGGTTCTGAATTAATAGTGTAGTGAGTTAAGAAACGAACCCTGAGGCAGTCAATAAACATTAAGCCCCTACTCTGTCCCAAGTCTCTGTGCTAAGCACTGAGAGTACAAAAAAAGGTAAAAGAACAACCCTCTCCTCTTAAGGAACTCATAATCTGTGTCTCTTCAAACAGCATGCCCAATCTGGAGTAAAGTATATACTGCCCTCTCTCCAAAGGCTGGAAAAAAAAATTAGAATAGTTATTTTACCATATTTAGCTGTGCCCATATACTTATTGTAAAAAAAGTTTGATGAAAACATTGTGCTGGTAATTAAAAAACAAACAAACAAACAATTTTAGCTTTAACGGTTCTGCTTAGACATTACTATAATTGTGTTCTATCATTCTGGTGTCTTTCCTCCTGATAATAATAATTGTGAAGCATGCTACACAATGCATATATAACTTGCTTTACATGGTAGCTTATGTGCTTTTAAAATTCATTCAGAAGTCTTTTAAATATATGAGAGCTTGCTTTTTAATACGATGCTTTGGTGATTCATAAATGGTTTCTAACTCTTAATAGAGAATCACTCTCCAATTTTTAACATCTCTAAGTCTGATATTTTGTATATTAGGTACACTTTAAGTGAGGTACACTTATACATTGTTTTGGTATGTTTTAAAACAGGTTCCTAAATACCAAATTATACTCCCAAAGCTGCAAAAACCTAAAACATCAAGGGCAAGATGGTTAAGAAGTTTTGCATAATGGAAAGAGCAGTAGTCTTAGAGTCAAGATGTGGGTTTGAATAAGCAAAATCAGTAAAACATTGTACACAGTCACAGCAATGTTGTACAATGATAAACTTCATATGGCTTTACTATTTTCAGCTGTAAACCAGATTGAACCTGCCTCTAACCTGTGGATGGCCTGAGCCCAACAGAGCAGGCTAGGGACAGGAGAATCAGGAATCAAACAGAAGTTTAATTTCTAAGTGAGGGTAAGGGCTAATAAGCAAGGAGGTGGGTTAAACACATGTGCCTGGGCCCTGCCCCTGGAGGGAGTGGAGAAGAGGGGCTGCTATTTAGTGTGCCTGAACCTTGATTTATATACTTGTGAGTAGACAAAGAATCAAACATCGTAATGTAGCAATAGTAGTAAGGTACAACAGCAACCGTGAGGCCAAGTTGTCTAGGGAGAAAAAGTCCATTCATAGCAGGGCTTCATGTCTGGCCTTGATGATGCTTTCCCAAGCTCAGGGACCATCAGTTCCAGAAAGTGAATGCAAAGGATTGTTGTTATAGCAAGCTCAGGGCACAGCTTGCTTGCTGGGCCTTAGCCCTGGAAAACTAAGTATTTCCAATAGTGTCTTGCCACAGCAATACAAAGATCCAAAACAATTCTGAAGGCCTTACAGTGAAAAATCCTATCTACCGGCAGGGAAAAAAAATAATGGAATCTGAGTGCAGATTGAACCATACTGTTATTTTACTGTATTTTTCTTGGGGGGGGGGTTTCTGTGTTTTCTTTCACAACATGACTAATATAGAATATATTTTCTATGACTGAACATGTATAACCTTTATCAAATTCCTTGCCTTCTCAATGATGGGGAAGGGAGGGAGGGTAGGAGAGAATTTGAAGCTCAAAATTACAAACAAAAAAAAGAAAAACTGAAGGTTACAAATTGTTTTTACAGTTATCCTTTCCACATCGAGGGATTCAAGAGCTTAGTACCCTCATGATCTAGAAATCTGAGCGAAGTTTTTTGTCCATTTCTTCATACCAGAGAAGTCTAAATTATCATGGTACTAAAAGATAAAATATGTTGATATTATATAATACCACACACATATTTTATGCATTTTGGAATTTCTAAGCTTTTTTTTCTGTGTCATCTGTGGCTTTCCCAAAACTCCCCCCAAATTTCTATTTAATTTTTTTATGCCAGACCTCTATATATCAAAATTATGATGGGGAAACTCATGATACAGAAAGGATACATATAATTGGGAAAGAACAAAATAATAATTTTTAAAAATTTAATGTGAGTTTTTATCCCACTTCTGGTACTTTACTCCCTATGTGGCCATGAACAAGTGACTTAATTTCTTTGAGTCTCAGTTCCTTTATCTGTTACATGGGGTTAATATGCTTGCAATGCCTACCTTAAAGGGGTGTGGTGAGGAAAATGTAAAGTGCTACATAAATATGATTTGTTATGAGAAAGTAAGAAATTTAAAGAAGGGGATTAGAGGAAAGGAAATAATCTCAAGTTTATATGGGAATAGCAAAGTTCTCATTACTGTTGCTTGGTTCTCATCAGGTTTTTTCTTGAAAATGTGAGAAGTGATGGGGTTAGGCCTTACTCCTTTACTTCCCCATAGCCCAGTGATCTCCAAAGTAGATTCCCATTCTCCCAATCTTTATGGCTGTCTAGTGGCAGTCACTTGAACTTAAAATTTATGTGATCAATTCATAAGCAAGAAAATGAATTACATCATAGCACCCCTCCACCATATCCAGGCCTGGGCTTGTCTGTTATGCAACTATATCAGCCCTTTTAATATTCTCACACCATCCCCTCCCATCACAGGCCTTCCTTCTATGGCTACATCCCCTCAAGGTGATTATAAGTGAACCTGTCCTAGGCACCTATAGTACCTGTACAGCAAAACTTTGACCCCACCCTCAACTGTTCCCTGCCCTCTTCACCTATCATCTCACAAATGCTAGGAAGAAAAGCTCTGCCTGTGGGGGCAGAATCGAGTGAGTAAGCCATACTCCCATGCCAACCATACCCCCATACACAAGCACACACTTTATTTTTCAGTGGGAAAGAATGAATAACATAGGATGAGCAGGCATAGATAGACTTTGATGACAGTACCTTTAGAGCAGCTAAGTGGTACAGTGGCTATTGATTGGGCTTGGAATCAGGAAGACTTATCTTTATGAATTCAAATCCAGCCTCACACAAGGTTGTATGACCTTGGGCAAGTCACTTAACCCTGTTTGCCTCAGTTTCTTCATCTGTAAAATTAACTGGAGTCAGACACAACTGAAATGACACAACAATAACATAATCTAACCCCCCAATCCCACCCTTCCCCTGAACTTCCCTATTTTTCATGAAAATGAACATATCCTTCCTGTCTCCCTGGTCCTCATCCTCCCTGTTCTCTTTGACTCCTCAGACCAAAATGAATATACTCTCTTAAAAGTCACCAACATTGATGTCTTTATTATTAAATCTGATAGTCTTCCCTCAATTTTCATTCTTCTTGACCCCTCTGAGGAATTTGACACTACTGAACACCTTCTCCTCCTGGATATGTACCCTTTCTTCTCTGGGATGTCTTGACCCTGCTTTCTCTAAGATATCCTTCTACCTGTTTGACCTCTCTTCATTCTTTATTTTTTTTATGAATACATCAATCATATCGTGCACCTTAACTGAGGGTGTTCCCGAAGGCTTTTGTCTAGGGTGCTCTTCTCACTATACATTCTTTCATTTAGTGACTTCGTTGGCCCCCTAGATTTATTTGTTACTTCTATTCAGATGATTCTCAGGTCTGTGTGTCTAGCCCTAATTTCTCTACTGAGTTACAGCCCCATATCACTAGCTGCCTGTTGGGCATTACAAAATAGATAGTCTATAGATGTCTCAAACTTAACATGTCCAGGTTCATCTTACTTGTTGAAGTCATCTTTTAAAGCCCAACTCAAGTACCATCTCCTCCAGGTAGCCTTCCCTAATTCCCACTGTCAGCAAAGACTTGTCCTCCTTAGCCCTCATCCAACACTCTATTTTGCCCATATTTAAAGAACTTAACATGTATTTTGTGCATTATCTGTACTTGTATTTTATACACTATTTAGACTGTGAGCTCTGATGAGAGCAATGTTGTACTGTCTTCTGTAAATTTTGTATCTCATTCTTTTCTAGGGCAATGCTCTGTATACAATAGGTACTCAATAAGTGCTTGTTGAATGAATACACAAATGCCCATGGAAACATGCAAAGCTTCCTTTAAACTTTTTAAAGGAAAGAATGAACCTGCATGATTTACTAAGTCCTCCTCAGATGCCTCATTATGACTTGAAAGGGATGCTGGGATCTTGAAGTCAGTATCTCTGGAGTACAGGCTCTGGAAGAAAGGCCCTAAAGAGTATCAACCTGTCAATAGACCCTGTAGGTCTTCATCTGATGATCAGTTTAATAAAGTTCTGAGTGGCTTGTTACCAGAGGATTAGGCACTAGCTGATGTTCTTTTTCTGTTGTATCAATGTAGTTAGTGACTAAAGGATAGTGGAAGTTGCCTTCCCAAAGCTTAGGAGCAGTCACATAAATGAAATTATTCACTCTTGAAGGACTTAAAGTAAAAATATGCATCATAAACTCATTAGGAGTATAGGATGAACCAGGAAAAACAATAACTTGTGCACAATTTTCAAGTTAATAACATATAATTTTCAAAATTGAACTCACCATTATAGAGTTTCTAAAGAGAGCATTCTGAGATACTGTCAAAATGCTTTGAAAAGTATAAAATGCTCTCTATAATGTAGGATTTTATAGTTATTCAGACTAATTCAGTGAGTTGAGTGGCTTGAAAATCAGATGTGATTTTAAACAGCTAAAACCAATCCTCTTAAGATACTCATACATTCTTTATTTGTGTATATTTAAATCTGTGAAAAAGATAACCCTTTAATATTCAGTCCTCCAAGGACTGAATCACTAGGAGTTGTGGTGATTTCTAGACTTCTCAACCCATAAACACAAAAGACAAAGTAAAAGGTCAATGGGGAAATCCTCTTGGACTAGGTGAGAGAAGATTGAGTTCCCGTCCAAGCCCCCAGGATAGTAGAAGTGGCAACTGCAGAGGCAGTAGCAGCAGCAGCAACTGCTTCCAGAGCTCCAGGCCCACAGATGATGGGGGGACCAAGTTGCTGATTAGAGGGAAATTACAGGAATCTTTTTTTCTGGTGATGAGGCAGAATTCTCTCACTTTGCCCTGCTTGGATCTGGGTCACAGTCTTGGGTGGCAGTTCTGAGGTGAGGAGTAATGCTGATGTGGCAGAGCTTGTGTCAGCTGTGGAGAAGGAATCCTCAAAGTTCTGAGGCAGGTATCTAGAAGTAGCTCTGACAATAGCCATGCGAAACCCCAGAAATTTTGGGACAGAGCACTCTCCACTCGCTAAACAGAGTTCTACTCTAGCAAAGAGCTCAAAAGTTGAGTAATTGGCTAGGAGAATAAGCAAAGAGAGGAAAAGAAATCAAACTGTAGAAATTTTTTTTGTTGACAAAGAAGATCAAAACATAGAACCAGAAGAAAACAAAGTCAAAACTCCTGCATCAAAAGCCTCCAAGAACAATATGATTTGGTTGCAGGCCAAGGAGGAGTTAAAAAATGAGAATGATGCAAGAAAATAATGAAAAATGAGTCAACAGCTTGCTAAAGGAGAGCCCCCCAGAATACTGAATAAAATAACACCTTAAAAATAGACTAACTCAGATGGCAAAAAGAGGTCCAAAACTCCAATGAAGAAAATAATGCCTTAAAAAGCAGCATTGGCCAAAATGAAAAGGAAGTCCAAAAGCTCACAGAAGAAAAGAATTCCTTTAAATTAGAATGGAGCCAGAGTAGAAACAGCACTTCTGTGGAGCTCCAGCCCATACCACTTCCAAATTTATATAAAAGGGGACTCTGAAGAACTCTGGGGCTACAGAACCCACAAAATGGAACAGAGAAGCTAACCTCCCACTGAGGACATCCCGGCAGTCTGGCAGGGAGCAGCCAGCACAAAGATCTGGGAGCAGAGCTCAGGCCTGCCTGAGTCAGAGGTTTTAGCCTCGGGGCGGCCTGACCAGCAACTGGCTGGAGGGACATCAGAACACCAGTGGCTGTGGTGTTTCCAGAATTACCAACACATAGAAGCCAAGAACAAAGAGAGAGGTTAGTGCAGTATGGACTTTGGGACTCATTAGTTGGGAGAGCACTTCGGCCTCTTTCCCCTGAGGGAAGAAGCCACTGAGTAGCTAGCAGGTTACACAACATTGCCAAGTTTTAGCTTCAACTCCTGGCCTGCTGTCTATAGGGGGATCTGGTGATCAGTCTTGGGGGAGGGGGGTGATCATTCTTGCTTTAACCTCCATGGATCTGAATTGCAGTCTAGAGTGGAGGTCTTGATGTGTGTGGCCAGTTTGACAGAGCATGTGGAGGTTCAGAGAGGGCACCCAACTAATACCTCAGGCAGCTGAGAAAACCCCAGCTTTGGGGATGGAAGCTCCCCTGGCTGGTGGCAGAGTCCTATTGTGGCAACAAGCCCAAAAGTCAAATAATTGAGTGGCAACATGCCTAGGCAAGGAAACAAAATAAACAGAAAAAAATCAACATTAGAATCCTATTTTGGGGGCAAAGAGGATCAAAGCATAGAACAGGAGGGGGACTGTGAGGTCAGAAATCCTGCACCAAAAGCCCGAAATGAAAATAGGTCATAGAGGACCTTAAGAAGCATATATAAGAGAAGTGGGAGGAAAATTGGGAAGAGAAATGAGAAATATACAAGAAAAGTATGAAATGAGAGTCAACAGCCTGACTGAGGAAAATAACACCTTAAAAATACACTAACTCAAATGGCAAGAGAGGCTCAAAAAGGCAATGAGGAGAAGAATGCCTTAAAAAACTGAATTTTCCAGATGGAAAAAGAATCTCAAAAGCTCACTGAGGAGAATCATTCCTTCAGAATTAGACTGGAGCAAATGGAAACTAGTGATTTTTTGAGAAATGAAGATTCTGTTAAACAGATCCAAACAAATGAAAGAATAGAAGGCAATGTGAAATATCTCATGGGAAAAACCACTGACCTGGAAAATAGATCCAGGAGAGATCATTTAAAAATTATTGGACTACCTGAAAACTATGATCAAAGAAAGAATCTAGAAATCATCCTTCAAGAAATTCTCAAGGAAAATGCCCTGATGTGTTAGACCCAGAGGGGGAAAGAGAGGTTGAAAGAATCCACCAAACACCTCCTGAAAAAGATCCCAAAAAGAAAACTCCCAGGAATATTATAGCCAGGTTCCAGAATCCCCAGATCAAGGAGAAAATATTACAAGAAGCCAGGAAGAAACAATTTCAATATTGTGGAAACACAATCAGAAAAACACAGGATCTGGCAGCTTCTACACTGAGGGATGGAAGGGCATGGAATATGATATTCCACAGGGCAAAGAAGCTGGGATTAAAACCAAGAATCACCTACCCAGCAAAAATGTGTATCATGTTTCAGGGGAAAATATTGTCATTCAGTGGAATAGAGGACTTTCAAGGATTCTTGAGGAAAAGACTAGAGTTGAATAGAAAATTTGACATCCAGACACAAGAAGCAAGAGATGCCTGAGAAGGTAATCATGGAAAAGAAATCAAAAAGAACTTATCAAAGTTGACCTATTTACATTCCTACATGGAAAAACAATAACTGTGACTGATGAAACCTTTCTCAGTATGAAAATAATGGAAGAAGGGTGTATGGTCATATGAATACATATGTGAATGTGTGTATATATGTTTACAGATATGCATAGATAGAGGGCACAGGTCGAATTTAATGGGAAGGGATGATACTTAAGGGGTGAAATTGAGAGGTGAGAGAGTAAAATATCAAGAGGATATGGGGAGAGACAGGGTGGGGTAAACTATCTCATATAGAAGAGGCAAGGGAAAACAGTTACAATGGAGGAGAAGAACAGGAAGGCAAAAGGGAATGGGTCAACAGTATTCTCATTGAATTTGGCTTAGGGAGGGAATGACATACAGACTAAATAGGGTATTTCACCCAACAGGAGAGTGGGGGGGGGAGGGAATGAGAGGGGGGATGATGGAAGGGAGGGTAGGCTGGGGCAGGGAGGGAAGTTGGAAGCACTCACTTTTGAAAAGTGATAGGATCAAAGTTGAGAATAGAAAAAGTGGGAGGTGGGATAGGAGGGAGGGAAATATAGTCGGCCTTTTACAATATATCTACTGTGGTAATGTTTTACATAGCTATACATGAACAGCATATACTGAGTTGCTTACCTTCCCAGAGAGAGTGGGTAGCAGGGGAGGAGGGGAATGGGTCTGAAATTTGAAGTTTTAAAATCAAATGTTTTAAAAAATATATAAATAGTATGATTAATACTATTTTGCATATAATTGGGAGATAAGATGTGCAAGCATTGAGGCATGGGGATTCACCTTGCCCTACTGGAAAAGTCAAAGGGGGTATGGGAGAAGAGATGGGAGAAAGCAGATTGGATGAGGGGATATCTTGTGGGACTGCTATTCTGGGGTGATGCGTAGGGGAAAAATGGGGAAAAATTGTAACTCAAAATCTGATGGAAATGAATGATATAAACCAGAAGTTAATAAAGTATTTGAAAAAAAAATGAGAAAGAAAAAATTAGAATGGAGCAAATGGAAGCTAGTAACTTTATAAGAAATCAAGATTTTATAAAACAGACCAAAAGAATGAAAAAAATTACCCCCATCATCTACTCTTTATATATATCTTGAATGTATATAGTCATTTTACATGTTGTCTCCCTTTAGAATGTATATGCATATACCTCCCTTCTCGATGTCAGGCAATTTTTTAAAATCTCTAGTGTTTAGGACAGTGCCTAATATATAGTAAACATTTAATCAATGTTTGTTAACTGAATAAATGAATGACATTTGATTAACTAGAGATCTCTGAAGCTCAGATATGGGTCAGTGGAAGAGCCCAAAAGTGAGTTATGACATTTCAGACAACATACTTTGATTATGTCATTATGATGTTTAGAACTCATTACATAAACAATACATTCTCAGATAGATGTAAGTTATATTGAGAACTTTAAGGATGCAATACAGTGATAAGGTCCTACCGATTGAATTACAAGATTCAAAATTTGCTGAATTGAGTTGAAAATGATTGTTGTTTATAAGTCCAAATTTTCATTTGGGACTTGACCTTTCACTTCAACATCTTGCCCCAATGCTTTTCCTTTCCCCTTTACAAGCATATAAAAGCCTACTTACTTAAAATGCCATCCTTTGGTTTAGTAATGCCATCCTTTGGTTTAGTAAGGATTTAGAGAGATACTACTCCAGAAAGAAACTGGGGGAAAGCCTTCTGTCTTCAATCCTTCCAATTCAACTTTTACCCTCAATGACTTGTCTGCCTAATTGCCTGGCCTCTCCAAACCTACCACAGGGGAAAAAATAGCATTTTAACAGGTTACTTTCCACTTAAGTATTTGACCTAATACAACATTTCCTGTTTGTCTGGATTTATAAAAGAGGTCCAACCTATTTAAGGCTCTGAATGTCTTAACTTTAACACTTCATCTCCTGTTTCAATGACAAGGAAATAGTCAGTCTAGGTGCTTGGGGCCCTCTCTTTTCCCAATTAGATTATAGCTATTAGTTAGAGGGAAAGGAACATGTCATCTAATCTTTTCTATATCCCTGGAGTGAAATACTATACTGCCTGATTTATATGTGCATTGTAATCATACTCACTTTCCAAAGTAGACCCTTGCTAAATTCTTAATAGTCAGAGAATTAAATTAGAGAAGAGACAGAGACATGCTGTTTAGAAAAAGGGAAATCAGAAAGAAGGATATTTGGTGCAAAGATGATCAGATTGGAGCTACAATCAGGGATTCAAGAAAGATAAATCATTGCTTAGTGTGGATATAGTTCCCCTTAAGGCTAAAAAGGAGGCTGTTAGGGTGGGGATGAGATGGGAAAGAGTTTGAAACTGGTAAGAAGCAGGCTTCTATGCTATGGCTACAAAATTACTTACCTGTGTGTTTTACCCTAGATTTCATCGTATTTTCCTACTGCCCAGTCCTCAAAAAACCTTCATTAGATTCCATCATTCCCCCAAATTATTGTCATATCTTTCCTCCCTTTCTTTGAAAACAGTCAACTCTTGCTACTTTCACTTTCTCTCCTCACACTCACTCCTCAACTCTCTTCAATCTATTTTCTCCTATAGTGAGATATAGCTATTATAGATATAATCTTATTTTTTTACCTGAGCTTCAGTCCTGTATTCCCCATTGCCTGTTAGACATTTTAAATGGGATTTCCTGGAGATCTCTGAAATTCAGCATGTCTAAAACTGAATTCATTATCTTTCCCCCAAACACTCCCCTCTACCAAACCTCCATGTTTCAGTTGAAGACACCACTATCCTTCCAATCTCATAATAAACAATCTTGGCATTATCCTGGCCTCCTCCCTCTTAATTCAGATACCTAGTGAGTCATCATATATTGCCATTTCTATCTCCAGGACACCACTTTCAACCAATCCCTTCTGTCCACTCACAAACCTACCATTTTGGTTCAGATTGCCTGGATTATTGAGACAGCCTCCTATATGGTCTCCTATCCTCAAGTCTCTATGCATTTCAGTCCATCCTATACACTATTTTTTCAGAATTTATTTATTTATTTTTAGTTTTCAGCATTCCTTTACACAAGATTTTGAGTTCCAAATTTTCTTCCCCCTCTTTCCCCTCCCCCACCCCAAAATACCAAGCTTACTGAATACCCCTTCCTCTAATCTGTTCTCCCTTATATCCTCCTCCATTCCCCCTAACTTTCTAGTAAGACAAGATGGATTTCTATACCCCAGTACCTGTACATCTTATTTCCCAGTTGTATGTGAAAAAAACAATTACTTTGAAACATTTATTTTATTTTTTTTAAAGGAATTGGGGTTAAGTAACTTGCTCAAGATTACACAGCTAGTTATTTATGTGTGGGTGCTAATTTCCTGAGGCCAGAACCAAACCCAGGTCCTCCCGACTCCGGGGCCAGCACTCTTACTGCGCCACCTAGCCACCCCCTGAAACATTTATTTTTAAAACTTTGAGTTCCAGATTTTTTTATTCCCTTCTTCCTTCCTCACCCACCACCACTGGAAAGATAAGCAATTCAATATAGGTTGTACATATGTAGGTACACAAGACCACGAACCAGATCCAAGCAGCTCAAAGCAAGAATGATTGTACTCTCAGTGGTCTCTTGGTCCCCCTACAATCTCCAGTCCAGGAGCTTTGGAAGCATTCAGGCAGCAGTAGCTACAGCTGGTGCACCTCCTTCACTTCTTGCCTGGGGGCTGTGGCCAGACTCCGATCTTCTGAGCCCCTCTTCTAACAGAGTTCCCAACTGACCTTTTGCTTTCTCTTTGGTGTTTATAGTTCTTCTGGAAACCACTACAGCTGCTGGTGATTCACTCTCCTGAAGTCTGCTCCTGCCACTGCTGGTCATCTCCCTGGGACCAAAACTCCCTGGGCTCACAGAGGACTGTACTTGTCTCCCAGTGCGCTTCATGAATTGCTTCCTGCTGGCCTGCTGGGCTGCCTTCTGTGGGAGATTTGTTTATCTCTGTCGTTTTGTGGCTTCTGTAGCTCTAAAATTTGTTCAGAGTCATATTTTTTACATGTCCTGTTTCTACTCCACCATCTTGGCTTTGCCCCCAACAATCTGCACTATTTTTTAAAGGAGCCATTTTCCATGTCAGCAATCCAGAAAGATAATCTATCATTTATTCCTTTAAAAATTTGATATATCTTTTACCTGAACAGACTGGGGTTGACATTTCCTTTAAATAATGAAGTGCTGCTTTTAATTTTGGATGAGGCAACCAACATGGTGAAGTATCTTGAGATGATGCCATATAATGACTAGATTTTACATATGTGTTGGTTTATGTATATGTATATATGTCAACTACTTTGCAAATTTTGAAATGCTATATAAAAATATCCATTATTCTAATGATCAATTGGAAAAGAAAAAAACTTGGGAGACAAGACATGTAGCTGAAAGGCTATCTTGTGGAAAGGAATAAACCTATTCTGTTTGTTTGCAGAGGATAATAGGATAATAATTATTTTATTATATTATATATTATATTATAATTATATTATAATAATTAATAATAATCCCTGTGTTCATGGTCCCACATTCTGTATCCGTATGGGGAGAAGTTATAAAGAGAAAAAAATAGACCTACTCTAAGGAAGCACTTTCCTATAATCATATCTAGCCTAAAGTAGAACTGGATGCCTCTGTAGTTAGTGGGTTCCATCTCACTGGAGATCTTCATTCTAACACTAGATGAATCACTTGACCCATTAGTGTTAGTTATGCTGAAGAGAAAATTGTTCAGGCATGGCTCCCTCCAATCTGTGTGTGCTTTCTCTATAAACACAATTCACAATCCCTTCTCTCTCTTAGTAAATGATCTTCATGAATTGCTGTGGCCATAAAACTTGAACACCTGATGGCCATGTCCTTTGGAGATGATCCTCTAATCCTAGCTAGGCAGGGTGGCAGGTGACAAACACAAGTGCATCATTCACCCCTCCTCGATGCAGCTGGGTGATATTGTGGATAGAAAGCTAGACTTGGAGTCAGGAAGATGTGAATTCAAATGTTTCTTCAGATTATGTGATTCAAAGTCACTTAAAAGCTCTTAGCTTCAGTTTCCTCATCTATAAAATAGGGATAATCATAGCACCTCCCTCACAGGATTGTGTTAAGGATCAAATAGGGTTATATTATGTAAAATACTTCGCAGATCTTGAAGGCCTATATGACACCTAGCTCTTATTGTATTATTATGAATATTAAGTCTTTCCAGGTTGTTGAGCTCCACTGGAGCCTGTGTATTGCTACTATAGTTTGCAAAAACCAAGGTCATCCTGGCTCCATGTCTAAGTGTCAGAGAAGTTGAGCAGAGGGTGGAACCTAAAGTCTTCACAAATTTAATTGCATGATAAACACTATGGCATTTGTTATCTTTGAAAGCATATAGAATTACTCACCAAAGTATAATAAAACCTGTTTATACAATGTGAGAAGCAGGCTACCTTCCTGAGTTTCAAGGTTAACGACTTACAGTTTATTAAATGCAAATAATTATTCCTTACTTTCTACTGTCAGTTGTGATAGGAACATACCTCAGTATTTAAAGGAAATTTCAACCCCAGACTGCTCAGTTAAAAGATGTATTACATTTTTAAAGGAATAAATTGATTTCTGGATTATTGACACAGAAAATGGCACCTTTCTAAAAAAGTTAGCAATAGAGTTCAAATCGATGGCATTGCTAATAGTGAGACTAGTAGTTTAAGCAAGAACTCAACAACTATCATGCTTGATAAATGCTACATTTTCATTTGTCAGTCAATAAACATTTATTAAGCACTCATTCTTTGTGCCAGGTATTGCGCTAAGCACTGGTGTTACAAAGAAAGGCAAAAATATAGTCCCTGCCCTCAAAGAGGACATAGTCTAATGTTTGGGACAATATGCAAATAACCATAATTATAAATAACTATTCATATAACTATAACACGTAAATAACTATAGCTATAAATAACTATAACATGCAAATAACTATTACTGTAAATGTAGCATGCAAATGACTATAAGCTGTATAAAGTATAAATGAAAGATAATCCCAGGGGAAGATTCTAGCAGTATGGGGGGAAGGGAGGACTGGAAAAGGATTCGTACAGTAGGTGAGATGTGAGCTGATTCTTGAGGGAAGCCAGGGAAGCCAGATGGCAGAGCTGTGGAAGGAGAGCATTCTTGGCATGGGGGACAGCCAATGAAAAGCTACAGAATCGGGAGAGAGTGAGTCATCTGCAAGGAACTGGAAAAAGGGCAATTTGGCTGGATCACTGAATATGGGGAAGAGAGTAAAGGTATGAAGGACCAAGCTGTGAAGGTTTTTATATGCTGAACAAAGGACTAAGGGATAATGGAGAACCACTATAGTTTATTGAAGGAGATGGTAAGGTGTGGAATCATTATCATAATTGAACTTTAGGAAAATCACGTTGGCAGCTGAATGGAGGATGGATTGGAGAATTGAGATAATGTGATGAGGGCCTGTATGTGAAAGGAGAGAAGGGCATACATGAAATATCACTCATTGCTTTGCTATCTCTACTCATTCTCTGATCTTTGGATGTTTCTATTTGATCCCTTTCATGGGTTTCACCTGTTCATGTTCTTTTTAATCTCTTATTTACTCTCAGAAAAAAGTGAAACTTAAAGAATTTTTTTTATCAAATGCTTTATTAACTTCTGGTTTATATCATTCATTTCCACAAGATTTTTAGTTAAAAAATTTCTCCACCTCCCACTTGTTCTATTCTCTACTTTGATCCTGTCCCTTTTCAAAAGTGGGTGTTTCAAACTTCCCTCACCCCAACCTTCCCTCCCCTCCATCATCCCCCTTCTCATCCCCTTACCCCCTACTCTCCTGTAGAGTGAGATACCCTATTTAGTGTGTATGTCATTCCCTCCCTAAGCCAAATTCAATGAGAATACTGTTGACCCATTCCCTTTTGCCTTCCTGTTCTTCCCCTCCATTGTAACCATTTTTCCTTGCCTCTTCTATATGAGATAGTTTATCCCATTCTGTCTCTCCCCATCTCCTCTCATTATATTCCTCTCTCACCTCTTAATTTCACCTTTTAAATATCATCCTTTCCTATTAAATTGGTCCTGTGCCCTCTATGTATACCTGTACACATATATACACATTCCCATATGTATTCATACACTCATATACCCTCCTATATAGACATATATGTATGTATACATCTGTGTGTATACACACACACACACACATACACACACATTTCTATTCCCTTCAACTATTCTCATACTGAGAAAAGTTTCATAAGTTACAATTATCATTTTTCCATGTAGGGATGTAAGTAGTTCAACTTCAGTAAGTCCCTTATGATTTCTCTTTTTCTGTTCACCTTCTCATGCTTCTCTTGCTTCTTGTATATAAATGTCAAATTTTCTATTCAACTCTTGTTTTTTCCTCAAGAATGCTTGAAAGTCCTCTATCCCACTGAATGACCATATTTTCCCCTGAAACATTACACTCAGTTTTGCTGGGTAGGTGATTCTTGGTTTTAATACCAGCACCTTTGACCTCTGGAATATCATATTCTAAGCCCTTCCATCCCTCAGTGTAGAAGCTGCCAGATCCTGTGCTATCCTGATTGTGTTTCCATAATATTCAAATTATTTCTTCCTGGTTGCTTGTAATACTTTCTCCTTGATCTGAGAATTATGGAACCAGACTATAATAGTCCTAGGAGTTTTCTTTTTTGGATCTTTTTTCAGGAGGTGATTGGTGGATTCTTTCAACCTCTATTTCCCCCTCTGGTTCTAAAACATCAGGGCAGTTTTCCTTGAGAATTTCTTTCTTTTTTTTTTCTTTTGGAAGTTACACAGTCTTTTAATAAGTCCAATTATTTTCCTGAATCAGCGACCATTTTCTTTTTTTTTTTTAAACAACTGTTTTATTAACTTCTGTTTTACATCATTCATTTCCACCAGATTTTGAGTTACAATCATTTTCCCCCCATTATTCCCCTACCCAACCTCCCAGAATAGCAGTCCCACAAGATATCACTTCCTCCAATCTGCTCTCTCCCATACCTTCTCCCATACCCCATTGACTTTTCCATTAGAGGAAGGTGAATCTTTGTGTCCCAATGCCTGCACATCTTATCTCCCAATTATAAGCAAAAGAGTATTAATAATAGTATTTATATATATTTGAAACATCTAATGTTAAGACCTCGAATTTCAGATCCATTTCCTTCCTCCCTTGTCACCCATTCCTTCTTGGGAGATAAGTAATTCAGTATATGTTGTACATGTCTAGCTATGCAAAACATTATCATAGTAGATATATTGTACAAGGCTGCTTATAATTCCCTCCCACTCATCCCACCTCCCCACCTGGTCCATTCCCTACATAATCCTGTCCCTCTTCTATAGTGGGTACTTCCAACCTCCCCTCACCCCAAGGATGCCCTCCTATCCATCATCCCTCCTCTCATCCCCCTTCCCCCTATCCTGCTGCAGGTTGAGATATCGCATTTAGTATGTATGTCATTTTCTCCCTGAACCAAATTCAATGTGAATGTGGTTTTGCCTTTTTAGCCTTCCTATTCTCCCCCTCCCTTGCAACCACTTCCCCTTGCTTCTTCTACATGAGATAGTTTACCCTACCCTGTCTCTCCCCATCTCCTCTTGCCACTTTCCTCTCTCACCTCATAATTTCATCCCTTGAGTATTCTCCCTTCCCAACAAATTCAACCTATGCCCTCTATCCATATATAACTGTAACCATATACACACACATTCACATATGTATTCATATGACCACACCCCCTTCTTCCATTATTTTCATAGTGAGAAAGATATCATCAGTCACAGATATTACTTTTCCATATAGGAATGTAAATAGTTCAACTCTGATAAGTTCCTTTTGATTTCTTTTCCCTGATTACCTTCTCAGGCATCTCTTACTTCTTGCGTCTGGATGTCAAATTTTCTATTCAACTCTGGTTTTTTCCTCAAGAATGCTTGAAAGTCCTCTATTCCACTGAATGACCATATTTTCCCCTGAAACAAAATACTCAGTTTTGCTGGGTAGGTGACCCTTGGGTTCATTCCCAGTTCTTTTGCCCTCTGGAATATCATATTCCATGCCCTTCGATCCCTCAGTGTAGAAGCTGCCAGGTCCTGGGCTATTCTGATTGTGTTTCCACAATATTGAAATTGTTTCTTCCTGGCTGCTTGTAGTATTTTCTCCTTGATCTGGGGATTCTGGAACCTGGCTATAATATTTCTGGGAGTTTTCTTTTTGGATCTTTTTCAGGAGGTGATCGGTGGATTCTTTCAACCTCTATTTTGCCCTCTGGATCTAAAACATCAGGGCAGTTTTCCTTGAGAATTTCTTGAAGGGTGATTTCTAGGTTCTTTCCTTGATCATGGCTTTCAGGTAGTCCAATAATTTTTAAGTTGTCTCTCCTGGATCTATTCTCCAGGTCAGTGGTTTTTCCCATGAGATATTTCACATTGCCTTCTAATCTTTCGTTTGTTTGATCTGCTTAACAGCATCTTTATTTCTCATAAAGTCACTAGCTTCCATTTGCTCCAGTCTAACTCTGAAGGAATGAATCTCCTCAGTGAACTTTTGAGATTCTTTTTCCATCTGGCAAATTCGACTTTTTAAGGCATTCTTCTCCTCATTGCCCTTTTGGGCCTCCTTTGCCATTTGAGTTAGTCTATTTTTTAAGGTGTTGTTTTCCTCAGTCAGGCTGTTGACCCTCATTTCATACTTTTCCTGCATCCTTCTCATTTCTCTTTCTAATTTTTCCTCCACTTCTCTTATTTGATTTTTAAAGTCCTTCTTAAGGTCCTCTATGGCCTGCAACCCACTCATGTTTTCCCCTGGGGCTTTTGGAGCAGGACTTCTGACCTCACAGTCCTTTTCCCGCTCTATGCCCCCAGAATAGGAGTCTAGGGTTGCATTTTTCTGTTTCCTTTGCCTTGGCATGTTGCCACTTAATTGCTTGACTTTTGGGCTTGTTGCCACACTATGGCTTTAAGGCCAGATAGAGGAATTTTCGTCCCGAACTTGTGGGGGGCAACTTCCGTTTCTGGCAAGCTGTAAACCCACCCACAACTTCCACCCTAGATCACAATCCAGATCCAGGGAGGTTAAAGCAAGAGCGATTACCCCCCAAGACTGATCGCTGGATCTCCCCACGATTTTTAGGCTGGGAGCAGGAAGTGCCTATGAAAAGTACAAAATGGCGTGTCTCCTCAGTGGCTTCTAGCCCCCAGGGGAGGGAGCTGACGCATTCCCAAATACAGGTCCCAAAATCCATAGGACACTAACCTCTTACTTTGTCCTAGGCATGTCTATGTTGATAATTCTGGAGTCAGTCGCCACAGCTCCTGGTGTTCTGTGGTTCCTCCAGCTGGCTGCTGGCCCTGCCGCCCTGGGGCTAAAACCTCGGCTCACTCGGACCTAGGCTCAGCTCGGCTCCTGCGCTCTGTGCTCTGCGCGCTGCCGGCTCCCAGACTGCTGCGCTGGTCCTTCCTGCAGGGCTGCGGGGCTGTCCTCAGCGGGAGATTAGCTTCTCTGTGTCGTTCTATGGGTGCTGAGGCTCCAGAAGTTGTTCAGAGTCCTTTTTTATATAGTTTGTGGGGAATCTGGGGGCAGAGAGGCTTGGACGAGCTGTTTCTACTCCGCCATCTTGGCTCCGCCCGAGAATTTCTTGAAGGAAGATTTCTAGGTTCTTTTTTTGATCATGGCTTTCAGGTAGCCCAATATTTTTAAAATTATCTATCCTGGCTCTATTTTCCAGGTCAGTGGTTTTTCCAATGAGATATTTCACATTGCTTCTATTTGCTTCATATCTGTTTAATAGTATCTTGATTTCTCATAAAGTCAATAGTTTCCATTTGTTCCAATCTAATTCTGAAGGAATTATTCTCTTCAGTGAGCTTTTGAGATTCTTTTTTCCATCTGGCAAATTTGGCTTTTTGAGGCATTCTTCTCGTTGCCTTTTTGAGCCTCTTTTGCCATTTGAGTTAGTCTGTTTTTTAAGGTGTTATTTTTTTTTTTCAGTCAGGCTGTTGATTCTCAAGAGTCAACATAATAATTTTCTTGCATTGTTCTCATTTCTCTTCCCAGTTTTTCCTCCACTTCTCTTATTTGCTTTCCAAAATTGTTTTTAAGGTCCTCTATGGCCTGTAACCAGCTTGTCTTTTTTCTTGGAAGCTTTTGGTGCAGGAATTTTGACTTCATTGTCTTCCTCCTGTTCCATGCTTTGATCCTTTTTGTCCCCAAAATAGGAGTGTAAAGTTGGGTTGCTCTGTTTGCTTTGTTTCCCTCATTTGCTCATGTTGCCACTCAATCACTGGACCCCTGGGCTTTTTTGCCACAATAGGACTCTGATACCAGACAGGGTAGCTTTGTCCCAATCGCTGGGTTTTTCTCAGCTGCTGAAGGTCTTAGTTGGTTGCCCTCTCTGAAGCGTCCACACACTCTGTCGAACTGGTAGCACACCCCAAGATCTCCACCTTAGACCGCAATCCAGATCCAAGCAGGTGAAAGCAAGAGCAATTACCCCTCAGACTAGTCACTTGGTCCCCCTAGAATCTGCAGGCCAGGAGCTGACACTGCCATATCGTGGCAGCAGTGCCTCAATGGCTTCTCCCTGCCAGGGATAAAGGCCAGACTGCATTCCCAAACTCCTGGTTCACAAAGTCTATACTGCATTGACCTCTCACTTTGTCCTTAGCATCTATGGGTTGATAATTCTGGAAACCACCACAGCTGCTGGTGATCTGAAGTCCCTCCAGCCAGTGGCTGGTCAGGCCACCCTGGGGCTAAGACCTTTGCCTGTAGCGGGGCTGGGGTTGGCTCCCAGAACCCTGCTCTGGCTGCTCCCTACTGGACTGCCAGGCTGTCCTCAATGGGAAGTTAGCTTCTCTGTGTCATTTTGTGAGTCCTGTAGCTCCAAAGTTTGTTCAGAGTCACCTTTCTCATGAATTGGAGGAGGTAGGAGCTGGAGCCCAATGGAGATCCTGTTTCTACTCTGCCATCTTGACTGCCCCAAAAGTGAAACTTTTAAAGAACCATAGCATTATCTTTTTACAACACAAAAACATTGAATTTTATCTTGGCTTTTTCATTTATTTTTAACATTTCCTTTTGTTTTTATTAATTTCCATATCAAATGTCTATCAAGTCTCTAAGCTCTTAATAATTATGACCATAATTGTAATAATAGGTAGTATTTAAATAGTGCCAATTATGTGCCAGGAGCTGTGCTGAGTATTTTACAAATTACAAATATTATCTCATTAGATCCTTATACCAACTCTGGGAGGTAGCCACTATTATTATCCCTATTTTACAATTGAGGAAACTGAGGCAAACAGGCCTCAGGTCGATAAATAGGCAAGGCACTCCAGTGTACTGAGACTAAGGTAGGACTGTAAATTAGAGAGGTCACTTCTTTTGCAGGTTTTTGGGTGAATTTCCTTCCAGTTATTAACACACTTATTCCTTCATCAATATTTCTTGCCCAGGGCCACACAGTAAGCATGTGAGGTGGGATTTGAATTCAGGTCTTTCTGACTCTAGGCCAATAGTCTATCTTTACTGACCTCCGATCTCATATCTCCAACCACCTTTTAGAGATCTCAAAGTAGATGTCAAGTAGCTGTCTCAAGTTAAACATGTCCAAAACATAACTCATTATTCCTTCTCCCAAACCCTACTCCACTCCTGCTTTCTCTACTACTATAGATAGCAACATCATCATCTCAGTCCCTCAGGCTCACCACCTAGGTGTTGTCCTGAACTCCTCACTCTCTCACCCTCCACATCCAAACGATTGCCAATGCCTGTTAATTTCAACTTTTCAACCTCTCTTCAATACTCCTCCTTCTCTCCTCTGACACTACTACCTCTCTAATATAGGCCTCCATCACCTAATGCCTGGATTATTGCAATAGTCTGCTGGTGAGTCTGACCACCTCGCTCCCCTCTCCAGTCCATTCTCCATTCAGCCACTAAAGCACAGTTCTGATCATATTACTCCTCTAACCAATAAACTGTAGTGGATCCCTATCCTTTCTAAGATGAAATACAAAATGCTATATGTATTCAAAGCCCTTTATACTTAGTTCCTCCTACCTTTCCAACTCTTTTGATACTTTACTCCTTACAGTATATCTTTACAGTGATGTTGGCCTCCTTGCTATCCCGTGAACAAGATACTCCATCTCTTTTCTCTGGGATTTTCTCTGACTATCCTCCATACCTGAAATATTCTCCTTGATCATCTCTTCCTGCTGGCTTCCTTTAAATCCCCACTAAAATCCCATTTTCTATAGGAAGCCTTTCCCAATCCCTCTTAATTATAGTGCCTTCTTTCTATTAACTATTTTCTGATTTTCCTGTTTTTTTGCACATATCTCTTTGCTTGTTGTCTCCTATATTAGATTATGAACTCCTTGAGAGCAAGGACTGTCTTTTGTCTATTTTTTTCTCTCCAAGACATAGTAAAATGTTTAGCAATAGTAAGCACTTAGTAAATGTTTATTGATCAATTATCCATTGAAACATCTAGCTGCCATTTCTTCTTTTAAAATGAGTCGAATTTCTTAAATTATGTGGAGAATCCACTAAAAAAGACTATTATGCCAAATTATATAGTATGTATTATTTTGAAAGTCTGAAAATTATTTTCCTTTGCTTTATTGAATATATTCAAGACATTTTTCTTCTATTTCTTGGTAATTATATTTCTGAATGAGTTACAATTTGAGTTTCTGGTGGCATCCTATCCAATCTACTAGTCTATACTCTGTTTCAAATACTTCTGGGTAATTTTCTTGTATGGTTTTCTGAAATGATATATTTAGGCTGTTTAATTGTTGTTGTAATCATCTTCCTGTGATACTAACATTTCTCAGATTGTCTAATTGTCTAAGGTATGTCTTTAAGATCACTTGATTTGGTTTAAAGAGATATTAAGTGTGATTTCAAACCTCCTCTTTTGATTTTGTTCTGATAATCTTTGTTCTTTCTCTCTATCTTTGAGTTCCAAATCTGCCAATATCTCATTCAATACCTCTGGTCTTAGTGAAGTTACAGTCATTCCACAAAAATTCTATCCTCCATATAGAGTACAGTGCTAGGGGTTGGCAAGGTATTCCAGTATGCTGAGACTAATATAAGACTGTAAATTAGAAGGACTACTTCTTTTGCAGATTTTTTGCCAAGTTTTCTTCCAGTTATTTATATATCTATTCCTCCTACAATTGTTCTGAACAATTGTTTTTACTGTTTTTCAGGGCAAAGAGGGAACAGGACCCTTAGAGAATAATGAAGTGCCTTTCTGTGTTCCCAGAGGCTAAGGTCCAGAGGTGAAGGCTGAACTCTTTGGGAGTTGCTTTTGAGGAACCATAAAGTGTGAGCCCATCCTGTCTGTGAGTTTAGATCTGAGGTCCTCAGTAAAGGGTGATAATTGTAATATGTAATAACACATGGTCAATGCCACCTATGGGAGCTAAAGAAAATTCTGCATGAAATCTAAGGGAAAAGGTCATTTCTATTACGGAAGGTTTATGAAAGCAGTGACATTTTATTTAGGCTTTAAAGATTTCACTTCCCTGATCAAAAACCTTCAGTGACTTTCTATTCCCTCTAGGATAAAATACAAGCTCTACTGTTTGGCTTTTGTAGCTTTTCATAATCTGGCTTCAGATTATCTTTCCAGACATTTCACAATACTCTGACTCCCTATTCCAGCCAACATGTTCCCTGTACATAATATACCCTCTCATTCCATCATACAATTACACAAGCTCTCCTCTCTTTCCAGTTCAGATGTCACTTCTTACACAAGGCATTTGCTGATCCACAGTTGTTGGTGCTCTCCCTTCAACCCAGCTACTTTGCATCTACTTATCTGTGTGCATGCTGTATCCAAACCCCCCAACTCCATTGAACTGTAACCTCCCTGAGGGCAGGAACTATTTCTTTCTTTTTTCTTTATGTCCCTAGACTCTAGCAAGGTGCCTTGATCACAGAAAATACTTAAATGTTTGTTGCTGAATGAATGAATTCAAAAGGGGGGATGGGGATGGGGGAAAGTGGTATTCCAGGGCTAGGAAACAACTTAACCAAAGGTATTGAAGTGAAAGGACACACAGGGCAGTCTATCTGACAGAAATTTGGGATTTGAACTGAGAGCATAAAAACAAAGAGGGTCCAACTTAGAACACTCAGACAAAAGCTACATAGAGGGGCGGCTAGGTGGCACACTGAATAGACCAGCAGCCCTGGAGTCAGGAGGACCTGGGTTCAAATCCTGCCTCAGACACTTAACACAAAACTAGCTGTATGACCTCGGGCAAGTCACTTAACCCCAATTGCCCTGCCTTCCCCCCTCCAAAAAAAAAGCTATATAGAATTCAAGCAGGTTGAAGATCATTGGATTTGAACCTTTAAAAAAAAGAGAGTGAGAAAAGCACCACCTATGTTTATCCATTGAGTTAGATACCTTAGAGAATAGATATAATGAAGAAAGAATAGTAATTGAGCCATCCAGAAATCAGCAGGACATAAAATTTATGAAAGGAGCCAGATCCACAATTACCCATATACATATGCTCAAAGTTTCACTAATAAACAAGATGAACTAGAGGTCTAAATGAAAAAAAAGGCATATTTGACCTCACAGGTGTCACTGAGACTTTGTAGGATGAAACCCACAACCAGAATATGGCTTTGAATGGAATTGTTGTTGTTTAGTCATTTTTCAGTGTGTCCCACTCTCCATGAGAACATTGGGGGTTTTCTTGTCAGAGATAACTGGAATGGTTTGCCATTTTCTTTTCCAGCTCATTTTACAAATGAGAAACTGAGGCAGACATGGTTAAGTAACTTGCCCCATGGTCATACAGCTACTGAGTATGAGGCAGGATTTGAACTCAAGGAAGATGAATCTTTCTGACTCCAGGTCTGGCATTCTATTCACTGCATCATCTAGTTCTCCCTCACATGGGAATATGTCATTTAAAAGAAAAAGGGATATATCCAAGGAGAGAGACAAGAAACTTTTGTCTCCTGAATTCCAATCCCACATCACCAATGCCTGATGAACATCTCAGCATGTTTGAAATGTAGCTCATTAATTTCCCCCCAGAACCATCTAGTATTCTGAACGTCCTTGTTCACAGCATCAAGAACTATAAAAGATGCCACCATCCTCCCATTTATTCAGACTCAATGACATCTCCCATCCCCACTCTCACTCATCCCCAATATCCAATCCACTGTCAAATATTGTCATATCTATCTCTTTTTTATTTATGTAAATATTCCCATCTCTCCACTTATATCAGCACTATCCTAATTCAAGTCCGTAAAACTGGTTACCTGGATCATCAGAATAGCTTTCTAATGGTTTCCTAGCCTCAAGTCTCTCTCCATTCCAATCTCTTTCCCATTCAGCTTCAAAATTTTCCGTAATCCCAAATCTGACCACATCACCTCCTTATCAATAACCTCTAATGGATCCTAGGAACCAATATAATTTCCTCTGTTTGGCATTTCTAGCCTCTTCCTCTCTTTGTAGTTTTCTTGCATTTCACACCCTTCTACATACCCTACATTTCAGTGACACTGGTTTACTTGCTATTCTAAGACACAAGACATTCCATCTCCTGTACTCACTGTCTGTGCCTGGAAGGTCTGCCCCTCTCACATACTTCTCAGAATCCTTGGCTTCCTTCAAGAATCAGCTCAAATATTACTTTTTGTGAAGACCTTTCCCAGTACCACCAAGTGCTAGAGCCTTCCTCTCTAATTGTTATCTTCATGTACTCTGTATGAATCTTATATATATATATATATATATATATATATATATATATATACATATTTACTTACGTGTTGTATCCTCCACTAGAATGAGAGCTTTCTGAGGACATGGCCTTTTTTTAAACACTCCTCTGTATTCCCAGGGCTTAACACAGGGCATGGCATATACTAGGCACTTAATATATGCTTATTGACCTAGTGACTGGCTATATTATGAAAGTATAGTCATATGAAAAAAATGAGGAATCACAGAGAGAGAATTTAGGTAAAAACCAATAGACATAGAAACAAAGAGAAGTGAATAAAATGCGAACTGGAATTCACAAAGACCTGCCATAATCTGGTGCCACTCTCCCTTTATACTTTTTTATCTTATTGCTCTTTATTTCTATATTCCAGTCAAATCAGAGAACCTCCACTGAAGGATGGAGTTTTATACTGTCATCCATGGTCCCTTCAGATTTGGAATTTCTGTGATTCTATGTCTCACATTTTTATGGCAGTTTTTTAGAAGCAAGTACACTTCCTTCATTATTAATAGGGACTTTATTTTTTTAAAAAATAGCATTTTTCTGTGCATGTCTAATAGCACATTTCTCACATTTTTTAACATTTGCTTTAGTTCTTCAGGGTCTTTATTACACAGAAAAAAAATATAACTTGGAGCCAGGATACCTGGTGCTCAATCCTCTTCTCTTTTATTTTCTACCTGTATGACCACGGCAATTCTCTACCTCCCTGAGACTCCATATTATCTTCTACAAAAAAGTTGA
Source organism: Gymnobelideus leadbeateri (assembly GCA_011680675.1). NCBI lineage: Eukaryota > Metazoa > Chordata > Mammalia > Diprotodontia > Petauridae > Gymnobelideus > Gymnobelideus leadbeateri. The sequence continues at coordinate 419,390 of WOXC01009215.1, forward strand.
ATTAGATGATTTCTAATGTCCCTTCTAGTTCTAAATCCTCTTGTTTCTCTACCAATGCACATCTTAGCCTCTTGTAATGGTAATGGGGATTTGAAGGCCTTCCCTACTTTAAAGATGTTTCCTGCGCCCTACCAGACTGAATGTAATTACATGGAGCTTGTGGTGGGAGGAGTTTGCTGAATGGTGGAGCAGAGCCCACAGGAAGCTGGGAATCAGAGCAGTTAGAGATGGAGGGAGGAGAGGATGCATCCAGGTAGACAGTTAAGCTTGTGAGTATTGGTTTGTGGGAAAGCTAAAGGATGGTATGGCTTTCTGTGCTGTTATGGTGTATTAACTTCTTTGCTACTACGATGGATTCAGTTTTCTAGTTTTAGGCTTCAGTTTTCTGGTGTCTGAATAAATGTGTTGCTTCTATCTTCTTTATGGAGAGTCTGTTATATTTTGCAACTGAGCACTATGCCAGCATATTCACAGTGATTGTCAGTTTTGTGAATATTGTTTTGGTGCTACACCTCTCTATACATCAGGAGATGGTTTTTATGAGTTTCTATTATTTTTGCGGTTTCATGGTATGTTGTGACGGGACCATCTCAAAGATTTGAGAGTCAGACCACCTCTAATCCAAGTATAGGCATTTCTTGGGTATGACACCTCCAATGGACTGAGTTGCAAGAAGAAACAGCAACTTAGTAAGACAATCCAGGCAAATTCGTAATGTAAAAATGCTGATTATACAACAGAAATTATGAATATTTAAAAGGTATGGGGTGTTTGCTAAAGGATTAGATAATGGGGAGGAGTCCCAGACTTGATGAAACTGCACATGCAATTTCCTATAGTATATACAGAAAAGCCCATTTGAGGGAGTTTGTACATATGATAATGATATTATAAGTCTCTCTACATCATAAGTTCACCTAAAGGACAGCTTTTGCTATTATTGCCCAGGTGCCTGCTTACGGAAAGTCCCCTGTATTACTTTACGGTCCACATCCTACTCAGGCATCCTGGTGGTGCTGCTTTCTGATTGGCTGGCTATTGTGATCCTATCTGAGACTAGGTATATGTGGTTGTGGTTAAGTGCATGGACACACCTGCTGTTTCTATGGGAAATACAAGGAATGGGTCTGGGGGCAGTGGCTAGCTAGAGGCAATGACTAGGATCCTATCATGTGGACACATCTGCTATTTCTGTGAGAAATATGAATTCATGGACACACCTGTAATTCTAGTGAGCAGTGAGGCATATATGAGGATGTTAGGATACCAAAGGGGAGGAAGCAGTGGGTAAGGAGAGGCAGTGGCTTATATTGAGTCTCAGGGCTTGTGGTGTGGTTAAAGCTTGATTGTGTTGTTAAATCAGGACATGCCTACTGTTCAGTGGGGCCCATAAGTAGGTTAGAATATTGGGACTAGGGGCAGCTTTATTAGAATTCCATCACCATTGATGAAAAATTTGTAGTCCTGCATGCAATCTGGTTATTAGTCAGTCTAAACCAGGGTGGGGAACCTGTGCTTTCACGGCCATATGTGGCCCTCTAGGTCCTCAAGTGCAGCCCTTTGGCTGAATCCAAACTTCACAGAACAAATTCCCTTAATAAAAGGATTTATTCTGTAAAACTTGGGCTGTCAAAAGGCTAGACCCAAGGACCTAGAAGGCCACATGTGACCTTGAGGTCACATGTTCCCCTCCCCTGGAACTAAATGAGGCTGGTCCACAAATGTCAGATATGCAAATACCTGTCACCAAACTGCTACTTAAAATTGTCAGGAATTTCTTATCAATAGTCACATAAGCCTTCTGTTCTATAGCCCTGTCTCCATTCTCTTTCCTTCACCACACTTGAGACATTTTCCAACCTTCAAGGCTGCCAAACTCCTAATGTGCTTAGATGGGCCCAGGAAATCAGAAAGAGCTCTGTACTCCACAGCCTCAGACATGCATCTCTACCTCCCTTCCTGACATTTCTAACGTCTGACATCATCCTTTCTTATAGGTTTATCATTCCCTGCTGGTCCTTGTGGAGAAATGGGACAATAGCTGCCTTGATCTCCTTGCACTGGAGGAGGAATGACCTACAGTTTAAATCCTAGAAAGGGAGAGATGGTCAGCCTCTTTAAGGGTTTTCTGGGCAGTATTTTCATGTTGTTGATCTTTCATGCCTTCCTTCTTAGAAGTTGAATACTACAGGTTATCAGACCAATTCTTTCTCCACTCAATCCTCCATTTTTGGAGGGGGTCTGAGATCTATTTAGTCCTCCTACTAATAGTCACATGTGAATGCAATCCTTTTCAGAGGTAGAAGTACTTTAAAAGTTTGAGATACCATCAAGTGGGTACTTCCTTTCTAGAGGCTTTCTAACAGAAGCTAAATAACTACTTATTAAGTATCTTATAGTAAAGAAAATTTTCCTACAAGTATAGCTTGGATGAGTTCATCTTTTAGGTTCCATCCAATTCTGAGATTATTTTTACCAGTCCATTCTAGAGTATGGCCATTGCTCAGATCTTCCATCGAGGTGAGTATATTACTAACTGCATAAATATTCCACAGGCCTGGACAGGTCCAATATGTCCTGAGGATTTGATACCATTGTCTGATCTGTAGTGGAATTTTCGCAGCTGGCTCTCTATAGCCCCCCTTTTCCCATTGAAAGTCCAGTGCTCCAAACCCTGGAAAAGAGAGATGACAAAGAGTTCCACACTGAAAATACAATTTGCTATTTGTTTTACAGTGCCAACACCATTGCCACCTGCTTGTGCCAGGTGCCCCCCGCTGCATGGGCCCTGGATCTGGCTGCCTCTCCCTTTCTTCCTCAAAGATCTTTAATCACACATATTCCATCAGGGTCTTGCCTAATGTTCAGCATGTGGTACCACAATATTCCATATCCTGTGAGGATGCCCAAAGAAGCAGCGTTACTTAGTGGAAAGAGCATAGAACTCTGATTCAAAGGACCTAGGTTTGAATTCTAGCTCTACTCACTACCTCTATGGTATTGGGCAAATCATTTAGCACTTCTAGGTCCCAATTTCTTCAAAGATTGAAAAATGAGGGGGTTGGAATTGATGACCTTTCTGTTGTCTTCTAGCTCTAGATATGTGGTCCCATTATCATCTCAAGAAACTCCAACTTAAAGCCCTGGTAATTCTCTATCAATGGACTCTGCTGCTCCTAATGGCAGGGCTGTCCAGTTACCTATAATATGAGTCACCCAGTTCCTTTCAATTACAACTATGCAGGACTACAGCTTAAGCACTGTATGGTCTTGTCTCCCAAACAATCTTAGAGGAGCATAGATTTAGAACAGATAATGGCTTTAAATGTCCCAATCCCTTAAGGATATTGTTAATCACTGTGGACAGCTAGGTAGCAAAGTCGATAGACTGCTGGATCAAGAATCAGGAAGATTCATTTTCCTGACTTTAAATCCAACTTCAGACACTAGCTATGTGACCCTAGGCAAGTCACTTAATTCTGTTTGCCCTTAGTTTCCTCATCTGTAAATTGAGTTGGAAAAGGAAATGACAAGCCCCTCTTGAATCTTTGCCAGAAGACCCCAAATGGGGTCCTGAAGAGTTGGACATAACTGAACAATAACACTCAAATATGGGCAGCTAAATGGCCCAGAGATAGAGTACTGGCCTGGAGTCAGGAAGACTCATCTTCTTGAGTTCAAATTCAGCCTCAGACACTTACTAATAAGTCAAGGCTTGAGTATCAGTCATTGTTCTAGGCACTGGGACAGTGAATAGAACAATCTCAAAGAACTTGTGTTCTAGTGGTGGAGAAAGCATGTAAACACTATGTACTTACAAAAGATGTACACAGGGTGAATGGGAGGTAATGTCAAAGCTAAGGCTGTAGGGATGGGAATGAGGAAGAGTACCAGGAAAGGTCTCCTTTACAAGGTGGGATTAGTCTTGAAGGAAGAAAAGGAAGCCAGTAGGTAGAGGTGAGGTGGTTGAGAACATTTCAGAAATGACAGCCAATGAAAAACTATGAAGACACTGGCTACGAAAGTGTTCTTTCAGAAGGAAGTTGATCAGAATACATACTGGTATACAAAGTGCTTGTAATGGTTGATGTATGAGTTATTATCACTGACAACCATAGTGTTCTTGATGGTGATATCACTACATTTGGTAAGGGAATATATGCTACATGGTTCCCAGAACTCATCTGTATATTCAATTATCTTCTGAATTTGAGTTATCTTTTTCCAGCTCCTACAAGAACATAATTCTCTCTGGCTCTGGTAACTCTGTCCAGGCTCCATACTCAAAATCTTCTTCCTCTTCAACTGAGGCATTATGAACTATGGGATCTTGAGGTCTCCAAGGCATTAGCTTTCCCCCAGTTTGTAGGCAGAGGTCTGGACAGGATGACTTGGAGGAACCTTCCTCTTTAGACTTTGTTGGGGAAGAGGAGGGTGAAAATATATTTATTTGAAAAATGTTAGTTGAAAATATTTCTAATGTTTGTTTTAAATGGTTTTCCCCCTATTTCCTTTTCTGAACCCATTAAATACTTTTGCTCATGTTATGTTATTCTTTGCCTTGGTTTTCTGTAAGCATGGCAATAACAGAATATAGTATCTAGGCTTAAATGGCTTTTCGAGCTAATAATTTAGGATCTTGATTCACATAGGGCACACTTATGAGAAAATACCACCCTCCTGGTCTGTGAAAACTAATATTGATTGGCCCATGGGTGACACTGAAACACACACACACACACACACACACCCCAAAACAACGAAAATCATTGACCTGAGATAATAATTTCTTCAAAGTTATCTAGCTAATTGATAGAAGAATAGCTCTTAAAATGACATCTTCTAACGTAGTCCATTGTTCTCACTATAGCTTAAGGGTCTCATTATCTATTGGATGGGATGACTAGGAGAGCATAAATGCTACAGGCAAAATGGCAGGGTAGCTGTTTTCTGTATATCTCTCCAACCTCAGAGTCTAAAAGCAAGAACAGGTACCAAACCTAAAGAATTGATGCTAAAACAAAATTAAACAACACTGTAGAAGATAAAACCATCATGAAATAACATTAAAAAATACTTGCAGTTTCTACTTCTTGGCCCCATCAGAATAATAAACCTTTACCTCAGTTAAATCCAATTCACGTGTAAGCCAAGACATCACCCATCGTTCACTATTTTATCCCAAATGGTGATGTCATTTTGCCTCTTTAAAACATGAAGAGCAACAGCAATATCCCCAATTTATACTAGACATAATTGTTTGCATATCATCTTTCCCACTAGCCTGTGAGCTCCTTGAGAGCAAAGAACTCTTTCCAGACAATTAAGGTGTTGCCTTTTTTGTATCACTAGTCCTTACCACAGTGCCCGATGTATAGTAGGCATTTAATAAATGCTTAATGACTGCCTGTCCCCTTTTAAAAATAATAGATTAAAAATATGAGAAAATTGATTTCATAACTTGATCTTCTCTTTATAATACTATTTATCTTATATTTTTGTTTGTTTGGCAGTACTCCCAAGATGAATAATTTGCTCACTTTTTAATGAATTCTTTCATAACTTTATTTTATTGAAAGTTCATCTTTAGGTTCAGCTTATTCATATGTATTTTGGGATTGTAATTTGTGTTCTTTTGCTTTTTTTTAAATTTGCAGTTCCATTTTCTCCTCTGATTTCATGTGACAGTGAGGAATATATTATTTCAATTGCCTTTCTTTCAGATTTGAATGCCTTTCTCCTGGCCATTTGTAAAGGTTTATGTTGTTTTTGAAATTGGCAATTTTATCAAATGTACATTTTAGAATCAGAAATGCATAGAATTTTGTGGCAATCAGTAGATTCAGTGCTTTATTGTCTATTATTAAAAGTTCTAGTTTTGAATTTTTTCCTGCATTATAGTATTGAGATTTTTTTTTAACTTGTCATGTTCTTATGGGACAATGAGAATTCATAAGTTATCTCTTTCATCCTCTCTTCCAGGTCAGTACTTTTGATTTGTATAGAATTTATATATTCTTTTGAAGTATTTCTTTTGACTTCTCTTCTGGCAAATTTCCCTCCTTTAAGTATGTGTTCCAGATTTGTAATTCTCATTTTTGCATCTAATAAAATGGAATTTGATAGGGATAAATGTAAAACTTTGCGCTCAAAGACAAAAAACTTTACAAGATAGTGAAGCAGCAATTCTGAACTTTTTAAAGCAAGCTTCAATAAGTAGTATCTACCTGAAATGATCAGCAAGCATTATCTGTAATGGACATAAGCTACCTGCCTTCCCAATTAGATCAGAGGTAAAGCAAAGATGTTTATTATCACCACTATTTTTCAATACTTTACTAGAAATTCTATCTATAAAAATAAGAAAAAAAAAAAAGAAAATGAAGGAATTAGAATAGGCAGTAAGGAAATAAAACTATCATACCTTGCAGATGTTATGATGGTATATTCTTAGAGAACAAAATAAAAGCATAGTTGAAATAATAAACAACTTTAGCAAAGTTGCAGTATAGAAAATAAACCCACATAAGTTATCAGCATTTCTATATATTACCAACAATGTCCAGCAGCAAGAAATAGAAGGAGAAATTCCATTTAAAATAATTGTAGACAATATAAAATATTTGGAAGTCTATCTGCCAAGACAAACTCAGGAACTATGTGAACACAATGACAATATTAGAATTACTTTTCACACAAATAAAATTATGTCTAAATAACTGGAATGATATTAATTGCTTGTGGGTAGGCTGAGCAAATATAATAAAAATTACAGTTCTGCCTAGATTAATTTACTTATTCAGTACCATACTAAATTACCAAAAAATAGTATTTTATAGAGCTAAAAAAAAATAATAAAATTCATCTGGAAGAACAAAAGTTCAAGGGAATCAATGGAAAAAATGTGAAGAAAGGTGACATAGACGTAACAGACATCAAATTATATTACAAAGGAGTAATCATCAAAACAATCTGGTACTGGCTAAGATATAGAGTGGTGGGTCAGTAGAATAAATTAAGTACATAATCTATAATATTGATTGACCTTAATAATCTAGTATTTGATAAACCCATAGATCCATGCTTTTGAGACAAGAACTCACTATTTGATGAAACAAATAGTTTCATCTGCCAAATCTGCCAAAACAGTTTGGCAGAAAGTAGGTATAAACCAACATCTCATATCTTATATCAATAGAAGGTCAAAATGAGTACATAATTTAGAAATAAAAGGTTATACCATAAGCAAATTAGAAGAGTAAGGAATAGTTTACCTGTCAGATCTATGAGGAAGGAAAGAATTTATGACCAAGCAAGAGATGGAGATAATTACAAGATATAAAATGGATAATTTTGTTTGTATTAAATTAAAAATGTTTTGCATACACACACACACACAAACCCAAATGCAGCCAAGATTAGAAAGAAAGCAAAAAGCTTAGGAAAAAAATTTTTTGCAAGTATTTCTGATAAAGGTCTCATTTCTCAAATATATAGAAAGCTAAGTAAAATATATAAGAATACAAGTCTTTCCACAACTGATAAATAACCAAAAGATATGAACAGGCAGTTTTAAGGTGAATAAACCAAAGCTATCTAGAGTATTATACAATTGTGATGGAATACTATTATGGTATAAGAAATGACAAGCAGGATGCTTCTTTCAATAAAATCTGGAAAGCCTTACATTAACTGATACAAAACGAAATGAACAGAACCAGAAGACCATTGTACACAATAACAGCCATTGTTAGACTTCATTTGGAATATGGTATTAAGTTCTAGACACTAGAGCTTGAGAAGGATGTTGATAATTTGGATAAGGAGGATGATAAAAGGCCTTGAGTCTATGACACATATGAAGATAGATTGCAGGAACTAGAAAAGTTTGCCTGGAAAAAGAAGACTTAGGGAAAACAAGATAGCCGTCTTCAAGTATTTGAAGGACTGTCATGTAGAGAAGGAATTAGACTTATTTTACCTGTAACTATAGGGCAGAACAGAAGTTATACAAAATGGTAAATTAAGGATTGTCAACAGGAAAATCTTCCTAGCAATTAGAATTGTCCAGAAGTGAAATGAGTTGCCTTGAAAAGTGATAGGCTCCCCCTCCTAGTGTGTTCATTATTTGTTGGGTATGTTTTAGTGGGGTTTGGATAAATGGATTTCTTTGCTATTTACTCTGTGTGTTCATTGTGGAACTGGTATTTGGTGAGAAGGGAGTTAAGCCTTGAATATAAATCTTGGGGTTCTTCTCCCCACATAATGAATGGCACAGTGACCAGAAGTTATATTGGATTTAAACATATCCCCATAGACTAGTAATATTTAAGGGAACAGATAGATATAATTCTAATTTCATATCCCATCTCTCTAAAGAGAACAGAATGACCTCTGATCCCAATTTCCTACTTCCCCTCCTGGCAAGAATCAAAGTCTCCCTTGGGGAAGATTTGTAGGGGGGAAAGGCCAGAAATGTTTATTCTGCCTCCCTTAAAGTTACCTTCTGGACCACCAGCCACCCCCAATATAGTAGGAAAGGGAGATGGCCTAAAAATGGGGCCCACACATGGGGCCCTACACTTTCATTACTCTGAATAATCAGTATTAATACCGAATTTGCTACTGCAACAAAAGACAAAGAGAAATATATAGACAGAGACAGACAAATAGACAGACATATAGAAATAGATAACTTGATATACATCAAGTCTGCAGAACCTGGCCTGCAGGCCACTTACTGACCATAAATATCCTCTACCTTTTTCACAGGCCTCCCCAAATCCTTTGGCATTCCTGCAAGCATCCCACAGGCCACAGGATATACAGACCTAATATAGGTGATGATGGTGAATGTGGAAAAGGTGATGGAGGTGGAGGTAGAGATAGAGGTATAGACAAAGACATAGACAGCACTTATTATGTACCAAACACTATACTAAGCACTGGGAATATAAGGTAATCAATCAATATTGTTCCTTCTTTCAAGGAACTTTTATTTTAATAATATAAAAGAGAGCAAATAAAGGGGAACTGGAAAGTTGGGTGGCATGGTGTGGCTATAAGCCAGAAAGTGGTTGTAGAGTTTTGATTCAGTACAAAATGAGGCCAAAACCAGGCAATAAAAAAACATCATTTCCCAAGAGTATAACCCAAGGTTCAGGTGGGAGGGGTCTGAGGTTGATGGCTAGAATACTGGCAAGCATGGTCAGGAAGTGGTAGAAAGACCTTGTTTGGGACAAGAAGTAAAAGCTGGTCTATCAGAACTGCAATTCTTTCAGAATATAGGGACTTTTCCTTCTGTTTTCAGTAAGTGAAACACATTGCAAATTAAGTCCCCTACCCCCATCCCCCAAACATTTTTACTGTGTTTTCCTTAAAGCTATTTACCAAATGAATCAAGAGAAATTTCTTAGTGGAGTAGCAGCTGGTAGCTAAAGGTCTACACTAGGATGATAGTCAGTAAATAGGATTACCTACTTAGCCCCAGGGACCAAAGCAGATCCAATATTCCTGATTTAATTAAAGTATCTGTCTCCCTGACGTGCTGAATCACAGACAGACAGCTATCTCATGCTGGAGGGCTCCCACTTTTTTTTGTCCTTAGTAAACTTCAATATACTCCTTGTAACATCATTTCCCTGATGTCATGGGCCTCTTTGAAAGCAAAGGACAAACACAACAATTCCACATAAAGTCTTTCAGGTAGCCATAGCTTTAATCTTTGTATGCCATGGGAGATTTTGGTATAGTTGAGGGTTAATTCAAAAGGACCACTATTGCATCCTGTGATTATTTTGGGATATCTCCCTCCCACTTCTTATCAAACCTGACCCACTAGGAAACCTGGTCTTTTGCCAGATGAATTACATCTGTGTTTGCCAAGTTCCTGATCCCTCCACTAAAACAAACATTCTGCTTGATGGGGAGGAGGGTGCTCTTAGGGGCCACTTTGTCCTAACAGTTTAACCTGCCCTCCTACAATGTATGTCTCTTTAGAGCACTTCCTTCAAATCCAGATCGCCTTGTGAATAATTTGATAGACCTGATATCATTTCATGAATGCTTCTTTCCATAGTATTCTCACAGCTATTCTTTAACAAGTCCTTAGGTATTGTTTTTGTTTGTTCTGTTTTGTTTTGTTTTAAAGTGAGTCAGTAAACGTGACTAGTATGGAAATTTGTTTTAGATACATATTTATAATACATATTTATGTACATATTTGTAATAGTTTTCTTTCTTTCTCACAGCCACATGAAGCCTGGATAGAAGACAGAGAAGTCACCTCTCCTAAGTCTCAGGACCGGCTCAAAGTAGCTCCACAGCTAGAAACAAAGAAGACTCTGGAAACCCATTAGTTTAGGTCAGTACAACCCATGAGTTATTAGCTCTTTCCTTCTTAACTGTCACTTGGAGGACCCTTTGTCACAATTCAGTTTACACCTCTCAATCATACATGACTAGAAGTGGGTTTACCCTGCCCCACTCCCACCCACTAAGTATGAATGTAATTGACTGGAACCAGGTAGGGAATAGCTATGCTCCAAAGACTAGTCACATAGTTCACCTTTGCTATATTTAAAGATAAAATCTGAAAGAATATGTAAATAATTCCTTTTCTATATTCACCACATTTCTCAAAGTGAGCTCATGTCTTACATGAGCATAGCACACAGAGATCAGGTAAATGGGCTTAGGGCAGTAGAATATGCTGATATTAGGGTATCTAATAAGCTTCCCCCCATTTAAAAGATGACTGTGCTTAGAGATACACATTTCTCTGTTTTTAAAACTTCACTATGAATTTTGTCTGGTTTATCTGCAAAAAGCATTAAACATATTTCTACATAGTATTCAAATACACAGTCATTTATCATTCTTTGTTTTTATTTCATAATTCTGAAAGAAAGGGAGAGTATAAGAAGAAGATGAAGGAATATATCCCAGGAGCAGAGCTAATATACATTGTAACCTCATTCTAAGCTCTGCCTTATTCTCTCCTCTAGAATGAAGTCCAGTGGCAAGACCAAAGTCAAGATACAGGCTATGACCCAGGATGCAGTTCAAAGTAGGCCAAAAAGTGACTCCCTATGCATAACCCTTATGGGCTTCAGATCACTGGTAGAAAGGGCACTCACAGACCAAGGAATTAGGAGACAAGATATTTTGTCTCAATTCTGATCTGGAACAAGTCACCCATTCTCTTGGGGTTTAATATTGTCATTTGCTAAAGGAAAGTTAGGACCACAAGGAAGTGTGGTATAATGGGAAGAGTACTGGATTTTGTGTCAAAGGAATGGTTCAAATCCTGGCTTTCTTCCTGTCTACATGACCTTGGACAAGCCCATCTCATCGGTCTCAATTTCCTAATCTCTAAAACAAAGAGGTTGGACTAAATAATCTCCAAGGGTCCTTTCAGTTCTACATCCTGTGACCAAATGATTTCTAACTAAGCCTTAACTTTAAAGGACAAAAACTTCCTAGCATTCCTTCTCTTAATAATGACTAATTTCACAAAGTGTGGTAGAGGAAAGGGATAGGCTTGTCGTGCTGCATGTACACCATCACCTAAGCAGCTGCCTCCCTTGAGTCTTGGCTTCCAAAGGAAACTTTCCCAGTTCCCTTCAACGTGGGAGCATTTGGAGCAGGCTGAGCTGGGACCAAAGAGTAGAAAATTTGCTGAGCTGCAATTCAGGAAGGAAGGCTCAAACAGAGAAAAGAAGGCCTGGTTTAAAGGCCTGTTGTGGGATAGGTATGTCCTCTACTTCTATTACAACTAGCTCAGTGGACCCTGTCTTTCTAATAGTCCTGCCAAATTAATTAAAGCTACCATGGAATTTTCCTTTCCATTTCTTGGTTCCCTGGGAATGGTCATGATTCAGCTCCATTACTTCCTTACACCTCATCCCTCCCAACAAATCAGAAAGCATAGAATCATATAGGATTCCACCTTAGACTGGGCTCCATCCCACGGCAGTTTCTTTTTCAGGATCCTCTACCACAGCTTCTTTGTCTGTTGACCCCATATATAGTAGACTACCTATAGGATGACAAAGGAGTCTGGTATTCCAGATAATCATTAACATCCTAGATGCCGGGGTTGCTGCTATGCTTGCAGAGAACTGTATTTTTTTTTTAAATTATGTACAAATGCAAGCAGTTTAGAAAATACACAGAAAGAAGTCACTGTCTTAATTCATCACCAGATTCATGATATAAATAGAATAGGAGCTGTGGAAGGTCAGTTCATGTGTTGACACAATTTTGCCCCCACTTAAAGATTATAAACTATCTGAGCAACTTGGTGGTTTGGTGGATAAAGTGCTGGACCTGGATTCAGAAAGACTGATTTTCCTGTGTTCAAATCTTGTTAAACATTTACTAGAATACTGTTCCAAGGTGACATTAAGCTGTAATGACTACAATATTTCAAGCTTTTTCAGAGCTGAACTGCGAGTCACTAAATGTTGGATTTCATTCTACATCAGACGGTGTGGTTGTATAACAAGGTTCCCAAGATTTAGCAGTAATTGCTGAGAGTCCACGTGCAATGGGCCATTACATTTAGGCATATGCACAGTTTATCCCAGGTGTTCCCAGGCATACCTTCATGTACCTGCAGCATTCTTAGAGAATCTTCACCCCAGGGAAGACAGCTTTTCAAGGCTGTGGGAACTCATAGTGGCTACAATGTCTACTTCTCTACTCTTGCTTCTTCCTTCCTATACACCTCCCTTTGACAATTTCCGAGAAGTTCTAGTGTGGGAAGAAGAGACCATATCTTGGTGCTTCACAGTCTCATGGTCTGAGGCCCCTTTAAGATTTTTTGCCTGCTTCTCTTCCTTATTCGGCTTGGCAGAGCCTATATCTCTTGTGGTCAGGAAGTCTGTCTGCCCTCTTTCTTCCCGCTCCTCAAAATGCACCCCTTACACCTTCCTACCAGGGAGTCTCCAGATTGAATCGGGGAAAAGTCAACTAGATTTTTTTTTTTAATTCTTTGATTCCACTGGCTATTGTTATTTGTGGTTTAGCTCATAGTAAGTAGTCCCGGCATAATGCTTGATGGTGGTAAAGAAACCCCCCAAAAGGTACAACATTTAACATTTTAAAAGTAAAGCACCCTTTTATGTCCCTTTCTCCTTCCAGGAGCCAGTGAGGATGGAATGTCTAACAGCTAGACAGAGGGTGTATGAGAGAGTGGGTCATCATCCCCTTCTCTCTGGTTTGGGGAATGACAATTCCCACGGGGGAGAAAGTGCAGAATGGTGGTGACACAGGTCTAGCTGGGAAACGGAGAAGCCCTAGACTGGTTCTTATGCTGAAATTTTCCAGTGCTGGGTTGAGTTGCTGGTGGGCTTAGTGCCCATGCTCCCCTGGCTTGGGTTAGAGGAATCCTAATTCCTGGGGACTCCTGGGGCTATGTTGTACGGAGACTGCTAGTATCAGTCATGCATGAATCAAAGGGTGTATAATGAGACTAGTTTCAGGTCTTGGCACTTTCTCAGAACAGGGATTGACTTCTTTTTATCTGCCTTCTTCATCTGATGCTTCCTGCTCTTTATCCAAACCAGCAGAGAATGGAAGCAAGAAAAGACAAAGCCCCTTCAGACTGCAGCTTGAGATATTGACACTAGACTATTATCTCTTTAAGAGGTATTTTTGGACTTTCCTGTTATGTGTTGGAAACTTTATTAAAACCAGATAGCTATTGAACCAATGAAGGTTTCTGTGTATTTGAATGTAAACAGAGGTTGCAAAAGAGGGGGGATAACTTGAAAGGAAGTAGATTACTGAGATTTCCTAAACTTAATGAGACATTATTTTTGCCTGTGCATACTGCACAAATAATACAGATTAAAGTTTATTCAAGTCAGGGAATATATTTAACATGATTGTACACATATAACCTATATCAGATTGCTTGCTGTCTTAGGGAGAAGGGAGAAAAAATTGGAGCTCAAAATTTTATAAAAATGAATGCTGAAAACTATATGTTACATGCAATTGGGGGAAAATATTATTAAGGAGGGAGAAAGAAAAATCTCTGGGAAAAATCCTCCAAGAAACTCAAGCTGATAGCCACAGAAGTAGGTGAATGAGCTGAAAGGATAGTAATTTTCCTGCCTTTCTCCTAGGGTGTTAGAAAGGGAAGCCACAACCCACAAGGCAGAAATCTGCCTTTTTTTTTTTACCTATAAACAATGCATAAATGATTCACAGTCATCTTTAACCAAGAAATAGTAACAATTTCCCCCTCTATGAGTCTTAGCATTCTCCAGAGTTCTATATAGTCCTCCAGACTTTTAGCACCACCCTGTGGTGTGGACTTCCCTCAAAAAGGAATTTAATTTAGTGTTTCTAAAAGGTTAATCACCTGATATTACCTTTAGTCCACACTTTCACTTCAGAATTCTATACAGGCACTTAGCTTTGTGCCATTATACTAAGACCTTAAATTCCTTTGGAAAGAAGATGAACTTAGAGTTACTGGAGAAGCAACTTCTTTCCATCAGGCTTGCTCTGTCTAAATACTTTAGAGTAATATTAGTAAAGTTCATGTCTTTTTCTTCTTCTGCTGTGGCTTTAGTCCCTCACAGTTTCTCCAGCTCTTGGGAGCCATAATTCTCCCAAAGATGTTGGTGCTGTATGAAAAAATGCCTCTTCTCTCTCTGGTATACTGGGGTATGTGAACTTTTAGTATTTGACCAGTGATTCTTGGTTCCCTTCTACTGGGCCTATGTTGTTGAGAGCACATGCTCTTCCCACTGTCTCTCCTGCACTGGGTCCAGGCACTCAGATTCAGGGAACTGAGGTTGAAAAAATTCTCAATATTCTACTGTTGTTTCCACTACTATCATCTCTGGGACTGGCATAAGATGACTGGTTTATTCCTATTCCAATGTGCATATTTCTCCCAGGGACTGAAGTCTCTTCTCAGATGACTAACCTACATAAGAGCAAAAGGACACCCCACCCCCCCAAAAAAGAGCATTTCTCTACAACTGATGCCTTTTTAAAGATCAGCATAAAGGAGATGACTTCAGCTCACAAAAGTCAAAACCAATCAATTTATCCCCAAATAATGAGATAATACTCAAGATGCAAGACTAACTACCCATTAAGTTTATTAAACTGGTCAAAGAACTCTTGATTAGCCTCCAACAAATAAGTCTATCTTGTCTCTGACATTCACTACCTTCATGTCTTCCACTCTTGAGTAGTAGCAGTCCTGTCCTTTCTCTGAGCCTTCTGTTGTCTCCAACATATCTTTTATAAGTCCTTTGGCTTTTTGTTGTCCTTAGCATTTAACCTCAAATTATTCTTAGCTTTAGAACCCATTCCAAAAGTAATCTTAGAGGACTATGCCATTCTTCTATATTTATCCCTTATGATTTGCTCTTTCTTTCATCTTCTACATATGCCTTTTAAAATTACCCATTGACCAACATCAGGCTCTTTTCTTCACCAGAATCATTTGCCTTTTTTCCACTAAAATTGATTCCCTGAGAGCTTCCCTTCATTTTATTTTTTTTCCTTTTGGAGGGCAATTGGGGTTAAGTAACTTGCCCAAGGTCACACGGCTAGATTTTTGTTTGTGTGTGCATTAAGTGTCTGAGGCCAGATCCGAACTCAGGTCCTTCTGACTCTAGGGCTGGCGCTCTACTCACTGCACCACCTAGCCACCCCCTCCCTTCATTTTAGAATTTTAGGCCAGAGAATACAATTTATCCTCTCGATGAACTCTGAAATATGAGTTCCCAGGATTTAGGGTACATATCAGTTTATACTCAGAATTCTTATATTGTGAATTTTATGATGAGGTGATGACTTCCTCTCAAGGTTTCCATTATTTGTACTTCATCAATCAGTTCTTCCCTTTTTGTTAAGGATCAGGTCATGAGCAACAGGTCCACTTGTTAACTCCTCCATTTTCAAAGAAAAATGGCCAAGACATGAATTAATTAATTGTATTCCTTTTGGAGGGCAGAGACACACAAAAACATATGGAAGTAGAGAGAACAAAAAAAGGAGAGAGAGAAAGAGAGAGAGAGAGAGAGAGAGAGAGAGAGAGAGAGAGAGAGAGAGAGACAGAGACACAGACACAGACAGAGAGAGACAGAGACAGAGATGGACAGACAGACAGACAGACAGACAGACACACACACACACACACACACACACACACACACAGAAACATAGAAAGAGACATACAGAGAACTTCAGCAGATGCCTGAATGACTAAAGTGTCCTAACCTAGTAAAGTATGTCTCTCTGACAGTTTATTACCTGTGTCCCTAACTCCATATCTATTCCCTTATTCTCTCCAGATGACCTGTAGCATGTACTTATGGCAACATGGTCTCCATTTCTTTCACCTTTGATCTTCATCCCAAGGTTCTTCACCAAACTTTTCCCTGGATTTCTTCACGTAAAAATATTTTCTTAATATCTAATTCTATTTCAGTGACCATTTTATCTATACAATTTGTAATTGTTCCCACTGAACAAAGTCTTAAATGATTCGTAGGAGATTGAATATGCCTCCTTGCTTTAGAATTTGTCATTCGCTTTCTTTTTTAGTCATGCATAGACAGTTGAGGCCACAGATTTTATCTCCTGCCTTCTTACATATTGCCTCCTATACATTTCTAATTTTCTATGATATTATTTCTACTCTATTATATTTTCTACTCCCTTTGTTGTCTATCACATACTATGAGGGAAGGTCCCCCCCCCCCCCAGCCTCTATTTTCAGTTTAAATATCTTTTGATTTAAAAAGGGGAAAGGACCTATTGGTACAAAAATATTTATAGCAGCTTAGCTTTGACTAAGAATTGGAAAACAAAGGCATGCCCATCAGTTGAGGAATGACTGAACAAGTTGTGATGGAATGTGATGGAATATTATTGTGCTATAGGAAATAAAAACCAGAATGATTTCAGAAAAAGAACCTGGAAAGATTTATAAGAACTGCTGCAAAGTGAAATGAGCAGAACCAGGAGAACATTGTATATAGTAACAGCAATATTGTACAGTGATCAACTGTGAATGACTTAGCTGTCTCTTCCCAGCAATGCAATGATGTAGGACAATTCCAAAGGACTAATGATGAAGCATACTAACCACCTCTAGAGAAAGAACTGATATTGTCTGAATATAGACAGAAACATGCTATTGTTCACTTTCTTTTTTTCCATTCTTTTTTTTATTTGAATATTCTTGCACAAAATAACTAATATGGAAATGTTTTACAAGATTGGACATGTGTAACTTGTTTACTGCCATCTCAGGGAGGAGGAGGGGTAGCTGAAAGAAAGGGATAGAATTTGGAAGTCAAAACTTCAGAAAAAATGTTTATAATTTTTTTCAACATGTAATCAGGGAAATGTATTTAAAAATAAATAAATATCTTTTAGTCAAAATTAAATACTCCTGGCAAGTATATTTTTACCAGCCTTTGTTAGGTACACTCCATCTCTGGCCAAGAGATCATAATTTCTGTATTTTAAGACATGGTCCAGAAATGCCATCTGTTTCATTAGCTATTCACTTCCCCCAAATCAGCCTGAATCTCTTCTACAGACTTTATTTTCAATCAGTAAAACTGATTTTTTTTAAATGTCATCTGTGCTTTTAAATTTTTTAGTTTCTTGCCCAAGACTTCATAATACTAATACGTAAGAATTAAAGCAAACCCAAGCACTGAGGCTTTAAAGATCCCTCCCACTGATGTATTAAGTGGTGTAGTGAAAAGAACAACGAACTGAATCAAAAGGCTTTACTGAGAAAATAACAGCACCTACCAACCTATTAGTATCAATCTGTGACTATGCTACAATCCAGGAAAAATAAATGATAGCCACTTATGCATCTACTGATGGCTTCCTTGATGAAAGTATTAATAGTGTGAGTGGTAATAATAATATTAACAGTATTAATGAGAGTATTAATATTAATAATAAAATTAATAGTAGTATTAATTAAATAATATTTAAATAATTAAACACTTCACAAGCAATTGGCTGAAAGCATTGTATAATTTCTAAAAATTCTGATCTAGTCTAGATGAGCCATCAGTGACATACAGAGAGCAAGAAGATCAGGGAACTTAGAGGTAGTGGAGAAAGCATCAATACCTCTATCTGTAGGCCTTTTGGAAAGAATCACAGGAAATACTACATTTTGAGCTCATTTAACGTTGTCTAATCACTGAATGGGCAGCTAGGTGACACTGTGCTGGACCTGGAGTTAGGAAGATTATATTCTTGAATTCAAAGCTGGCCTCAGACACTTACTAGGTGTGTGACCCTGAACAAGTCATTTAACCATGCTTGCCTCAGTTTCCTCATCTGTAAAATGATCTGGAAAAGAAAATGGCAAACCACTCCAATATCTTTGCTAAGAAAAGTCCAACAGGGTCATGAAGAGTTGGACGTGATTGAAACAACTGAACCACAAAATCACTGAATGCAGAACGATGTCAACTTCCTAATATTAGAAATCTGTGAACAGCTTATGTGTTCTCTCTATTTGAATGACTTTTAATACTATAATAATTATAGGACCCCGGTAGTCATGCATTTAGAAAATCACGCCACTCATTACAAGCAAATAACATGCACAACCTTAATTCCTTTTATAATTGTTTCTAGAATGTGGTGGTGACAGCATACTGTTTGATTAGTGCATTTCTTAATATCTTCTTGGTTTTTTTTTTTGGTTTGGTATTCAACATGTTCACAACTGTATTTCCATGCGGCAATTTGAAAGTAAAAGTAGGAGTACTTCCTCAAAATGGTATTTAGCATATCAACAGCATCCCCTCCTCTGCAAGAAAAGATATATTTGTTTAATCTAGCATGTGGCTAAAGCAGAACTACTGGAAACTTCAGAGATTCATTGCTTGCAGCAAAGCTGTGATTTGTGACTCTGCAGGTGCCATAGATCACAACCCAAGGAAGGAAATGGATTCCTTTTTATCAGAACTATTTTTCTATCTTTTGGGTTCTCCTGTTAGGCTGAAGTGAGATTTATTCTTAAGTGAGTCACCAAATTTAAAAAAAAAGAATATAAGATAGGAAGAAATACTACAACAATTAAACTCTAGTCTTGCAACAATTCTTCCTTAATTCTTCTTGTTTCCTTAAAGAAAAGGGACAAGTTGTGAGTATGGGTATAACAGAAATAGGAAATTGTAGTAAATAAACTTTGTAGAAAGGAAATTGTAGTAAATAAACTTTGTAGAAATTAGAAAATAAGGGAAAGATTATTGGAGGATAATTTTTTAATGATAAGAATCATGGTTTACAGTTGGAAGGAACCTTGGAGGCCACGTAGTCTAATCCTTCATTTTATAGGTGAGGAAAATGAGGCCTGAATAATTCTTATTGATTTCTTTATGGTCAATCAGGTAAGTAGAAGTGAGATTTAAACACAGATGTGTTCACAAATCCAGTGTTCTTTCCAATATATAGGGCTGTTTCACTTTGGCAGGCAGGTAATCAGCATTTATTAAGCACCTCCTGTATGCCAGGCACACAGCTAAGCACTAGGGATGCAAAGAAAGGCAAAGGACAGTCCTTACATTGAAGGTGCTGAGTGTCTAATGAGGTAGACAACATGCAAACAATTATATATCAACAAGATATATACTGGATAAACTGGAGATAATCAACAGAGGGAAGGAGGATCAGGGCATGCTTCTTGCTTCAGAATTCAGTAAAGGTTCTTCAACAAATAACCTTCTCTTTAACGACCTTCAATACTTTAATACCTTCAACCTCAATACCTTAGGAAGGTGCTGGTAGTTTTCTAAATGCTCCACTACAGAACCCTTGGTAGACACTTTTCCCCCCAAAAACAGCAAAAGAAATGTAGCTAAACAAATACAACATGGTGAGCACAGCCTACATGTCATATAGGTTGGTCACAATTAGTATGAATAATAAGTCTCCTGAAGTGGTTTCATGTCTTTACACTATCCAGAGTTATAATTATATGCATCATAAGTTAATAATAATTATAAAAATTATAGTATTTATAAACATTTATAACTATGCAATGTATATATTTTATAAAATTATAATTACATAAAGGATGGTGATTGGTTCTAATCCAATGTAAATATGAGGTACAAATTCAAATAACATGACTACTTCAGAGAAATTCATTATTTGCAGTAATCAGGACCTAGTTGTGCCAAAAGCTATTCTTCCATTATTCACCAACTTGGATGCTATTGACATGTTACTACAAAGCTTTTATATCTCAAAAGTAATCTACCTTGGAAACAAATGTCTTCATTTTTGAATGTTGCCAACTGGCATTTGCAGAGAAATGCAAAGTTTCTATTTAGGTCATGTGCTGCAGAAATAAATGGGAGGAAGAAAGTCTAATATATTACACTGGGAAGCTTTGTGGCCTGGTGGACTTTTAGTCAAAGAGATCTGGGTTCGAATATCATATCTGATGCTTACTAGCCGTGTGACCTTGGGCAAGTCATGTAACCTAAGCTCCGCTTTCTCCTCTCTAAAATAAGAATGAGTGAATGAAAAGCATATAAGTACTTACCCTGTACTAATTGCCGTGAACACAATAGAAAATCAAGATGGCCCCTCATATCCAGGAAATCACATTCTATTCAAGGAAGAAAACACACATAGACATGTAGCCTTGCTTCAGAATCTGACACTGAATCATTATAGAGATGGAGATTCTTTCCCAGAAGCTCATTGGCAGCTGAGATCACTAATTGAGGGGTACTTGGGATAGTTTACAAAACCATTCAGGAAAGAAAAGACAGAGAAAAAGCTGAACCAAGATGGTGAGAGTTAGAGGCTTCTTCCATCTTGATGTCATGTGGGCCCTGCAGAGTTGAACATGTATGCCTCTTTGCCCTGCTCCATAACAACTTAGACAGCTGGTAGGGTAGGTGGGATCATAGGCACATTGGCAGTTTGTAACAGCTATCATTTTTTGGGGGTGGGAGGAGAGACAGGAGGAGCCTCTTTTCCCAACCCCTTCTCTCCTACTCATTAGTTGTTAAGGATATCACTTTGGTAACTGAGCATTCCTGAAGTTTTCCTGCTTTCCTTCCTACAAGAGAGAAAGAAATTGAACCAGAGAAACTGTACCTGTTCCTATAGTCAAGAACTGCTCAAAACTGTTACTGTTATTTCCAGTGAATTGTACTGACCAGCTTTTCATGCTATTGTGTCCCTTATACTTTCCTCCAGTCTTCTCTTGCTATTGATTTCTCCCTTGCCACATTAAAAACACAAAGAGTAGCAGTTAACCCAGATTGTGTTTTATGGAATTTGTGATAAAGGTCTGGGAGAGAGAATGCATTTGTATAAGAGTAGGAGACACACCTATATCCCCCACCTCCCATTCCCAGGGAGAATATTGGAAAGGCAGCTAAGCCCTCCCAAGAACTCACAAGCATGGTCATGTTACCTTCCATAACCTGTCTAAGCCAGCCTGAGGTAACAAGCAGGGGAAATAAGAAATAGGCAGAATGCATTTTGTGACAAAAAGTGAATCATACTCTCTTAAACTAATAAGCTCCTTGAGAGCAGGTACTATTTTTTGCCTTTCTTTGTATTTCCAGGATTTACCACAAGGTGTGGCACATACTGGAGATTAATAAATTCTATTTGAATGACATGTTTTAAGAGAACCAGTACACTAGGATTAAAGACAAGAAGCTTGATGTGGCTGGCTTCTGAGTTTTTCAATTCCTTTCCCCTATTCATTGCTACATGTGGGGTTATCCTACCATTATATCCTTGTTATACATTATCATACATGGTCATTTGTTACAATAAAATTCAGCTACAGGGTGTATGACAAGGCCTAGAGATGCTTAGGTTACCTTGGCAAGAAAGATGGCAAGGTTCAGTGGCATTCCATTTTATCAGAACGTGATACCCTCTTCATAGAAACAGAGTGGCCATGTCTATTCTGTGCCCTATTGTGTTTGAAGAGTTCAGACCCATGATCACTGGAAAGGGTGGAAAGGACATAAGGGTTGAAGTAAAGCCATTTTTCTGGGCTCCCCACAATGGTAGTGGGGAAAGAGTGGTAGTGTTAGAATCTAATTGAGGAGGATGAAAAGAGAAGGAGGTGCTGGCAGAAAGTTGGGAAAAGAGAAGATTCCAATGAGTCCTGGGAAAGGAAAAAGTTCCTCTTAATACCTCTAAGTATCTCCCTCACAGGGCTGTCACGAGGCTCAAATAAGATAACGACTGTTGTAATCTGAAAGCTTTAAATTCCTGCAGAGTTGCCCTCTATTCCTAGAGAAATCATGTAGCACTTTCAAAGCCCCTAAGCTGCTGCCACAAACAATGTCTTTTTTATCCTCAGTGCTTTCTCCGAGTAATATTACATGCCTCATCCTATAGGAAACTCTAGTCTCTGAGGTGCCCACATTGCATGTGATTGAAAGGGCAATGGAGAGAGACACGTGGCTGGCTTAACGATGAGTATTCTCGTCAGTGAGATCACAGACACCTCAAAGTATTGAAATACCAAAGGAAATATACATACCTCCCCTGAAGTCCTCTTCTGATAGATCCCTATGGACATGGTAATGACTCTAGACTCTCAAAGGTTTTGCCAAGTGTGGTATAAGCTCTATTATTGACTTACCAATCTGGAGAAGCTGTAAGTACATGTCTAGTGATGGAAAATAAGAAAAAAAAATTTCAGAGTTGTGGAACCAGAAGATTGACTACCAAGCAATTAGGTTGTTTTTGGCTATGGTTACCAAGATCATCACCAAAGGTTGTGATGTGGGTTGAAGTGCAAATATGTGGCTCAAAGACTGTGTGTGCGTGCCTATGCATGCATACCAGTAGGCTTATCACCTGAAAGTTCAAAACCGGGTAATGATTTTTTTTTTTCAGCCACAGCAATTCATGAAGGATATCTGAGCTAAAGAGGAGTAGCCATCAGCTTCAGTGTATAGAATAGTCACACAGATGAAATTATGTCTTCATGAAGCATTAAATACTCAATTGATCTACATTGCATGTAATTATAACCTTCCTTGAAAGTAGCAAAGCAGGTGGGGCAAAACCAAGATGACAGAGTATAAGCCAGGACCCAGCTAAACTCTCCTACCATTCCCCTCCAAACAACTTTAAAATAATGCCTCAAATCAAACTTAGGGGTGACAGTCAACAAAATGTCAGGGGAGGACATTTTCCAGCCTAAGATAGCTCAGAAGGTTTATTTTAAAGGTCTTTGGCACTGGAGAAGATGTGGTAGGACACACTATTGATTTAGTACACCATTGGGTGTAGCTCATGCTGATTGGCAAATCTATCACTCATAAGCAATTTTGGGTCACAGTTCCAGGATGGAGAGGAGAGTTTTTTAGATCACAAGGAAGTGGGGGACCTGATCACAGTTCCAGGGCCAAGAGAAACATTTGTGACTACATAGGAGCAAGGGCCTTCCCTGGCTAAAGACCAGAGCACAGACCAGGAGAACAGTAACTGTATATTTCCCAGGATAACAACACCTTGGAAGCACCAAAAACTTGCAGACCCAAAAACTATCTCTGAAAACAGTAGCACAAAAAACCTGAAGCTTGGCACAGTGTCTCCTCACCCCTAGCTAAGCAGAGCCCAACTTTAATATAAAGTTCAAAGTGAAGAAATAAGCTGGGAAAATGAGAAAACAACCAAAAAAGAAAAGAACTTGACCATAAAAAGCTACTATGGTGTCAGGGAAGACCAAGACATAAACTTTGAAGATAACAATGTGAAAACAGCTATAAGTAAAGCTCCCAAAGAAAAACGCTAATTGGACTCAAGGCCAGCAAGAATTCCTGCAAGAGTTAAAAGAAAAAGATAAGAATGGTAGAGGAAAATTTGTGGAAAAAGAAGTGAAGATGATGCAAGAAAATTATGAAAAGATAATTAAAATTAAAATTAGTAAAAGAGGCCCAAAACTTTACTGAAGAAAAGAGCTCCTTTAAAAGCAAACTAGGTTGAATGGAAAAAGAGGTGAAAAAATTCGATGAAGAAAAGAACTTGTTAAAAAGTAGAATTGACCAAATATAAAAGGAAGTATAAAAGCTTGTTGAAGAAAATAATTCCTTAAAAACTAGAATTGGGCAACTGGAATCTCTCCATAAGTTTTTAAGAAATAATAAAGTCAAAAGAATGAAAAAATAAAAGACAATGGGGAATATATCATTGGAAAAACAACAGACCTAGAAAATAGATCAAAGAAAGATAATTTAAGAATTATTGCACTACCTGAAAACCATGATAAAAAAAAAAGAGCCTAGAAATCATATTTCAAGAAATTTTAAAGAAAAAACTGCCTGATAGCTTAGATCTAGAGGAATAGAAATTGAAAGAATCCAACAATCACCTCCTGAAAGAGATCCCCAAATGAAAATTTCCAGGAATATTATAACCAAATTAAAGGGATCCCAGGTCAAAGAGAAAATATTGCAAGCAGCCAGAAAGAAATAGTTCAAATATTGTGGAGCCACAGTCAGGAAGTCACAAGATTTAGCATCTTCCATGTTAAAGGAGTGAAGGGCTTAGAACATGATATTCCAGAGGGCAAAGGAGCTAAGATTACAACCAAGAATAACCTACCCTGAAAAACTGCATATAATCCTTCAAGGGAAAATAATTGGTATTTTATGACATAGAGGATTTCTAAGCATTTCTGATAAAAAGACCAGGGCTAAATAAAAAAAAAAAAATCAGCATTCAAACAGAACTCAAGAAAAACATAAAAAAGGTAAAGAGTAATCATAACTCAATAGAGTTAAATTGCTTTCATTCCTATATGGGAAGATCATATATGTAATTCCTAAGAACTTTATTATTATTTGGACGATTATAAGGAGTCTGAACAGAGGGTGTGGGGTATAAGTCAATTATGCTGGAATTATTTTCCCCCTCAACAAAAGAATGTACAGGTGAGAAAGATGTATTATGAAAAAAAGCAAAAAAAAAAAAAAAAGCAAAAAGAAAATAAAAGGGAAAAAAAGCAAGATGTATTATGAAAAGGGGGAAAGGAGAGATAGAATGGAACACATTTTCTTACACAAAGGTGGTATGCAAGGAAGAACTTTTTTTTGTCTTTTTGGAGGGGGGAAGGCAGGGCATTTGGGGTTAAGGTTCTTGCCCAAGGTTACATAGCTAGTACAATTGTTAAGTGCCTGAGGCCAGATTTGACCTCAGGTCCTCCTGACTCCAGCGTTGGTGCTCTATTCACTAAACCACGAATCTGCCCCCAAAAGGAAGAACTTTTATAGTGGAGGGGAAAATGAATGGAGTGATGAGCAATGTTTGAACCTCACTCTCATCAGAAGTGGTTCAAATAGGGAAGTATTTATATTTATATATTATATTTATATAAATAAATATATTTATATAAATATACATTTATAATGTATATACATATATATACATACTCGGTTGGGTATAGAAATCATTTTTGCCCAATAGGGAGATAAGAGGGGAAAGGAATCAGAGATATTGGGGGGAATAATGGGGGAGAGTGGATTGGGGGAAGCAATGGTCAGAAGCAAGAAAGACTTTTGATGAGGGAAAAGATAAAAAGAGAGAGAGGTTAAACAGAGGAAAATGGGAAGGAGGGCAGTGCACAGTTAGTGATCATAACTGAATGAGAATGGGATGAGCTAACCTATGGAACAGAAGGGGATAGCAAAATGGTTTGTAAATGAGAATCCAACAATATGTTGTATATAAGAGACACACTTAGGATAAAAAGACACACACAGAGTTGAAATGAAGCTCTGGAGGAGAGTCTATTATGCTTCAATTGAAGTAAAAAGGGCAAGAATGGTAATCATGATCTCAGACAAAGCAAAAGAAAAATTATATTTAACTAAAAGAGATAATCAAGGAAACTTCATTTTGCTAAAAAGATATCATAGACAATGAAGTAATATAAAAAAAATTACAGCAAATTTCTCTGATAAAGGCCTCATTTCTCAAATATATAGAGAACTGAGTCAAATTTATAAAAATAGGAACCATTCCCCAACTGATAAAGGGTCAAAGGATATGAACAGGCAGTTTCCAGAAGAGGAAATCAAAGCTATGGTCATGCGAAAAAGTGCTCTGATTCACTATTGATTAGAAAAATGCAAATTACAACAAATATGAGGTTACTACCTCACACCTATCAGAAATGACAAATGCTGGAAGGGATGAGGGAAAATAGATATATTAATGAACTGGTGAATTCATGTAACCATTCTGAAGAACAATCTTGAATTATGCCTGAAGGGCTATCAAAATGTGCATGTTCTATGTATAGGAGGGTGTATGTGTGTGTGTGTGTGTGTGTGTGTGTGTGTGTGTGTGTGTGTGTGTGTGTCTATGAGTATGGGCATATGTATGTTCATGTATACATAGAGGGCACAGAATGAGTTGAATATGAAGGGATGATATCTAAAATATAAAATTAAGAGGTGAAAGAGGAATTTATTGGGATGAGAAAGGGATAGATAGATTAGGGTAAATTATCTCATATAAAAGAGGCAAGAGAAAACTGTTACAATGGAGGGCAAGAGCAGGAAGGTGAAAGGGAATGGGACAACCTTATTCTCATTGAATTTGGCTTAAAGAGGGCATGACATACACACTCATTTGGGTATCTTACCCTACAGGAAAGTAGGGGGGAAGGGGACAAGAGGGGGGATGATAGAAGGGAAGGCAGTTGGGGGCTAGAGTAGTTAGAAGCAAACATTTTTGAAAAGGGATAGGGTCAAAGGAGAAAATAGAATAAGTGGGGAACAGGGTAGGATGGAGGGAAATATAGTTAGTCTTTCACAATATAACTAGTATGGAAATGATTTGCATAACTACACATGTACAACCTATATTGAATTGCTTATCTTCCCCATGGGAGTGGGTGAGGAGGGAAGAAGGGAAAAAGTCTGGAACTCAAAGTTTTAAAAACAAATGTTTAAAAATTTATTTTTTTACATGCAACTGGGAAATAAGATGTACAGGTATTGGGGTATAGAAACCCATCTTGCCCTACTCGAAAGTTAAGGAGATGATGGGGGAGGATATAAGAGAGAACAGATTGGGGGAAGGGGTATTCAGTAGGCATGCTATTCTGGAGTGGGGGCAGGGGTAAGATGGGGAGAAAAAATTGTAATTCAAAATCTTGTGGAATGAATGTTGGAAACTAAAAACAAATAAATTAATTCATTTTTAAAAATATGCATGCTCTTTGACCCAGTCATGCCACTACAGGCCTGTATCCCAAAGAGATTTTTTTTTAAATGGGAAAGGATCTATATGTACAAAAATATATATAGCTGCTCTTTTTGTGGTAGCAAAGCATTAGAAATTGAGGGGAAGTTCATCAATTGGGTGATGGCTGACCACGTTGTGGCATATAATTGTGATGGAGTTTTATTGTGCTCCAAGAAATTATTAAAAGGATGGTTTCAGAAACAAAGCATGGATGGAGCCATAATAACTGATTCAAAGTAAAGTGAGAAGAACTGGAAGATCATTGTGCACAGTAACAATAATGCTGTAATGATGATCAACTGTGAAAGATTGGGCAATTCTGATCAGTTGCAGTGATTTAAGACAATTTCAAATAACTCGTGATGAAAAATAATACCTATCTCCAGAGAGAGAACTGATGAACTCTGAATACAGACTGAAGTGTAATTTATCATTTTCCTTTTTTTCCTTTTTTGTGATGTGGCTGATATGGAAATATGTTTTGTGTGATTTCACATACATAATTGATATAGTGTTTTTCTGTTTAGTAAGTGGGAGAAGAGGGGAGGGAGAGAACCGGAAACTCCAAATTTTAAAAGAAAAGAGTATTAAAAATAAATAAATACTAATAAAGTGGCAAAGGAAGAAAAAGCATTATTCAAAAAGCAATGTCATGTTAATTAAAGTTGGTTGAGCATCTAATTCCATGGTCTCAAAATTATTAATTGTGCATCATTAAAAAAAGTTTGAGCAACATGAAAAATGCTGTCCACCTCCAGAGAAAGAACTGATGGAGTCTGTAGATTGAAGAATACATTTTTAAAAATTGCTATTTTTCTTGTTTCCTTTTTTTGTGTGTTTTCTCTCACAACCTTATTAATACAGAAATATGTTTTACATGACTGTACATGCATAACATATCAAATTGCTTGCCTTCTCAATGAGGGGAGAATGGAGAGAGGGCAGGACAGAATTTGGAACCCAAAATTTTAAAAAAATGTCAAAAACTTTTTGCATGTAATTGAAAAAAATAAAATATTTGGAAAAAACGTTTGAGCAAGTACCCCAATGTATGCATATTTACTTATGTAAAGACAGCTAAGTCATGCACCAGATAGAGCCCTGTACCTAAAGTCAGGATGACCTGAGTTCAAATGGGGCATGAGATACTTAATAGATTTGTGACCAAGGACAAGTCACTTAACCTCTACCTATCTCAGTTTCAACATCTGTAAAAGAACGATAATAATGGTATCTACTTTCCAAGGTTGTTGTAAAGATAAAAGTTGATATTTGTGAAGAGCTCTGCAAACATTAAGGTACAAGGGAAAACTAGCTATAATTATTATGTACATTATAAAACTCTGAAAAATAAAACAAGAAAAGGATGAGACAAAGATGAAATAACATTTTATCCCAGAGTTAATAAGCAGGCACTGGAGTATATTGAGAAAATAAATGACGTGGTCAGATCTGCACTTTAGGAAAATCAATTTAGGAGTTGTTGGAAAGATGGATTGATAGATTTCAGTGAAGAGAGACTGAGGCAGGGGAAACAATTAGAAGGTTGCTCTGGGTCAGGCTTGACTTAGGCTGGTCTGGTGCTTTAGGTTTGGGTTGAGAATAAAATGAAACACTTGAGTCATCTATCATTTAACAAAAGAGAGAGAAGAAAGAGAAAAAAAAGAGGAAGAACAAGAACAAGAGAGGAGAGACACATAGAGAGATATAGAGACAGAGCAACAGAGTCAGAGAGAGACAAGGAGACAGCGAGAGAGAAAAAGAGAGAGACAGAGAGCTCTTACACCAAAATATTTTGCTAGAACTCACTTTGACTGATGGTGCAGAGCTAAAAAAAAATAGTGGAGAGAGTGGCAGCTCCTTTCATATATCCTTCTAGAACAGAGAAAGAAAATTTATTTATATTGAGAATCCCACCTAGGGAATGAATCAGTAGATGGGGCAGGAGGATAAATAAGAATGGCTGACACCACCCTACTCCACCACTGCTACAAAAGTATAAAGCCCATGAACTGATTCAATGGATACAATTAATGCTGCACTTGAGATTTGAAACATAATTGAACATTAAATTAACATTTCTACCAGTTTGCCACTCATGCCCTTTATGAAAAAACAAGTGAATAGTTTTGAAAAAGAAAGTCCAACAACTCATGGTGCTCAAAACTCAGGAATGTTTGTTCTAGATTAATGATCAATGTGCTTTCAGAAACTAGACTTTTCCTACCTGGTCCTGACTCTTGCTACTTGTATGACCTTGGGAACATTATTTAATCACTCCGGGTCTCCATTTCCATGTTTGATGACATCTGAAGGTTTTTCTAGCTCTGAATCTATGATCCCCTAGCCCTTCTACATTTTTTTAACTGTCTACTGAAATGCTTTGTGAGGATGAGATTGGAATTACAGAAGTATTTAAATCTTTATCATCCAATACTGTCCCTTTCTCTAAATAACTTTTATGGGGCTTATGGTTGGCTAAACAGTAGCTGTAAGACAGGATATGAGATAATATGTGGGGAGTTAAGGAAGTAAAATTCCATTAAAACAGAAAAGTGGTACAGTCTGATAAGTAATGCTTACAGAAAGATTTGGTAGCTCTATTGACAGACTGCATGACCCTGTGCAAGCTAAGGGAGAGTCACTGTCCCTGCCCATCAGACAATGGAACCAAACATTTGAAAAAGACTTTTTTTTTTTTTTCCTGAGGGGGAAAGGCAGGGCAGTTGGGGTTAAGTGACTGTTATGGGAATGAGAATCTGAAGATCTTCCCTGCCCCTAGGCTCTTTGATAGGTTTAGGTGACTCTGAGAACCTTCCCTGATCCCTGATTTGAGAATATGCTTTGCCCCCTAATGGACTGAATGGGGTCACCTGGAGCCTGTGGTGGGAGGCTTGTTCTTCAGGAACACCCACATCTTGTTATTTTGTGATTGGGCAGTGGGTCATGAGGGTTGTGATGGTCAGAGAAGCAGAAGGTCAGGAGAAGGCTATATATACCCTGATGGGAGGTTTTGCTGTAGGGCTCCCTTTGGGAAGAGTTGTGTGACGCGGCCAGAGAGACTCTGGGCAGCCTCTGAGCCTTCTCCCCCCTCCCTGTTTGAAAACCCAGATGTTGGTGCTTCCTTCTCTGGTAACTGATTAGGTATGGATGTAATGGTCTGACAGTGGGCAGCCCTATTTGCTGATGTTTCTCTGTCTGCTTGTAACTTCTGTTTGTATTCTGTACATGTTTATTTGATTAAAGTAAGATTGTTAACCCTCTTTGAGTTGCTTTCCTTTGGAGAAGCAGATCTAAGAACCTTTGTTGGCAGCCACCCTGGGGATGCTGGGGTGCTTGCTGCTACAATGACTTGCCCAAGGTCACACAACTAGAAAGTGTCAAGTGTCTGAAGCCAGATTTGAACTCACATACTCCTGACTCCAGGGCTGGTGCTCTATTCACTATGCCACCTAGCTACCACTGAAAAAGACTTTCAAAAAAGAATGAAACAAAAAATCTTCATGTACAATAACAACCTAATTAAAAACTAGTGTCCTGCTGCCCCAACTACTGTTTCATTGCCTATGTGGGTTTCTCAATATAAATTTTCCTTCTCTGTTCTAGATGGATGTATGAAAGGAGTTGTTATTCTCTCCATCTCTTTTTTTTTTCTTTTAGTTCTGTGCCATCAAAGAGTTCTAGCAAAGTATTTTGGTTTAATAGCTCCCCCTTTCTCCCCATCTCTTTCCCCACCTCTCTGTCTCTCTTGATATTTCCTTCCTCCATTTCCTCTTCCCAGCTTTTTCACAAAGTATACCCAGGCCAGCAAAGGTTTTTTTGTTAACACTGTTCATAAAGAAAAAGTGTAAACTAGTGTTACTCCAAAAATTCAATCAATGCTTAGGCCATTTTTTCATCCTTTTCTAACTCTTACAGTGAGATTTGCGTTCTATTCCACAGTTAAGTCCATGGAAGAATAACAAAAGCTAATTCACAACTGAGACTAACATATACCCACAAATAGACATGTATGTATAAAGTACATATTTACATGGCACAGTAGATAGATATCAGCCTACAAGGCAGGACACATATGGGTTATATGACCCTGGGCAAGTCTCTCCACCTTAGTGCCTCAGGCAACTTTCTAAATCTGTAAAGTGAAGGACATTTAGTAATCTGCAGATTTGCATTGATAGTTTCCTCACCTGGGAGTTCCCTATACTGGCAAAATCATATATGTATGTGTATATACCAATATATGCACAGTGCATTTGTGTGTTTTTCATATAAAACATTTATGTGTATGCACACACATACATATACACTTGTCAATACACACAATTATTAAGCAGTGTCTATGTGTCAGACACTGTACTTGGTACTTGGAGATACAAGGGAAAGTCTAAAGACAGTTTTGGCCTTCAAGGAGGTCATAACCTAATGGGGGGAAAAGTGAAAAGAAACATGAAATCCATAAATTTAGAGATATCTCCACTTCAAATGTTCTGGACTATTTAGTGGCAGTCTTCTGAGCTTGCATTGGTCTGATCAGCCATAGCTGGACACCCTGTACCTTGACTCTAACATAATGATGCCATTTTGGTCCTCTTTGAGAACAAAGGACAACAGCCAACCAATCTAATGGGAGAAGACAACACATAAAGAGAAACTAAAAAGGAGGGAGGAGGAGGAGGGAGGGAAGGAGGAGGGGAGGAGGTGAAATAATGAAGTCTTATGCCCAAGGGAGAAATGATGAGGTGTCTACCCTCCTTAAATAATGGTCACCCTCTGTCATCTCTAATCAGAGAGAAAGATTGAGGGAGGGACCCTAGCATATAGGCACACATGGACACATATATGTGCATAAGCACTGCATGGTACAACCTGCTCCTTTTTTTTTTTTAGGGGTTACATGACTTGTCCAGGGTTACATAGCTTTTTAGTGTCTGAGACCACATTTGAACTCAGACATTGCTATTTCTTTTTTGAACAAATCTCTTCATAAAAGAGAATCATAGAATCTGATACTTTTTTCACCTGTAGCAGCTATTACTGGGGCCCTAAATCTTCCAGCTAGCCTTCTAGAAATGCAGAATGTTGGAATATTTGTGAAACTTGCCTTGTTGTTTGCCACTGTTAATGATTAACACTATGACCACTTCCAGTGACTCTGATTGTAAACCTGATTTATCATCCCCACAGTTATTTAACTTCCCCACAAAAGCACTCACTTTCCCTACTCTTCAAGAATTCTTTTTAGCTCTCCATAACTGGATCACAAGACTTTTTAATTCTAGATTAGCAAACAAACTTTTTTTAAAATATGAGATTTGGATTTTTCTACCAGCTATTTTTTATCTGTCTAAGCAATAGTGATCCTTTCCTCTGTTAGAAATAGCCTTGAGCCAAGAGCTCATAGGTTATAGTCCCCTAGTGCATGACTAGGTAGAAAATGGAGTTCCAGGTGATAGGATTCAGGCATCAGACCAGTGGAGTTAGTCCATATAGAGGAGGTAAAAAAGTCACTCAAAACTTCCTGGGGGTTGGAGAGATAGGTTTTTCTGACTCTCTCATTCCTTTAGTCTAAAAAACTTAGTCTCTTACAATAATTTCCCTCCTCTGCTCTTTCTGTCAATCCAAATTTACTAACTTCTTTTCTTTTCTAGAATTATGTGGTTAAGGGACTCCATTATTCTTGTCTAGTGAGATTATTTCAAAAAGGTGGGGATGACCTCCACAAGAAATACCTTGGTTTTCTTGGAGGTCTTCATCTTGAATACAAAACATAATTTGAATTTTTCTTTTTAGAAGTGACTACTCTTACCAGTGACTAAAAGGAATGAAGGATTCATGTATATAGTCTTACCCTACTTTCTTTTACTACCAGAATTAAGATCTAAAATAAACTAAGATATGGCCATTTATCTCTTTCTTATACTTCTTATGTTGTACACCAACCAGGTCAGTGTTAATTTAAATGTTCAATCAGTAATATACAATTTTGGGAAGAAAACATTTAAACTTTTCTTTTGGTACTAAAGGACAAAAAAGGAGTCTGACAGGTTACTTTTTTCTGCCTGGTTTACTTTTAATATGGAGTGAAAAGCTGTAAGAAGAGCCCCCAGAGGAGTACCTCCCATTAGGAAGTTCTATATATTTATTAAATTCTGTGATAACTTGTAGCAACATGCAGCCCTATTTTATTGCCTAAATGGATTGATTTAAGCCTTTAATCTAAGTTTCAAGGTGTTCTCTGCTCTGATTCTAAATCACTTGGGTTAAGGCCCTGGAACATAACTTCTATTGCTTACACAGTTGATTCTTGTGAAATGGCCTAAGGAAAAAAAAATCTGAAAGTCTTATTCAACTCCAATAATTGTTTGCTTATCTTAAACACTTTGGTTGTTTTTCATTCTTTTTTTGGATTAAGAATAACTGGAAGAATTAGTTCTGTTTACTTTCTTAGATAGTTCTTTGTGAAACGCATTCTCTCACACTCATTTTTTGCTGGTCTCTCACTTTTGCAGTCTAAAACATGTATGTTGTTATATCTCTGATACTTGGCTTATGGATAAGCATTGTTTGAACAAAGACTATCTTATATGTTGTCATTATCATATTTCTATAGTAGCTAAAACTACTATTGACCTGAGAAAGATGGAGGGGGAGATTAATAGGAACTAATTGTCTTTTTAATTTCAATTTTCTGCTCTTATCATTTTTTTCATTAACATACACACAAAACCCTCAAGCCTAGGAGAGGAGTTGGCAAATCTTAGCTTACATCTTTTCCCTTAAAGTATGGTGGGTGGGGGGAAGCTAGGCAGAATTGATTTAAAACATGTGTGCTTCCAGCCAAGTCTTGGAAGCCAGGAGGCAGAGGTAAGGAGAAAAAGAGCATCCCATGCATTGGGGACAGTCAGCACAAAGGCACAGAACGGTAAGTAGACATCTGTAGCTTAATCAGAGCATATGCTGCTCAAGTAATCCCATTATATCCCATCTCATACAACAGATTTCCCCTCTGTCATCCCCACTCTATCATTTATTTTCACTATGTCATAAATGATTCTTTGAAGACCTCATTGATGAGATGGCCCTATAAATAGACCTTGAAAGCTGAGTGGGATTTCAAAAGGCTGAAACTAGAAAAGGTATAGATACCAAGATCAGGAAACTGGGAAGCAAAGGTCTGACTGAATTAACTCAAGTGATCTCCATTGGTAGAGTTCTAAGTCCCAGAATTAGACTTCTGTTTATTCTCCCCTCATTTCTGCTAATGGGAAAATAAACCTGGGAAAACCAGTACCTCACTTAAACTCAATTTGTCCTCCTAATATTCAAATTCTATTGTGTATTCATGGGCTTGCTATTTAAATATCTCTATCTAGGGGGCAATTATGTGGCAAAGGGAATAGAGCATTGGCCCTGGAGTCAAGAAGAATTGAGTTCAAATTTGATCTCAGACACTTAACACTCTTACTAGCTATGTGACCTTGGGCAAATCACTTAACCCCAACTGCCTTGCCTTTCCCCCTCCAAAAACATTTTTTAAGGTCTTCTTTAAATATCTCTATGATTGCCTCACAACACCTACCTTATCGGGAGAAATAGTGACCATGGTGGTAAAAACTTGACAGTAAACAATAGTATCTTAACACTAAAATTCCTACTATTGTAAATCACTGTGAAATGTACCTAATTAAGTGCTTATGATATCAATTTTATTGAGCAACCGTTTTACTAGGGATTCTCATTAACTCAAAATCCTCTCTATTCATCCTTGTGGGACTACGAAGATTCTCATCTATGGTAACATAATACCAACACAAAGGGGAAATTTTTTCCTAAGACATAGTGGAGGTCTTAGTATACATCCTTGTAATGGAAGACTCGGTTTAAAGGATCAATGACTTGTGGTAGAGTGTAAGAAGATCCTTTCAGACCAGAAAAATTAAGCTCATGACATAAGTAATAAATCAAATCCAAACTAAAACATGAAATCAAAGCATAGGAAATAAAGCAAGATGTTCTAAAGCTTGGTGTTCAGAAGCTGTCCACTAATTTTTTAAACCTATATACTGAGCTCAATGAATCATGGTCCTTAGAGGGGCATTAAATCACTTTGGGGAAAACTTATTGGACCCCATCTAAAAGGAGGAGAATCTTTCCATGGAATCAGAGTTTAGATTTGGAAGAGACTTTAAGCCAACCTTGAACTGAGGGCATCTCTGAAATTGACCATCATGTCTCTGCTTAAATATTCCCACAGTGCAGAGCATTGATGGCTTTTGGAGTAGCCTGTTCTTCTGTTGGACAGATTCAATCTCTTAAATCATATTGCCATTAACTTTAAATCTGCCCTTTAAACATCCTTCTCCAGGCTCCAGTCCAGCCATCTGTTGCAACATAGAACACATTTCTTGCTCCTCTTTTCTTCCCACACCACTCTGAGGTCTTTGTAATCAACATTCAAAGTTCAACATGTCCCTCATCCTGGATGTCTTAATCTGAACGTATCCCAGATCATTAAATGTACCTAATAATTTTTTTCCCCTAGATCAGGTCCTCCACATTTGGTCTGGCCAGGAAACAGTACCACAGGTTTATTACTTCCCTTCCTCTGGACAGTCCCTACTTCTAAGCCCAAGATTTCATTAGCTCTTCTAGTCACTATGCCATACTCTCAAATCATGATGTGTTTCTAGTTTATCAATGTGGTTGATCCTTCACGTGGATATCATTATAATCATATTTGTTTCCATTTTTTAGTTGGGTTAAAATACTACATAAGTAGCAGGATCTTGACTTAATTGTACTAAATGTCACATCATCACTTTCAGTACACTATTTCAACAGTTTTAAAAAATATCCTGTTTCTACTATATCATATGGTATGACAAAGTGTTGAATTTGGAATCAGGATGAGGGTTTGAATCCCAGATCTATAATTTCCTGGTTGGCCTTAAGCCATCAATGTCTTATTTCAATCATCCATAAAAGAAATTGTCCTTTCTCTCTTTAAGACTAAAATCCAAAAGCAAGGTATATCCCTCCCTACATTTGATAGGTGTCCCATCTATGCTTTTACCCAAATGCAAAAAAAAAATGAAGAAAATTAGACTGAGAATAGAGGGCTATGTCACTCTGAAACTTCCCACTAAGCTTGCAAAGTTCTTTGTAATTAGCACTCTGGGTCCATCAATTCTGAAGCAAAATGCAAACAACAGTGCAATCTACAATGCTTTTAGCATTGCCCAGATCTGCTTAATAATTCTGTCAAAGGAAATAAGGCTAGTCTGACGTAAATGGTTATGTTTATTGTTTTTGCCTTATTCTTAATGATCACATGCTGGCTCTAATTGATTTTTTTCTTCCCTTTAAATGTTTGTGAGTACATTCTTGATTTTTTAATGTTAGAAATAAATGCTACTTACCAGTTTATGCTTTGCAATACCTTCCTGTTTTGTTTCTCAATACTGGGGTATACTCATTTCTAGTACCATGTGTACCCTGGCTCCATATCCAAAATAGGTATCCCATAATTGAAAGATAAAATTATCATCTGCACAAGCCAGTATCAGTTGCCTTTTCTTTAGCAGACAACTCTTCACTAGATATAGAGATAGCTGACATTTCCCCATCATTACCACATCCTATCTCTGTGCCAAAGAGCATTTTTGTGAGTAGAACTGAAGACATAATCTTGAATGAGTTGCTCTCCTGTGTTGTGAGGTCTGTGGAAGGTGCCCTGGGAAGACCTGAATGAAGATAAAAAATGGGCTAGGTATAAAATGCTCTTCAGTCTCTATGTTTATAAATCACTCTGAGAAATAGGGTTAATTGGGTGGTGTGGACAGAACCATTTTATAAGGGACATTGACTAGCTCAATGTCAAGGGCATCTAGGTGGCACTATGAACAGAATGCTGGAGATGGAGTCAGGAAGACTCATCTTCCTTAGTTCAAATCTGGTCTCAGACACTTGCTGACTGACCCTGAGCAAGTCACTTAATCCTGTTCGTTTTAGTTTCCTTATCTGTAAAATGACCTGTCAAAGGAAATGGCAAACCACTCTAGTATCTTCGGCAAGAAAACCCCAAATGAGTTGGACATAACTGAAAAGTGACTGAATAACAACAACAACAACAGTTTACTAGATTAAAGAAAGCAGTCCCTCTCTCTTGGAGAAGTACTTGTCCAAGGTCACACAAGTGCTGAGCCAAGTTAGAATTCTGAAATGAATCTAGAGTCTAGGTCCTTTTGGGAAAAATAGTAATGACCATACTGGTAAATATTTGAATATAGAGTACTGAGACTAGAAACTTAATAGCAAAATCCCTGCCACTGTAAATCATTGGGATGTTTATCTAGTTATATGATGATGATGTCAATTTTATTAAGGAGCCAGTTTCACAGGCATGCTGATTTCATATCCCTTTTGTTCTGTTTTGAAATGGTCTATTTTATACTATTGATCTATTACTATTTTTAATTCAGCACTAAACGGAGATAGTTGTCAAAATCTTTATAATTGGAAAACTCTTTCTTCAAACCTTAATTCTTTTGTTAGCAATTCTTCTTAATACATTCTTATCCATTTATCCTCCATATAAACTGTCATTTTATGAATAAGCCCACTGATATTTTGATTGGTGTTGCATTAAGTGGGAGGATATTGTAATATCCATTATGTTGACTCAACCTAGACATTAACATTGGATTTCTCCTATTTAATTCTTCCTTTATTACTATAAAATTGTTTTATAACTATCTTTATATAGATCTTATATGTCTTAACTTAATGACCAAGTATTATTATTGAAAATGTAAGTTCTCTATCAGTTTATTGTGCTAGCTTGTAAAGCTGTTATTTTATGGTTTCTCCAAGTGTTTTATCATAATCTTGTTTCTGTAATTTTTTTTTGTTAAATCAGACTCATAGTCAAAACCAGATTTTTTTTCTTCTTGCTTTCATATACTCCTAGTACTGTATCTGTGATGCTTTTTCAGTTTAGTATGACATGTAAAAGCAATGTTTAAATTTTGTAATTTTGAAACTAATTTCTGAAGTATTGAAATGTGATCAATTTGTAATTGATCATGTTCTTGAAAATATGGATGATCTCATTTTCGTTTAGTTCCATCCATATACTTATCAAATCCAGTTTCTTCATCAGTTTATTCTATGTAACTTCTCACTTAACTTTCATCAGTACCAGAACTAAACATAGACTCCAGACATGGTCCAACTAGGGCAAAGAACTGTGGTATTAAAATATCTCTTATTTGAAACACTGCTTTTCAATGTAGCCTACAGTTACCAGTTTTGGGTGGGAAAGAGGGAGGCTGTTCTATATCACTCACCTTTGAGATTGCATTCTAGTAGTATGTCCATTACCTTTCAGATAAACTATCTATCCATGCCTGCCTTTTGATTTAATTCCAATATCAATCTCCCAGCAAATGAGCAAATAGGACAAATATAGTCAATGTTGGAAAGGTTGTGGGAAGATGGAAACACACACTGTTGCTGGAGCTGTGAATTGGTCCATCCAGACTGGAAAGTAATTTTTAATTATGTGAAGAAATGGACTAAAATATCTATATCCTTTGAACCAGGAATCCTACTACTTTTTTTTTTTTAACAAATGCTTTATTAACTTCTGTTTTACATCATTCATTTCCACCAGATTTTGAGTTACAATTATTTTTTCCTACCCACCCTCCCAGAATAGCAGTCCCACAAGATATCCCTTCCTCCACTCTGCTCTCTCCCCTGTCTTCTCCCATACCACCTTTGACTTTTCCATTAGAGGAAGGTGAATCTCTGTGTCCCAATGCCTACACATCTTATTTCCCAATTACAAGCAAAGGAGTATTAATAATAGTATTTATATATATTTGAAACATTTAATTTTAAGACCTCGAATTTCAGATCCATTCCCTTCCTCCCTTGTCATCCATTCCCTCTGGGAAGATAAGTAATTCAGTATATGTTGTACATGTCTAGCTATGCAAAACATTACCATAGTAGATATATTGTACAAGGCTGCTTATAATTCCCTCCAACTCATCCCACCCCCCAACCTGGTTCATTCCCTACTTGATCCTGTCCCTCTTCTATAGTGGGTACTTCCAACCTCCCCTCCCCCCAAGAATGCCCGCCCATCCATCATGCCTCTTCTCATTCCCCTTCCCCCTATTCTGCTTCGGGTTGAGATATCCCATTTAGTATGTATGTCATTTTCTCCCTGAACTAAATTCAATGAGAATGTGGTTTTGCCTTTTTGCCTTCCTATTCTTCCCCTCCCTTGCAACTACTTCCCCTTGCTTCTTCTACATGAGATAGTTTACCCTACCCTGTCTCTCCCCATCTCCTCTTGCCACTTTCCTCTCTCACCTCATAATTTCACCCTTTGAGTATCCTCCCTTCCCAAGAAATTCAACCTATGCCCTCTCTCCATGTAAAACTGTAAGCATATATACACACATTCACATATGTATTCATATGACCATACACCCTTCTTCCATTATTTTCATAGTGAGAAATATTTCATCGGTCACAGTTATTGTTTTTCCATATAGGAATGTAAATAGTTCAACTTTGATAAGTTCCTTTTGATTTCTTTTCCCTGATTACCTTCTCAGGCATCTCTGGCTTCTTGTGTTTGGATGTCAAATTTTCTATTCAACTCTGGTTTTTTACTCAAGAATGCTTGAAAGTCCTCTATTCCACTGAATGACCATATTTTCCCCTGAAACATGATACTCAGTTTTGCTGGGTAGGTGACCTTTGGGTTCAGTCCCAGCTCTTTTGCCCTCTGGAATATCATATTCCATGCCCTTCAGTCCCTCAGTGTAGAAGCTGCCAGGTCCTGTGCTATTCTGATTGTGTTTCCACAATATTGAAATTGTTTCTTCCTGGCTGCTTGGAGTATTTTCTCCTTGACCTGGGAATTCTGGAAACTGGCTATAATATTCCTGGGAGTTTTCTTTTTGGGATCTTTGTTAGGAGGTAATCAGTGGATTCCTTCCACCTATATTTTGCCCTCTGGATCTAAAACATCAGGGCAATTTTCCTTGAGAATTTCTTGAAGGGTGATTTCTAGGTTCTTTCTTTGATCATGGCTTTCAGGTAGTCCAATGATTTTTAAATTCCATGAGATATTTCACATTGCCTTCTAATCTTTCATTTGTTTGGATCTGCTTAACAGCATCTTGATTTCTCATAAAGTCATTAGCTTCCATTTGCTCCAGTCTAACTCTGAAGGAATGAATCTCCTCAGTGAACTTTTGAGATTCTTTTTCCATCTGGCAAATTCGACTTTTTAAGGCATTCTTCTCCTCATTGCCCTTTTGGGCCTCCTTTGCCATTTGAGTTAGTCTATTTTTTAAGTTGTTATTTTCCTCAGTCAAGCTGTTGACCCTCATTTCATACTTTTCCTGCATCCTTCTCATTTCTCTTTCCAATTTTTCCTCCACTTCTCTTATCTGCTTCTTAAGGTCCTCTCTGGCCTCTAACCCACTCTTTGGGGCTTTTGGAGCAGGTTTTCTGACCTCACAGTCCTCCTCCTGTTCTATGCTTAGATCTTCTTTGCCCCCAAAGTAGGAGTCTAAGGTTCCATTTTTCTGTTGTATTTGTTTCCTTTGCCTTGGCATGTTGCCATTTAATTACTTGACTTTTCGGCTTGTTTCCACAGTATGGCTTTGCCGCCAGACAGGGGAGCTTCTGTCCCAAACATGTTGGGGGACAACTTCTGTTTCTGGCAAGCTGGAAACCCACCCATGACCTCCACCCCAGATTACAATCCAGATCTG
The DNA here is from genome assembly GCA_011680675.1 of Gymnobelideus leadbeateri. NCBI lineage: Eukaryota > Metazoa > Chordata > Mammalia > Diprotodontia > Petauridae > Gymnobelideus > Gymnobelideus leadbeateri. The sequence continues at coordinate 460,465 of WOXC01009215.1, forward strand.
GGGAGGTTAAAGCAAGAGCGATTACCACCCAAGACTGATCACTGGATCTCCCTACAGTTTGCAGGCCAGGAGCTGGAGCTCCCTCTGAAAACTACAAAATGGCATGTCTCCTCAGCAGCTTCTAGCCCCCAGGGGAAGAAGCCGACCTGTTCCCCAAATACTGGTCCCAAAGTCCATAGGGCACTAACCTCTCACTTTGTCCTAGGCATGTCTATGTTGATAATTCTGTAATCGCCACAGCTGCTAGTGTTCTGAGGTCCCTCCAGCCAGCTGCTGGCCCGGCTGCCCTGGGGCTAAAACTGTGACTCAGGCAGGCCTGTGCTCGGCTCCCCGACCACTGCGCACTGCACTGCCAGCTCCCAGAGCGCTGCGCTAGTCCTTGCTGCAGGGCTGCTGGGCTGTCCTCAGTGGGAGGTTAGTTTCTCTGTGTTGTTCTGTGGGTGCTGGGGCTCCAGAAGTTGTTCAGAGTCCCCTTTTACATGGTTTGGAGGTTATCTGGGGGGAGAGTGGCTTGGACACGCTGTTTCTACTCCCAGGAATCCCACTACTAAGCATATACTTTAAGCAAGTTAATGAAAATAAAAAAGGTCCTTTATTCATCAACACAAGACAGCCCTTTTATAACTTTCTGTCATAACATTTACTTCCTTTCAAGCCTAGGTGGCTATTTAATGGACTCTTAATGTCTGTCTATATGATTTCCTCTTTATCTTTAGGGAGTTTGTTTTCACTTAAAGATTTATAATTATAGTTATAATCCTCCGGTTGTGTGGGTTAGACTGTACTTTACATTTATATCTGTATAACTTTACATTTATATTTCTCTCTAGCAAGCCCCTGACCTCTCTGTAATTGAGATAGAATTCAGTTTATTAGAAACTTCTTGTTAATGAAATAATGGAGGTGGAAAGGAAGAAACGAAGATAAAGTAATATATATTTATTAAGCACCTCCTGGGTGACAAACATTGTGTTAAGCACATCATAAATATTATCTTATTTGATCTTCACAACAATCCTGGGAAGTAGGTGTTATCACTACCCCCATTTTATAGTTGAGGAAACGGAGGCAAACAGTTTAAAGTGACCTGCCCTGTGTAACACATCAGGTTATACTATGTCTATGGATAGACAGGTATGGGAGCAGAAGTTGGGGCAAGAAACAAGGATCTTCTTTGGTTTCTTCCTTCTCTGTCCCAGCTCAGTCCTACTTTTTGCTCCTCAGAAGTGTGCTCAACTTCTCAAGTCAATCTCTTGTAAATTGATTAAGGGTTGTGGCTAAGTTTTCTCAGCCTAGTTGAACATTATCCTTTTGCAACTATTTAATGCTACTCTTTTAAAATGACTGTTTATTATTCTAATTAGGACTTTTTCACTTAATCTCAGTTTTTGATTGAACTTGTTTAATCTTAACACTTTAGTAGGGACAGGTTGAGTGAATCACCCTACCCTTACAGTAGTAAAGAACTGGAAACAAAGTAGATGTCCATCAGTTGGGTTATGGCTAAACAAGTGATGGTACATGAATAATGGATCATTATTCTGTAAAAAATAACAAATACAGATATGTATGAAAGACTTCTATGAGCCAATAGAAATTAAAGTAAATAGAATCAGGATAACAATATGCACAACAAAAAGCTATCAAGATTAAAAATGCCTGATTTAGCAATGTGCCTCCAAACTCTGCCAGAGTATTAGATGTCACATGACACTATTTTAATCATTCCCCAAACTTCCCTTCCTTTCCACCTTCCCTCCTTCCTTCTCTCCTTCCTTCCTTCCTTCCTTCCTTCCTTCTTTCCTTCCTTCCTTCCTTCATTTCTCCTTTCCTTCTTTTATTCTTCCTTCCATTTTTCTCTCCCTGTCCCTTCTCTATCTTTTCTTGTGTACATATATACATATGTAAACATGATTTTATATTAAGGTAACATGTGATACCTTTCATTGGCTTAGCCTAGCTTACAGATATCTATTATACATTGCAAATATTAATTTTTATAGTGCTCACTTCACATTTCAGAGCAGAAAGGTCAAAGATAGAAAATGGTGACATGCAAGATGTTGATAGATACCTTGTCAACATGGCATTTTTAAACTTTAAAATGGCACATTAATGATACTAAACATTCGTTTTCCATTCAGACAGCAAGACTTTGAGGGCCCCTCATTAACCATTCTCTCATTGTCAATGGTACTGAGCTTGTACCCCAAAGAGGATTCATCTCACTCTTTATAGGGATATGCCCAAGTGTTAGTCAACCAACATTTATTAAGTACCTATTATATGCCTAAGACTGTGGTAAGTGTTGGGGTTATGGTATGAAATGCTTCCTCCAGATATAACACTATAGCATATGATAGCTGAAAACACTCTAGTAGCTGGTTTCCATTTTACATTGCTCCCCAACCTGTGGGGGAAGTTGAGAAATAGGCTTTCTAGCTCTGACATGCATGCAGACATATGAAGCATATCAGTGATATATGTTTACTATTTTAACCTTCTTTTAAGGCAGAAGCACTGGTCCAATGTCAATATTATGTTTTAGGTGTGTGTTTCCTTCTCTCTTGGATTTTTGCAAAGGGCTTTGACTGGGCTGGACCCAGTTTCTGTATAGAAGGGATGTTTTTACAATGTAAAATTTTTTCTCCCTCCAAGATGGTGGAGTAGAAATAGCACTTCCAAGGTGTTCTCCCCCACACCACTTCCAAACCATGTAAAAGGTGGACTCTGAACAACTTCCGGAGCTCCAGTATCCAGAGAATGACACAGAGAAGCTAACCTCCTGCTGAGGACAGTCTGGCAGCCCTGTAGGGAGCAGCCAGCACAGCACTCTGGGAGCCCAGTCAGGCCCCTGTGAGCCTCGATTTTAGCCCTAGAGTGGCCAGGCCAGCAGCCGGCTGGAGGGACCCCAGAACACCAGCAGTTGTGGCGATGCCAGGATTATCAACACAGATATGCCTAGGACAAAGTGAGAAGTTAGTGCCCTATGGACTTTGGGACAGGTATTTGGGGAACGCTTCAGCTTCTTCCCCTGGGGGCAAGAAGTGGCTGAGGAAATGGCACAGACATCATTTTGCAGCTTCAGTGGCATGTTCAGTGGCAGTGACTGGCCTGTGAACTGTAGGGAGATCCAGCAATCAGTCTTGGGGGGTAATCGCTCTTGCTTTAACCTCCCTGGATCTGGATTGTGGTCTGGGGTGGGGGGAGGTCTGGAGTGGGTATCCAGCTTGCCAGAGCTTGTGGAGGCTTCATAGAGGCCACCCAACTAATACTTCGGGAAGCTGTGAAGACCCCCAACATTTGGAATGGAAGCTCCCCTGTCTGGTGGCAGAGTCCTACTGCCGCAAAAAGCCAAAAAGTCAAGTAAGTAAGTGAGTGTCAACATGCTTAGGCAAAGGAAACAAAATAAACAAAAAAATTCAACATCAGACACCTATTTGGGGGGCAAAGAGGATTGAAGCATGGCACAGGAGGAGGACTATGAGGTCAGAAATCCTGCACCAAAAGCCCTAAATGAAAATATGAGCTGTTTACAGGCCATAGAGGACCTTAAGAAGCAGATAAGAGAAGTGGAGGAAAAATTGGAAAGAGAAATGAGAAGGATGCAGGAAAAGTATGAAATGAGGGTCAACAGCTTGACTGAGGAAAATAACAACTTAAAAAATAGACTAACTCAAATGGCAAAGGAGGCCCAAAAGGGCAATGAGGAGAAGAATGCCTTAAAAAGCCAAATTTGCCAGTTGGAAAAAGAATCTCAAAAGCTCACTGAAGAGATTCATCCCTTCAGAGATAGACTGGAGCAAATGGAAGCTAATGACTTTATGAGAAATCAAGATGCTGATAAACAGATCCAAACAAATAAAACAATAGAAGGCAATGTGAAATATCTCATGGGAAAAACCATTGACTTGGAAAATAGATCCAGGAGAGATAATTTAAAAATTATTGGACTACCTGAAAGCCATGATCAAAGAAAGAACCTAGAAATCACCCTTCAAGAAATTCTCAAGGAAAACTGCCCTGATGTGTTAGACCCAGAGGGGGAAATAGAGGTTGAAAGAATTCACCAATCACCTCCTGAAAAAGATCCCAAAAAGAAAACTCCTAGGAATATTATAGCCAGGTTCCAGAATTCCCAGATCAAGGAGAAAATACTCCAAGCAGCCAGGAAGAAACAATTTCAATATTGTGGAAACACAATCAGAATAGCACAGAACCTGGCAGCTTCTACACTGAGGGATGGAAGGGCATGGAATATGATATTCCAGAGGGCAAAAGAGCCGGGATTAAAATCAAGAATCACCTACCCAGCAAAACTGAGTATCTTCTTTCAGGGGAAAATATGTTCATTCAGTGGTATAGAGGACTTTCAAGCATTCTTGAGTAAAAAACCAGAGTTGAATAGAAAATTTGACATTCAGACACAAGAAGCAACATATGCTTGAGAAGGTAATCAGGGAAAAGAAATCAAAAGGAACTTATCAAAACTGTGACTTATGAAAACTTTCTCATTATGAACATAATGGAAGAAGGGTATATGGGCATATGAATACATATGTGAATGTGTGTATATATGTTTATAGGTATACATCAATAGAGAGCATAGGTCAAATTTGGTGGGAAGGAAAGATACTTAAGGGGTGAAGTTAAGAGGTGAGAGAGGAATGTGGCAAGAGGAGATGGGGAGAGACAGGGTAGGATAAACTATGTCTTGTAGAAGAGGCAAGGGGAAGTGGTTGCAGGGGAGGGGAAGAACAAGAAGGCAAAAAGGCAAAACCATATTCTCATTGAATTTAACTCAGGGAGAGAATGACATACATACTAAATGAGATATCTCACCCTGCAGGAGAGTAGGGGGAAGGGGGATGAGAGGGAGGATGATGGAGGGGAGGGCATTCTGGCGGGAGGGAGGGTTGGAAGTACCCAGTGTCATAGAGGGATAGGATCAAAGTAGGGATTGGACCAGGTTGGGGGTTGGGATGGGTGGGAGGGAAATGCTAGCAGTCTTTTACAATATACCTACTATGGTAATGTTTTGTATAGCTAATACATGTACAACACATACTGAATTGCCTATCTTCCCAGAGAGAGTGGGTGACAAGGGAGGAAGTGAATGGATCTGAAATCTGAAGTTTTAAAATTAAATGTTTCAAATATATATAAATACTATTATTAATACTATTTTGCATGTAATTGGGAGATAAGATGTGCAGGCATTGGGGCACAGAGTTGCCCTAATGGTAAAGTTGAAAGGGGTATGGGAGAAGATATGGGAGAGAGCAGATTGGATGAGAGGATATCCTGTGGGATTGCTATTCTGGGGTGGTGGATAGGGGAAAAAGGGGGTAAAATTGTAACACAAAATCTGGTGGAAATGAATGATATAAACTAGAAGTTAATAAGGCATTTGTTTAATTGAAAAAAATTTTCTCCCTTTTATTAAATAGTAATGTATTCCCAACCTCTCTTCAGAAAAAGCCCCAAATTCCAACAGCAACAGCAACAAAACTGCATCTGTTATTTTAACACATGCTGATTCACATTAACAAGAAAGTCATATTTTCTATCACATAAAATTGCTAAATAATGTTTTCCAATGAACAGTTTCATCTTATTAAAGAAAAATGTTTATTTTTATACTTGACTATTTAACAGAAATGGATATTCTTTTTTCTAAAATCTTTTAAATATGTTTATTGCCATTTTCATTTATAGATCCTTAATGTTGACTATTTTCCTAATCCTAACTGATAAATACTTTTGATATATTGTTATACATGCAGTTTTAATGTTGTATATCAATATTCATTTATGTTAGTGGCCTAGTTTTTCTGCTTACCTTTAAGGGATTTAGGACACAGAACCATATATATGTATATATATATATACATATATATATATATATATGTATATATATATATACATATATATGGTTCTGTTTATATATACTTATATAAAATAATTAAGTGTAAAACATATTTTAAAAAGCATTTGTATACTTTTGTGCAGACTTATGAGCAACAACAAAAAATTTGAAACAATTTCATGAAGTCATAATGACCAAATCTGGCCACAAAGAAAAGGGATGAGGTTTTACTCACCTCCCCACTCCCCATCTTCTTTGTAGCTTTCTGTTTCTCTTTTCCCCTTCTTCCTTCTACTAAATAAGGGATATACTGGTAATGTTCAAAAAGATAAACAACAATAAAAACTATCTAAATTTGGTTACATACCACAAGACATACCATAGAAAATCCAAGGACTTTAAGGATCTTTAAAAATAAAAACATTTCACTATAGAATGGTAGGATACATATTTTAATTATCACTTATTCTTCTTTTGGTCTATTCAACCAATAGAAGAAATTATGCGACAGAATAATAAGAATGGATTTTGTAACAGAAAAGTAATACATCTATAAATAAGTAATACACACACAGATATATATATATGGTATAGGAGTAAAGTATGCTTTGTCATAAATATTTGATAAATGATTTCCAAACACTACAAAGAATAGGCACATTCATAAGATGTCCAAATGGAAAGCAGAAGGGATGGCAGGAACCATAGACTTTTCATATGTCCAGATGAATCACCAAGCCTTCTACTTTACCTTTACCAACCAACATTGAAAAGCAATAGAATAGGTAGATAGGTGATTCAGTGAAGGGTCACCTTCCCTGGGGTCAGGTGGACCTGAGTTCAAATTCTGGTCTCAGTCACTTAACAGCTGTTTGATCTTGGGTAAGTTACTTAATCCAGAAGAAGAAGAAGAAGAAGAAGAAGAAGAAGAAGAAGAAGAAGAAGAAGAAGAAGAAGAAGAAGAAGAAGAAGAAGAAGAAGAAGAAGAAGAAGAAGAAAGAACTAAAAACTAAGATAGCTACTAAACATTGGAGGGTTAACTACCACAGTAGTTAATATAGTAGTACAATAAGTATGATTCCTGAATTTACTTTGTTCTGGCTCAATTCTAGTATAGCAGAAAATATTAGTGAAGTTTAATAGCTACCAGCAGATACACACTCTTCCCTTCCAACTCCAGTGTTGCTTCATGGGATCATATATTTTGGGTTGGGAAAAGATTTAAGATCTCTTAAATGAAGAGGACTGGACTAGGCGCCCTAGAGATGATATGATCTCCCCAAGGTCTTGTAGCATTGATGAACCACGTAATTTTGTGGTATGTGAAGAGCTTTGCAAAATATGGTTTCAAATTGACTTGAGACAATCTTAATTGGGTGAGAGGGAGGAGATCCCCAAATACCATGAGACTACTATTATGGGAAACGGTCATCCTAAAGACATTAGAAAAGAGTGTGGGGGAGGACTTATCTATACAAAACTATTTATAGCATCTCTATCTCTTTTTTTTTTTTGGAGGGCAATTGGGATTAAGTAAATTGCTCAAGGTCACATGGCTAGGTTTTTTGTTTTTGTTTTTGTTTTTTGTGTGTGTGCATTAAGTGTCTGAGGTTGGATCCAAACTCAGGTCCTTCTGACTCCAGGGCCAACGCTCTACTCATTGGGTCACCTAGCCGCCCCTATAGTATCTCTTTTTATGGTGGCAGAGAATTGGAAATCGAGGGGATGTCCATCAATTGGGCAATGGCTGAATAAGTTGTTTCATATGATTGTGATGGACTACTATTGTGCTATAAGAAATGATGAGCAGGATGGATTAAGAAAAAATTGGGAAGACATATAAACTGATGCTGAGTGAAGTGAGCAGAAATCAGGAGAACATTGTATACAGTAACAGCAATATCGCACAATGATCAGTTGTGAATGACTTAACTATTCTGAGCATTGAAATGATCCAAGACAATTCTAAAGGACTCATGATGAAAAATAGTATCCATCTCCAGAGAAAGAATTGATGGAGTCTGAATGCAGATAGAAGCATGTGTTTCATTTTCTATGTGTGTGTGTGTGTGTGTGTGTGTGTGTGTGTGTGTGTGTGTGCTCACACGCGTGCTCCCGAGCCTGCATGTATTTTCCTTTGGGTCTGTGAATTCTTTCACAACATGACCAATATGGTAATACGTTTTGCTTGATTAAATATGTATAACCTATAACAAATTACTTCCTGTCTCAGGGTGGGGGGTGGGAGAGTGTGATGAAGTCTGGAAAGGGGTGGGGTTGGGAGCACGTGAGGGAGGGATAGAAAAATTTGGAACTCAAAAGTTTTTTTAATGAATGTTAATAGATGTCTTTATATGTAACTGGGAAAATAGGAAAGTTTATTTAAAAAAGAAAGAAAATAAAGGAGTCTACAGAAAAAAAAAAACTTACCTGGGATATGACTGCTGAGAAGATGTATATCATCTGGTTACTTATTTGAAATCATTATTCTTGCTAATTAGGTACTAAACTCAGCCCCTATTCTGGAATATAAGTATTGTCAATGAGCTTTAAATTCAGGAAAAGTAGGGGCAAAGCCCCTGTTGCCAACTACAAAGCAAGGCCTCTACCTCAGGTCCTCTAATTCCTTAATACTTTTTTGCCACTGAAGAGAATAATTCCTTAAGCGATTTTCTTTCTCTGTTATAGGAAAAAGCTAATCCTAAAGTGTTTAGCAAAACACTTATAAAAATATTGGGATTTATTTAAATTTAAATAACTTAAAATTATTGGGATTTAAATGAAATAATTGGGATTGAAATTGAGGTTTTTTTTTTTTTTAATTCTTGATTTTATTCTGTTAGGGTGGTGTTCTGAGATCCACTGAGGTGTTGCTGTAATTCTTTTCTGGGTTAGGGTCTTACCCAGATATACCTATATTGTAACTTGGATGTTCTTTGCTATAGAAACTAAGGCTGTGGGGGTGGAGCCAAAATGGCAGAGTAGAAACAGCACTGCCAAGATGCTCTTCTCTCAGATCACCTCCAAACCATGTAAAAGGGGACTCTGAACAAATTCTGGAGCCCCAGCACCCACAGAATGACACAGAGAAGCTAACCTCCTACTTAGGACAGCCCAACAGCCCTGCAGGAAGGGACAGTGCAGCTCTCTGGGAGCCAACAGTCCAGCAGGTGGAGAGCAGAGCGGAGGTCCTCCTGAGCCACAGTTTTAACCCCAGGGCGGCCAGGCCAGCAGCTGGCCGGAGGGACCCCAGAACACCAGCAGCTGTGGTGATTTCAGAATTATCAACACAGACAGGCCTAGGACAAAGTGAGAGGTTAGTGCTCTATGGACTTTGGGACCAGTATTTGGGGAACTCGAGACAAGCCATTTTGTAGTTTTCAGAGGCAGCTCCAGCTCCTGGCCTGCAAACTGTAGGGAGATCCAGCAATCAGTCTTGGGGGGTAATCGCTCTTGCTTTAACCTCCCTGGATCTGGATTGTGGTCTGGGGTGTAGGTTGTGGGGTGGGTATCCAGCTTGCCAGAAGCGGAAGTTCTGAAGACCCCAGCTTTGGGACAGAAGTTCCCCTGTCTGGTGTCAGAGTCCTACTGTGCCAACAAGCCCAAAAATCAAGTAATTAAGTGGCAACATGCCAAGGCAAAGGAAACAAAATAAACATAAAACTGCAACATTAGACTTCTATTTGGGGGGCAAAGAGGATCAAAGCATTGTACAGGAGGAAGACTGCGAGGTAAGAAATCCTGCTTCAAAAGCCCCAAAGGAAAATATGAGCAGGTTACAAGCCATAGAGGACTTTAAGAAGGACTTTAAAAATCAAATAAAAGAAGTGGAGGAAAAATTGGAAAGAGAAATGAGAAGCATGCAGGGAAAGTATGAAATGAGGGTCAATAGCCTGACTGAGGATAATAACACCTTAAAAATAGACTAACAGGGTGGCTAGGTGACGCAGAGAGTAGGATGCGGGCCCTGGAGTCAGAAGGACCTGAGTTCAGATAAGGCCTCAGACACTTAATGCACACACACACACACAAAACCTAGCTGTGTGACCTTGGGCAAGTTACTTAACCCCAATTGCCCTCCAAAAAAAAAAAAAAAAAAAAGCAAAAACAAAAAATAGACTAACTCAAATGTCAAAAGAGGCTCAGAAAGGCAATGAGGAGAAGAATGCCTTAAAAAGCCAAATTTGCCAGATGGGAAAAGAATCTCAAAAACTCACTGAGGAGATTCATTCCTTCAGAGTTAGACTGGAACAAATGGAAGCTAATGACTTTATGAGAAATCAAGATGCTATTAAGCAGATCCAAATAAATAAAAGAATAGAAGGCAATGTGAAATATGTCGTGGGAAAAACCACTGACCGAGAAAATAGATCCAGGAGAGATAATTTAAAAATTATTGGACTACCTGAAAGCCATGATCAAAGAAAGAACCTAGAAATCACCCTTCAAGAAATTCTCAAGGAAAATTGCCCTGATGTTTTAGACCCAGAAGGGGAAATAGAGGTTGAAAGAATCCACAGATCACCTCCTGAAAAAGATCCCAAAAAGAAAACTCCCAGGAATATTATAGCCAGGTTCCAGAATCCCCAGATCAAGGAGAAAATACTCCAAGCATCCAGGAAGAAATAATTTCAATATTGTGGAAACACAATCAGAATAGCCCAGGACCTGGCAGCTTCTACACTGAGGGACTGAAGGGCATGGAATATGATATTCCAGAGGGCAAAAGAGCTGGGATTGAAGCCAAGGGTCACCTACCCAGCAAAACTGAGTATTTTGTTTCAGGTGAAAATATGGTCATTCAGTGGAATAGAGGACTTTCAAGCATTCTTGAGGAAAAAACCAGAGCTGAGTAGAAAAATTGACATCCAGACACAAGAAGGAAGAGATGCCTGAGAAGGTAATCAGGGAAAAGAAATCCAAAGGAACTTATCAAAGTTGACCTATTTACATTCCTACATCGAAAAACAATAATTGTGACTGATGAAACTTTTCTCAGTATGAAAATAATTGAAGAAGGGTGTATGGTCATATGAATGCATATGTGAATGTGTGTATATATGTTTACAGTTCTACATGGATAGAGGGCATAGGTTGAATTTGTTGGGAAGGGATGATACTTAAGGGGTGAAATTATGAGATGAGAGAGGAAAGTGGCAAGAGGAGATGAGGAGAAACAGGGTAGGGTAAACTATCTCATGTAGAAGAAACAAAGGGAAGTGGTTGCAGGGGTGGGGAAGAACAGGAAGGCAAAAAGGCAAAACCACATTCTCATTGAATTTGGCTCAGGGAGAGAATGGCATACATACTAAATGGGATATCTCACCCTGCAGCAGAGTAGGGGTAAGGGGGGTGAGAGGGAGGATGATGGAGGGGAGGGCATTCTTGGGGGGAGGGGAGGTTGGAAGTACCCACTATAGAAGAGGGACAGGATCATGTAGGGAATGGACCAGGTGGGGGGTGGGATGGGTGGGAGGGAATTATAAGCAGCCTTTTAAAATATATCTATTATGATAATGTTTTGCATAGCTATACATGTACAACACATACTGAATTACTTATCTTCTCAGAGGGAATGGGTGACAAGGGAGGAAGGGAATGGATCTGAAATTCAAAGTCTTAAAATTAAATATTTCGGGGTGGCTAGGTGGCGCAGTGAGTAAGAGTGCCGGCCTCGGAATTGGGATGACTTGGGATCGAATCTGGCCTCAGAAAAGGAGCACCCACATATAAATGACTAACCGTGTAACCTTGAGCAAGTTACTTAACCCCAATTGCTTAAAAAATTAAATGTTTCAAATATATAAATGCTATTATTAATACTCTTTTCCATGTAATGGGGAGATAAGATGTGCAGGCACTGGGGCACAGAGATTCACCTTGCTCTAATGGAAAAGTCGAAGTGGGTATGGGAGAAGATATGGGAGAGAGCAGATTGGATGAGGGGAATTCTTGTGGGACTGCTATTCTGGGGTTGTGGGTAGGGGAAAAATGGGGAGGAAAAAATAATTGTAACTCAAAATCTGGCGGAAATGAATGATGTAAACCAGAAGTTAATAAAGCATGTGTTAAAAAAAAAAGAAACTAAGGCTTTGCCCAGAAGAAGCCAACTATGTATAACTTGGAAAAAGATTTTTTGGGGGAAAGGGGAAATGGAGTGAAGCTTTTAGTCATTGAAATTATAAGCACCCCAGCCCATGCGGTTATGCTCTCCCCAACTCAGGCCTTTATTTATCCCACTCAACAATGAGACCTGATTATGTCAAACTGCTTTATACTGGAGTCTCTGTCTATATAAAAGTCTACTTCAAAGCCAACTCCAGACTGGAGAGAATGCCACAGGTTTACTTGCCTTGTCATTTCCCCCAAAATTCCACATGAAAATTTACTGAAAGGCAAAAGAGCATGGTGATTCAGAGAAGGTTCCTATTGCAACTGGAAAGAACTCCTGTCTCCTAGAGCCTTAACAGCCTGGCAATATCTCTCCTCAAACAGAAGATGTTATATTGGTTGGGTGGCATGTGTGGCAGGATGCTCAGCAATGCTCTTTCTTTCACATGAATGATAAACATAGTTTGTACAGTGTGCAAGCACAAAGATTGCCATTTTTGTGAGTCTTGAATGCATCCTTAAGTAGCAGGAAGACCAAATACTGGGTGTTTTATACTTATGTAGCCTTGACAGTTGCCATATAACTAAAATAAGTAAGTGGAGAAGTAGTCAGGTGATCTGTACTTGGGATGTGAGTATTCTCAAATGAGGTTAAGCCTACAAATCGTCTCTTATGACTCTTTGTGGCAGTGTAATGTTAATGGGATTTAAGATCTTCCCACCAATTAATGGGCCTCATGTGCAGTTCATTAAGGGAAGCTTGCTTAGGGGAGGTTTGCTTGTAGGAGGCTTGCTTGTAGGGAGGCTTTCACACCTTTTCTAATTTCTAATTAGGCACTGAGTCAGGAGGGTTGTGATGCCTTCTGATTCTGAGAAGTATATATATATATATATATATATATACTATGAGTTGGTATTTTGCTTTGGGGGCTCTCTTATGAGAAGGATCTTGTGGTTCTCTGGTCAAGATTTTTAGTGGCCTTATGTTCAGAGCTCCTCAACTGCTCAGATGTAAAGGCTCTCTCGATCCAGGGATGTATGTCAAGTGTATAGTTGATTCAGGCAGTCAGAATTCTGTCTGTTGGTCTTTATTTCTCTGCTTGTATTTTCTCTGAAGTCAGGGTGCTGACTTTTCCCCTGAATCAGTGAATGTAATTAAAAAAGATTGTTGACCCCTTAAACAGTTATCTTTCCTAGTAAAGCAGATCCAAGAACCTGTGCTAGCAGCCATCCTGGGTATGCCAGTGTGGTTGCCACTACAGGCAGAAGTATAAAATATATTCAAGGACCCTTGCCTAAGGTCTGAGCTTGAAATGCTTTGTAGTTATAATTAATCTTGACCTGTAAGTGTTTTGATTTTGTTTGAATTATTCTTATAGATGCTATTCCCATGAATGCCATCTTAAACCATAGTAAACCCCAATCTGAGGGATTTAGTGTGTAACACTATCCACCTCACCTTTGCCCTCTGTAACATGGTGTCAGTGCACTTGGAGCTATGGAAAAAGGGGAAGAAGAACCCATTACAGTTATTTGATTGGTGCTACCCTGAAGCATTCAACAACTGCTTTTAGCCATATTCCTCAAAAACATCTGCCTAGAATGTACGTATAGCAACCAGGTATTATTTTGTTGGAGAAAATTCCCTGTTTTAAATATTCCAGACCCAGCCACAAGCAATAGCCTAAGTCAGTCAATAAACATTTGAAAAACACCTACTATATCCCAGGCACTGTGCTAAGCACTGGTGACACAAAAAGAGGCCAAGACAGTCCCTGCCCTCAAGAAGTTCACAGTCTAATGAGGGAGACAGCATACAAGTAAATATATACAGATAAGCTATATGTAGGATTTTTAATTTTTTTAAACTCTGGAATAAAAGAAGCATTTCTATAACATAGTATAATAAAAAAGATGATTACACATGAAACTACAAATCTATTATGTACTACTTCTATTCCTTTTAAATATATAATAAAGTTATTATGTAAATTTATTTTTTCTACTCTACCCAAGATGGTTACCATTAGTAACACATATACATACAACTATATACACACATATATTTATATACACACATATATATACACATATATACATATATGTAAAATTATTCTACACATTAAATAATAGAAAGAAAGCACTAGAATTAATAGGGGTTGGGAAAGACTTCCTGTAAAAGATGGGTATTTAGTTGAAACATAAAGGAAACTGGGGAAGTTCATAAGTAGAGATGAGGAAGAATATTTTAGATAGGGATAACGGCGGGGAGTGGTCACAGTCAGAGAAAATGCCCAGAGATGGGAGATGGGATGTCTTATTCATGAAACAAACAGGAGGCCAATATCACTGGATTGAATGGTACACAGTAGGGAATAAAGCTAGAAGACTAGAAAGGTAGACGGAAATTTATTTAATCCTGGAAGGGATAGGGAGCCACTGGAGTTTACTGGTTACTGGTGTGTGTGTGTGTGTGTGTGTGTGTGTGTGTGTGTGTGTGTGTGTGTGTGAGAGAGAGAGGGGGGGGCAGGGAGAGGGATGGAGGGAGGGTGAGAGAGAGTTGATCAAAATTGTGCTTTAGGAAAATCATTTTCATGGCTAGATTGGAGGATGGTTTGGAGTGAAAGAGACTTGAGAGAGGCTGACCACCAGGTAACTTCTGCACTAGTCCAGATGTGAGTTGATGGGGGTCTGCACCAGAGTGGTGGCAGTGTCAAAGGAGAAAAGGGGTTGTATTTGAGAGATGTTGCAAAGGTGAAATCTACAGCTTGGATATGGTGGTAGTGGGGTACTGAAAGACCAAGATGACACCTGGGTTGTGAGCCTGAGGGACTTGGCATATGGTGCTACCCTCTACCATAATAGGGAAGATAGGAGGCAGGGAGAGAGATAACGAGCTTGGTTTTGGTTTTGTGTTTAAGATGTCTACTGGATATCCAGTTTGAGATGTCTGAAAGGCCGGAGATGTGACACTGGAGGTCAGAAGAGAAGTTATGTCAGGATAGGGAAATTTAAGAATTGTCACTATAGAGATGGCAATTAAATACATGGAAGCCAATGGGAAAAACCAAGCTGTCATTGGGTCTTCATTTTTGATATCTTGACTTGCCCCTCATTTTTTCAGATAAGGAAAATGATGCCCAGGGAGGCTGCCTTTCTGTCTGGAAATATATGGGCTATAAATTAAAGACGAATTTGGTTCTAAGATTTCCAGTCTGTTAATAACACAATTATTCACATTACCCAGAGATGGAATTGAGAATATGAAGTTTATTTAAGCAGTCAGTATATATTTAAATATGTGACAGTACATGTATATACATATAAAAACATACATATACCCATATATATTTAAATCAACTTTATTTGGGGCCACTACCTCATGTACAAAACATGTTCTCTCTGTACCTTAGCAAACAGCCTTCAATAGTTGTTGTAGTTTAAAAAAAATCACGCTATAAGAATACAAGTCATTCCCCAATTGATAAATGGTCAAAGGATATGAACAGGACGTTTTCAGAGAAAGAAATTAAAGATATCTATAAGCATATGAAGAAATGCCCTAAATCACTATTGATTAGAGAAATGCAAATCAAAACAACTCTGAGGTATCACATCTCTCCAGTCAGATTGGCTAAGACGACAAAACAGGAAAATGACAAATGCTGGAGAGGATGTGGGCAAATTGGAACACTAATGCATTGCTGGTGGAGTTGTGAACTTATCCAGCCATTCTGGAGAGCAATCTGGAATTATGCCCAAAGGGCTATAAATAATTTCATACCCTTTGATGCAGCAATACCAATTCTAGGATTATATCCCAAAGAGATCATAGAAGAGGGAGGAAGACCCATATGTACAAAACTATTTATAGCAGCTCTTTTCGTGGTTGCAAAGAATTGGAAATTAAAGGGGTGCCCATCAAGGGGAATGGCTAAACAAGCTGTGGTATATGCATGTAATGGAATACTATTGTGCTATAAGAAACGAGGAGCAGATGATTTTCATATTTACCTGGAGAGGCTTATGCAAACTGATGCTGAGTGAGAAGAGTAGAACCAGGAGAAATTTGTATACAATCACAGACACAACATATGTGTGATGACCAACTATGTCAGACTGGACTCTTCTCAGCAATGCAGTGATATAAGTCAATCCCAGAAGACTCATGAAGGAGAGAGATGCCTACATCCAGAGGAATAACTAGAAAGAACTGAGATTGAATCCTGATGGAAGTAAACTAATTGATCTTTTTCTTTTCATTGTTTGGTTTTATTTCTCCTTTACCATTTTTCATCCCACCTAGTACAATACACATTTGTAACCTGACTAATGTCTAATATGAAAGTATTTGCAGATCCTATACTGGACTATATGCTGTTGTGGGGGGTGGTGGGAGGGAGGGAAAAGAAATCTGAAACTCAAGGAACTATGGAATTGAATCTTGTTAACTAAAAATAAACAAATTAATAAAAAAAAAGAAATGATGGACAAGGAAAAAATATCACAAAAATTGCAAAAAGTTGAGGCATTCATGTCATCAAGGAGGGTGTTCAACAAATGTTTACTAGGCAACTGGCTCCTCTAGTGGTTGGCTTGTTCTCCCTCCAGGAATTACTTTAGATCTTCTTGTTGCACACATGGATTTTGCATCCCCTGCTCTAGGAAGAATTAAACCTCACAAGGATGAGGATTATTTCCTTTTTGCATCCCTAGTGTAGTGCTTTGTACACAGAAAGCATTTTGTCAATGTCTAAATAAATTTCCTCTGTGTCATACTTTCCAGAGTTCATGCTTTGCTAGCAGAGCCATTAGGAACCCAAATCTCCTTCAGGTCATGAAGCAAAAGAGCAAAAAATAGGAGCAGAGACAGTGGTACTAGCACACTATGCAGAGAAGAGGGTGAAATCCCACTTTGGGGAATCCTTATGATAGTCTCATCCATCCGAGCAATGCTTTGCAAGCCCATGCTCTTCTAAATTGTCAAAAAACATTAAGAGGGGCTTTAAGCTTAGATTGATCAGTCCTTGGCAGAAGGATTTATTTTAAAAATTTCAATTCAGCCAGCGCTGAAACCCTGAAATGTGCTAGCCACTAGACAAAAAATGTCCACTCTCAATTTGCTAAATACATTCTAATTGTGATGATGGAGAGAGGATGAGGAATATTATATATACATATGTTCACACATGACATAGGGAATGATGGGAGCAGGGTTTTTCTTCATGTGATGGATCTCAGGGCCACTAGGAGAAAACTGATGATTAGAGAAAGGAGGTGATGCTGGAGCTGAACCTTGAAAGAAAAAAAAAATGTATATTCCAGGCAAAGTAGGAGCCTTGTGTAAATGAACAGAAACCAGAGGGGAAAAACAGTCTTTTAAGAAAACAACTAGTACTCCAATTTCTCTGACATGTAAGAGAGCAGGAAACTGGAATTTCTAATTTTTTTCTGTATCATCTGGCCTTCTCCTGTCATCTACAGAAGTGCAAAACTCCCTCAAAATTCACATTTGATTTCTTCTGCCAACCCACAATATATCAAAACTGTGATGGGAAAGTTAGGGGAAAGAAGGGGTGACTGTATTCAAATAACTATTTATTTACCATATATTTAAGACTGTTGCCCCCACCCCCCACACACAAACACATAGGATTAAAGGAACATAATGTCAGAGGGAAGTAGGGAAATAGAAGCTGTCTTGAAGAAGAGGTATACAAAGAATGAGAAAGAAGAGATGAAGGACAAGAAGTCATAGTTGGTAGAGAATCTGAGTTTGAGATCATGGAAAAAACATTTTTCGGGTCATGGTGAAGTCTGTATGATGAATTCTTTGGGTGGTTGTGTGTGCACATAGAAAGGTATGTAGATCACAAGAGCTGAGGCTGAAGTAAGGGAGGCTAAGGTGTTAAGAGTCCGTAACAAGATTATTCAAGTAACCAAAAACAAGAGATGTGAACTAGTCAGAGAGGGCTGAGCTGGTGGTGACTTTGAAGTGACAAGTAGCACATTGATGGCCCTTCTCTTTTTGAATCATGTGGCAGCAGAGTAATTACTAATAGCTCACATTCATGCAGCTGTTTACAAAGCATGGTCTTTGCCAGCATCTCGCGATGGTAGACAGTATATGTGGAATGGTGAACACTTAATTTAAGATTTCTTCTTTAGGAGAGATTTCACTTTCTGAAATAGCATATTATGACTGACTTCAGACCTGAATGTCTTGGATTAATCTGAAAAGATTACTAATATTCCTGTGGTGAGACTTGTTCTCTTTTAGTAGGTATTCCTTATAATTTCACAGGCAAATGAGACTTCTTATGAGGAGGGAGCCTTACAGTATCATGTTAGAGGAAGATTTTTCGTAGCAGCAGAGGAGAGCATCAGCTCCTTCACTGCCAACAGTCAACGATATCCCGGATAGGTTAGCAAAGGTTCTTAACCAGAATCTGTGAACTTACAAAAAATCAATATAGCTGATTTCCTAAAATCCTATGGATTTTTTTCTCATTTAAAATTACTCTGGGGGGGCGGCTAGGTGGCGCAGTGAGTAAGAGCACCGGCCTCGGAGTTTGGATGACCCGAGATCAGACCCGGCCTCAGAAAATGAGCACCCACGCATATATAATGACTAGCCCTGTAACCTTGAGCAAGTTACTTAACCCCAATTGCTTAAAAAAAAAAATAAAATAAAAAAAAAATTACTCTGGGGTCGGAGCCAAGATGGTGGAGTAGAAACAGCATTTCCAATGTGCTCTGCCCCACACAAATTTCAAATAATGTGAAAGGGAGCTCCGAACAACTTCTGTAGCCACAGCACCCACAGAACGGCACAGAGAAGCTAACCTCCTGCTGAGGACTGCCCAGCAGCCCTGCATGGAGCGGTCAGCCCAGCGCTCTGAGAGCAGGCAGTGCAACTCGCAGAGCCGAGCCCAGGTCCACGGTTTTAGCCCCAGGTTGGTCAGACCTTCAGCCGGCTGGAGGGACCCCAGAACACCAGAAATTGTGGCGATTCCAGAATTATCAGCACAGATATGCCTAGGACAAAGTGAGAGGTTAGTGCCCTATGGATTTTGGGACCAGTATTTGGGGAACTCGTGGCTTCTTCCCCTGGGGGAGAAAAGCTGCTGAAGAAACAGCTGCACAGAAGCCATTTTGCAAGCATCAGTAGTGGCTCTAGCTCCTGGTCTGAGAACTGTAGGGAGATCCAGCAATCAGTCTGGGGGTTAATCGCTCTTGCTTTAAACTGCCTGGATCTGGATTGTGGTCTGGGGGGGAAGTTTGGGGTGGGTATCCAACTTGCCAGAGTGGGTGGAGGCTTTACAGAGGCCACCCAACTGGCGGAAGTTGTGAAGACCCCACGTTTGGGCGGAAGCTCCCCTGGCAGAGTCCTACTGTGGCAACAAGCCCCCAAATCAAGTAATTAAGTGGCAATATGCCTAGGCAAATGAAACAAAATAAACAGAAAAGTTCAACACTGGACTCCTATTTTAGGGGCAAAGAGGCTCAAAGCATGGAGGAGGACTGTGAGGTCAGAACTCCTGCACCAAAAGCCCCAAATGAAAATACAAGCTGGCTAGAGGCCATAGAGGACCTTAAGAAGCAGATAAGAGAAGTGGGGGGAAATTTGGGAAGAGAAATGAAAAAGATGCAAGAAAAGTATGAAATGACAGTCAACAGCCTGACTGAGGAAAATAACACCTTAAAAAATAGACTAACTCAAATGGCAAAAGAGGCTCAGAAAGGCAATGAGGAGAAGAATGCCTTAAAAAGTCGAATTTGCCAGATGGAAAAAGAATCTCAAAAGCTCACTGAGGAGATTCATTCCTTCAGAGTTAGACTGGAGCAAATGGAAGCTAGTGACTTTATGAGAAATCAAGATACTATTAAACAGATACAAACAAATGAAAGAATAGAAGGCAATGTGAAATATCTCATGGGAAAAACCATTGACCTGGAAAATAGATCCAGGAGAGATAATTTAAAAATTATTGGACTACCTGAAAGCCATGATCAAAGAAAGAACCTAGAAATCAACCTTCAAGAAATTCTCAAGGAAAATTGCCCTGATGTTTTAGACCCTGTGGGGGAAATAGAGGTCGAAAGAATCCACTGATCATCTCCTGTAAATGATCCCAAAAAGAAAACTCCTAGGAATATTATAGCCAGGCTCCAGAACTCCCCGATCAAGGAGAAAATACTCCAACCAGCCAGGAAAAAACAATTTCAATATTGTGGAAACACAATCAGAATAGCCCAGGACCTGGAAGCTTCTATACTGAGGGATCAAAGAGCATGGAATATGATATTCCAGAGGGCAAAAGAGCTGGGATTGAAGCCAAGGTTCACCTACCCAGCAAAACTGAGTATCTTGTTTCAGGGGAAAATATGGTCATTCAGTAGAATAGAGGACTTTCAAGCATTCTTGATGAAAAAACCAGAGTTGAATAGAAAATTTGACATTCAGACACAAGAAGCAAGAGATGCTTGAGAAGGTAATCAAGGAAAAGAAATCAAAAGGAACTTATCAAAGTTAAACTATTTACATTCCTACATGGAAAAACAATAACTGTGTTTGATGAAACCTTTCTCGTTATGAAAATAATGGAAGAAGGGTACATGGCATATGTTCACAGGTATACATGGATAGAGGGCACAGGTTGAATTTGATGGGAAGGGATGATTCTTTTTTTTTTTTCTTGAGGGCTCTTGGGGTTGGGTGACTTGCCCAGGGTTTCGAGGCTGGGTTTTTGTTTGTGTGTTGGGTGTCTGGGGCCGGATCCGAGGTCAGGTCCTTCTGGCTCCGGGGCCAGTGCTCTGCTCGCTGTGCCACCTAGCCGCCTCAAGGAAGGGGTGATTCTTAAGGGGTGAAGTCAAGAGGTGAGAGAGGAAAGTGGCAAGAGAAGATGGAGAGAGACAGGGTAGGGTAAACTATCTCATGTAGAAGAGGCAAGGGGAAGTAGTTGCAGGGGAGGGGAAGAACAGGAAGGCAAAAAGGCAAAAGCATATTCTCATTGAAGTTGGCTCAAGGGGAGAACCACATACATACTAAATGGAATATCTTACTCTCACTCACTCTCCTGAGTAGGGGAAAGGAGGATGAGAGGGGGGATGATGGAGGGGAGGGCATTCTGGGGGGAGGGGAGATTGGAAGTACCCACTATCAAAGAGGGACATGATCAAGGTAGGGAATGGACCAGGTGGGAGGTGAGACGGGTGGGAGGGAAATATAAGCAGTCTTTTACAATATATCTACTATGGTAATGTTTTGCATAGCTATACATGTGCAACACATACTGAATTGCTTATCTTCTCAGAGAGAGTGGGTGACAAGGGAGGAAGGGAATGGATCTGAAATTCTAAGTTTTAAAATTAAATGTTTCATAAGATGTCCAGGCATTGGGGCTCAGAGATTCACCTTGCCCTAATGACAAAGTCGAAGGGGGTATGGGAGAAGATATGGGAGAGAACAGATTGGATGAGGGGATATCTAGTGGGACTGCTATTCTGGGGTGGTGGGTAGGGAAAAATGGGGAAAAATGTAACTCATAATCTGGTGGAAATGAATGATGTAAACCAAAATTTAATAAAGCATTTGTTTAATTAAAAAAAACAAATAAAATTACTCTGAGAGGCAGGCTCCATAACACAAATATTTGACTGCATTGAACATTGGCAGTAGAGAGGTCAGTAATTGTTTGCTAATATTCAATTCTACTGTTTATCATTTTTGAGACTTATTTGTTTGTTATTATTATTATTATTATTTTATTCTTTCCCCAAATTCTTAATCTGATTTGTAATTTCTTCAGTTACATTTTTCTCCTCAAATATATTTCTCACAGTTCAATTCATTGATGGAATCCATGTGTTTAAACAACTTTTTAGTCATGTCTTCTCAATAACTAGCAGCATTCTCCAATAAGCTGATGAATTTACCTGATTCTCTTCTAATTTAATCTCTTCTTCCTTAAGTGGTTCTCTGGATAGACATTGGACTTGGAGTCAAAGACCTGAGTTCAGGTCTTTCAAGACCTCAGACACATACTAGCAGTGTGACATTGGTCAGTCATAATTTCAGTTTGCCTTGGTTTCCTCATCTATAAAATGGGGATAACAATAGCACCTATCTCACAGGGTTATTGTGAGAATGGCATGGGACCTGGCACGCAGTAGGAATTTAATACATGCTGGTTCCTCTTCCCCCACTTCCTTTATAAAGTACTTTGTGAAACATTCTCCTTATGACTGTGTAGCAGCAAGCACCCCAATATCCCCAGGGTAGCTGCCAATATAGGTTCTTAGATCTGCTTTTCAAAAGGAAAGCAACTCAAAATGGGTTAACAAGCTTACTTTAATCAAACAAACACACATTACCTAGTTCAGGGAAAAAGGTCAGCACCCCAAACTTCAGAGTTACAGAACTTACAGATCAAACAGACAGGCTTCCAAACTGTCCAACCATTATATCAATACCAAATCACAGTTACCAGAGAGGGAAGCATCAACATCTGGGTTTTCGAAGCCGGGGGCTCTCAACAACGGCTTCCCAGAGTCTCATCTGGTCAAATCACACAACACTTCTCAAAGTGAGCCCCAAAGCAAAGCCTCTATCAGGGTTTTTATAGCCTTCTCCTGGCTCAGAGAATGTAACAACCTTCTGGACCCACTGCCCAATCACAAAGTATCAAGGTGTGGGCTTTCCTGAAAAACAAGCCTCCCACCACAGGTTCCAGGTGCACTTAAGCTAGGGGCAGGGAAGATCTTTAAATCTGCATTTCCATTACAGACTATACTATATAAATCCAGTGTGCTTTATACAGTTTGGATGGTGAGGGAAAGGCATACAACACACTGGTTTTGGTCATTTAATGGGTAACTGCCTCTCTTAGTTCAGTGAAGACATTTACCTACAGTCCAGGGGCAGGAAAGAAAAAGAGCAAAAGGCCCAGAAAAGTATGAAAATGCTGACAAAAGCAGAGGGAACACAACGGTGTATGACCTTCAGAGTGACTTCTCATGAAAAAGATGGATGCTGTTTCAGAATTAAGATCTTGACCTTAGAATTGCAATATCACTATATTTCAGGTTCCTGTCTGACTCATACTTTAGGGCTTTCACTGTCAAGAAGCACCTCAGGCAAGATTTTTCATCCTGATCACAGTCTGGCCCAATGTATTCTCCTGAAAGTTACTACCATTATCAACTTAGAAATCTGAACAGCAAATACCTGCCATAAGGGGGCAACTGTAGTGCTGGTAGTGTGAGATAATGAGCCCATAGTTGGGTGAATAGGTATGGCTAATAAGTAGTATGCTATTCATCCCAATTTTGGCTATGAGCTACCAATTGGAACATCAGAGAACTAAATGATTCCACTTTAAGCAAGTAGGAAGGCATGGAAGAATTTTGAGGTGGCCCTATACAGGGCGTCCAATGATTTTCTTTTTGCTCTGACCAAGTAACCTCTATGTAGGCCCAAAATAGGAGTTGGTCCTCTTCTAGAACAGAAAGTAAAAGAACTAGAGGGCCATCAGTTCAACCTTTCCAGGTTATCAGCTTCTTAGGCAATGAGAAAGTATTTTTTTTAGCATCCAGGTGTCTAGTTTTACTTGTCTGAAGTGATCCAAAGAGGGTAAGACAGGGTCCTTGACCACAAGGACAAACGAGATGAATATGCCTGAAATATTAAGAGAACAGCTCATGGCAATAGAAAGAATTAAATTGTGGAGTACAGTTGGTGAGGGCAAGAGGAATTCTAAATTGCTTAAGGATCTCAGAAGGGAATTAGATATATGTGTGAGTATATGTGTGTTATATGTGTATATGCGTGTATGTGTGTGTATAGGAAAAAGAGATAGGAATAAAGAAACAGAATACAACTTAAAGAAAACTCTGGACCTATGACTTTTTTGTTGTAGGGAGCTCCTGGGGTGGAAGCTTCCTATACTAGAGCATATTCTTAACTTATTTGTAACTTATAGTCTTATAAATTACATCAAGAAGTCAAACCACTAGTAATATAGCTCCTTCTGTAAATGTCAGGGGCAAGATTTGAACCTGTGGCTTCCTGACACTGCTCCAGGCTGTTTCTGATAAATAAAACTATCTCTTCACTGACTTGTACCTCTGGACTTTTCTGGAGATAATTGCTGGTGCTGTCCTTTTGGTCTGGAAGGAAACTGATCCAATAATTCACCACCAGGAGGTGCTGGTGACTGATAAAAGCTTAATATGTTTTTCTTAGGATATATACTTCCGGAAGGCTATTTTAAAATGGAAACGCCATTAAGCCAATATCCCTTGGCTGGATTTTCAGGCACATGAATGTCCTTAAAACAAAGAATAGATATTTCCTTTTTAAAAAAATTGTGTGAAGTTTTTTTTTTTTGTTTGTTTGTTTTAAATTTTCTATCTTATGCCTGGAATGGATCCCGTGAAGCAATAGCAAAGAATAGCAAGTCTAATTACATATTCCATGTAGGCAGTCCCTTCAAATGGACCATGACATGTGGACTATTAGGTTATCAGCATGTTAAGCTATATGTACCTAGGGCTACGTGGTTCTTGCTGAGACTATTGCTAGATAGCTCTATGCTTTATCTAAAGTATTCATGTAAATCTAAAGGGACATATTTAATTTAACAAAAATCAGGGAGCATATTTTCCTCACAGTTCCTCAGATTAAGGAAAAAATGGATTTCTAAATTCCTAGATAGAGTAGCTTAACAACAGAATCTATCAAT
Organism: Gymnobelideus leadbeateri; assembly: GCA_011680675.1. Lineage (NCBI taxonomy): Eukaryota > Metazoa > Chordata > Mammalia > Diprotodontia > Petauridae > Gymnobelideus > Gymnobelideus leadbeateri. Next base: position 485,191 of record WOXC01009215.1, read on the forward strand.
TGGAACATTTGCATTTTCTTACGCTATTGAGGTTTATGAGATGACTCCTGAAATAGTCAAGGAAATCTGAAGGACCCAGAAATAATCTGGGCAGCTTTTTACGCTTACCTTGCCCCTGCCTTTTGCATGCCCTTTGCTCAGCATATAAGAGGTGCTTAATAAATCCTTATTTTTTGAGCAAACTATTTTGTTCCAGATATAATAGACAATAAAAAGACAAAATGAAGCAAAAAAACTTGTTTGAGGTAGGTTTTGAGGAGAGAATGTTAATTAGACCTGGAATAAATGCAGAATGAGAACCATCAGAGGGTAGACTGGGCGTACTGAAAAGAACAGAGGTATATTTCTTGAGTTTCCAAGAAGCAAACTGAGCTCAGTAGAAGCTTGGTGAATGCTAAGATATGATGAAGACCCATATCTGAAGTTGTGGTGAATTAGATCAACATCACCTTTTCTGTTGTATAGGGGCATAATAGGTGCTCATGTGGATGGGTTCAATGGACTTTTCTCTCCCAAACTGCTACTAGATAGGAAATGCTCTAATACACAACTTAACTCACAGACTTTTTATTACTTAATACACTGCATTCTCTCCTCCCTTGGTGAATTTATCCTATTGCCAAGTCTAAGTCTTAAGTAAGACCTTTTACTTTAATTGTAATGCAAGAGCTTACTATTTAAACATACACGAGTTACGTGGGAAAAAATAATGTTGGAGAGCAGCTAGGTGGCTCAGTGATTAGAGCACCAGCCCTGGAGTCAGGAGGATCTAAATTTAAATTTGGCCTCAGACACTTGACACTAGCTGTGTGACCTTGGGTAAGTTACTTAACCCCGGTTGCCTTCTCTTCCCCCCTCCAAAAAATAATGGAAGGCTTCTGATTTAGGGTACATGGAGGGTTAATTAAAAATAAATTTCTGTTTTTTTCCCTTGTACCTTCCCCCCCCACACACACATTTCATTATGTTAATTTCTGCTCTGATTGAATTGTAAAGAATTGCAATTCCTAACTAAGCAGTGAACTTTTCCTAGAGGAGGCAACAGATGGCCTTGGGAAAGAACCAATATGGCATCCCAAGCTTAAGAAACTCTTTGTCCTAAAACTTAGAACCTTGTTGATAAGAAAAATGTAAACTAGTTCCAGGAAGTTAGGACAGCTGCACTTTCTTTGATCTTCTTTTCCTTTGAAGATACTTTGTGCCTGGTTCCTCTCCAAGCTATAAATTGTTTTAACTGATAGCATTTTTGTGTCTGTGTGAATGTATATGTGAAAACCTCTGTGAAACATTCTTAGATGAGAGAGACTAAGAAGCTGAAATCGAGGTTTCTTTTCCCAGTAGTGCCAATGAAGGCTTGTTCCTAGGCATAATTCTATGCTATTGGATTATTTCCTTAATATACCCTTAAGAATAAAAACAAATTCCATTTCACATGCAGTTTTTTGTATGTAATTTGAATCTATATGTTTGTAATAATAATAAAAATAACACCTAGTATAGGAAGGAAAATAAGTAAGTCTAGACCCCAAATCTGTCACAAATTTTTCTGGTCAATTGGTTTCTACTCTGAGACTACAATAAGTACCCTGAAAAAATACAACTAAACAAAATATTTTATAAGTCAGATAGCAGACAGTTTGAACCAGTGTCTCTTGCTTCTTTAGTTCATCAGGCTACCTCAGTTAAGTACCTGGTTTAGATGGCTTCCACAGAAGGTGGACAGGAAGTATACTGAATGTGCTTCTCGGACTTCAGTGGAATAGGATAAAACTTCTGGTTTGTCCTTTTCTGCTCCAGGGTACATGGATCTCCTTGAGATGTGGAAAGGAGCTGGGGAAAGAAATAGAGTCTAGGCTACAAAACTCAGTATTGTGGAGAAACAGATTTTTATTACTGATGGAACAATATTTTTGGAGAGCTGTTTAGTTGCATTCACACATTTTTTCCTTAAAAATGTAATAACCAAAACTGAAGTAATTAATAAAAATGATGCTTTAGTCCAAAAGCAAAGTCTCCCATAAAAGGCAGTCTTTTTTGTTGTTTTACAACTGTTATAGGGTATTAGTAAAATGCTCTGCTATAGAATAAAGTGTCCAACTTTTCCATATCTGGATGAAAAAAGAGTCACCACTTTTGAATACAGGCCTTGCAATGTGAAAAAAAGTTTCCCCTCAGTGGAGGAAAAAAAAAAAACCAACAACAAAAAACTAAAACAAAACCCTTAAACATTGGACTAAATGACTGAGGTAGGCTGTGGAATCCTCCTTGGAGATTTACCATATTTTTTTATTATTAAACAAATGTTTTATTAACTTCTGGTTTACATAATTCATTTCCACCAAATTTTGAGTTACAATTTTTCCCCCATTTTTTCTCTACCCACCACCCCAGAATAGCAGTCCCACTAGATATCCCCTCATCCAATCTGCTCTCTCCCATATCTTCTCCCATACCCCCTTCAACTTTGCCATTAGGGCAAGGTGAATTTCTGAGCCCCAATGCCTGAACATCTTATGAAATGTTTAATTTTAAAACTTCGAATTTCAGATCCATTCCCATCCTCCCTTGTCACCCACTCCATTTGAGAAGATAAGCATTTCAGTATGTGTTGTACATGTATAGCTATGCAAAATATTACCATAGTAGATATATTGTAAAAGACTGCTTATATTTCCCTCCCACCCATCTCATCTCCCACCTGGTCCATTCCCTACTTTGATCATGTCCCTCTTTGATAGTGGGTACTTCCAACCTCCCCTCCCCCCAGAATGCCCTCCCCTCCATCCTCCCCCCCTCTCATCCCCCTTTCCCCTACTCTCCTGCAGGGTGAGATATTCCATTTAGTATGTATGTCATTCTCTCCTTGAGCCAACTTCAATGAGAATATGGTTTTGCTTTTTGCCTTCCTGTTCTTCCCCTCCCTTGCAACTACTTCCCCTTGCCTCTTCTACATGAGATAGTTTACCCTACCCTGTCTCTCTCCATCTTCTCTTGCCACTTTCCTCTCTCACCTCTTGATGTCACCCCTTAAGAATCATCCCTTCCCATCAAATTCAACCTGTGCCCTCTATCCATGTATACCTCTAAACATATGCCCATATACCCTTCTTCAATTATTTTCATAATGAGAAAGGTTTCATCAGACACAGTTATTGTTTTTCAATGTAGGAATGTAAATAGCTCAACTTTGATAATTTCCTTTTGATTTATTTTCCTTGATTACCTTCTCAAGCATCTCTTGCTTCTTGTGTCTGAATGTCAATTTTTCTATTCAAATCTGGTGTTTTCCTCAAGAAAGCTTAAAAGTCCTTTATTCCACTGAATGACCATATTTTCCCCTGAAACAAGATACTCAGTTTTGCTGGGTAGGTGACCCTCGGGTTCATTCCCAGCTCTTTTGCCCTCTGGAATATCATATTCCATGCCCTTCAGTCCCTCAGTGTAGAAGCTGCCAGGTCCTGGGCTATTCTGATTGTTTCCACAATATTGAAATTGTTTCTTCCTGGCTGCTCGTAGTATTTTCTCCTTGATCTGGGAATTCTGGAACCTGGCTATAATATTCCTCAGAGTTTTCTTTTTGGATTCTTTTTCAGGAGGCAATTGGTGAATTCTTTCAACCTCTATTTCCCCCTCTGGGTCTAACACATCAGGGCAATTTTCCTTGAGAATTTCTTGAAGGTTGATTTCTAGGTTCTTTCTTTGATCATGGCTTTCAGGTAGTCCAATAATTTTTAAATTATCTCTCCTGGATCTATTTTCCAGGTCAGTGGTTTTTCTCATGGGGTATTTCACATTGCCTTCTATTCTTTCATTTGTTTGGATCTGCATAATAGCATCTTGATTTCTCATAAAGTCGTTAGCTTCCATTTGCTCCAGTCTAACTCTGAGGGAATGAATCTCCTCAGTGAGTTTTTGAGATTCTTTTTCTATCTGGCAAATTCAACTTTTTAAGGCATTCTTCTCCTCATTGCCTTTCTGAGCCTCTTTTGTCATTTGAGTTAGTCTATTTTTTAAGGTGTTATTTTCCTCAGTCAGGCTGTTGACTGTCATTTCATACTTTTCTTGCATCTTTATCATTTCTCTTCCCAATTTTCCCCCCACTTCTCTTATCTGCTTCTTAAGGGTCTCTATAGCCTGTAGCCAGCTTGTATTTTCATTTGGGGCTTTTGGTGCAGGAGTTCTGACCTCACAGTCCTCCTCCATGTTTTGATCCTCTTTGCCCCTAAAATAGGAGTCCAATGTTGAAGTTTTCTGTTTATTTTGTTTCTTTTGCCTAGACATGTTGCCACTTAATTACTTGATTTTTGGGCTTGTTGCCACAGTAGGACTGTGCCAACAGACAGGAGATCTTCCGTCCCAAACGTGGGGTCTTCACAACTTCTGCCAGTTGGGTGGCCTCTGTAAGGCCTCCACCCGATCTGGCAAATTGGATACCCACCCCAAATTTCCCCCCCCAGATCACCACCCAGATCCAGGCAGTTTAAAGCAAAAGCGATTAACCCCCAGAATGATTGCTGGATCTTCCTACAGTTCACAGACCAGGAGCTAGAGCCACTACTGATGCTGCACAATGGCTTCTGTGCAGCAGTTTCTTCAGTAGCTTTTCTCCCCCAGGGGAAGAAGCCAATGCGTTCCCCAAATACTGGTCCCAAAGTCCATAGGGCACTAACCTCTCACTTTGTCCTAGGCATATCTGTGCTGATAATTCTGGATTCACCGCTGCTGGTGTTCTGGGGTCCCTCCAGCCGGCTGCTGGCCCAGCTGCCCTAGGGCTAAAACCACAGTTCATGAGGGCCTGGGCTCGGCTCCTAGAGTGCTGAGCTGTCGGTTCCCAGTGAGCTGTGCTACCTGCTCTCAGAACGATGTGCTCACTGCTCCCTGCAGGGCTGCTGGGTTCTCCTCAGCGGGAGGTTATCTTTTCTGTGTCGTTCTGTGCGTGCTGGGGCTCCAGAAGTTGTTCAGAGTCTGGAAGTTTTGTGGGGCAGAGCACCCTGGAAGTGCTGCTTCTACTCTGCCATCTTGGCTCCGCCTGCACCTCCTCCCTTGGAGATTTAAAAAATGTGGATAGTGTTGCTTTTTTTTTTTTTTTTTGGTCTGAGATGGTCTATATGATTATCCCTAAAAGCAGTGGCAGAATGCTTTTCAGCCATATACATGCAATATGCATGATTGAGCTATTATGACCTGGTGCAGTATTTCTAAACAGACCTTTCATAAGACTTGCTGACAGTTTCATGCTACAAAGCATTGGCAGACTTCAGAAAACCAACCTTTCCTTTAAACAAAAGGAAAATTACCTAGAGGAATTTTTATATTTGCTGTGACTCAGACATTCTGATATTCTTTTCTCCTTCCCATATAGATCATAGGCAATACATGCTTCAGCCACTAGGAAATATTGCGTGGAAAACAATGTGTGTGTGTGTGTGTGTGTGTGTGTGTGTGTGTGTGTGTGTGTGTGTGTGTGTTCAAGAATTTTCCCAAGTTGCATAATGGCAGAAAAGCTGGAATAAAGTAGTCTGTTTCTTTCCATTCTTATATCTAATGGCAAACTTCTGTGCCAACCAATTTATTTTGGCAGATTAGCTATACTGCAGCATTTTTATAGTTAGATTATGTAACTTGCTGAAAGTTTAATGTTATTTGCAGTTTCTCAGATCCAATTCCCATCTTTCTCTCAAGTCATTTCTTGACTCTAATTTCTCTTATATCTATTGTATTCTTCTCCATTGCCAGTTTTATGCATGATTTCTGAAAGGTTTCCTTTAACAACTGTCTGTTAAGAAGTACAGCTGTGGGGTTTGCATTACTGATGGCCCTAGGGGTAAAAGAGCTGAGATCCTGGTAAAGAACCAAGTTCCAGGCACTACTACCTGTGAGGAAGAGAGAATGAGCTCCCTACCTTAAAATGAGTGGGGAAGAGGTAGGGTTTTTTGTTTTGTTTTATTTTTTGCCCCTAAGCAGTTGTCATGAGATTAGGACTCAATAAATTTATCACAAATATAAATGGCTGGTGATTTGACTTCTAGAGTTGAGACGACAAATTTACCATCTTGAAGGACTCTGAAATGCTCCCTCATTTCCTTCTATTTGTAGCATGTACGTTGATTAGGAAGTAGGGAATGAGGGGCGGTGGCTAGGTGGCTAGGTAGCAAAGTGACTAGAACATCAGCACTGGAGTCAGAAGGACCTGAGTTCAAATTCGGCAACCTATCCTCAGACACTTAAGACTTACTAGCTGTGTGACCTTGGGCAAGTCACTTAACCCCAATTGCCCTGTCTTCCCTCCTCCAAAAAGCAAAAAAAAAAAAAAAGTCGGGAATGAGGTAGAGCTATGGTATTTGTGTATGGGATTGGGTTGGTCTCACATTTTTCTGCTTTGTTAACCCCAAGAACCAAACTCAGAAGTCTTTCAGAATAGAGGGAAGTTGTGGCTTCTTCTCTAAATCTTAAACAGGGGTATTCTGGAGCAAGACTGGACAGCTTTTGAGAGCCAATTGTTAAATGATCATTTATACCCTGGAAATCGACAAAAGCTATGAAAGAGGGTATGATTTATTGTTTTGTTGATTCACTAGACTTAAGTGATCTAGAAAATATTGATGAAAATTAAACTTAAACGTGTATCTTGCATTTATTTTAAAAGAGACCTAATTGTTAAACATTTACCACATATTCCTTATCATAAACCAGACTACACAGGCAGTGTATTGCTTAAGTCAGAAGCATGGCAGTCATGACTTTATCTTAAAGATAATGACAATGGGGGTAGGAGGTAGTATAGAATCAGTATATCTAATGGTATATCTTTTTTTTGGTGGGGAAGAGCTGGCTGCAAAAGTCCTTATCCTTCATATTTTCCACGTTTTTGGAAAGAGAAGTTTCTAGGGATGTAATTTATTATACCATACCCTGAGCTCTGCTCTCAAACTTCATTTCCAATTCTACAAGCATTTATTAAGCACTTAGAAGGTAAAACGTCCTGTTTAGGCACTGCAGACATAAAGATGAAAAACACTGTATACTCTTTGGAGTCAGGGCAGATAAGGCATGTACACTAATAGTAACTGACATTTATGTAGCTTTCCCAGTAGATTGGGAACTTAAGAGGGTTTTCACAATCAAGTCAGTAAATGCCTACAGCAATAGACTTTTGATGGCTGTTTTTTTGCCCATAAACAGAAAGGTTTAAGGCCTAAGAAACAATAAGGAATCAGAGAGGTTTCTGGTAAAGATACCCACTGTGTTTCTGTCATCAGAGAGGGGAGGATGCAGCCAGGTCTTGGTTGCTAGGCCTTGGGTGTGATGCTCTTCAGGGCACAGTGGGAGAAAGATGTGTAGTCAGTCCTGGTTCTTCTAGAGGCTTTCCTTGAACTTATCACACCCAGAGATTTTGTTTTGGTTTTGTAGGGGGAAAGAGGTGTTTTTTTTTTAATTTGTTGGTTTTTCTTGTGACTGGTTCTCATTATCTCACCCAGGCAGGAAGTTCAGTGGGCATTCCAACTTACAGATGAGGAAATTGAGTCTCAGAAGTGAATATCTGCAGCCTAACAACTAGTGTCAGAGGTATAATTTGATCTATTCTCCTAAGTAAAATATGAGATAAAATGTGATGAGGGTGAAGGAAATGTCCAAAGGAAGGAAAGGGAATATGTGTTTATTAGCCACTTAGGTGAGAGTAAGAGCTTTACAAACATCTCATTGGGTCCTCACAACAAAACTGTGAGGTAGGTGCTATTATTATCCCTATTTTACAAAAGGTGAAACTGAGGCATACTGAAGCTAAGTAACTTGCCCAGACTCACATAGCTAGTTTCCAAGGTCAAATTTGAATTTTGATCTTCCTGCTTCCAGGTTCACTGCTCTATCCATAGCACCACCTGGCTGCCAAAATGCTATGAAACACTTTGAAAAAACAGATCACTTTCAGGTTTTTGTGAGGGTGGGAAGGGGTGTGGGGACAGAAGATTGAGTAAGACTTCATGGAACAGGGAGAAGGTTCAAGGTGGAGGTGTGGTGGGCAGGCATTTCAGGAATGTCCATAGTGGGAACAGGAATGAGTGAAATGAGAGAATTAGTAGCCTAGCCGGAAGGCAGAATCCATGAGAACAGAGTGCTTTTAAGGCTGAAAAAGTTAAACTGAGACCAGATTGTGGAGGGCCTTAAATGAAAATTTGGGGAGTTTGTATTTTACCTTAGGGGCACATGCCCAGAGTCCTGTCAATTAAACAAAAGAAGAAATTCTTAAAGATATAGTAGAATTAATAGCTAGTATTCATACAAGTCTTTAAGGTTTGCAAAGCACTTTATAAATATGTAACTTTATCCTCACAACAGCCCTGGAAAACAGGTATTGTTATACAACAATCAGAGACAATTCCAAAGACTCATGAAAAATACTATCCACATCCAGAGAAAGAACTGATGAACTCTGAATGCAGATGGAAGCATATTATTTTCACTTTCTTTGTATTCTTTTTCTTTTTGTTCTGTTTCTTCTTTCACAGCATGACTAATGTGGAAATATGTTTAACATGATTCCACATGTATAACCTATATCAGATTGATGTCTTGGGGAGAGGGAAGGAGAGAGAGAGAGAGAGAGAGAGAGAGAGAGAGAGAGAGAGAGAGAGAGAGAGAGGAAGAGAGAGAGAGAGAAAGGAGAGGGGGGGAGGGAAGGAGAGTGAGAGAGAGGGGGGAGAGAGGGAGTGTGAGAGAGAGAGAGAGAGAGAGAGGAAGAGAGAGAGAGAGAGAGGGAGAAAAATTTGGAACTCAAAATCTTATAAATATGAATTTTGACAACTATTTTTACATGTAATTAGAAAAAATACTATTTGCATAAAATTTTTCAAAAGAAAGTAGGTGTTATTATTTTCTCCATCTCACAGATGAGGCAATGAGGCTTCATGGCTCCAGGTTGAACATAGTCTCTACTATATGGCCTAGCTGGCAGTCTGCAATTAGAGACAAATTTGCATGTGTTCTGCATCTTTAAAAACCTAGCCCTGTAAATAATGAATATTTTAAGATATAATTTGTCCTACTTTGGGGAATAATTGTGCTCTCCAAAAGCTCTCCAAAACCTTTCCTGAAGATTTAATTTTGGTATTGTCTGAGCACTCTATATGACACTTGGGAGGCCATTAAGAATTGTATTGCATGTACTTTTTTTTAATGAACATTTTCACTTTCCCTATATTTTGAGAAACATCTGATCTCGATTCCCTATCTTCTAGCTAACCTACATGCTACAGATAGAGAGAAATGAGTGGACACTTCGATTCCCCTTGACACAATCTCTTCAGCAACCTCTATTCTAGGAATCAAAGTCTCAGCTGTCAGCCCTTACTTTTTTGTCCTGGAAACCTTTGTCTTCATCTGGTCACATGAATGGACCCTTGCCATCAAGGCTCTCCCTCTCTCTCTCTCTCTGTCTTTCTTTCTCTGTCTCTCTCTCTGAATCTCTCTCCCCTCCTCCTCTCTCTTTCTCTCCCCCCTCTCTTTCTCTCTCTCTGCCTCTATGTGTGTCTCTGTCTGTCTGTCTCTGTCTCTTCTCCTTTCCTACCCACCCCAAAGCTTGGGAGCCTTCATCAAATCAATACTACTGTTACTACTAGGAAGAGTATGTTACTCAATTCCCCATGACTGGAGTTGCCACCCTGTAATTTTCTAAAGCAAAATACCTCTCCCTGGCCCAGCCTCCTCTACAGAGGCTATCTCTATCAGAATGTGTGCCCTTTGTTTATGTCCCCAGTGCTTACCATGGTATTCAGCATGTAGCAAGCACTTAAGCAAATGACTTTTCCTTTGTTTATTGCTTCTGTAAGGTTTTTTAGTACTTTGAAAAAGAATTACAGAAGAGATGACTTGGGAGAAGTAGACAAGGTAAAAACCTCTTGTTTCATAGGGATGATTCTGAGAAATTGGACATCAGGCATGATGACACTTTCTGCAAGCACATGATGCAATTTGTCAGTGATAAAACAGGATTACAATTTACAATTCAATACCATATTGTGTAGAGAGTGACTAGTATAGACAACTTGCTGAGGCGAGCAAAAATTTAAGATGTAGCCAGAACTCTTAGGGGGTTTCCAGTCTAGTGGAGGAGGCAGGACAAGACAATTGCTACACGATTCCTTGGATTCATGGAAAAGGAGAAATGCATGATTGCCCACATATTTGTCCGGTTATTGTCTTATTTTTCCATAATCTTGGTTTAAATTGTCTCTCTTTTCCCCAAATTAGTAAAAATGTTCCTGTCTGGAATAGAATGCTCAGAATTTATTTCCATTTTTCTGTTTGAGCCAAAATTTTATAGGTAAAGGTTTAAAAAAAATTCCATTGAACTATCTTAATAAAACTTTTATCTATGCAAGTGCAACAGAATTAGATTGAATGAGGTAAAGAAAAGTATTTTAGGAGCATTTTTTGTTTGCCTTTTATTTTGTCTTGCTACAGTGGGCCACAGATTAGGACAACAGATGGCATACTGTTCTATAATGAAATATACCTGTCAAGATCTTAAAATCACTGAATCAGAAGAAATAAACCACCTGAGATGAAATGGGCAGTCTTTAAAAGGAACTCTTCAAGTCAGACTCTGATTATTGTTTGTGTTGGTTAGCTTTCCCCTGGGGTCACTTTGTTCTTAACTGTGCCTAGAAATAAAAGTTTGAAGGCAACAGGGGACATCTGCTGGATAATGGACAGACAGACAAAGGTGTAACAGATCTATGGTTGTCCCCACAGAAGGAGGGCAATATTAGTTAGCTGTGATCTGTCTGGTTTTTGTAAGGTTTCAGGACCTTGGTCCAGTCAGGTGGATTGTTCTTAAGTGATCTTCCTCTTCTACCTTAACCAAATGGTACCAAAAAAAGCCTTCAATTATGGCATATATCTTTACATGTGTCCCACTACAATTAGCATAGATATAGTTGTGAGGCAGTGGAAATCCAGTATGTGTCTATAATCCAAGATAAGACCAATGCTGTAGCAAACATATCTGATTTTCCCTCTGACCTTGGTTATTAGTTTGAACATAATAGAAAATTGAGTGCCATAGGAAAGAGAACTGGGAAATTAATCATGAAAACATGTTTCCACACATTATGGTCAGATCTGCCTATCACAGCTCACTTTGTCCTTTGCAGACTTTGTCTAATGCCCTTCCTCAGACTTAAGATGCTGTGTAGAAAGACAACATGAGCAAAGTATTTCTGGGTAAAGAATATTTTGAATAGGGGATATTAAATCTAAGTCATAGAGTAGATATATAGGAAAGAAGAATCCCAATCAAGAATACCTTCCATATGTAGGTGAACCAGGGGTCATACTCTGATTGGATTTCCTGGAGGAGGCTATATAAATGAAAACAAACAAAAAAACCCAAAACCATATTTTTAGACATCACATGATCTGGGAGGCATTGGGTAAAGTCTGTTTGTGAGGGATTCTTAAATTTATTTTCCAGGCAAGCATTACAGGTGAAGCATTACATGTTTCATAACATCCTAGTGAATGGAAGAAATGATTTAAGACCATCTGCCATCCTAAAGCATCTGCAATGCTTTACCTAGACGTGTCTGTCCATGGCACAGATTCTAGAATTAAAGGACCTGAATTAAAATAGTATATGAATACATACATTGTATCACGATGGACAAGTAACCTAACCTCCCCAGATCTCATTTCCCACATCTATAAAAATGAAGAGTTGGCCTCTGAAGTTCCTTTCAAACTCTTAATGTGATCCTAAGCTATCACTGACCTAGGAAGGGAGATCATGTTTTTTCAATGTAACAGCGGCCCCTGGTGGCTGTATGCTCCACGCTTCTTCCCTGGAGAGTCCTCTGTTGTGTGGGCATACGTGTGTGTGTGTGTGTGTGTGTGTGTGTGTGTGTGTGTGTGTGTGTGTGTGTGTGTGTGTGTGTAGGTGTGCATGGGCATGTGCCGAGCTAGAACTATTTTAATGCAGGTACATTTCTGCAACCCAAGAAAAAGTTTATGCCACTAGATATATTTTGCAAATTAGCATCTGGAAGCATAAATGACAATTGTCTAAATTCATCAGATCAGAGCAATAGAACAATGGTATTTTATTCATTTGCTGCTGTTTGCCAATAATAAATTATTAAGAGATAAGTTACTCCTCTCATTTCTCTTTCCTTTTTCATTTTTTTCAATTCAGAGAAAATGTGTTAAAAATTCTCAGTGTAATTCACCTCTGGCCAAATACAATTTTTTGCATTGTTATGAATTTTGCTTATTATTTGTAACATATTTCATCACAGATATCATCCTCCAGAGGCAGACGTCAAGACTGCATATAATACAGGAGATCACAGTTGCCATTGCACAGAAGATTGGTTGTGCTGGCAAGGATTGATTTTTCTTAGTGTCACCTGAGATGCAAACATCACTACATTGGTGTCAGATGAGACATGAATTTTGGCTCTTCCCTCAGGGATAAACCTCACTTTTCAGGAAGAGGATATCTGATTTGCCATTCTGTGTATGAAACTTGTCAGTAACCAAAAGTCTTACAAAAATTTCAAATTCTAGTAAATTTATACTCTACTAGAGAAAGACTATGACTAGAATTAAATAGATCCACTAGACCTGGCTGGCTTTTAGGCATTTCAAATACTGGGTCTTGCACCCCTTCAAATTGAGTGAAGAAGTATTTATTAAGTACCTACCATGGGCCATTCATCAGGATAAGTGCAGGAAATACAAAGAATGGCAAATACAATTCCTGCTCTCAAGGAACTCAGCCTAATGGACTCAACTTTGTTCCCAGTTACAACAAAAATATAAATACTTTTGCTATAAATATTTCAGACATACGGGGTATCTGATGGGTATTTTAATTAACATCTCTAATAGTGATTTTGGGCATTTTTCTCAATGTGGATGTTGATAGCTTGGAATTTTTCCTTTGAAAGCTATCCATTAGTATCTATTGGGAAATGACTCTTAACTTTGAATGAGATTTTTATGTATCTTGGATTTCTGACCTTTAACAGAAAAACTTGCTGCAAAGAATTTTTTCCCCAGTTAACCACTTCCTTTCAATTTCTAACTGCCTTGATTTTATTTGTGCTACCCATCTATGCCTGCCCATTCTCTGTAGCCTTTATCTGTGACCTACATATTTGCCAGTAGGGGCCTTCCTCATTTTCTCTTGACATTGGAAGGATACCAGTAAGGCACATATGTTATCCTTGATCAAAAAAGATAGGCTGGACATGTGGCCAGATAATATACTTCTTTGACATCATTAACTTTGGTTCCTTAGAGGTCCATATTTGCTGTGTATCCCAGCCCACTCATACCAACTATATACCCTTCTCTTGCTCTCTAAAGAAAACTAATCTTTATTTTTTTAGAGATTGTTATATTTAATGACTCATAACCATAGCAATATCACTGGTAGAACATTGGTATTAAAAATGAGCCTTTGTTTCATAAATTTAGGGTCATTAAAGGAGCTTTTCAATCTCCGAAAGACAATCCAATCTGTTCTTTTCTTGTTTAACTCTGGATCCAATCTTTTCTTGTCTATTTGCAGTGTTTATCTAATGTATTAGATACCTCTATATATAGATATGTTTTTGCGTGTGCATACTGGTGGATGAGCTTTATGGGTTGTTCACCTAACTGTACAGTAGAGCCTGAACAACATACTTTCTTCCTCCACTTTTTTTCCTGTGTGAATCTTTAGTTTTATTAACCATTCAAGTGTCGTAGTATCTGGAAAGACTGGGACAAAATTCAGATTTCAAAAGTGAATGGACAGTTAGCAAAAGAAGCATCCTACAGATTCCTTTCACAAACATATTTTCACTCAGTCAATTCTGTACTAGCCATTAATCCAACACTGAGAATACTGGAATAGAAAAGATGAAACAAGAAAAAAGAGAAACAGCCAGGTGGTAGGTCAGATCCACAGCAGATATATTGGGAGCAGGAACATGAAAGGCCTTGTGTGTGAGCTTCCCATTCAGCTCAGGTATAACTTTGCCTATAACCTTAGGACCAGTGAAAGCAGAGATGATGTTTTGGACAACATCATGCCCATCATGGTACAACTTTCCATCTTCTGGCTAGAAGTAATGGCATAGACTGTGTTCATACAATGCCAGAACTGTCATGAATATAGGCGGCATTACTGACCATCTTTATTTTGTTTTTATTATTTTTTTTTGCTTTTTGGAGGGCAATTGGGAATAAGTGACTTGCCCAACGTCACATGGCTAGTTTTTGTGATAAGTGTCTGAAGCCGGATTTGAACTCCAGTCCTCCTGACTCCAGGGCCAGTGCTCTGTTCATTGAACCACCAAGCCGCCCCTAATTACTGACAATCTGTTTTTTTTTCTTTTTTTGTTTATTTTTAGTTTACAATATTCAATTCCATTGTTCCTTGAGTTTCAAATTTCCCTTCCCTCCATCTCCCCACCCCCAGTGACGGCATATAGTCCAGTATAGGATCTGCAAATACTTTAACATTAGACATTAGTCAAGTTACAAAGGCGAATTGTACTAGACGGGATGAAAAATGGTAAAGAAGAAATAAAACCACACAATGAAAAGAAAAAGATCAATTAGTTTGTTTCCATCAGGATTCAAGCTCAGTTCTTTCTAGTTATTTCTCTGGATGTAGGCATCTCTCTCCTTCATGAGTCATTCGAGATTGACTTATATCACTGCATTGCTGAGAAGAGTCCAGTCTGACATAGTTGGTCATCACACATATGTTGTGTCTGTGATTGTATACAAATTTCTACTGGTTCTACTCTTCTCACTCAGCATCAGTTTGTATAAGGCTCTCCAGGTAAATATGAAAACAGTCTCTTCCTCATTTCTTATAGCACAATAGTATTCCATTACATGCATATACCACAACTTGTTTAGCCATTCCCCAATTGATGGGCACCCCTTTAATTTCCAATTCTTTGCAACCACGAAAAGAGCTGCTATAAATAGTTTTGTACATATGGGTCTTCCTCCCTCTTCTATGATCTCTTTGGGATATAACCCTAGAAGTGGTATTGCTGCATCAAAGGGTATGAAATTATTTATAGCCCTTTGGGCATAATTCTAGATTGCTCTTCAGAATGGTTGGATAACTTCACAACTCCACCAGCAATGCATTAGTGCTCCAATTTGCCCACATCCTCTCCAGCATTTGTCATTTTCCTGTTTTGTCATCTTAGCCAATCTGACTGGAGATATGTGGTACATCAGGGTTGTTTTGATTTGCATTTCTCTAATCAAAAGTGATTTAGAGCATTTATTCATATGCTTATAGATATCTTTAATTTCTTTCTCTGAAAACCACCTGTTCATATCCTTTGACCATTTATCAATTTGGGGAACAACTTGTATTCTTATACATTTGACTCAATTCTCTGTATATTTTAGAAATGAGTCCTTTATCAGAGACATAGGTTGTAAAAATTCTTTCCCAAGAATTATTTCCCACCTCCCTCTTGAGATTGGTTACATTGGCTTTGTTTGTACAGAAACTTTTCAATTTAATGTAATCAAAATTATCCATTTAGCATTTTATAATGCTTTCTAGTTCTTGTTTGGTCCTAAAGTCCTTCCTTCTCCACAAATCAGACAGGTAAACTAGTCCTTGCTTTCCCAGATTGCTTTTACAGTATCATCCTTTATACCTAGATCATGCACCCATTTAGACTTGATTTTGGTATATGGTGTTAGATAATCGTCTATGCCCAGTTTTTGCCACATTACATTCCAGTTTTCCCAGCAGTTTTTGTCAAATAGTGCATTCTTATCACCAAAACTGGGGTCTTCGGGTTTATTAAATAATGCTGGGTCTTGTGCGCCCAATCTATTCCATTGATCCACTACTCTACTTCTCTGCCAGTACCAAGGAGTTGACTGCTGCTGTATAATATCATATCTAGTCTTTCTAAAATTCTATTCACCTCTTTAACTTCTTTCTTGTTTATTTTGAGGTTAGATTTATCAAGTACAGAAAGGGGGAGATTATGGTCTCCCACTAGTATAGTTTTGCTTTCTATTTCTTCCTCTAATTCCTTTAATTTCTCCTCTAGGAATTTGGATGCTATACCACTTGGTGCATATATGTTAAGTAATGATATTGCTTCATTTTCGATGGTGCCTTTTAGCAGGATATATTTAACTTCCTTATCTCTTTTAATTAGATCTAATTTTGCTTTTGCTTTATCTGAGATAAGGATTACTACCCCTGCTTTTTTACTTTAGCTGAGGCATAATAAATTCTATTCCAACCTTTTCCCTTTTCCCTGTGGGTATCCCTTTGTTTCAAATGTGTTTCTTGTAGACAGCATATTGTAGGATTATGGTTTTTAATCCATTCTGCTATCCACCTCTGTTTTATGGGAGAGTTCATCCCATTCACATTCACAGTAATGATGACCGTCTCTTCCCCTCCATCCTATTCCCTCCCCTGCTTATGTCTTTGTTTCTTTCTTCTCCCTTCTGCTCCTTGAAGTTTTCCCTTTTGACCACTCCCTCCCTCAATATTCCCACCCGGTCCCCCCTTCTTAACCTACCCTCTCTCCTTACTACTTTTTCTCTCCCCTCTAAGCCCCCCCTTTAGTCTCCTCCTTTTTATCCCCCCTTACCTCCCTACTGCCTATAGGACACAATAAATTTTTTATATTTATCAGAGTAGGTTACTCCCTTTTTGACACCAAACCAATGAGAGTAGATTTCAAACAGTGCTCCTCTTCCTCCCTCCTTTTCCTCTATTAAATGAATTTATGTGTCTATTCACATTA
This sequence comes from Gymnobelideus leadbeateri, assembly GCA_011680675.1. Classification (NCBI taxonomy): domain Eukaryota; kingdom Metazoa; phylum Chordata; class Mammalia; order Diprotodontia; family Petauridae; genus Gymnobelideus; species Gymnobelideus leadbeateri. The sequence goes on from WOXC01009215.1 coordinate 501,990, forward strand.
GAATCTTAAACTTTACTGATTAAGCTGATCCCTCTTTTACCAGAACCAGTGAGAATAGTGTTTAAATGTTGTTCCTCTCCCTCTTTCTTTCCCCTCTACTATAATGTGTTTTGATGCCTCTTCGAATGGCATATTTTACCTTTTCCTATCTCTTCCTTTCCTTTTATCCCATTACAGTCCCTTTGATCCCCTTAATAAGTTTTTTTTTTAATCTTCAGGTTAGTTCATTCAGACCTACACACTCTATCTATGTATAACCCTTTTGAAAGTCATGATAATCATGTAAATTTCAATATTGGCAGTTATCAGCTCCTCATATAAAGATGTGAACATTTTGCTCTTGTTGCATACCAAGTTATGTGCATGTGTGCATGAGTGTGGGTGTGTGCATGTATGTATATGTGAGTCTGGGTTTTCCTTGTTTACCTTTTTATGTCTTTCTTGAGTCTTGTAATTGGAGATCAAATTTTTCATTGAACTCTGGCTTTTTCATCAGGAAAGTCTGGAAGTCCCTTATTTCATTAAATGACCATCTCCTTGCCTGAAATTATGCTCAGTTTTGCTGGGTAGCTAATCCTTGATTATAGTGCTAGCTCTCTTGCCCTATGAAAAAATCAAATTCCAATCCCTCGGAACTTTTTTTTTCTTTTTTGGAGGGCAATTGGGGTTAAGTAACTTGCCCAAGGTCACACGGCTAGGTTTTTGTTTGTATGTGTTAAGTGTCTGAGGCCGGATCTGACTCAGTTCCTTCTGACTCTGGGGCCAGCACTCTACTTGCTGCACCACCTAGCCACCTCAGCCCTCCAATCTTTTAATGTAGAAGCTGCTAGGTCCTGTGTGATCTTAACTGTAGTTCTGAGATATTTGAATTGGTTCTTTTTGGCTGCTTGCAGAATTTTTCCCTTAATCTTGTAATTCTGGAATTTGGCTACTATATTTCTTGGAGTTTTCAATTTGGAATCTCTTACAGGAGGGGTCTGGTGAATTCTTTCAATAACTATTTTATCTTCTGATTCCAGGACTTCAGTACAGTTTTCTTTGACAATCTCTTGGAGGATGCTGTCTAGGTTGCTTTTCTCATCATGGCTTTCTGGTAGACCAATAATTCTCAAGTTATCTCTCCTGGATCTGTTCTCTAGGTCAGTTGTTTTTCCAGTGAGATATTTTACATTTTCTTCCAATTTTTCAAACATCTTGTTTTGTTCGATTGACTCTTGGTGCATCATAGAGTTCTGAGTTTCAATTTGATTGATTCTAATTTTTAGTGATTTATAGTCCAGTTAGTTTTTGAAGGTCTTTTTTAGAGAGGTATTTTCTCCAATTACTTCACTAATTTTACTTTTTAAGGATTTATTTTCTTCAGTGAAACATTTTTTTTTTCCAATTTGGTCACTGCCTCCCTGATTTGGTCTTTAAAATCTTTTTAAGAAAGAATGCTATTTGGGCTTGAGACCAGTTCATATTTCCTTCTGTGGTCTCAGGTATGGGTAAAGAGTCCACATTGTCTTCTGTATTTGGTTGTTCTTGACCTACATAATAAGCTCTAATTGATTTTCTTGCCTTCCCCTTCTCCTTCTCAGCTTCCTTCCTTCCCACTGTAATGTCCTATTTCTTAATTTCTCAGGCTGTGGGCTAAGGGCCTGGTTGTTGACTTTGAATGCTGTAGCCTCTAGGTGTCTAGTTTGAGGCTAAGGCAGGAATCTCAGTGAGGTATGCTGATGCACACAGAGTAGTCTGTGTAGGAGGGGTGGTCTGGCAACATCAGATTTCTGCCTCTATACCCCTGGGCTACCACTCAGGCAGGCTTTTGCTGGTCAGGTGAGGTGGGGCTTGTCTGGACCCCTCCCTCTCTTCTCTTGGAATTACTTGAGTCCTCAGTTACACCCTTTCTTGATGACTCCCAAGCCTGAGGCTATTTCCACTATCTTAGGATTTCTCTCTGGGTGGGAGACTTATATTTGGGTTTTCTACTTCATGAAGGGGGAATCAGAGGGAGCAGCTAGAGTTTACTTTGCCATTCTAGCCCCTGGATATACAGGCAGGCAATTTTTAAACTTCCAGTCTTGGGGCTGATAGTCCCAGGAGAAGCTACTGTCTCTGCTGGGGGCCCCAAGTCCTCTCTTACCTGGCTCCAATGATTCCTCCTGTCCCCTGATGAGAGGCTGCTGTGATTCGTCCTTGGTAAGTCAGCAGGCTGGGGCTTCTTCTCTCTCTGGTGTAGTCTGCTTGTCTGCTCTCAAGTCTGAGCTGTACAGACCCCACGTGCTCTGTGCTTGCCCTGTCCCGACCCCCAGGGCACTTTCCTGGGCTAGATTCTGCCATTCTCAGTCTCCAAGTGGATTCTATCACTCCAGAATTTGTTCAGATTCACTTTTTAAGGTTTAGTGACAGGATTCATGGAGGAGCTTAGAGAAGTTACTGCTTCCTTTCTGCCATCTTGGCTCCACCCCTCATTACTGACAATCTTAAGGGAAATATCTTGTTTCTCCTCAATCATATCATGAACATAAGGGCATCAGCAGGTGGGCCAGATATAATGACCCACCTGACTCCACCCTTCAAGTGAGCATGGTGGTAAAGCACCATGGAATTTATAATATACTTGACTCCTGTTTCTCCCCACTTAATATTGGTGGGATCCCACTCCTTGAAGATGGTAATGACTTTTCCATTCTATTCTCATCCTTGATAGTGCCCTTGAACTTGCCATATATGTAATCATATTGGAATATATAAATCATGTAGCTGAGATCAGTGAAGGGGGTAATTAATGGTTACGGTGTCTACTCCTGATTAAATGTAGCCCTGGTCACCAGGTACTCAATATAGGTAAATATGCTAATTCAGACCTTCACCATCTTGTTTCAAGGATGCAACTGTAACAATAGATTCTAGGACCAAACTTGGGGGAAGAATTGAGAACCAAGGACTTAACTTGCTTGTTTTCTGCCTTTCTTGTTATTAACCATAGAAGCGTCATCAAACAAGACAATTTGTCATGTAAGAATCTTTGAAACAACAACAGGGCAGGTTCAGATTAGATAGGTAATAAGTAGTATTCTTCAGCATTTAATTGGACAAATGGGGCATTCTACCATAAAGGAAAAGTGATTACTGGATTTGACTAGGGTTCTCATAATTAGAGACTGAATATTTTGTACTATCACATGCTTGATCAAGCACTGACTTGTAGGCACATGGCCCTTCTCAGAGGAATGAACTAGGCTGCCGTTTTGGTCACACATTATATTTTAAAAATAGCATGTTTATTCTTCCACAAAGGCCAACATCCTTCTTTACTTAAGAGCCCCAATTTAAAAAAATTAGGTAGTTGTTTTCCTCCCAGAATGCATGAGTCATTAAGAGTTTGTATCCATTTGTGTAGGGAATGGAGAGATCAATGTAATTCCATTGTGATTTTTTCCTTAATTTTTTTCTATTATGTTTCACTTATATACATTTATTTATCATTCCTGCCTTATTAGTTGGTAGGGAATATAACAAAGATTCTATCAATTAACTCATCAACAGAGACTTCTAAATTCTAATTATGAAGGTGTTGTCATTAATAAACTCATTTATGGATGGCGGAGTAGAAACAGCTCATCCAAGCCACTCTGCCTCCAGATTCCCCCCAAACTAGGTAAAAGGGGACTCTGAGCAACTTCTGGAGCCCCAGCACCCACAGAATGACACAGAGAAGCTAACCTCCCGCTGAGGACAGCCCAGCAGCCCTGCAGGAAGGACCAGTGCAGCGCTCTGGGATCCAGCAGCGCGCAGAGCACGGGAGCCTAGCCCAGCCGAGCCGAGCCGAGCCCAGGTCCCCGCGAACCGAGGTTTTAGCCCCAGGGCGGCAGGGCCAGCAGCCAGCTGGAGAGACCCCAGAACACCAGCGGCTGTGGTGACTCCAGAATTATCAACATAGACATACCTAGGACAAAGTAAGAGGTTAGTGTCCTATGGATTTTGGGACCAGTATTTGGGGAATGCGTCAGCTCCTTCCCCTGGGGGCTAGAAGCCACTGAGGAGACACGCCATTTTGTAGTTTTCAGAGGCAGTTCCAGCTCCCAGCCTGCAAATTGTCGGGAGAAAAAGAAAAAAACGTGTTTTACATGATATTCACTTAATTCTAAGTTTGTATTCACATTTTGCAAATGAAAAGTGGAGGCTCAGATAGGCCAGATGACTTACCCAAAGTCTTACAACTAATAAATGGCAGAATTTGAAGAACTAGATTTGATTCTAGACCCAAAGTTTTATCTTCTTTCCATGGAATCAACAATTGAGTTTATTAGTTTAGCTATGTTAGTGTAATGGAGGTTGTTGATGAAAGAAAAGGGGGCACCTTTAGAAGCAGGTTGACGAGGATTTTGGTTACCATTCTCTACTTCCACATAATTTTTTACTATGTATCCCAACTCCGAGGCCGGCTTTTTTTTTTTTTTTTTTAAGCAATTGGGGTTAAGTAACTTGCTCAAGGTTACACGGCTAGTCATTATTTATGTGTGTGTGCTCATTTTCTGAGGCCGGATTTGATCTCGGGTCATCCCAACTCCGAGGCCGGCACTCTTACTCACTGCGCCACCTAGCCACTCCTTTTAGGGCAATTGGGATTAAGTAACTTGCCCAAGGTCACACGGCTAGGTTTTTGTTTGTGTGGGTTAAGTGTCTGAGGCCAGATCCGAACTCAGGTCCTTCTGACTCCAGGGCTGGCGCTCAACTCACTGCGCCACCTAGCCGCCCCAATTTTTTACTATGTATGTTAAACTTAGAGAGTAAACATTTACATCTTTACATCTTTACATATGTAAATTTACATGTTTACATATGTAAATTTACATATTTACAACACTGACATTTTTCATGAGCTAGTGTGCTCTTTTATCCCAGAGATTTGGCTTTTAACCTGTAATTTGCCATGTAAAATGTGGAAATAATTTTCATACTCCTACTAAATTTGATCAGTATTTACTCAGTTCATTGTGATTTAGAGGGTATCTCTCTGATGGTATTAGTGAATGAAATAGAATAGAATTAAGTTTGATTTGTTTAATGCTGTAAGACTAAGTCATGTGGGTTACAATTAATTAACCCACCATGTATTGATGATAATATAATCTTTATTTGATTTATAGGATTTATTCTGTATTAGGCCTATAATAGAGAGTTCTATTAACTTGGATTATGAATTTGCTGTATTAGCACCTCCCCAGAAGTGAACATACTTTAAAAAACCACAACTTCCTTGTCCCCTTGCCATAATGTTCTTAAGCCCCTAGAATATGGCAGACCAACATTACTGGTTGATGGCCTGTGGAAGTCCCAAGAATGCTACTGACAAAGTAATAGTTGTTGATGCACATTTCCCTTAGCCAACCACAAGAGTTCCCCTGCTTCCGAAAATGGCTAACCATGAATTGTAATGCCTCCTTTTATTTTTAGTGCCCTCTCAAGAGCTATAACAACCTCTAGTTGAGGTGTAGGGGGATCCTTGACCATGAGGAAGGTCTTGGATCTGTTTGCTTAGGGACTACTGGTATCCCTAAGAAATTAATTGTCTCAGAGCTCTGCCTCAGTTTCCTTTTTTATGGTTTTGAATTTTTGTGGCCTATAAGAAGAATCTTCAATATCCCTACTCTTTATCCATGTGAAAAAAAAGGAATATGAGTGACTTATCCAGCATTGCTCATGTAATGAGTAACATAATTAAGACAAGAGAACTAGATTTCTGACTCATATTAGAAATATGTATTCTGGTACATCCATATACTTAGAAGGCTATGATCCAGAAATTAAGAGAGCTATACATGTATATATATTTTTGCATGTATATATTACATATATATATATGTATGTAAAATGTATTAAAATATTCAGCAAGAGGAAACAGATCACAATCTAGAAAAAGACTTTAATAAACTATCACTTATTCTCCCCAAATTTATTTTCAACTGTTTAATGCATTGTCTAACTCAGAGTGTCAAATAAGTAAACATGTGGTCCGTGGGGTTCCTTATGTATGCTTTAGTAGCCCCTGTTCCTATTTGTTCAACGTGACTGACCTTGCTCCTCTATGTCCAGTGGGCAAAACTTTTTAGAACAGCTTTCTGTTTAGTAGGCACATGGCAAGTTAAAGTATTATGTAGTGTGGTGTAGAGAAAAGAAGACTAATCTCTGAGTCTAAGCCTCAGAATTCTGCTCCCTATTAGTTGTAAAACCTTCAGTCATTTAACCTATTTAAGTCTCAATTTCCTCATGTGTAAAAAGTGTATAGAAATTTAGAATTAAATAGAAATTATTCAAAACACTTTGTACCTGCAAGGTACAATACTATAAGTGAGTTGATTTAATAATGATGATGTCTTAATAATTAGAATTTAGAAGTCTGTGGATGAAGCAAGCTGCTGGAATCTTTCATACACTTCTAAGCACAGACCTTTCTAAGCTTATTTGAGGCTGAGACTCAGACTACTTTAACATGAAGAAAATCAGAATAATGCATGCCACATGGGGTTTGTTGAATGCACAGTCCTATTCATATGCAGCTTAGTTTTTGGTTGTTGTTGAATACTTTCAATCTATTCTGATTCTTGTGATCCTATTTGGGGTTTTCTGAGCAAGGACACCCCAGTGGTTTGCCATTTCCTTCTCCATCTCCTTTTACAGATGAGGAAGCTGAGGCCAACAGGGTTAAGTGACTTGCCCAAGGTCACACAGCTCATAAGTATCTGAGGTCAGATTTTAACTCAGGAGAGTTTTCCTGAATAAGTTTAAGGCCAAATCATTGGTGTGATTGGTAGAAATACCAACCTATACTCCTGAATAGTAAAGAAAGCAACACCACTCATATATGTGCATGGCCAAGAGGAGAGGAGTGACCAACTGCTTTGATAGCCAGAGGCTCAGGAAGTTTGGCATTTAGTCCAGATTGCTGATGTCCAGTGGGATACATGACAAATGGTAGTGAGTGCTTGAATGACAGCACATGCCTAGCATCCTACTGTGGAATAGGTCCAGGTATTAGTCACTGTATTGGTCACGTACCTTAACTGTGACATTTATTTTCCTGAGTTCCCTTTAGGAAAAGCAAAAAACAAAAAACAAGAAACAAAAAACAAAAAACAAAACCCAACAAGTTAAGTGCTGAAATAACACAGTTCAATAAAACAAATTGATTGAGTCCAGTTGCAAATGCAGTATTTCCCACTCATGGCCTCCCAACCCTGCAAAGAAGAAAGGTTTCTTGTACTTTCTTCATGACTGGATTTGGTCATTATTTTAGAGCTTACTATGATTCATACACTGTGCTAATCTCTGGGTATACAAAAAAAAGGCAGAAAGAGGCTCTTCTAAAGGAGTTCACACACTGATGGGGAAGACAATATGCAAACAACTACATATACACAAGATATATACAAGATAAATTGGAAATAATCTACAGAAGGAAGGCTTAAATAGCAAGCCTTCTTAAAGAATGCAGAATTCTCACTGGGATTTGAGAGAAGCCAGGACACTGACATGAGGAGGAAGAGAATTCCAGACATGGGGTTCAGTCCAGCCCTGAGTGTAGAAATGAAGTCTGGAGCAAGAATGCTGTGTCTGTCACTGGATCACAGAATATGTGGAGGGGAGTAAAGTTTAAGATGCCTGGAAAGGTAGAAATGAGCCAGTTTATAAAGGGTTTTAAAGACAATTAGTTAAACAGGGAATTACCAACTACCATCCCTCTGGTAAGAGCTGAATTCTCCTAGAGTGCTGTGCAAATTTATCAAAATGAAGCAAAATAGTTAAAAGTGTTCAATTATAAACCTTAAAACTTTTTGCATCTTAAAAAAACCCTCATAATGTGATGCCCTCCTTTTTCTTCAGTCACTTTTTAAAACGTAGTTCAGCACAGGGTTCAGTAAGAAAGTCAAACTTTGATTCTAGCCCATCAAATTTTCTTTTTTCTTTTTCTTATTTTCTTATTTCCCCTATAGGTTTTTAACGGGGTTTCAGTCAGATGAGTTCAGGGCATTGATGCATGTTTATCTCCGTTTCTTGGATAAATCTGTTAACCTTTCGTGACATGACATGGTGCAAGGTTGTGCCTCATTTTTCCACCAACATTTGAGAATTTCTGTAATTTTATAACAATGCTACTTCTCAGCATATTAACATATTTATCAGACTAGCATTTTTTCTTTTTTATTTATTTATTTATTTTTTTAAAGCAATTGGGGTTAACTTGCTCAAGGTTACACGGCTAGTCATTATTTATGTGTGGGTGCTCATTTTCTGAGGCCGGATATGATCTCGGGTCATCCCAACTCCGAGGCCGGCACTCTTACTCACTGCGGCCACCTAGCCGCCCCTTTAGGGCAATTGGGGTTAAATAACTTGCCCAAGGTTACACGGCTAGGGTTTTTTTTTGTTTGTGTGGATTAAGTGTCAGAGGCCGGCTCCGAACTCAGGTCCTTCTGACTCCAGGGCCGGCGCTCTATTCACTGCGCCACCTAGCCGCCCCCTAGCATTTTTTCTATTGGGACAAGACTTTCAGGCCTGCTAAAAGCAGGAATAAACAAAAAAAAATGTCCCCCAAATATTTTTGAGTGAATGTTTTAGAATCTAGTAAACATGACCATTTCTTTTTTTAATTTTTTATTTTTTTTAAACAAATGCTTTATTAACTTCTGTTTTACATCATTCATTTCTGCCAGATTTTGAGTTACAATCATTTTCCCCCCATTATTCCCCTACCCAACCTCCCAGAATAGCAGTCCCACAAGATATCGCTTCCTCCAATCTGCTCTCTCCCATACCTTCTCCCATACCCCCATCGACTTTTCCATTAGAGGAAGGTGAATCTTTGTGTCCCAATGCCCGCACATCTTATCTCCCTATTACAAGCAAAAGAGTATTAATAATAGTATTTATATATATTTGAAACATTTAATGTTAAGACCTCGAATTTCAGATCCATTTCCTTCCTCCCTTGTCACCCATTCCCTCTGGGGAGATAAGTAATTCAGTATATGTTGTACATGTCTAGCTATGCAAAACATTATCATAGTAGATATATTGTACAAGGCTGCTTATAATTCCCTCCCATTCATCCCACCCCCCACCTGGTCCATTCCCTACTTGATCCTGTCCCTCTTCTATAGTGGGTACTTCCAACCTCCCCTCCCCCCAAGGATGCCCTTCTATCCATCATCCCTCCTCTCATCCCCCTTCCCCCTATTCTGCTGCAGGTTGATATATCCCATTTAGTATGTATGTCATTCTCTCCCTGAACCAAATTCAATGAGAATGTGGTTTTGCCTTTTTGTGCCTTCCTATTCTCCCCGTCCTTTGCAACCACTTCCCCTTGCTTCTTCTACATGAGATAGTTTACCCTACCCTGTCTCTCCCCATCTCCTCTTGCCACTTTCCTCTCTCACCTCATCATTTCATCCCTTGAATGTCCTGGCTTCTCTCAAATCCCAGTGAGAATTCTGCATTCTTTAAGAAGGCTTACTATTTCTCATTTTTTCATTCTAAAATCCAGTCAACTTGTTTCCATTTCCTGATTTAATAACAGTATTCTATATTATTGAAAATATTTGCCCTTTCCATTTAAGTGTTCCTTTTTCTTGGCATGTGAATGGGTATCATCATTTGTGATTTTGTTTATTTCTTCACTGAATTCTCCATTTCCTTTTTAAAAATAACATCCCTCCCCCCCCTTTATTTTGGTACCAGATTAACTAATAGTTTGACTGTTGCAGATCTCATAAACACTTATTACGAAAGTCCTATCTACTGAATCAATCAAAAGTATAAACAAGATATGAGCAAGTTTTTAATCAGTTTGGCATGAATTAAGTATTTTAATTACTGAATGAAATCAAATTGCTACATAGGAAATATGTTGGAATTAGTTGAGAGAATAAGTTACTCCTCTGAGCATTTTGTCAATTACAGCAAAGGAGTTAAAATTTAGAGCACTACTACCAGGTGTACCAGCGCTACCAGGGATTGAAGAAATCACCCTGGGGGGAGAAGGATGATTGTGTTTTCTCTGCTCCTTCTCCTTAACTAGAGGATGGTCTTATGACTGAAAAATTAGGAGATTTGGTCTTCAATGTCAGCAGCAATGGTTGGTAAAAGTGTCTAGCTGAGAAACAGAACAACATCCTAGATACTCTGAGCAAGAGCAGTTTCAGGAACATTGAAATTTTGAAGGGTACCAGCTCTCAAAAGCCCAGTAGATAACAACCAATGGGAACACCATGAGGGCTCCCTGAAGGAAGACAAGGACTTCCAGTAACCAGGAGCTGTTTCATGTGCTTACTAAGCCTGAACCTACTTGTCTCATAATTGGAAAAGTGTGTCCTAGACTTTGTGAGGGCAGAAGAGAGGCATATTTATTTTTATACAAACTGCCCCTGCTATTTCTGACTAGTAAACACCCCTTCTACAAGATATCAATTGATAATCAGTGGGTTGCATGCCAATGGAGGCTCAAGAGCTATAATGTTAGAAAATTCCCACTCTCCCTTCAGTTAAACCTAGAACTCCGAGGGGGAGCTGGACATGTAATCAGCTACCCTAACCCTAACCCTGTCTATTCATGTGGGAGATGGAAAAGGGGACTTGGAGAGATACTATACATATTATTATTGATAACTTTTAGCCAATATATCACTTTTATTTACTCACCTGTAACCCATCCTTTTCATGAAGAATAAAAATATAAGAAAAGCAAAAGAAAGCGATTTATCAAAACTAACCAAAATATTAAATAAACCTGACAGTGCTCTACAACATTGTTCTCTACCCTTGCAATGAAGGGAGGGGGTATATTCTGCCATCTCTTCTGTAGGATAGAGCTTGATTGTTGTAATTATAGGGAGTATGGATTTTGGTTTTTGCCCTTTCCATTTATACAATTATATCTCTTGGTTCTGTTGTGTATCATTCCTAGAAATAAGTTTGTGAAGGAAGTAATGTTGGATTGAAGCAGCACAGGATAGAAGTTATTCTATATCCCAAGTCATGCAACACAGCCTGGATTCCTCCCAGTATGATCAGAATCCTTCCCAAGGCCGTGCCTCTAAGACCCTTCCATAATTCTGGATTCCAAGTTGGCCATAGGAACTCTCATATTACCTTTTATGGGGAAGGATGCTGTTCATGGAAGCATAGAATTATCATAGAAGAAATTTCCCAATGCACAAACTTCTTCTAGATGGGCCCCATTCCTCTGCAACATCCCAGTCCTCCACTTCAGATAGACCATCTTCTCTATGGCAGTGATCCTTATTGGAGAAGACTTGTGTTTTCAATGCTCCCATGCCTCTCCCTCCCCTTTACGCTCACCTTTCTATTCTCCCATCTTTCCCTCTTTTGCTGGTCCATAGGAATGATCATCCCTTCACTGTTAACTATTGTTTTTAGTAGGTATAGTACATCTCCACTCTACAGCTACTTCCCGTAAGACATTAACTACCCTACAGGGCATCAGGACATTTATTTCATGGTGTATAAGCTCAACTTTTGATATTCCCTTAAATGATTAGCCTCTCATATACTTTGTTTTAGTCTAAAATATTTTTATTATGTTTTACTCTCTACTAATATTTATTTTATTTTTATTCATAATTTAAGGATTAAAACAAGCATTTACATAACAGTATCATAAAACAGATGATTGCACATGAAACTGCAAACTTATTATGTACAACTTGCAATTCTTTTAAAATATATAATAAAGTTATCATGTATATTTCTTTTTTCCCCTTTTTTTCTTCTTTCCTCCCTACCCATGGCTACCACTAGACACAAATAAGCATATATATATATATGTGTGTGTGTGTGTGTGTGTGTGTGTGTGTGTGTGTGTGTGTGTGTGTGTGCGTGTGTGTATGTATGTGTATATGTGTATATATATATGTATATGTAAAATTATTCTATATATACTTCTATTTATCAGTTCTTTCTCTGGATGTAGGTAGTCTCTTTCTTCATATATCCATCATAGTTAATTATCAAAAGATATGAATAGGCAGTTTTCTAATGAAGAAATCAAATAAATGTATAGTCATGTAAAAAATGTTCACATACTTTTATAAATGCCTTGGTGATACCTTTTTTTCTTTATCTCCCTTGGTCAGTCTTTCTTTTAATTAAAAAAAAGATGACAAATAAAACCGCTAGGCTGAGTTAATTGATTGCTTTTTATTTTTTAATAATTACACTTGCTGCTCTTCTTGGGGTGTTTAATCAATTGAATATTCTGCTCGTGTGTTTTTTTAAAAGAATGCCTCAAATGCCTTTTCTGAATAACTATATAACTATAACTATAACTATATATACATATATATATGTGTGTGTGTGTGAGTGTGTGTGAAACTGCAAATACATATATAGTGTGTGTGTGTGTGTGTGTGTGTGTGTGTGTATTAACTATGGACCTGAAAGTTTGGTTGTGTATTAACTATGGACCTGAAAGTTTGGTTAAAAGAGGCAAACAGGCTAGGTGATTATAAATTCATATCATTTATTCCCTTAAAACTAGGAGATATGTGCTGCACGAAGCCAAAACAAAAGTTCTGAATGTCTGACAAAAGAATGAAAAGTTTTAAATATGTTTTAGGACAATCACAAGTCAGGATGTTTGTGTCCCTCAGATTTATGGTCTCCATATGTGTTTAACCATACCACGAGAAAGGAAGTTTCTTAGTTGAAGAAGTTGTAAATACAAATTAAAAAAGACAATTGACAGAGTAGCGTCAGCTGGAAATTACAATCTCAGGATAGCATATGCCCATATAAGACCAAGATAAGAGAAGTTCCACTATTCCGGTTGTAAGCATCCTGTCACAAACAAGAAGAATGCTCCTTGTCAGCCATAATCTGATCTTTGAAGTTGCTGACAGAGGAAAGAACACTTTTAGAGCAAAGTAATATCTATATCTTTATCTGTATCTCTAGCTTTATCTATATCTATATTTATACACACACACACATATTTGGTTCTATTTAGATTTCTAAGCTGTAGCACCATAGCTGGCAGTTTAACGTCCTTTGCTTTTAGGACTATATTATCCCATTCCTTCATGTGATTTATCATGAATGAAAAATAATCCTGCATTATTCAATTTCCTTTTCCTTCATATTTGAAAACCTTTATTTTGGTGACTTGCAAAAACCAATTAACATTGAAGTGGTTCAATTTGATCACCATGTGTCTTGGAGTTGGGAGTACAGGTTTCTTTACTTTTCTTGCTGGTGATCTGTGGATTCACTCAATTGCAGAATTTCTTGATGATTAAAATTTTTTTTTCTTGTTTTTATTTTTTATTTTATTTATTTATTTTTTACTTATTTTTTTATTAAACAAATGCTCTATTAACTTCTATTTTATATCATTTGTTTCCACCAGATTTTGAGTTACAATTATTTTCCCCCCTGTTTTTCCCCTACCCACCCTCCCAGAATAGCAGTCCCACAAGATATCGCTCCCTCCAATCTGCTCTCTCCCCTATCTTCTCCCATATCCCCTTTGATTTTTCCATTAGAGGAAGGTGAATCTCTGTGTCCCAATGCCTGCACATCTTATCTCCCAAGTACAAGCAAAAGAGTATTAATAATAGTATTTATATATATTTGAAACATTTAGTTTTAAAACCTCGAATTTCAGATCCATTTCCTTCCTCTCTTGTCACTCATTCCCTCTGAGAAGATAAGTAATTCAGTATATGTTGTACACGTCGAGCTATGCTAAACATTACCATAGTAGTTTGCCCTACCCTGTTTCTCCCCATCTCCTCATGCGACTTTCCTCTCTCACCTCATAATTTCACCCCTTAAGTATCATCCCTTCCCAACAAATTCAACCTGTGCCCTCTATCCATATATAACTGTAAACATATATACATACATTCACATATGTATTCATATGACCATACACCCTTCTTCCATTATTTTCATACTGAGAAAGATTTCATCAGTCACTGTTATTGTTTTTCCATATAGGAATGTAAATAGTTCAAGTCTGATAAGTTCCTTTTGATTTCTTTTCCCTGATTACCTTCTCAGGCATCTCTTGCTTCTTGTGTCTGGATGTCAAATTTTCTATTCAACTATGGTTTTTTCCTCAAGAATGCTTGAAAGTCCTCTATTCCACCGAATGACCATATTTTCCCCTGAAACAAAATACTCAGTTCTGCTGGGTAGGTGACCTTTGGGTTCATTCCCAGTTCTTTTGCCCTCTGGAATATCATATTCCATGCCCTTCGATCCCTCAGTGTAGAGGCTTCCAGGTCCTGTGCTATTCTGATTGTGATTCCACAATATTGAAATTGTTTCTTCCTGGCCGCTTGTAGTATTTTCTCCTTGATCTGGGGATTCTGGAACCTAGCTATAATATTTCTGGGAGTTTTCTTTTGGGGATCTTTTTCAGGAGGTGATGGGTGGATTCTTTCAACCTCTATTTTGCCCTCTGGATCTAAAACATCAGGGCAATTTTCCTTGAGAATTTCTTGAAGGGTGATTTCTAGGTTCTTTCTTTGATCATGGCTTTCAGGTAGTCCAATAATTTTTAAATTGTCTCTCCTGGATCTATTTTCCAGGTCAGTGGTTTTTCCCATGAGATATTTCACATTGCCTTCTAATCTTTCATTTGTTTGTATCTGCTTAACAGTATCTTGATTTCTCATAAAGTCATTAGCTTCCATTTGCTCCAGAATAACTCTGAGGGAATGAATCTCCTCAGTGAGCTTTTGAGATTTTTTCCATCTGGCAAATTTGACTTTTTAAGGCATTCTTCTCCTCATTGCCCTTTTGGGCCTCCTTTGCCATTTGAGTTAGTCTATTTTTTAAGGTGTTGTTTTCCTCAGTCAGGCTTTTTACCCTCATTTCATACTTTTCCTGCATCCTTCTCATTTCTCTTTCCAATTTTTCCTCCACTTCTCTTACTTTATTTTCAAAGTCCTTCAAGGTCCTCTATGGCCTGTAACCCACTCATATTTTCCTTTGGGGCTTTTGGAGCAGGATTTCTTACCTCACAGCCCTCCTCCTGTTCTATGCTTCGATCTTCTTTGCCCCCAAAGGAGGAGTCTAAGGTTTCATTTTTCTGTTTAATGTGTTTCCTTTGCCTTGGCATGTTGCCACTTAATTACTTGACTTTGGGGCTTGTTGCCACACTATGGCTCTGCCACCAGACAGGGGAACTTTTGTCCCGATCATGTGGGGGACAACTTCCATTTCTGGCAAGCAGGAAACCCACCCACGACCTCCACCCCACATCACAATCGAGATCCAGGGAGGTTAAAGCAAGAGAGATTACCCCCCAAGACTGATTGCTGGATCTCCCTACAGTTCGCAGACCAGCAGCTGGAGCTGCCTCTGAAAACTACAAAATGGCATGTCTCCTCAATGGCTTCTAGCCCCCATGGGAGGAAGCCAAGGCGTTCCCCAAATACTGGTCCCAAAGTCCATAGGGCATTAACCTCTCACTTTGTCCTAAGCATGTATATGTTGATAATTCTGGAATCGCCACAGCTGCTGGTGTTCTGGGGTCCCTCCAGCTGGCTGCTGGCCAGGCCTCCCCGGGGCTAAAACCGCGACTCAGGCAGACCTGTGTTCGGCTCCCTGCACACTGCGGGCTGTGCTGCCGGCTCCCAGAGCGCTGTGCTGGTCCTTCCTGCTGGGCTGCTGGGCTGTCCTCAGTGGGAGGTTAGCTTTTCTGTGTTGTTCTGTGGGTGCTGGGGCTCCAGAAGTTGTTCAGATTCCCCTTTTACATAGTTTGGAGGTGATCTGGTGGGGAGAGTGGCTTGGAAACGTTGTTTCTACTCCTCCATCTTGCCAGATTATGGATATTTGCAGGTATTTTTCTTTTCTTTTCTTTTTGGAGGGCAGTTGGGGTTGACTACCCCAAGGTCACATGGCTAGTAATTGTTAGGTGGCTGAAGACTCATTTAAAATCAGGTACTCCTGACTCCAGGGTTGGAAGCTCTATTCACTGTGCCACCTAGCTGCCCCTTGCAGGTATTTTTCAGAATTACCTGGATAAATATTTTAATGGTTCACAATAAGAGCAAAGCAACTACAAAAAATTCTGGAGGCTAGGAGAGCTGGCGCAGGTGGTACTGCAGAGCCCCTGCAGAGCTGGGCCGAGGGTCCTGAGGCAGCTGGCTCTCAGCCCTAGGAGGGCCACGCTCTACAGGCTCCCAGCCCAGGCGGGTTCCCTGGCTCCGGGAGCAGGGGCTGGAGTTGGGGCTTCCTGGTGTCCTGGACAGTTGATTTCCTCCAAACTATGTAAAAGGGGCCTCTGAATAACTTTTGGAACCCCAGTACCCACAGAAGGAGACAGAGAAGCTAACCTCCCGCTGAGGCCAGCCCAGCAGCCCAGTAGGAAGGACCAGCGCAGTGGTCTGGGAGTGGGCAACACACAGCGCGCAGAGCACAGGGAGCTGAGCCGTGCTGAGCCCAGGTCCCTGTGAGCCGAGGTTTTAGCCCCAGGGCAACAGGGCCAGCAGCTGGCTGGAGCGACCCCAGAACACCAGCAGCTGTGGAGATTCCAGAATTATCGACATAGACATGCCTATGACAAAGTGAGAGGTTAGTGCCCTATGGGCTTTGGGACCAGTATTTGGGGAATGCTTCAGCTTCCTCCCCTGGGGGCTAAAAGCCACTGAGGAGACATGACATTTTGTAGTTTTCAGAGGTGGCTCCAGCTGCTGGCCTGCGAACTGCAGGGAGATGCAGCGATAAGTCTTGGGGGGTAATTGCTCTTGCTTTAACCTCCCTGGATCTGGATTGTTATCTGGGTTGGAGGTCATGGGGTGGGTTTCCAGCTTGCCAGAAACGGAAGTTGTCCCCCACATGCTCGGGATGAAAATTCCCCTGTCTGGTGGCGGAGCCATAGTGTGGCAACAAGCCCAAAAGTCAAGTAATTAAGTGGCAACATGCCAAGGCAAAGGAAACAAATTAAACAGAAAAATGCAACCCTAGACTCCTATTTTGGGGGCATAGAGCAGGAAAAGGACTGTGAGGTCAGAAGTCCTTCTCCAAAAGCCCCAGGGGAAACATAAGCGGGTTGCAGGCTATATAGGACCTTAAGAAGGACTTTAAAAATCAAATAAGAGAAGTGGAGGAAAAATTGGAAAGAGAAATGAGAAGGATGCAGGAAAAGTATGAAATGAGGGTCAACAGCCTGACTGAGGAAAACAACACCTTAAAAAATAGACTAGCTCAAATGGCAAAGGAGGCCCAAAGGGCAATGAGGAGAAGAATGCCTTAAAAAGTCGAATTTGCCAGATGGAAAAAGAATCTCAAAAGCTCACTGAGGAGATGCATTCCTTCAGAGTTAGACTGGAGCAAATGGAAGCTAATGACTTTATGAGAAATCAAGATGCTGTTAAGCAGATCCAAACAAATGAAAGAATAGAAAGGAATGTGTGTATATATGTTTACAGTTATATATGGATAGAGGGCATAGGTTGAATTTGTTGGGAAGGGAGGATACTCAAGGGGTGAAATTATGAGGTGAGAGAGGAAAGTGGCAAGAGGAGATGGGGAGAGACAGGGCAGGGTAAACTATCTTATGTAGAAGAAGCAAGGGGAAGTGGTTGCAAGGGAGGGGGAGAATAGGAAGGCAAAAAGACAAAACCATACTCTCATTGAATTTGGTTCAGGGAGAGAATGACATACATACTAAATGGGATATCTCAACCTGCAGCAGAATAGGGGGAAAGGGTGTGAGAGGATGGATGATGGATGGGAGGGCATCCTTGGGGGGAGGGGAGGTTGGAAGTACCCACTATAGAAGAGGGACAGGATCATGTAGGGAATGGACCAGGTTGGGGGGTGGGATGAGTGGGTGGGAATTATAAGCAGCCTTGTACAATATATCTACTATGATAATGTTTTGCATAGCTAGACATGTACAACATATACTGAATTACTTATCTCCCCAGGGGGAATGGGTGACAAGGGAGGAAAGAAATGGATCTGAAATTCACGGTCTTAAGATTAAATGTTTCAAATATATAAAAAAAATTCTGATATTTGCAAGGGTTTCCTACCATTTTTTTCCTAAAATTTTCAGTGTATTATCCCAGAATCTAAATACCTAAGAAATGTCTAATGAGTACATGAATTCAAAGGGCTCCCCAAATGAAACTGGCAATTTCTATAAAAGTTACTAGACATAGTGACCTAAGTTTCTTCATTTTTTTTCTTTTAAGAAATATAATTTTTAATCACTTATTTTTGCAAGACATTAAAAATGTTGGGGTCTGGGTAGTGGGTTTTTTCCCCTGTAAAATCTGGGACAATTTACTTTCTATCCTGTTCTTCAGTATATTTTTTATCAGGATCAGCCCATTGTATTTTAAGTGGGGTTACTAGACTACACCTTTAAGTCCAAATCACTTCCAGCCAAGGAAGAAAACCCCACCTCCCTACATCTTAAGGTTTATTATTTAGATTTTAATGACTTGAAATGAATTTAACCATAAGTTTTTTAAGAATAACTCGATATATATTTGTATCTATAAACTAACACATTTTGGTGGATCTTTCTCTCCCTGATTGAGTGGTTGAGTTTGTGTGCATGTGTGTGCACGTGCGTGCACACGTACACAAGCGTGTGTGATGGTGAATCTCAAAACCATCTCCTTTAGTCTTGATTCTTAGTCTTTTGTGGTTGAGTAGGCATTGCCTCAGGCAAACAAATAATTGTTAATTTACTGTTTTTTTTGGTAATTTTGTAAAATTAAAAATAATTTTAGCAGGAATACCTAATCTTGCTTCACTTCTGTTCTTAAATGATTTAATCTATAGTTTGCAAAGCTTGCCCTTAGTAATTCTGGTATCAGATAATGAGAGACATTCCTCCATATAAACAGGCCTACTGAAGAAAAAAAAGAGTTAATTTTTTATTAAAAACTGCCCAAATGATTTCTGTGTCTTTTAGATTTTCTTAACTACTTCATGTAATCATTTTTAGAAACAAGGATGAAGGAAGCGTTACTGTTCAAAGTGATAGATTCTGTTTTTAGGTTATTCTAAGAAATTAGAAATCCTTCTTCTTATAAATCTGAATAATTGTGGGTAAAATATTTACTCTGATTTTTTTTTATTTTTTTATTTTTGAGGCAATCTGGGTTAAGTGAGTCGCTCAGGATTCCAAAGTCTGTGAAGAACCCAAGGCTAGATTTAAACTCTGCTCTCTCTGGAGCCCAGGGCCACTGCTCTATCCAATGCACCACCTCTCTACTCTAAATTCTGTGAATGTTCATGTCCATTATGTTCACAAAAACATTTCAGATAAAGTGCAGTGTTATCTGGTCTTAGATTCAGCAATAACTATATAGCCCTAGATAGATATCACTTATGTGGGAAACATAACTGTTTGCCATAGTAAAGACTGCCTACTTGCAACATATAATTAATTAGATGTACTTTTTCTTTTTTTGTTATTGCCTCAAAGGCTCTATTCCAGAACAATAATATAATAAACCTCATACAATCTATTTAAAAAAAAAAAGAAAAGGAAACTGAGGTGCTACAAGAGAAATTGACTTAGTGGTACCAATCTTTATTCTAAGGTAGTGTTGAGGGGAGGTATATATTCTAGAATGAACTTGCCAAGTCTTGAAATAAATCAAAACCACAAATTGAGGAATAAAGCGTCTTTAACTGAGATAATGGGGTAGCAAACCTGCCACCCTGGGGGATGTCCAGTGGATTTCCCAACCAAAGAGACCCACGAAAAAGTTTTTGTAGTTCTAGAAGGAGTAAGAGAGGAGGAGATGGGTGAGGTAGCCAGCATGGTCAGGAGATCCCAATGGCCCCAAGTAAACCATTTCATTCTGACTGTTTTGCCAGTCATGCTGTAAATTCTGATGGGGGGGGGGCGGGGATGGCAAGGACATCAAGAGCTGAGATCCAGCTCAAGGTAAAATACTAGGGTTGGGGGACTTAAGGTCTGACTCGGGCCAACCTAATTGATACTCTCTTGTGGGAAATGCTACTGACATCATTTAGGGAGTGATTGGCAATGTTATGTTTGGTAATAACAATTTCTGTCCTTGTATTAACAAGTTCTGGCAAACTCATTAAGCTTTTATCAGCCACTAGCACCTCCTGGTGGTGAGTTAGCAGATCAATTTCTTTCTAGACCCAAAAGACTCCAAGTGAGCACCTCCAGGAAAAATAGGAAAGGCACAATTATGTACTGCCTAATTTAGTGAAATACAAATGTTATTTATCAGAAGTAGCCTGGTGTCATATCAGGAAGACCCAGGTTCAAGTTGTGCCTTTGACCTATCACAGGTCTGGATTAAAACAAACAAACAAACAAAAACAACTTTCTCCATCATTTA
Organism: Gymnobelideus leadbeateri; assembly: GCA_011680675.1. NCBI lineage: Eukaryota > Metazoa > Chordata > Mammalia > Diprotodontia > Petauridae > Gymnobelideus > Gymnobelideus leadbeateri. Next base: position 522,347 of record WOXC01009215.1, read on the forward strand.
AGTCTAGAAATCAGTAAAACAAAACAACAAAAAAAAATCAAGTCCTAATTTCCAAGGTGTAAGTGTTCCTAATGAAAATTCTGTGTGAGTTGGCTCCAGCCTACCCCAGGTAACTCTATTTCTTTTGCAAACCCCTTCCCCTTTTAATAATACAAGTAAATATGCTATACTAATTTAGCACCTTAGAAACTTTCTTTTTAATTAAGTCTGGACACCAAAGACTGATAAAAAAGGCAAATGTAGTACCAGTAGTTTCGTGTAATGAGCGAGTTGCTAGCTGGATGAATAGGTATGGGCTAACTGGCAGTTTGCACAATTCACCAGCTTCGGTTATTGTTGAAATGCATTTCTACCTACACAATATCTTTCACTGGATGCCTTTTCTCTACTCAAAACTATCACCTTATTTCAGACACTTGTGCCTCTCACTAAATTATTGCAACAGCCTCCTAATTGGCCCACCTCTCAGATTAAGTCCATCCTAAACATTGCTACTAAAATATTTTCCCTTAAAAACAGATCTGATCATGTGACCTCCCTATTAAATCAACTCCAATGTCCTCCTATTGCTCCCTGTTCTCCTCTTCAGCTTATAAAGCCCTTACCTCCTGGTTCAATGTACTTATAGTTTAGGTTATGGCTCATAGCTGAGATATGGTTTATAGGGGAGTTGAAAGCTACTCATGTAATATGAAAAAAAAGTTATGGGACAGGTATTTTTTTCCCTACAAACAACAAAAATGCAAAAAGACTTATAAATATGAATTCATAGTCCTGTTGCTTGTTCGATTTAAGTCTATTGTTATACCCATCCAAGAAGTTTATACTTAAAACCATCTAAATGCAAATCAGTTTGTGGGATTTATGTTTCTCCTTGGCTCTACACCATCCAAACAGAACCTGGTACACATTTTCTGGTAAACTGGGGCAAACTTGGGCCACTTCTCTTGTTGGGTGACTGTCTTTTTTCCAGAAACGATCGAGTAATCCATAAATGCCTCCCTTAGCTCCAGACATATGGAAAAAAAGAACTTTTAAGAGCCAAGACTTTGGAAGTTTGCAAAGTTGCTTTCATGCTTAGGTGTGTCCACCTTGTGATAGATTAAAAATCTAAAATCAAGCATGAGGAGCTTTCAACTCCCCTATAAACCATATCAAGACAAATCCCAAAGAAAAAAAGGTATAGACACAAACAAGTCCAGATACAAGTTCAGTTAATTGTGCCCCTCTGCATTAGCTATCATGTGAGTGAGGTAGCCATAATGCTAGATGGGAGAATGTCTATACATTTCTGACTTCTCATTGGAAATCTGAGTTAAATCATGCTACCTGGAGAATCAAAAGAAGGGAAATCCAGCTGGAAGCTGTCTTTTCTTTTAACTGGCAGCACCGTACTGTCCTCACCAGGTAAGAAAGAATGAAAGGAATATTCAGGTATTTCTGGTCATTGCAAAATGATGAATACTTTCAGAGCTTGGTCATCATGTGTCTAGAAGCTGCCAGTAGCAGCCATAATTCAGCTGCATCCAAATGCTGAGTCACCCTCTCTTTGGAGTCCCTGGCAACTTCTAGGGGAACTCCAGGTCCATACTTCCTAGCCTATATAAGCTCATTTAACCTCTGCTACAACTAACATAAGAATTGTGGAAATTGACAAATTGTTGTGAAAATATCGTGAAACTGTTATTTGACTTTTATAATCTTACACTTGGGTTTATTTTCCATAATTTTTCATTCTTCATTGTTTGTCCACCAGATGGCATGAGTATGCCATGACATTCTATTTCAAGCTGCAAGGCATATGATGTCCCTAAGAAACAAAATGGTGGGCCTTGGAGGTCACTATATTTAATTAAGAGGCATTTGTACACCACATCATACGTTTTTATTTTTTTTTTTTATGAAGGCAGCTAAATTTAAGCAAACATGAAAAAGCATTTATTTTATGAATTAGCTTTTAATTTGCTTTGAAAATTTGCTTTAAGGAATTTTCTTTTTGTTGTTATATAACTCTCTACATTAAACATGATACTGTGGGGAAACTATTAGTTTGGGTGTGATGAAGCCTGCGTTGGAATCCTGGTTTTGATATTACTAGGCATGCTTCAAGGGCATGGAGCTGCACCAGCTGGAGGATTAAGTTCTCTGTATTTATCTGACCTCAGGCCATGCTTCACCTCATCCAATAGAACCCCACAGCCCAGCCAGGATAGACATATCACCATTTGTCTCCCCACCAGAGACCTTCCTCTACCCTGACTCAGGATGGCCAGATTGGTGCTACCTAGATGGAGGCTGAATTCTACCTTGCTTCTTGTATCTACTTCCAGACCTTGCTTTATTTTATATGTATGGTAGAGAATAAAGGGTTAGTTAAGAATACCTCAGCTGGGTGTGGTGTTATAGTCCTTAGGCTAAGGCTGGAAGGTGCCTTGGGTTCAGGAGTTCTGAGTTGTAATAGAAGGAAAGCCCATCCATCCAGTGTCCTCATTAAGCTTGGCACCGATATGGTAGCCCACAGGGGTGGGCTACCAGCTTGCTTCAGAAAGGTAAAGTTTCTTGCCAGTCAGCATTGAGATCAGGTCAGTGAAGATATGCTGAACTTCCAACATTGGTTATAGCAAGATCTAGCCTTGGGGGGAAAAATTAGGAAACATTGGTTTAATATTAAGAACAAATAAGTACCACACATTTCAGTGGTGCAAGTTTTTTTTTTTTTTTAACTTCCATGTCCTCATTCCTTTCTAAGTTTGAGTGGGTCAATTGATGGACAGCATAGACACCCCACCTTGAAACCAGAAAGGGTCAGATCCAGCACACTTGTAAAAGACTTATAATTCTGGATTTTTTAAGGCAGCAAGCCATCAACCAGTGTGGATGCATTGCTATCTCTTTCTAAACCTGGTCTCTGACTGGATTTTTTCCCCTCATTTCCTTCCTTGCCACACCACTCCTTCCTATTACTGGATTATCTGTGGAGTAAGTGAAGATGCAAGGTACTTGATAGACTTAGCTCCTTTCATGGTGTGGTCTCCAGCTATTTTCATCTAGTATTTGGTAAAATTAAACAATTTTTTTTTTTGGCAAAACCCAAAAGTTACAGTGGACCTTATATGAGACTGGAATGGTGTAACAGACCAAGCCTGGCTCAGGTGGGGCTGATACCACGGGTTCAAGATTGGAATAAAATGAGACATTATAGAATATCTGAAGTTTGTTTAGCCATAGTGTAGGAAGGCCTTTCAAATGAGGGAAATATATTAATCATGGATATAACCTTAATTTAGCTGAGCACAGTTCCCTGGTATTGGTTACTATATTGATTTTCTGGTCTCAAGGAAGACCCTCAGACTTTGATTTTCTGCTCAGGCAACTAAGAAACTATCTCAATGGCCCAAACCTTAGTCCTTTAAACTAATCTGGTCTCAAGAAAAATTTCAAGGCCTTTGAAGAAAAAATTAGATCAACTTTAATGGAGTAGGACCTTAGGGAAAAGTTGGCTCAACCCATTGGCAGAGCATTCTCGTGGATCTTCAGGGTGTACTAGTAATGGTAACCAGCTCTCTTAAAAAAGTTTGTATGATGCTTAAGTTTAATCTACATTATCAAAGTTTTCTCCATCACTTTCTGAAGTCTAAACAATCAGCCAAACAAAAATCCAAACCTTGATTTGTAGCACTTGGCTATTTTGAGGTATAAATGTCCCCATTTATAATCCGACAATCAACTCTTGCACCTGTAAGAGCTATCGCCAACCTGTCCCACTAAGCTATTTCTCCTACCATTGGTAGGAAATGGAGATGGAGGTGAAGAATTTAATACATATGTGCTGATATTACACACAATGCCCCCTGTCACCCCACTTTTACATGTGCATTTAGGACTTCAAAATATTTCCCCCTTTGACTTATCCCTTTCTTTCTTTCCAGGTCCTTTGTGATCTTTCAGTTTCTCATTAGTCATTACCTTTTTTTTATGCTCTGATAACACTGCTACTGTGTCTTCTTGGAGAGAAGTGCTAGTGATAAGGAAAGTCACCTTTATGAGGTCAAGCCTCTCATTCTATGTATGTGAGAGTAAAGAGAACTGTCATGTTTTCACCAAATAATAAAATAACATACCATTGAAGAGTAGGAGCCAATGAGGAACATCATTATTTGTCCTTGCTGCCTGGCCTCTCGCCCTCCACCCCCAAGGGATTATTATTCATCTATGTAACAATCTCTAGTTCTGTTTAGTGGGACAGAAGTCATTAGTCAGCAGCCAACCAAGACTATTAGAAAAAGCTAAAGCTTATTAAGGATGATCTGCTCCATGGGTTATATCCTCATTGAAAAAAGATGCTGAGCCAAAAGTTATAGCCTCATGCTTAAGTATTTTACAATTATCCTCTCAGAGCTGGGTTAATTATGTACGTCTGGTTTTCTCTTGGATGTCATATTGGCAGTAATGGATTTTCTTCCAAACATATTCATCTGAGATTTAATTTTTTCGTATATGAGAACTGAGACTAGGTGACCAAAATGTAGAAAATAGACCCCAGACCAATACATGTTGGGATCTGACAATTCTAAAGTAGACTTTATTTCAATTTGGGAAAAGCCAGTGACTGTGTGGCATAGTCAGTACCTTCTCCTGGCTGAATTAGTAATGAGGAAAACACTATTCTTGCTGAAATAATACTGGGCAGAATCCATTCCCCAAGGACTTAAATTCTTTTACTTGCTTAGAATTGACTTGCCATTTTCCTCCCCCAGAATCACTGGATGAATTAATTTCCAGTGTTACTACTGGGAGAGGGGTAGAAATTACATAAATGTTAAAGCATTAAAATGTTGGGAAAGTCCCAATGCATAAATTAAATGGTCATTAAAACAAACTATTTAAACTTGCAGGTCTGGTTTAAAAAAATGTCAACAAAATTAGCCTTCAATGTGAATATTTGTATTTCCAGAGAATTTCTGGGTGCCAGCTTTCTCATTGTCAAAGGACTATATGATGTAAATTACTAATAGACATAAATTATTATCACTAGTATTTTTACTTTGTAGAATAATAAATAAGAGTCCCAGTAAGGCCACAGAATAAGAGACCTGAGTTTTCCTGGTCAACCTTCTTGAGATTTCTCAAGGGCAGAGACTATCTTAGGTCTTTTAGGTTACTCTCCTTATCCCTACTAACATGGTTATAAAGCAATCTACATGAATTTCTCTGCATAAGGAGTGGGCATTGTGATTCTTTCTCTTTCTCCAGCCAGTGTTATAATTTCTTTTTTAGTTTTCTCTAAAAGGAACTCAGGATAATTTGAATAATTCCATCAAGTTATCAAGTGAATAGGAGGTGAGATATAACCAAGGAGAGAATGGGGTGCTTAAAATACATAGTATTATGTAGTGAAGTATTATTATAGTGAAGTAGTTATCAAAATGTCACAACAAAAAACAAGTCTATGCACCCAGGTTAAGAATCTCTGCTCTAGACCCAGTGGAAAGCATAGATTCAAGCAGGAGCCACCTATGACTCAGACATTCGGGAAAAAGGATGTAGATGGCAATGAGGGGAAAGCCTAATTTTTATAAGATGTAAGTAGAGAGATTCTGGAGCCCTGGAAAGTCTTTGTGTGTGAAGATTGGTATTTGACACTAGTTCTATAGCAAGCAACTCTCTTACGTTTTATTTGTTATCAAGTTGTAGGTTTGTTGTTAAATCATTTCAGTAGTGTCTGACTTTTCCATGACCCCATTTGGGGTTTTCTTGGCAAAGATACTGGAGAGGTTTGCCATTTCCTTCTCCAGCTCATTTTACGGATGAGGAAACCGAAGCAAATGGAGTTAAGTGACTTGCCCAGGGTAACCCAGCTAGGAAGTGTCTGAGGACAGATTTTTTTTAAAGCAATTGGGGTTAAGTAACTTGCTCAAGGTTACACGGCCAGTCATTATTTATGTGTGGGTGCTCATTTTCTGAGGCCGGGTCCGATCCTGGGTCATCCCGACTCCGGGGCCAGTGCTCTTACTCACTGTGCCACCCAGCCGCCCCTTGAGGACAGATTTAAACTCAGGAAGATGAGCCTCCCTGATCTGATTCAAAGCCCAGTGCTCTATCTACTATACCATCTAACTGCTCCAGATAATTTGTAATTAATCTTCACAACCCATGAGCCGGCCTGCCATGACTCTTACTCTAAATCATGAAGCTGGTGCTGAGGTAAGGAGTCTCTTCTTTCCATATATTTTCTGAACTACATATATTGGGGCATAATTAAATAAAAAAGAAGGTCCAGGGTGCTTTGCAAGTAAAGCAGAAACCCCAATATCCAGAGTATGGATGACAATCTGGAATACCAGACTCCTATGTCAGCCTATAGGTGGTGAAATGTATATGGGGCCAAGAGGGACAGCCAAGGGAATAAAGGATTCTGAAAGAAAGTGCGATGGAGTAGAACGCAACCTAAGGCAGAATCCTGTAGGACACTAATTCTGATTTGTTGGGAGGGATGAGGTGTAAGGAAGTATAATTTGCCCAAAGCCACATTGCTAATAAGTGTCTGAGGCTGGATTTGACCTCAGGTAGTCCTGACCCCAGGACTAGTGTACTATCCACTGTGTCACCTAACTGCCCCTGTTAGAGTTGAATCATGACCATTCCCAGGGAACCAAGAAATGGAGAGGAAAAATCCATGATGGCTTTCCTTAATTTGGCAGGATTGTTTGAAATATGGGATCTGCTGAGCTACCTGGACATACTCATCCTACAACAGGCCTTTAAAACAGGCCATCCTCTTTTCTTCTTAAGGCTTCTCTTCCTGAATTGCAACCCAGCAGGTTTTCTACTCTTTAGGGGCTGCTCAAATGCTCCCGAGCTGAGGGGAGCTGGGGAAGTTTTCTTTGGAAGCCGAGATTCAAGGGAGGAAGCTGCTTTAGGTGATGGTATATGTGAGGCGTGACAAGCCTATCCCCCTCCTCTAACACAGTTTGTGAAATTAGTCATTATTAAGAGCTTGAATGCTGGCACGTTTTTATACTTTAAATTTAAGGATTAGAAATCACTTGGTCATAGGATATAGAATTAGAAGGGCCAGCCCCTTCATTTTAGAGATTAGGAAAGCAAGGCCCATGAGATGAGGTGACTTATCCAAGGTTTTGCAGACAGGAGAAAAACCAGGGTTTGAGCAGTTGCTTTGATTCCAAATTCAGTACTTGTCCCAGATGAGGATATTAAACCCCAGGAGAGCAGGTGACTTGATCCAGATAGGAACTGAGACCAAATATTTTGTCTTCTAGCTCCTTGGTCAAGGCGTGCCTTTCCTACCATGATTTCGAGCCCAAAAGGGTCAAAGGGACAAAGTCATTTCTTGAGTTACTTTGAACTTATAAGTGTATCACAATAGAAAGTGGGACTCCAGGGAGGATAAAATAGTTAGGTTATAAAGAAACGTCTTATAATATGGGGTGCTATTAAAGAAGGTCAAATTTAGATCTTTCCTAATGGGAAAAGCAGAAGAGCCTTTTCTTTTTGGAGGGGGGAAGGCAAGGCAATCAGGCTTAAGTGACTTGCCCAAGGTCACATAGCTAGTGTCAAGTGTCTGAGGTCCAATTTGAACTCGGGTCCTTCTTACTCTAGGGCCAGTACTCTATTCACTGCCCCACCTTTTTTGCCCAGTAGGTAACCTTGAATAATGTGATAATGTGATCACTGATGACCACAGTGTGCTCCAAGGCCTGACATTCCATTTCTGATACTAACACATTATTCTCACTTCCTTTTTCCACCTGCCTCCTCACTACAGCTCCTTGCTAAAAGCCTTTTTCTCCCACTCAGGCAAAACAAAATAAAGCAAAACAAATCATTTTGCATAAAACATAAGGTGTATAGGAGTGACTCTTGGGGGTGGGGATGGGTGGGTGGTAAAAACCAGGAGGAGAAAAATGAAGGTAAGAGTTAACATGAGGCCCAAGGATGTCCTTATTCTGCAGTACTTGGCAAATATATCTGTTGTTCCTCTGGTTTGCTGGGCTCTTCACTGAAGTACAGCCTGAATTCTCCCTGGATCGGCTCATTTGAAGTTCCAGCTGTTTCCTGAGTTTGGCAGTGTTCCCTCGTCATGACATAAAGTGGGTGCTGGGAGAGTTGCCAATTGCCTATGACCGGTTCCGTTCCTCCTTCCCCCTTCCCCTTCACATTAAAAGAAGCTGCTGCTACCATTTACAAGGTATGGCTGTTTCTTGGTCAGCTTTGTAATGCCCCTCTGTCTCTGGGAGTAGTCTGGGGGAGAATAGACTCAGAAATATTGCAGCTCTGATTGGCAAATCTTATATTATAGGGGGGCCCTTCCCTTTTCTGCTTTTCCCTTTATCTCACACCTATTCTATATTCCTTCTATTCTATATTCTCACACCTATTCTATATTCCCTCTTCATCCCTCTTAAGATTCCTGGAACTGCCTAGTCATGGGGAAGGAGGCACCAAAACCACTAGTGAGGTGATTGTAAAGTCAAGGAATTTCTTTTCCTCTTGTAGGTAGAATGGAAAGCTGGAAAGACGTTTTTTTTTTTCTCTGCTGAGATCACTCTTCCTGGAATTTGGAGGTACAGCATAAAGCTGATGGACATATAGAAATCAGTTTAGTGGGCAGAGTCTGTCATTGTCAAGTCAACATATAGCAAGCTTAATGAAGCTTGAAAGGCATTATTGTAGGCTCCTCTTTCATATCCACCCCTTCTAATTTAAAACAAACATGGTTGCAGTCTGCATTTCTGAATCTGGAGTAACCAGAAACCTGAAATTCAGTACAGCAAGCTTCACAGACATAGCATTTTTGTGCAGCAAGCCCAGCCTGTTTCAAACAGTGTGCTTTATTGCCTGTCATCTGATGGATTACACAAACAGGTAGTACAGGCAGTGTCCAAGCCTGCTGATTGTGACAGAATTGCCTCAGGCATTATCATGTCCTGGGGTGAATGCAGAATAAAGGCTGTGGGAGAGGGGAGGCAGGCATCCCCTCAAATGTGCTGCCTGTAACATCTCACTGATGCTGCAAGAGTGTTTTTCCACTTCCTTTACAAATCAGGAATACCTCTTGAGGAATACAGAAGTGTGTATGACATCAATCATAGCCAATGGGAAAGTTTCAACCAGATTCTAGTCTCTAAAATCACTTAAAGTTTTTGTTTCAGACTTAAAGGATGGCTTTGCGCTAGTATTGTGGTCCCTAGGATCCCCCTGACCCATCATCTCCACAGACCATGTGATTATCCTGTTTCATGGGGGCACATACCAGCCACCACTGAATACACTGTTTCTGTGGGGGAAAGGTGCACAGAGGGAAGTCAGTACTAACCATCAGCACTAGTACCAGGTCAATCATTTGCACCATCCTAATGCCTGAGGTTAGTGTGATAATTATGGTTTTTGAACCATGTTGTTTGTTTTAGTTATAATAATTGGACCCCATTATGGGATCATAAGTGGTTCTAATGCCCATAAGATAGTCAGTAATGGACAATTTGTACTTTTCCACTGTTCTGATCCATTCTGATCTTGTATTAGTCAATGATCAAAGCTTCTGACTGAATAAGACTCTATCCAGGCCCACTACAGTGACTGGTAAGTCAACTACTTTTCTGCAGTCCCAAGTGGCCAGCTCAAACTCAACCTAGGAATGTAGAAATGACACTGGAAATTTCTGTACCACATTTGGACCTGGTTAGGAGTGCTCTTTCCCACACCAAGAATCAATTACCTATTTTCCAACATGCACATTTTTGGGGGTATCAGACCCCCTTGCTCAGATCCCTATTATATGTGTGTATTCCCACTAAGATCTTTATCACTATACATATATAATCTCTCCCTTGAACTGGGTGAGTTTCTCTGAATCCATGGAGTCTGTATTACCATAATGTGTTATCCTTTTTTTCCCCTTTGAGTACCAGTGTCCTTGGAATCCACAAACGCAGATCTTTGCTTTAACCCAAGCTGTGAGGCCAAATAAAGTACTTAGGATAGTTACCAGTAGCCCACTTATGAGAGGATGTTTTAAGAATTAATTGTATTATTGGTTCCCCAGTTTTAAGAAGCCTCAAAGTTATATTCTTATCAGCATAAATATTTTTCCAATTTCACATCAAATATATTTTCATCATGTTTGTTTCAAGAGGTGTTGCACCCCATCTAACCTACTTTAAAGGGCAGCTCCCCTTGGGTTTTAAAGGTAACTTTGTAGGTCTACAGTCTCACTACTATAGCTCATGAGCCCCCATCAATGTGCTTTCTTTTAACAATGAGCCAGTAGATAGGGTTCTCAAATTTAGACTACAATGGTAGAAAGGCACAAAGCAGTGTATGTATGGCGGGAAAGAGTTCTTTTAGAGTCGGCTGGATATGTTTCTCTGCATTCTTATGGCCTGCTCATCTTCACAGATGTCCTTCTATACTGCACAAAGCTCCATCCCTTGAAGGTGCTTTGTAACTGCCTTCAAAGTGTAGCTGCCTTGAATATACTCTTTACCAACTAGATTAGGTGTTTCCCATTCTTCTGCTAGATGCACTGAATGAAATGGGGTAGGAATAAATCCCCTTTCTCCCAGAAGGAGGCTCCTTCACAAAGCATTATGGAGCCTGCATTCCTTCAACTTCCTAGGGCTTAGTTATTTGTCTCTAGGGGTGTGGCTAATTTTTTTGCTCAATCAAATGAGTTGTACCCTTCTGATTCCCTCAAGGGGTTTATTTGTACTTCTTAAATGCATGACCACAATTTTACAGTTAGTTTAATGATTTTCTAGCATATTAAAACCTTATAATCTCTGACTAAATCTTGTGACCCCATCAATTGAGTTAAGAGGAAAATCACAGCCTCCCTTCTTTATGTAGGAAATATCCCCAAATGGGATAACTGACAGATTTCTTTTATATTTGTAAGGTCAACTATTTTGGGGGAAAAGGCAACCATTTTATTAGGAAGAGTTTGACATGCCTTACCATTCTAATTGCTTTGGTGCAGAATGTGTCTATTATAATGAGGAAATGGCTAATGAGACCCCAGTTCTTAAGAGTGCACATAATATTCCCAACCTGTTTTTAATCCAACAGGGAATTTAGGGGATCCTCTTTCCACCCTTGAATGGCTGAAGGGCTAATCCTGTGTAGAGAGTAGTTTTCTAGGTTGCTTCAAAGCTAGAAGACTGATGATGGAGCTGGAACTGAGTGCATACAAAAGAATTAATATATTTCAGCTATTCTGTGCTTCCTTTTTCCCTGATGTATTTAGAGTAAAGAAAATATGACCATGAATCTTTAGGGAGGGACTGTGCTCCACCTACCTCTTCACAGGCTTACCATGTAGTCCTGAACATGGTACCTATTTGTTTTGTGTTTTTTTTTTTTCTGCCCTAGTCTTAGGTGGAATATCCCTATATGGAATAGACCAGATTATGACCTTGTGAGCTTAAAAGTACCCTCAGCATATCAGGATAGAGCCAATAGCAGCAGTGGCCAAGTCCAGTGAAGAATTCACCCTGAGGTGCAATTTTCTTGACCCAGTCTAGCAGCAGATTAAGGTGGCAGCAGATACATTAGTCCAGCTGAATGTCCAGTGGCCACGTCATGCTCAGACATGATTTATTCTTGGCAGGGATTATCAGGGGGCTAGCAGGGCCAGGATGTACCCTCAGTCACATGTGTTCCTTACAACCTTTGTATTTTCAGTTTGATCCCACTTTTCCTACTGACCAAGTATGCGCTAAAAGGAGAAAATACCCCTTGTTTGACTGGGGAGGTTTTTTTTTTTCTAACTTCCATCCTTAGCATATGGCTTGAGTAAATATACCCTTGTAAAAACTATTTTATATCTCCTCGTTAATATTTAGGGAACACACAGGATAAGTGAATGTATTAGAAGCCATAGCCCTTCAGGGATATCCTTAGAATAATAAGGGGAAGAAAGTCACTCTCTGAAGACCCAGATTGCCAATGCAAGTTGGGGAACTGGGAGAGTAAGGCCACGCAGGGTATTGCACAAGTAATTTAGAAGCAAAATACCTAAAATAAATGTAATTAAAAGAAAAGATGATAAGTGACCATTTAGATGCAGGTTCTTAAGTAAGAAATTAAATTAGAAAATGGTTTCTGTGGCAAAGAAACTATCTGAAACTTGGAAGTTTTATCTTTCATCACTCTGTAAAGTAATGCAAAGAATTTAAGACATTTTGCAGACTATAAATCATAGCGGATGTCAACAATAATTGAGTACAGGTTGGGAACTATGGGAGTAGCATGATCAGACGTGGAAAAGTTACTAGTATTATACTCAGAAAATTATTAAATTTACAAAAAAAGTTTCAGTGGAAAAGAAAAAGAAGTAATCAAAACAGTTAAAGCATTAAATATGATTCATGAGGAGAGATGTATGAAATTAAGGAAGTAACTTTAGTGTGCCCAAAAGAAAGTGAAATACTGAATCAATACAGAGAAGAGTACAGTGGCTTGCAGCAGGAGGAGTTTAATTAATGAAGGTCAGGACCTGGATGGAAAAAAGATTAAGAAAAAGTAAAATGTTTTTTGAATTAGCATGGCATAGACTTGCAGCTCCTTGAAATGGTATAAAAATGTATAGAGATATTCTTGATACTAAAAGAAAAAAAGTGTATAATAGAAATAAATCTAAAGGGGGAAATTTAATATCAGAACTAAACATACAGTGAAGAAATAAGCGGTGCAGAGCCCAAGCTATTAGTTCCAATGTCTGATTCTCCAGTAGCAAGATACAGGAACCAATGCATGGTCCTCATTTTATGTCAGTGATTGGAGTTTCAAGCGGAGTTCAATTAAACAATAGAAGAAAAAAGACAAAAGACCTTAGCTTGAAGAATGGCAATATGATTTTTCAAAAATTTCTTTAGAACAATAATAGAGGAAGTGTCCAGGAGGTTGAGACTGCCATGCATATAGAATTATGATCTCTTATCTGGAGAAATGCTTGTTTTAATGTGGGGGAGTCATATTTAAATGGGGGAAAATGAACCCTATCACTGTTAAAGCTTATACTGAAGGCAGCTTCAAGAAGTTCAGCTTAGAAGGGCAATGGAGAAAATCTAGGAGTGATTGAAAAGGAATAGCCTATTAAATTGGCAAAAAGTGGCACAAGAAATATGTCTTAGGAAATATCTAGGATGGGAAACTCTGAAAAGACAATTTCTCTAGGTAGGTAGAGAGATTTGGGGTTTCTAATGATTTTCAAGATCAATTTCATCTGTTGTTATCCTTCTAGATTTGAAAAATAAGCTTAACTCATAGAGAAAACTTTATAACTGAGCAATTTAAAATTTGTGTTTATATTGGGTTTGGTACATTACTTATTCATAGTATAGTTGAACTGTATTCTGGATAGTATTGTGGGGAAATTGTGTGAGATCTTTGTAGCTGGAAGCTTAACTACATTATACAGGTTCTTTAATGCAATTAGCATATAATGCCAAAACAGGGAAACACACGAGGTTTTTTTTTTCTATGTAGATGACTCATAGATTCATGCAACCCCACTATTGTTTTTAGATTGATGGCAAAACATTGCTTTTATTTATATTTTTATTGCTCACAAAATTGTTTCATATTGGTTTTATATTTATGTTTCTTGCATTACATACTTTGGAAAACATTTTGTTTAGTTCTTTCCGTTGTGTCTGACTCTGCATGACTCCATTTGAGCTGTTCTTGGCAAAGATACTCTAATGGTTTGCATTTTCTTTTCTGGCTCATTTTACAGATAAGGAACTGTAGCAAATAGGGTTAAGTAACTTGCCCAGGGTCACACACAACTATTAAGTGTCTGATACTAGATTTGAACTCAGATCCTCCTGACTCCAGAGTCTTTATTCACTTTATTCATTGTGCCACTTACCTGCACCCTTGGAAAACATAAGTAAGTTCTATTGGTATTTAATTTCTTGTATTATAACCTTGGAAAGCATAGATAAATTCTCTTAATGCTTCAGAATGATTCCTATGAGTGTGATATACATGTAATATTGTAAGGTTGGATCCTCTTTTATCTGTATATTAGGACTAATTTATGAATGAGAGCTACCTAATAGTAGACAACGGTATCAAGTGTGTTTGAGTTTTCATGACCCTATTTGTGGTTTTCTTGACAAAGATAGTAGAGTGGTTTGCCATTTTCTTTTCCAACTCTTATACAGATGAACAAAACCCTAAAGGTGGTGCAGTGGAAAGAGTGTTAGGCCAGGAGTTAGGAAGATTCATCTTCCTGAGTTCAAATCTGGCCTCAGGCAGCAGACCCTAAGGAAGTCACTTAATCCTCTCTGCCTCAGTTTCCACATTCATAAAATGAGCTGGAGAAGGCAATGGCAAACCACTCCAGTATCTTTGCCAAATAGGTTCAATAGGAACCAAATAGGTTCATGAAAGTTTGGACATAACTGAACAATAATTGTAGATAAACCCCATCATTATGTCTCCCCAGAGAAATATTTTTAGGTTTTTAGACTTGTGTGTACATACAGATATGTATATATATATATATACACACATACACACACATATACACACACACATATATATATATACATATATATATACACATACATAAGCAAACCCAGGAAATTAAGAGTTAACTTGGCTTTGTCAAACAATATAATAGACACTGGAAAGCTAGAAATCTCATCTGAAGTATTTCAATGCTAAACTGAATGATAGACTAGAAGATTTCTGACATCCCTTTCCTGCCCTAGATTTTTGATCCTATGACTTCTAGATATCTGAACCATATTACTATATCTTATTCAAGTGCTTCCAAATTATCTTTACAATTATTAACTTGTACCAATTGATGTTTAATAGGCCATAGTATTTAGCCCCAGGCAATTTCAATTTTGTCTAGGTCCAGAATATGGGATATCCAAACATGTGACAGTCTGAGGAGAAACTTCTGAGTAAATAAATGTTAATCCGTTTGTTGTACTTTCTAGATAGATGAAGCCCTGGTTCAGGAAAGAAATGAGTTTGTAGTGTAGAAACAGAAAAACTAGGTTTTCTCCATAGCCAAGACTATTGCTTTTTATTTTTTACACCTAGACAGTACAATTGTTACTATCTATCTTCCTTCATTTTTTTTTTTTGCAATACACATCAATTTTCTTTTTATTGTAAGCTTTTTAAAAATTTTTATTAATTTTTTTATTTAAACAAATGCTTTATTAACTCCTGTTTAACATCATTCATTTCCACCAGATTTTGAGTTACAAGTTTTTTTCCCGTTTTTCCCCCACCCACCTTCCCAGAATAGTAGTCCCACAAGATATCACTTCCTCCATCCTGCTCTCTCCCATATATTCTCCTTTAACCCCTTCAACTTTTCCATTAGAACAAGGTGAATCTCTGTGCCCCGATGCCTGTACATCTTATCTCCCAATTACATGCAAAAGAGTATTGATAATAGCATTTATATATATTTGAAACATTTAATTTTAAGACTTCAAATTTCAGATCCATTCCCTTCCTCCCTTGTCACCCATTCCCTCTGGGAAGATAAGTAATTCAGTATGTGTTGTACATGTATAACTGTGCAAAATATTACCATAGTAGATATATTGTACAAGGCTGCTTATAATTCCCTCCCACCCATCCCACCCCGACCTGGTCCATTCCCTACTTGATCCTGTCCCTCTTCTATAGTGGGTATGTCCAACCTCCCCTCCCCCCAAGAATGCCCTCCCATCCATCATCCCTCCTCTCATCCCCCTTCCCCCTATTGTGCTGCAGGTTGAGATATCCCATTTAGTATGTATGTCATTCTCTCGCTGAACCAAATTCAATGAGAATGTGGTTTTGCCTTTTTGCCTTCCCATTCTTTCCCTCCTCTGCAGCCACTTCCCCTTGCTTCTTCTACATGAGATAGTTTACCCTACCCTGTCTCTCCCCATCTCCTCTTGCCACTTTCCTCTCTCACCTCATAATTTCAGCCCTTGAGTATCCTCCCTTCCCAACAAATTCAACCTATGCCCTCTATCCATATGTAACTGTAAGCATATAGAAACACATTCACATACGTATTCATGTGACCATAAACCTTCTTCCATTATTTTCACACTGAAACAAGTTTCATCAGTCACAGTTATTGTTTTTCCATGTAGGAATGTAAATAGGTTAACTTTGATAAGTTCCTTTTGATTTCTTTTCCCTGATTACCTTCTCAGGTATCTCTTGCTTCTTGTGTCTGGATGTCAAATTTTCTATTCAACTCTGGTTTTTTCCTCAAGAATGCTTGAAAGTCCTCTATTCCACTGAATGACCATATTTTCCCCTGAAACAAAATACTCAGTTTTGCTGGGTAGGTGACCCTTGGGTTCATTCCCAGTTCTTTTGCCCTCTGGAATATCATATTCCATGCCCTTGATCCCTCAGTGTAGAAGCTGCCAGGTCCTGGGCTATTCTGATTGTGTTTCCACAATATTGAAATTATTTCTTCCTGGCTGCTTGTAGTATTTTCTCCTTGATCTGGGGATTCTGGAACCTGGCTATAATATTCCTGGGAGTTTTCTTTTTGGGATCTTTTTCAGGAGGTGATCAGTGGATTCTTTCAACCTCTATTTTGCCCTCTGGGTCTAAAACGTCAGGGCAATTTTCCTTGAGAATTTCTTGAAGGGTGATTTATAGGTTCTTTCTTTGATCATGGCTTTCAGGTAGTCCAATAATTTTTAAATTATATCTCCTGAATCTATTTTCCAGGTCAGTGGTTTTTCCCATGAGATATTTCACATTGCCTTCTATTCTTTCATTTGTTTGGATCTGTTTAATAGTATCTTGATTTCTCATAAAGTCACTAGCTTCCATTTGCTCCAGTCTAACTCTGAAGGAATGAATCTCCTCAGTGAGCTTTTGAGATTCTTTTTCCATCTGGCAAATTCGGCTTTTCAAGGCATTCTTCTCCTCATTGCCCTTTTGGGCCTCCTTTGCTATTTGAGTTAGTCTATTTTTTAAGGTGTTATTTTCCTCAGTCAGGCTGTTGACCCTTATTTCATACTTTTCCTGCATCCTTCTCATTTCTCTTTCCAATTTTTCCTCCACTTCTCTTATTTGATTTTTACAGTCTTTCTTACGGTCCTCTGTGGCCTGCAACCCGCTCATGTTTTTCCCTGGGACTTTTGGAGCAGGACTTCTGACCTCACAGTCCTTTTCCCGCTCTATGCCCCCAAAATAGGAGTCTAGGGTTGCATTTTTCTGTTTCCTTTGCCTTGGCATGTTGCCACTTAATTACTTGACTTTTGGGCTTGTTGCCACAGTAGAACTCTGCCACCACATAGGGGACCTTTGTCCCGAATGTGTCGGGGGGCAACTTCTGTTTCTGGCAAGCTGGAAACCCGCCCCATGACCTCCCCGCCAGATCACAATCCAGATCCAGGGAGGTTAAAGCAAGAGCGATTACCCTCGATACTGATCACTGGATCTCCCTACAGTTCACAG
This sequence comes from Gymnobelideus leadbeateri, assembly GCA_011680675.1. Lineage (NCBI taxonomy): Eukaryota > Metazoa > Chordata > Mammalia > Diprotodontia > Petauridae > Gymnobelideus > Gymnobelideus leadbeateri. The sequence continues at coordinate 539,822 of WOXC01009215.1, forward strand.
GCCAGGAGCTGGAGCCGTCACTGCAAAATGGCGTGTCTCCTCAGTGGCTTCTATCCCCCAGAGGAGGAAGCTGATGTGTTCCCCAAATACTGGTCCCAAAGTCCATGGGGCACTAACCTCTCACTTTGTCCTAGGCATGTCTGTGTTGACCATTCTGGAATCTCCATAGCTGCTGGTGTTCTGGGGTCCCTCCAACCAACTGTTGGCCTGGCCGCCCTGGAGCTAAAACCGAGGGACCTGGGTTCAGCTTTCAGCACACTGCGCTGCTGGCTCCCAGAGCACTGCGCTGGCCCTTCCTGCAGGGCTGCTGGGCTGTCCTCAGTGGGAGGTTAGCTTCTCTGTGTCATTCTGTGGGTGCTGGGGCTCCAGAAGTTGTTCAGAGTCCCCTTTTACATAGTTTGGAGGTAATTTGGGGGAAGAGAGCCTTGGAGGTGCTGTTTCTACTCTGCCATCTTGGCTCCGCCTCTTCCTTAATTTCTGTTAGCTAATGGAGGAAACCTTGTGTTTCTATAAGATTAATTTCTGGTGTTCATTTAAAGTGATTCTGTGATTCATAGGATATTGACTATGAGCGAAGGGTGGTAGGGTCATGGACCTTGAAGTGCGATTGCTTCATGTTGCAGGCCAGTATTGGTTGATGTGCTTTAAATTTTCTTTTATCAACCCAATAATATTATTGTATCTAGCTTATTGGCCAGGTACATAATGTTGAGAGAAATTAATACAAAAGAATACCATGTGTCATAACTCCTTTGGTTAAAAATTTCAACTGTGGGGGCAGCGAGGTGGCACAGTGAGTAGAGCATTGGCCCTGGAGTCAGAAGGACCTGAGTTCAGATCCAACCTCAGACACTTAATGCACACACAAACAGAAATCTAAACATGTGACCTTGGGCAAGTTACTTAATCCCAATTGCCCTCCGAAAAGAAAAAAAAATTTCAACTGTCTTGATATAAGTCTTGAGTTATTTCAGTTTTTTACAAATGCTCTCTTTATTTCTGGTTTACATCATTCATTTCTGCCAGATTTTGAGTTACAATTTATTCCCATTTTTCCCTTACCCACCACCCCAGAATAGCAGTCACACAAGATATCCCCTCATCCAATATGCTCTCTCTCATATCTTCTCCCATACACCCTTCGACTTTACCATTAGGGCGAGGTGAGTCTCTGTGCCCCAATGCCTGAACATTTTATCTCCCAATTACATGCAAAATAGTATTAATAATAGTATTTATATATATTTGAAACATTTAATTTTAAAACTTCAGATTTCAGATCATTCACTTCCTCCCTTGTCACCCACTCTCTCTGGGAAGATAGGCAATTCAGTATGTGTTGTACATGTCTAGCTATGCAAAACATTACCATAGTAGATATATTGTAAAAGGGTGCTTATAATTCCCTCCCACCCATCCCACTCCACCACCTGGTCCATTCCCTACTTTGATCCTGTCCCTCTTTGAAAGTGGGTACTTCCAACCGCCCCTCCATCATCCCTCCTCTCATCCCCCTTCCCCCTACTCTCTAGCAGGGTGAGATATCCCATTTAGTATGTATGTCATTCTCTCCCTGAGTCAGATTCAAGGAGAATATGGTTTTGCCTTTTTGCCTTCCTGTTCTTCCCCTCCCCTGCAGCCACTTCCCCTTCCTTCTTCTACATGAGATAGTTTACCATACCTTGTCTCTCCCCATCTCCTCTTGCCACTCTCCTCTCTCACCTCATAACTTCACCCCTTAAGTATCATCCCATCCCACCAAATTCAACCTGTGCCCTCTATCCATGTATAACTGTAAACATATATACACACATTCACATATGTATTCATATGCCCATATACTCTTCTTCCATTATTTTTATACTGAGAAAGGTTTCATCGGTCACTGTTATTGTTTTTCCATGTAGGAATGTAGATAGTTCAACTTTTATAAGTTCCTTTTGATGTCTTTTCCCTGATTACCTTCTCAAGCATCTCTTGCTTCTTGTGTCTGGATGTCAAATTTTCTATTCAACTCTGGTTTTTTCCTCAAGAATCCTTGAAAGTCCTCTATTCCACTGAATGACCATATTTTCCCCTGAAACAAAATACTCAGTTTTGCTGGGTAAGTGACCCTTGAGTTCATTCCCAGCTCTTTTGCCCTCTGGAATATCATATTCCATGCCCTTTGATCCCTCGGTGTAGAAGTTGCCGGGTCCTGTGCTATTCTGATTGTGTTTCCACAATATTGAAATTGTTTCTTCCTGGCTGCCTGTAATATTTTCTCCTTGATCTGGGGATTCTGGAACCTGGCTATAATATTCCTGGGAGTTTTCTTTTTGGGATCTTTTTCAGGAGGTGATCTGTAGATTCTTTCAACCTCTATTTTGCCCTCTGTATCTAAAACATCAGGGCAATTTTCCTTAAGAATTACTTGAAGAATAATTGCTAGGTTCTTTCTTTGATCATGGCTCTCAGGTAGTCCAATAATTTTTAAATTGTCTCTCCTGGATCTATTTTCCAGGTCAGTGGCTTTTCCCATGAAATATTTTACATTGCCTTCTATTCTTTCATTTGTTTGGATCTGTTTAACAGCATCTTGATTTCTCATAAAGTCACTAGCTTCCATTTGCTCCAGTCTAACTCTGAAGGAATGAATCTCCTCAGTGAGCTTTTGAGATTCTTTTTCCATCTGGAAAATTTGGCTTTTTAAGGCATTCTTCTCCTCATTGCCCTTTTGGGCCTCCTTTGCCATTTGAGTTAGTCTATTTGTTAAGGTGTTATTTTCCTCAGTCAGGCTATTGACTATCATTTCATACTTTTCCTGCATCCTTCTCATTTCTCTTCCCAATTTTCCTCCACTTCTCTTATCTGCTTCTTAAGGTCCTCTATGGCCTGTAACCTGCTCATATTTTCATTTGGGGCTTTTGGAGCAGGCCTTCCAACCTCACAGTCCTCCTCCTGTTCCATGCCTCGACCCTCCTTGCCCCGAAATAGGAGTCTAATATTGCATTTTTCTCTTTATTTTGTTTCCTTTGCCTAGGCATGTTGCCACTTAATTACTTGACTTTTGGGCTTGTTGCCACAATAGGACTCTGCCACCAGACAGGGGAGCTTCTGTCCCGAACATTGGGGTCTTCACAATTTCTGGTGCTGGCAAGTTGGATGCCCACTCCAGACCCCACCCCCACCCCAGTTCATAATCCAGATCCAAGCAGGTTAAAGCAAGAGCAATTAACCTCCAAGACTGATCGATGGATCTCCCTATAGTTTGCAGGCCAGGAGCTGATGCTGCCACTGAAGCTACAAAATGCCGAATGTCTCCTCAGTGGCTTCTAGCCCCCAGGGGAGGAAACCAATGTGTTCCCCAAATACTGGTCCCAAAATCCATAGGGCACTGAACTCTTACTTTGTCCTAAGCATGTCTGTGTTGATAATTCTAGAATCGCCATAGCTGCTGGTGTTCTGGGGACCCTCCAGCCAGCTGCTGGCCCATCTGCCCTGTGGCTAAAACCATGGCTCACAGGGACCTGGGCTCAGCTCTCCACACTGGGCTGTTGGCTCCCAGAGTGCTGCGCTGGCCCTCCCTGTAGGGTTCCTGGGTTGTCCTTAGCTGGTGGTCAGCTTCTCTTTGTCGTTCTGTGGGTTCTGGGGCTCCAGAAGTTGTTCGGAGTCCCATTTTACATGGTTTAGAAGAGGTCTGGTGGGAGAGCACCTTGGAAATGCTGTTTCTACTCCGCCATCTTTGCTCCATCCCCCCATTTCAGTTTTTTAACAGTTGCCTTTTTCAAAACCAATTTTACTATATTGCATTTAGCAAAATGAAGACCATTGTGAAATTGACAGATACTTTGAATTTCGACACTAAGATCAACAATAGAGGCTGTAAAAAAAGTCACAACACAACATTCATCTGCATGGTGAGACCATCCAGGTAAAGGTAATAGCGCCAAATTATATCTTCTACAGAGCCCCACTCAAAAAGGGTCACGTTCATTAGAGCTCATTGTGTTAAATGCTGCATTCATTGTCATATCTCTCACTGTTGATGTTGATCTGAACTTTGTTTTCAATGAAAATAATATACACAGATACATATACCTTTTTATATATGTATATGTATTTATATATATTTATATGCTACCCATGCTTATATATGTACATATGCTAATATTTAGAGATATTTATACACATACACATTATACATGAATATGTGTGTATGTATATATGCATACACACACATATATTTAGCATTTATGTAGGAGTTAAACTAAAAAAATCCAATAGTTTTGGAAATTGTTTTTATGCTCTCTGCTTCCATCCAGAGTGTCTTCCAACATCCCTCTCCCACATGCATGGAACTATGTATGTCAGGTGGTGTTGCACAATTTGTGAAACTGTAGAGCAAGGGGATTCCCACACCAACAGTTTCCCCTCTTCACCCCTTCTCTCTCTCACAAGTTGTCTTTATTGCTCAAGTATCACTTGAATTTCAGAGTGATGGAGATCTGTTAATTATCAAGATAAATTTGCCTTAGGAAAGAACCAATACATAGGGAGAGATTGAAGAGAAGAAATATGGAAGACAGTGGAGATACTCTTCTGGAGAAGATTGGGATGGGATATGCAGTAAGGGTGCACAAGTGGGAGGTGAGGAGCTGAGGGAAAGGGAGCTCTCACTGATCTCAAAGTTGTTCAGTGAAGTATGAGGTAAGGTCTTTATGTGATGGGCCTAGGTAGAGGAAGTAGGGTTGGGAGGTCTAAGCCTTGAAGAAAGTTTAAAACAAGTATTTTGTTGAGTAGAGTAGGGAATTAAAGATTGACTTGCTGTGTTGAGGGCCTGGTTGAGATTGACTAGCTTAATTTAAATTTGTAATGCACTCAGACATCACGATTTTATATTTTCTTCCAATTCTAATTATAAGAAACTGAACTTTCTCTACTTCAGGAATGTTATAGGATAGAGAACTGTTACCTTCAGTTTTTTTTTTTTAATAACAAAACCTTAACCTGCATCAGGTTCTAGAATTCTTAAATTTAGAAGGGCTTTCATGTATCCATTTGGTAGTCTAGTGAAACCATGAATTCCTTCTTAGAATTTGTAAATGCATAAAATAAAGTACATAGTAAACCAATAGTTTCTATAGAAACCATGGTACAAAGGAAACCAATCATAGAAAAATAGAATTATCAAAATTATTTTTAGAAGTTCAGGGATCTCAAGTTAAGAAATCCTGCCCTTGCCTCCTGAAAACGATCGCCAAAAGCAAACTCCTAGGAATATTATAGCCAGGTTCTGGAATTCCCACATCAAGGAGAGAATATTATAAGCAGTCAGGAAGAAACAATTTGAATATTGTGGAAATGCAATCAGGATTGCATAGGATCTGGCAGCTTCTACACTGAGGGATCGAAGGGCTTAGAATATGATATTCTGGAGGGCAAAGGAACTGGGATTAAAACCAAGAATCACCTACCCAGAAAAACTGAGCATCATGTTTCAGGGGAAAATATGGTCCCTCAGTGGAATAGAGGACTTTTAAGCATTCTTGATGAAAAAACCAGAATTGAATAGAAAATTTGACATTCAGATACAGAAAGCAAGAGAAGCACAAGAAGGTAAACACAGAAAAGAAATCATAAGGAACTTATCAACATTGAACTATTTACATTCCTACATGGAAAAAAACGATAATTGTAACTTATGAAACTTTTCTCAGCATAAGAATAATTGAAGGGAATAGAAATGTGTATATATATATATTTGATTATATATTTGTATATATATATATGCATATACATATATATGCACACACATACTTATATATGTCTATATCAGAGGGTATATGGGCATGTGAATACATATATAAATGTATGTACAGGTATACATAGACAGAGGGCACAGGACCAGTTTAATGGGAAGGGATGATACTTAAAAGGTGAAATTAAGAGGTTAGAAAGGAATATAATAAGAGGTGATGTGGAGAGACAGATTGGGGTAAACTAAGTCATGTGGAAGAGGTAAGGGAAAATGGTTGCAGAGGAGGGGAAGAACAGGAAGTCAAAGGGGAATGGGTCAACCTTATTCTCATTGAGTTTGGCTTGGGGAGGGAATGAGATACACATTAAATACAGTATATCACCCTACAGGAAAGTAGGGGGGAAGAGGATGAGAGGGGAGATGATGGAAGGAAGGGCAGGCTGCGGGGGAGGGAAGTTGGAAGCACCCACTTTTGAAGAGGGACAGGATCAAAGCAGAGAATGGAAGCAGTGGGAGGTGGGATAAGAGGGAGGGAAATATAGTCAGTCTTTTACAATATACCTGCTATGGAAATGTTTTGCATAGCTACACATGTACAACTTATATTGAATTGTTTATCTTCCCAGTAAGGGTGGGTGACAAGGGAGGGAGGGAATTAATCTGTAATTCAAAGTTTTAAAATCAAATGTTTAAAATATATATGTATATATATATATATATATATATATATATATAATCAATATTATTTTACATATAATTGGGAAATAAGATATACAGGCACTAGGGCATAGAGATCCACTGTGTCCTACTGGAAAGTCAGAGGGGGTATGGGAGAAGATATGAGAGAGAGCAGATTGGGGGAGGGGATATCCAATGGGATCTCTATTTTGGAGTGGTGAGTGGGGGAAAAAGAGGGAGAAAATTTGTTACTCAAAATCTTGAGGAAATGAATGATGTAAACTAGGAGTTAATAAAGCATTTGATAAAAAAAAAAGAAAGGAATCCTGCCCTTGGATTGTTATTCCAAATCCCTATTTACATTGGTAGTCTATGACCCCAGGGGCTACTTATCCCCTCTGGGCTGTAACATGGGTACTCACTTCTAGGTTTCTTGTTGATATCAATTAGCCAGTCAATCAGTTAACTTTCAGAAATGGATATTTACTAAGGCCATAATAAGAATAATAATAAGAACCATCAGGGTAAAACATCTTCCCCTACTGTTGCTCCAATTTTTTTTGGAGGAAGGCAGGCAAGGCAATTTGGGTTAAGTGACTTGCCCAAGGTCATACAGCTAGTAAATGTCAAGTGTCTGAGGTTGGATTTGAACTCAGGTCCTCCTGACCCCAGGGTTGGTTGCTCTATTCAGTGGGCCACCTAACTGCCCTCTATTTCCCACATTTTGGGGAGTACATATAAAGTCCCTAGGAAAGTAGGCTCAACTTTAGAGATCATACTTGGCAAAGGGGAAGCTCCCAGCTTCTGATTGCTTAAAGTCCTTTCCTCCCCTTCATGGAGTTCTCATGGAGCTCCCTTAGGTATTATGGACTTCCTGCTACGTTCCAATTACAGATCTGAAACTGGATCTCCTCACTGTCTAGTTTGCTAACTGGTCCCATTGGAGATGTTTGTCAACTGTTGGTGTTTCAGGGTCACTGCTAAGATGCCACTGAGAAATCCAAATATTCTGATGTTCACAAAGTAACATTCTATTTAAGGATGTGGTAAAGAAAATAAAGGTTCTCTCCTCCCTTCACCACTGCCCCCAACAAATTTACCTCTTGGGGTCTTTTTAACATACTTTTTGGGATGGGGGCAGGCAGTTGGGGTTAAGTGACTTACTCAGGGTCACACAACTAGTAATTGTCAGGTCACATTTGAACTCAGGTCCTCTTTACTCCATGGAGAGTGTTTTATCCACTGTACTATTTAGCTCCCCTTTTAAAAAATAACATACTTCAATAAAACTATTTTGAGTTCAAAATACTCTCCCCCTAGCTAGCTCCTCTGCAATGCACTGAGGAGGCAGGTGATAGGACATCTATTATCCATGTGAAGTCATGTCAGATAGTTCTGTGTTAGATATGCCTCTTGGGGTCTTAGATGGAACTGTATCACTATTAGGCAGGCTGGCTCTTACAAATGCCAGATTCCCAAAGTAGCTGGCTGTTTTCACTTAGGCTCCACAGGCACCACCAACACTTCAATCCTAAGACACCGCCTGTGTAGCTTCTCATTTTGTCCAATGTCATTCACTCCTTTCAAAATGATTAAATGCTTTTATAACCTAGTTTTGTGCTTCTGACTCAGTAGAAGGGTTCTCACCTGATAAAAGTATCCTGGGAATAAAGCATCTTTTACTTCAGCTGGAGTGGAGCAAGAGGGGAGGGAACAAGCATTTATTAATTCCCTACTAAGTGTTCAGTTCCTTGCAAATACCTTACTTGATTCTCACCACAGCCCTGTGGGGTAAGGAGTATCATTGTCCTCATTTTATGCCTGAAGAAACAAGAACAGAGAAATGATTTGCCTTGTATCACACAGCTAGTAAGCATCTGAGGCCATATTTGAACTTAGATCTCCATGCTTGGTATTCTATCGAGCTGCCTAGGTGGAGGGAACTGAATGTGAGAGAAAGCAGGAAAAATAAGGACAGGGGAAAAAGAAAGATACTTCAGTAAGTGTGTTGCTGGTGAATTAAATCCTGAGTTCTAAAAGTGTAGTAATCATGGCAAAGAAAATGTGAAACTTAAAAAATACCCAGCATCATAGTTCTGCATTAACTTAAGCACTCCTGAGAGAATGAAGGAAGAAAAAATAAACATGCAGCATTTGACTCTGAAAAATAAACAGCTTCATTATATATCAGTGCCTAAAATACACACTAGTGAACATTAACATTGCAAATGAAGAGGGGTGAAGGCCAGGACAATCTGCAGTCTTTTACATGTTTTCTTTCACAGGAGCCTAGGGCATTTTTTTAAATAGAAAAAAACCAAAAACCACAATCTACTTCCATATCCCAAGACTGAGTGAGTACAAAAGAAACAGAATATTAAGAAGAATCTGAAATAGCTTCTAAATGATGTCTCAAAGAAGAATCTAATGAGTCTAATTAACAAGGAAAGGGAAGGACATCCAAAGCTAATCTGCTACTTGGGCAAGAGATGGACCAAAAAGCTGCTACTTTGGGGGTGTGGCCTTAATGCAGGGGCCTGGAGGACCACCTGGTCAGTAGATGTACATTTAGATGTTGAAGGTTACTGACCCACCACTTCCTCCACAGCCCTGGGGTGAAGTATTAGCATTCAGAAGCGGTCTGCCCCAACTGTGGCTGCCGATTCTAATTCTGTGTTAAAGAAATGAATAGAAACGGGCATTTCCACCAGGGTTAAGATCAATATTCTTAGTAATAATGAAAAATAAAGCCAGGCACAGAGTTTTTAATAGGTCCATCATCCTACCTAGCTGGGAGTCAAGATGCCTGATCTCTGGTCGTGTCTCTGCCACTCATTAATTATGTGATCTAGGGCAAGTCACTTAGAAGTCATTGATCAATTGTCCAGTCCCCTCATTTACAGATGGATAAACTGAGGGCAAAGAAGCTAAGTATCAGCCCTTAACAGTCTGAGGCAGTTGGCATTTATCATCAGAAAGAATGCTTTGTAGTTTGAACTCTTGCTTCAGGCAGAGGAAAAGGAACGGGAAAATAATGTGGAAAGCAGTGGCATGCACAAAGATTTGGCAAGTGTCTCAGATCAAATTTAAAGATAGAAAGTATTCTTGAGACAGAGAGATTTTAAATTCGCTTTTTTTTTTCTTTAAGACCACAGTGTAATGTGGTGAGTCCGGAGCGTTATAAATGAAGAATTCTGGCCAGGACTCTGGGGACTGGAATTTCATTTTGAAAATTCTACCAAACCACAGAAAGGACAGTGAAATGAAATTATTAGTTTTTTTAAAAACACTTTCTTTCTCAAATTAGGAGTACCAACCCTTAAGTATTCATAAAAGGATTTTAAGAGGATTGTGGAGATGAATTATGAGGGAGGGAAAGGGATGATATAAATATATTTATATCTTGGGTCCATCTCCATAGTTCTTCCCTATGCATTTTTTTTTCTTTCATGCACCACCGACTTGTCAATTTAGGGTCACACAAATAAAAGCACATCTATTATATAATTTTTTTCTCTAAAAATCCATAGCATTCACTTATGAATTTAAGAATAGGTAATAATTGGGGTGGCTAAGTGGTGCAGTGAGCAGAGCACTGGCCCTGGAGTCAGGAGGACCTGAGTTCAAATCCAGCCTCAGACACTTAACACTTACTAGCCATGTGACCTTGGGCAAGTCACTTAACCCCAATTGCCCTCCAAAGAAAGAATAGGTAATAATATATTTTATCATAAACAAAACATGTAAACATTAGTTCAATAGCATAGCCAGCACCAGTCAGTCAATAAACATTTAATAAGTACCTACTGTATGCCAAGCACTGTGCTAAGTGCTGGTGATATGAAAAGAGGCAAAAGATAGTCAAAGAAGCTCATATTTTAATGGTAAAGACAACAGTAAATAAATACATACAAACAAGCTATATAAATAAATGATGACTACATAAATATTTATAAATTTGAATAAACAGAAAGTAAATTAGAGAAGGCACTAGAACTGAAGGGTGGGGAAAAGCTTCTTGTAGATGACAGGATTTTAGTTGTGGCTTAAGGGAAGCCAGGAGGCAGAGATGAAGAGGAAGAACATTACAGGTATGGGGGACAGCAAGAAAAAATGCCCAGAGCTGAACAGCCAAGAGGCCAGCGCTACTGGATAGAATAGTACCTTTGAAGTGAGTGAGGTGTAAGAGGACTGGAAAGGTTGGAGGGGGCTAGATCATGTAGGGCTTTGAACGCTAAACAAAGGATTTTGTATTTAATCCTGGAGGCAATAGGAAACCAATGGAATTTGAGTAGGAGGATGATATCATCTAACCTGGACTTTTGGACCACTGTGAGCGATGAAGGTGTTGAGAGTGGACAAAGTTTAAGAATCCTTCTATTGGGACCCTGCCTATGAGGATTCAACTCTTTTTGTTTCTTATTAATTAATTAATTTTTTAGTTTTCAACATTCATTTCCACAAGATTTTCAGTTCCAAATTTTCTCCCCATCTCTCCCCTCTCCCCTCCCCCAAGATGGCATTCATTGTGATTACCCCTTCTTCCAATCTGCCCTCCCTTCCATCATGCCCTCCCCTCCACTTCCCCCTTTCTATCTTGTAGGGCAAGACAGATTTCTAAAACCCATTGCCAGTATATTTTATTTCCCAGTTGCATAAAAAAATAATTTTGAACCTTTGTTTGTAAAACTTTGAGTCCTAAATTCTCTCCCTTCTTCCCTCCCCACCTACCCTTACTGGGAAGGCAAGCAATTTAACATAGGTTAAACAAGTGTAGTTATGCAAAACACTTCCATTATAGTCATGTTGTGAAAGACTAATTCTATTTCCCTCCACCCTTTCCTGACTTCCACTTACTCTGTTTTCTCCTTTGACCTTGTCCTTTTTCAAAAGTGTTTGCTTCTGACTATGCCCTCCCTCAATCTTCCCTTCTTTTTATCATCCCCCCCTTACCCTTTCCTATAGGGTAAAATATTCAATTGAGTATGTATGTTATTCCCTTCTTTAAGTCAAATCCAATAAGAGTAAGGTCCACTCATTCCTTCTCACCTCTCTTCTCTTCCCCTCCATTGTGAAACCTTTTTCTTGTCTCTTTTATGTGAGATAATTTGCCCCATTCTATGTCTCTCTTTCTCCTCCTCTGAATATATTCCTCTCATCCCTTAATTTTAGTTTTTAGATATTATCCCTTCATATTCAACTTATCCTGTACTATCTATCTATCTATCTATCTATCTATCTATCTATCTATCTATCTACACATACATGTATATATATACACACATAAATACACACATATGTACCTATACATTTCTTCCAACTATCCTAAATCTGAGAAAAGTCTCGTGAGTTATAAGTATCATTTTTCCATGTAAGACTGTAAACATTTCAACTTTAATAAGTCACTTATGATTTCTCTTTCATGTTTACCTTTTCATGCTTCTCTTGATTCTTGTATTTGAAAGTCAAATTTTCTATTCAGCTCTGGACTTTTCATCAAGGATGCTTGAAAGTCCTCTATTTCACTGAAAATCTATTTTTCCACTGAAGTGTTATACTAAGTTTTGCTGAGTATAATAACCATAATTCTTGATTTTATACTAGCTCCTCTGACCTCTGGAGCATCATATTCCAAACCCTTGGATCCCTTAATGTAGATCTAAGGTAATTAGATCTTGTATCCCTCTCACTTCTCATCAATTAATGCTAGGTTTTGTGTTATCCTGATTGTATTTCCACAATACTTGACTTGTTTCTGTCTGCTTGCAATATTTTCTCCTTGACCTGGGTGCTCTGGAATTTGGCTATGAGTTTTCCTTTTGGGATCTCTTTCAAGAAGTGACCAGCAAATTATTTCTATCTCTATTTTACCCTCTGGTTCTAGAATATCAGGGAAGTTTTCCTTGATAATTTCTTGAAGGATGATGTCTAGGTTCTTTTTTTAATCATGGCTTTCAGAAAGTCCAATGATTTTTAAATTATCTCTCCTGATCTATTTTCAAGGTCAGTGGTTTTTCCAATGAGATATTTTACATTGCCTTCTATTTTTTCATTCTTTTAATTCTATTTTATGATTTATTGATTTCTCACAAAGACATTAGCTTCCATTTGTTCCATTCTAATTAAAAACAAATATTTTCTTCAGTGAGCTTTTGGACCTCCTTTTCCACTTGGTCAATTCTGCCTTTTAAGACATTCTTCTCATTGACTTTTTGGACCCCTTTTGCCATTTGGGTTAGTCTATTTTTAAGGTGTTGTTTTCTTCAGTATTTTTGGGCTCATTTTTCATAATTTTCTTGCATCACTCTTATTTCTCTTCCCAATTTTTCCCCTACTTCTCTTACTTGATTTTCAAATCCTTTTTGAGCTCTCCCATGGTCTGCAACCAATTCATATTTTCTTGGAGGCTTTTGATGCAGGAACTTTGACTTTGTTGTCTTCTTCTGGTTGTATGCTTTAGTCTTCTTTGTCACCAAAGTAAGATTCTATTGTCTAACTTTACTGTTTATTCATCTTCCCAGCCAAATACTCGACTTTCTAGCTTTTTGCTAATGTAAGACTCTACTTCCAGTGAAGATTGGGATGGGGGTGAGTGTGGAGGTGGGTGTACTGTCCCAGGCTTCAGGGGTTTTGTATCAACCACTCAATCCCCACACCATCTCTGGGCCCAGAGTTCCTGAACCAGCCACTGACACCTTCACCACCCCAGGGCTAAGGTCGAATCCCAGCGGGAGCATCCTCCTCTTTTACCCAGGTCCCACAGAGTTTTCCTATTGACCTTTTATGCTGTCTTTGACAAACCTGGAAACCACTATAGTTGCCAGTGATTCAATCCTGTGAGGCCTGCTCCAGCCCTGTTTGGGATAGTGTGGCCCATGCCAGCCTGTGCTCAGTTCCCAGCCTAGAGTGATAGACCCTTCCTGTTGGTTTTCTAGGCTGTGTGTCATTCTGTCATTTTGTAGGTTCTGTAGCTCTAGAATTTGTTTAGAGTAATTTTTACAGATATTTGGAGAAGTTTGGGAGAGAGCTCAAGCAAGTCCCTACTCTTCCTTTACCATCTTGACCAAGGATCCAGCTCTTGAACTAGGAATGGAGGAATGTTGTTTTGCTTGGTTCACTGATTATGCTGTCCATTGTGAGAGAGATATAACCATTAAACTTTGGTGGCCTTTAACCTAATAATGAAGGACACTGAGAGATGGAGTGAAAGTCTTTTTAACCATGGCAAATGAAAATTCACTTGAGACTAAAAGTTTATTGTTACTGAGCCTGTTTCCTCCTCTATAAATAATGCCCTACTGTATACTTTACGAATTTTATCATGATCAGATGAAAGGAAGCATGAGAATTATTTTGAGATCTCTTGAATCCTAAGATCTTTAAAGGTTAGCTGCTTGGAGAAGTGGCCTGTGATAATATTGGAGGGAAACTCTGTATCTACCTATCTTTTCCCTTCTCTAGGGTAAAAATAAAGGACTGAGACATCGAAGACCCAGAGTGTCTCCTCTCCCTGATTGGAGTACCTTTCTCTGCAGCCCTTCCATTTCTTGAGTCTATCCCCTAAAAAAGGCTCCTTATGCAGAGACCTCAGTTATTTTAAAACCAAAAAAAGATAATTTTGCTTGGACACCAAGGGCTGCTTTAGGTTTGGTATAGAGGGGGTTTTGTGTGTGGAGAAGTTTAGATGTCTCTTTTTGCTCTATGAATCTGCTTTACATACCTGGCAGTTGAAGGAATTCCACTCCCACCTCCACAATCCATACCCCCTCCCCACCCCCTGCCCTGTGCAAAAAGCACTTTGCTAGATATAGTAGGAAATGCACAGGAAAATATTTGGAAATGTCATAGAAACACCTAAAGACTAACTGGAGGTTGTGGGTGGGGCAGGGGAGGTAGAAATGCAATACAGATAAATAAATGCAAATATAGTCAGACTTTGTGCATGCTCACATTACCTAGATGTGATGAGTCCATGTAGGAGACAGCAGGAACTTACTTCTGGGAGAAGACATCCTGTAGTCCCCTGCTCAATGAATGCAAGCAGCCTCATTATTTTGACTGTGTACAGCCTATATCTTTAAAACTGCCAGACTAATTAATAGGCTAGACGTTGATCCAGGAATGCCTGCTCTTCAGTGACTTTGAAAATTTTCAGTCAATGGCATTTTCCCATTTCTGAAATGCAGGTGGGGGAAGGAAGGGAATAAACATTTATATAATGCTTAAGTTGTACCAGGCACTGTGCCAAGTGCTTTACAAATATTACTGCATTTGATTCTCGAACCAGCCTTGTGAGGTAGGTGTGCTATTCTCCCCATTTTATAATTGAGATTAAGTGACTTGTCCAGGGTCACATAGCTAGTAAAAATCTAACCTGGATTCGAACTGCCTTTATCTGTTTCAGCTTGCATTCCCACAATTGCTTCAAAAAAATCTACCTGTCTCTAGTGTCTCCCTTCTTCGGTATGTTCTGCATATGGCAGAATAACTTTCTCTGACCATTGTAGTTGCCACACTCTTCTATCTAAAGACCTCAAATGGTTTCTTATTATCTAGCACAGCAGTTCCAAAAACAAGGCATTGCTATTCAGGGCCCTCCATGATTCTCCTGACAAATTCATGGTTTTTTTTATTTGATAAGATGAAGCTTCTTCCCTAGTTAGGCTAGGTTTCTTTTTACTCTCTATTCATGCTTGTTTGTATCTCTGTGCTTTGTCTCATGTCATGCCTCTTGTGACCTAATTATAAATTAAAGGAAAATGTAGCACAACTATTGAAGTGATTAATGATTATAATCTCAATCAAAGCAGTGATTGTTAATTGTAATTCCAATCAAAGTAGAAAAGGTAGTTATTAATTTGCAATCCAATTAAATAATTACTGTGTAAGCCCAATTCATCCAACCAAGAAGGTTAATTCAAGATAAATAGTTAAACTTTGGTGTTCTTAAATATGAATGTGCATCTAACAGCCTATGAAGAAAAACTAAAGGAATGATCAAAGAAAATGTTATTCTGCCGAAAGTCATTCTTGTGTGACAAAAATAAGCCCCATCAGAATAAACAATAAATATAAATCTTTAAATTCAGGAGTGAATAATGACATATAATATTTGCACCATCCAGGAATAAGTAACAGGAAAATGGCATAAAAAAAGAGTTGAAATAAGGACATCCGAGTTGAGTTCATAATAAATTGAAAGAGCATGCCATCTATATACTCTTTTGTTCCTCAGGGATTTGGTTATCTCAACTCTACTGCTATCACCATTGGTGTAAATTACAAGAATTCATGTGAACCTGTATGTAGGACTGCAACAAAAAAATATATTGGCTGAATGCTTTGTGTCAGGATACCATGTTGGTAGTGTTTGGCCCCAGTCTATGGCTCTAGAATCTCTGATGTGACTTCACCTTTCCTTTCCAAATCTATCAACCAACCAACCAATGAATTATGTGCTGACTTTGTGTGAAATTTTTCAAGTACCCTTCTCCACCTTAAAAAAAAATTCCCAAAGCTCCTCAGATAATTTACACATTCTACATTACTCTTAATTTTCTTTGAAGTGCGGGGATGGTAGTGGACTATGATTACAATGGTATGGGGAACTTTCAGGGAGTTCAAGGAGTCTCTCTCTGCCATTGAAGACAGTACTTGTTTTGTGATGTATATAGTCTTAGGAAGTTCCCTGGGTGCAAAGGGAAACAATGGGAGTCACATAGCAAATACTACCAGAAGACAGGTCAGGAACTTAGGTCTTCCTGACTGAGACCAGCTCTCTATGCTACCAAATGCCATTAATTAGTTTCACAAAAACACAATTTACTGTGTTTCAGCTAATCCCAATCTGGGCTGGCCAAAT
The DNA here is from genome assembly GCA_011680675.1 of Gymnobelideus leadbeateri. Lineage (NCBI taxonomy): Eukaryota > Metazoa > Chordata > Mammalia > Diprotodontia > Petauridae > Gymnobelideus > Gymnobelideus leadbeateri. The sequence continues at coordinate 556,102 of WOXC01009215.1, forward strand.
TGTGATTGATTTTCTTCTGTTAAGAAATGATAAACTATTAATGTCTTTACTTTCATCTCCCATTTCTTTTGCTATTAAAAGGTTATTTGAATAGATTGGGTTTTTTAATTGTTTGCAAGTACATGCAATATTTTCCCATCTTCGTTGTTTTAATTTGGGTATTATTTTTGACCTTTGTTCTTACTAATCATTTCACGGGGAGTCATTTCATTAAAATCTGTGCCACCTCCATCTTTTCCTGTCAAGATTTCATGAATTTTATTTCTTGTGATCTTTGGTGCTAGCCACATCTAACACCTTTCTTTCCTTTTCTTGAGGACAATATTCATGCTATAAATTTCTTTTACTCCAGGGGACTCAAAAACCTTCTCTCATTTCTTAACTATGAACCTCATTTTTCACTGTAACTTTCACTGTTCTTTATTGCAACTATTTTCATTAAATCATTGAGCATTAAGGTCTATGATGTGAACCAGATAGGACTCATGCCAGTCTATTGGCTTAGGTTTGGGACTAGAAAGAAATGAAACTCACAGACCATAAGGTATTTAACAAAAGGAGGTTTATTTCATGATATCATGGAAAGGATGTCCAAAAAAGATAGTGCATTGAGTTTTGCGGAGTACAAATCATCTGCTGTTGAATTTATTATGGTGCTGTGGGTGGCTGGTCCCTACCCCTCATCCCCAGTTTTAAATTTTCTTTCTGCAATTTTAATTACAACAATACAACAGTGTCCAGCTCTGTTCTTGAAACTTGTTCGGTTTATTAGAATATCATCTGGTCAAGCCTGAGAAGGCTCTTGTTCCTTATGCTGTAATTCTCCCTCCTCCCACCCTATTACTTGGATGTCCCAGTAAACTTTGTCAATGGTACAAACTTTAGTCCCTTGAACTAATTAAGTCTTAAGTTAGCCTAGCTTACATAGCAGGGACCTTAATGGTTGTTATTCTTACCAAAATAAATGTTGAATTGGTTTGGAGAAGCTGGTCTCATTCTTCATAGAATTTCTCTTCATCCCTTACAAAGATCATGTTGCACAAAATCATTTTATGATGATCTCCTTAGCTGTTCATTATAAGCACTGAAAACAGAAATGAGCAAATATCTTATGAAATGTTTCAGTTCCCTTGGAAGGTAGAAATCAGTTCTACCAATTGCTTTGTTTGTCTAAAAGTGATATTTTAGCCCTCTTTGCAACTTCTTTTTTGGTTTTATTTATAGGTAGACTTATCAATAAGGATGGGAATTGATTTCACCCTTAGATCTTGAACTCACTGTGCTTTGGAGAAAGGTTTTACACTTGTAACACCAGCAGCATACGAACTGTAATTCTGTTCAACCTGTACTTCTTTTCTGACATTCTTCCACTATCATGGCAACCAGTAGAATAGTGCTACACAGGACTGATGACCATTTCCTATTTTTATCAGCTTTCTTTTACATAGGTTGGATTTCAGACAGCCTGTGTCCAACTCTGTTCTTGAGACTTGTCTAACTTGTTAGAATATCACCAGCGTTGCTATTATTATTGTTGTTGTTATTAAAGGCCTATTCTGTGCAAGGAAATAAAAAACATCCTACATATGATGCAAATGGCATATTCAGAGTCATTTCCATGCCATGAAGCCCTAGAATAAAACTTGTTGCAAATAGAAATTGGATTAAAAATTCTGAAATACCAAGATTTTTTTTCCTTTGTGTTCTTGGAAGCAGCTGGATAGGGCATAAACTTAATAGTTCTTATCCATGGGCTCGGCATTTGGAAAATGCCTTTTCTGTATTGTTATAATTAAAATTATAGAAATAAGATGAACACTTTATACAAAGATATAGAGTAAGATTCAGGATTGAACTGCCCTTACCTTTTGAAAGGGGTTATCATGGGTGTCATAGAACATAGGACTTGGTATATGTTTGGCACTTTCCTTCCCTTTTTTTGAAGATAATATTTGTGCTATATATCAATTAATCAACCGATTTATTAAGCACCTATTATGTTCCAGAAACTGTGCTGAGCCTTTCATTTATTAACTCTGAACCTTATTTTCATTTATAGTCTTTACTGTCCTTATTAAGAATTTATTTAGATAAGACAGATATTATATATATATGGTATATAAATATACCACATATAAATATATACCATATATAAATTGATATGCCATATATAAATAAATATGGTATCTTATAGTACCTTTATAAAGATTGGCCATTTTTAGGACATGAACATTTTACAGTTAAAAGCAGAAAAGTATTAAAATTATCCTTTTTAGATCACAATGAAACAAAAATTATTTAGTAAGGGACCATGGAAACATAGATTAAAAACTGATTGAAGATTAAACAACCTAATCTTGAAGAATGAGTGGGTTAAAGAAAAAAAAAGAAACAATCAATAATTTCATTCAAGAGAATGACAATGATAAGGTGGCATCAAAACCCATGTGATATGACAAAAGGAGTAATCAGAGGAAAATTTTTTTTTTTTAATTTATTTGAAACATTTAATGTTACGACCTTGAATTTCAGATCCATTTCCTTCCTCCCTTGTCACCCATTCCTTCTTGGGATATAAGTAATTCAGTATATGTTGTACATGTCTAGCTATGCAAAACATTATCATAGTAGATATATTGTACAAGGCTGCTTATAATTCCCTCCCACTCATCCCACTCCCCACCTGGTCCATTCCCTACATGATCCTGTCCCTCTTCTATAGTGGGTACTTCCAACCTCCCTCCCCCCAAGGATGCCCTCCCATCCATCATCCCTCCTCTCATCCCCCTTCCCCCTATCCTGCTGCAGGTTGAGATATCCCATTTAGTATGTATGTCATTTTCTCCCTGAACCAAATTCAATGTGAATGTGGTTTTGCCTTTTTAGCCTTCCTTATTCTCCCCCTCCTTTGCACCCACTTCCCTACATGAGATAGTTTACCCTACCATGTCTCTCCCCATCTCCTCTTGCCACTTTCCTCTCTCACCTCATAATTTCATCCCTTGAGTACTCTCCCTTCCCAACAAAATCAACCTATGCCCTCTATCCATATATAACTGTAACCATATACACACACATTCACATATGTATTCATATGACCACACCCCTTCTTCCATTATTTTCATAGTGAGAAAGATATCATCAGTCACAGTTATTGCTTTTCCATATAGTAATGTAAATAGTTCAACTTTGATAAGTTCCTTTTGATTTCTTTTCCCTGATTACCTTCTCAGGCATCTCTTCCTTCTTGTGTCTGGATGTCAAATTTTCTATTCAATTCTGGTTTTTTCTCAAGAATGCTTGAAAGTCCTCTATTCCACTGAATGACCATATTTTCCCCTGAAACAAAATACTCAGTTTTGCTGGGTAGGTGACCCTTGGGTCCATTGCCAGTTCTTTTGCCCTCTGGAATACCAGATTCCATGCCCTTCGATCCCTCAGTGTAGAAGCTGCCAGGTCCTGGGCTATTCTGATTGTGTTTCCACAATATTGAAATTGTTTTTTCCTGGCTGCTTGGAGTATTTTCTCCTTGATCTGGGGATTCTGGAACCTGGCTATAATATTTCTGGGAGTTTTCTTTTTGGGATCTTTTTCAGGAGGTGATAGGTGGATTCTTTCAACCTCTATTTTGCCCTCTGGATCTAAAACATCAGGGCAGTTTTCCTTGAGAATTTCTTGAAGGGTGATTTCTAGGTTCTTTCTTTGATCATGGCTTTCAGGTAGTCCAATAATTTTTAAATTGTCTCTCCTGGATCTATTTTCCAGGTCAGTGGTTTTTCCCATGAGATATTTCACATTGCCTTCTAATCTTTCGTTTGTTTGGATCTGCTTAACAGCATCTTGATTTCTCATAAAGTCATTAGCTTCCATTTGCTCCAGTCTAACTCTGAAGGAATGAATCTCCTCAGTGAACTTTTGAGATTCTTTTTCCATCTGGCAAATTCGACTTTTTAAGGCATTCTTCTCCTCATTGCCCTTTTTGGCCTCCTTTGCCATTTGAGCTAGTCTATTTTTTAAGGTGTTGTTTTCCTCAGTCAGGCTGTTGACCCTCATTTCATACTTTTCCTGCATCCTTCTCATTTCTCTTTCTAATTTTTCCTCCACTTCTCTTATTTGATTTTTAAAGTCCTTCTTAAGGTCCTCTATGGCCTGCAACCCGCTCATGTTTTCCCCTGGGGCTTTTGGAGCAGGACTTCTGACCTCACAGTCCTTTTCCTGCTCTATGCCCCCAAAAATAGGAGTCTAGGGTTGCATTTTTCTGTTTCCTTTGCCTTGGCATGTTGCCACTTAATTGCTTGACTTTTGGGCTTGTTGCCACACTATGGCTTTAAGGCCAGATAGAGGAATTTTCGTCCCGAACGTGTGGGGGCAACTTCCGTTTCTGGCAAGCTGTAAACCCACCCACAACTTCCACCCTAGATCACAATCCAGATCCAGGGAGGTTAAAGCAAGAGCGATTACCCCCCAAGACTGATCGCTGGATCTCCCCACGATTTGTAGGCTGGGAGCCGGAAATGCCTCTGAAAACTACACAGTGGCGTGTCTCCTCAGCAGCTTCTAGCCCCCAGGGGAGGGAGCTGACGCATTCCCCAAATACAGGTCCCAAAGTCCATAGGACACTAACCTCTTACTTTGTCCTAGGCAAGACTATGTTGATAATTCTGGAATCTCCACAGTTCCTGGTGTTCTGGGGTTCCTCCAGCGGGCTGCTGGCCCTGCCGCCCTGGGGCTAAAACCTCGGCTCATGTGGACCTGGGCTCGGCTCGGCTCCTGCGCTCTGTGCGCTGCCGGCTCCTAGACCACTGCGCTGGTCCTTCCTGCAGGGTGCTGGGCTGTCCTCAGCGGGAGGTTAGCTTCTCTGTGTCGTTCTGTGGGTGCTGGGGCTCCAGAAGTTTTTCAGAGTCCTTTTTTTACATAGTTTGTGGAGAATCTGGGGGCAGAGAGGCTTGGACGAGCTGTTTCTACTCCGCCATCTTGGCTCCGCCCCCAGAGGAAAATTTTTATCTCTAAATGCTTACATCAATAAAAAGAGAACAAATCAATGAATGGATTATGCAATTAAAAAAAAAAACAGAAAAAGAACAAACTAAAGTATAAGAAATAAAAATGTTTAGGATAGTTTGATGCAGGCTATACCAGGAGGGCAGCTAGGTGGCAATGGTGAATAGAATTCTGGGCTGGGAGTCAGGAAGATTCATCTTCCTAAGTTCAGATATGATCTCAGACACTCTCTTAGCTGTTTGACCCTAGGCAAGTCACTTAACCTTGTTTACCTCAGTTTCCACATCTGTAAAATGCGCTGGAGAAGGAAATGGCAGATCACTCCAGTATCTTTGCCAAAATAACCACGAATGATGTGACAAAGTGTTGGAAACGACTAAAAAATTTGCTAAACACTAGTACTATCAAGTCCTTGTTTTTTTCATGCATTATATATGTTGTCTCCCCCGAAAATTTTAAGATTCATGTTGGCTGGCACTAAGATGATGATGATGATAGCTTTCTCTCTCTCTCTCTCTCTCTCTCTCTCTCTCTCTCTCTCTCTCCAGATGTATATGTATATATATGTATATATATACATATATGTATATATATATACATATATATATATATATACATATATATAAATTTATTTATTTTTTGCTTTTTGGAGGGCAGTTGGGGTTAAGTAATTTGCCCAAGGTTACACGGCTAGGTTTTTGTTTGTGTATGTGTTAAGTGTCTGAGGCCGGATCCGAACTCAAGTCTTTATGACTCCAGGGCTGGTGCTCTACTCACTGCGCTCACTGTGCCACATAGCTGCCCCAATGATAGCTATATTTTAATAGTACTTGGAGACTTGCAAAGGTCTTTGTGTGCATATGCTATTTTATTTAATCTTTAAAACAACATTGTGCCATAGATATCCCTGTATTACAGATGAAGAAAAAGGGGCTAAGGCAGGTGAAATAATTTGCCCAAGAACAGTGTTCATACCCAAATTAACTACAAAGGACATATGAAGAAAGATTCTGTCTGCATCTGAAGAAAGATCTGATAAATATAAATATGTATAGACTTAATTTAAGATACATATATACATGTACACACATACACATACACACCTATATGTATCTAATGGTGGCCATTTCTAGGGTAAAGGAGAGGGAAGAAAGGAGAAAAAATTATTACATATAAATTTTATGTATACATTTATTGTTATATGTAAATAGAATAGCAAGTTGTACATAATAGATTTTCAGTTTCATGTGTAATAATTTTTTATTATTCTATGTTATAGAAATTCTTCTTTTATCCCATAAACAAGAAAAAAATTAAAAGGGGAAAAAAGGACCCTATTCAAAGTCAGAGTCAGGAAGACCTGTATTTGAATTTTGCCTCAAAATCCAGTCTTCTATCCACCACTCAGTTGCTATTGGGGTTCTGCTTCTGATTATCTAGGGACACAAGAGCTCTGTAATAAATATTTGTTGACTTGATGAAACTGATATTTGCATATTTTAAACACCTTAAAGCATGAAAAGAAGTGGATTCGGTCAGTGCATTCATTTGTTTTGCTTGAGTCAACCTATTGTTACAAGAGAAAGTTCTAAGGGAGAAGAGATCATTACAAAGTTATAGAAATGTTTTAAGAAAGAGTGTTAATTAAATTTTAAAAGAAAAAAAAAGAAATTATCTTAAGGAAAAAAATGAAAGACCATAATTTCACTCTACAGAGTATCCTTGTTGCTCAGGACCCAAGAGACTGCAGCTACCTCTGTCAAATCAAGGCAGTCATTAAAGTGGGGAAAAACTCCAACAAAACCAAAGCACAACTGGAAAATATTTAATGGAAGGAAGAAAAGAAAACTGTTCCCAAGAAGCATCTACCTGCTGCTTCTAATCTTCATCAAGAACATGAGATCAAGGGAGATTTTAAGAACATTTCACATGTCAGTTTTGTTTGTGAACAAATGCATCTGACTCTCCCCAGGTAAAGGTTTAGACAACAACAGCAGGGGTGGGGAATAGAGAAGACATATAAGCTCCCACCTGAGGCTACACAGCTGATTTCCTCAGTATTGACTTACAAGCATCCTCCTCTCTTGGGTGAGATGCAATTGAGTCGCCCCCTTAAACTGGGTCTTGAGCTTCTCCTCTGCAGAATCTAAGTTATTAGACTTGTAACATAGTGAGTTAAGTAGTAAGACCTGTGGTGTCTAATGGTTTTGCCACACAGGTTAGAATCTGCAAGAGGCTAAGAAGCAGATTCTTTCTTTGCCTCCATGGAATATAGGGAATCATGGTTAAAGTTGAATCTGAACTGGAATGTTTGATTTTCCATTCTCTGCAGGTAAAAGGCCACAGCTTTACTACTTCTATTCCTGGCTGCTTTCATTGATTGGTTCCAGTTGCTGGCTTAGTGAGATAGAGAATTGCCTGTCCCATGAACTCAGCTACTACAGTATAAACCATTTCAATGAGATCTGCTCTTCTACAGATGCTAATGGCTGAATAAAAACCTAGACAATAAATCTCAAGACTAAATAAGATACTAGTATGACTTCACAAGATCATTTCCGACTGAGACACTTACTAGCTGTGTGACTCTGGGCAAGTCACTTAACCCTATTTGACACAGTTTTTTTCATCTGTAAAATGAGCTAGAAAGGGAACTAACAAGCCATTCTAGTATCTTTACCAAGAAAACCCTAAGTGGTGTCATGAAGAATTGGACATGACTGAAAAAAATCACAATAACATGTTAAGTGATAGGAGACATTCAGTAATTTCTCATTCAAAAATGCATTATTCTTATGTTGGATTAAGCAGCATGAATTTACTGCACAAACCCTACGTTTTCCCAGTTTCCTGTTTTAATGTGTGTGTTGCACATCTAAAGATGCGTGAATGGGGTAGTCCTAGAACAAGATTTCAATAAAGGAGAAGAAGACCAGGATACAGTTGTAACAGTTCTACCCTCCCCCTTGTAGATGTGAACTTGGGTGAGGAATAGAAGATATAAAGAAGGGACATAAGTGTTCATACCCTTAAGAGCCTCTCTCTCTGTCTCTCTCTCACACACACACACACACACACACACACACACACACACATGCATATGTATTTATATCAGGGGATTTTAAGCTGGAGTCTACAATTCCTTCAAGGAGTATGTATATGCATTTTGTTTCGAACAAAAGGACATTTTATTTTCACCAACTTCAACTGAATTTAGCACATCTTTCTTTTTAAAAAGATTTTTATTTTTCCAAATACATGTAAGATAATTTTAACATTCACTTTAAATTTTTTTTTTGAGTACCAAATTTTCTCCCCCCTCTCTAAAACAGTAAGCAACTTGATACAGGTTATATATGTCAGGTAATGTAAACATTTCCTTATTAGTCATGTTGTAAGAGAAGAAACAGACCAAAAGGGAAAAAAAGACCATGAAAAAACAAAGTGAAAATAATATGTTTTGATGTGCATTATTTTTCTGGATATGGATAGCATTTTCCATCATGAGTCCTTTGAATTGTTATATTGCTGAGAAAAGTCAAATTATTCATAAATGATCATCACACAATGTTGCTGTCACTATGTGCAATATTCTCCTGGTTCTGCTCACTTCACTTTGCATCAGTTCATGTAAGTCTTTCCAGGGTTTTTCAAAATCATCCTGTCCATCATTTCTTATAGCACAATAATATTACATGGCATTTGTGTATGATAGCTTGTCCTGTCATTCCCCATTTGATGGACAGCCCTTTAATTTCCAATTCTTTCTTATCACAAGAGTTGCTATAAATATTTTTAACAAATTGTTTTCCCTTTTCTATGATCTCTTTGGGGTATAGATCTAGTAGTGGTATTTTAGCACAACTTTCAGTTATTTAGAAACATTATTTTGAGAAGGTGTATGTATGTATGTGTATGTGTGTGTATATGTATGTATGTATGTATGTATGTATCAAGTTTCAGTCTCAGGAATGATGGCTCAAATGAAATACTTTTTGCTTTTATTTCTCAATGCCTATAATCTTGGGCTGGCTAAAGGTTTTTATACCATTGAATTCCACTAAATAGTAACTGCCCAGGGAGAAGAAACCATTGTTCAGTCTCTTTCCCACCACTACCTGATGCTAGCCTCTGCTTTAGGTGCTTGATGAGTCTACAGCTTTGCTCCCACCCTTAATTCTCCCTCTCTCAACCTCCATTGCTTCCAAATATAACCACACAACAGAAACAGAGCCCTGGGTTCTTTTATGTGTAATGGGGGTAGACAGGACCAACAGAAATCATGAGAGGAAAGGAAATAGGTATTTTTGGCCAGCCCAGGCCCCTAGAGATACGGAGGATAATGTATACACTTTGACAGAGAACCAACTATTTCCTGCTAGAACACCAGGGAAAGGGGAAGGGTATAATTAGTGCATGGATAAGATCCATGAGAGGAAGATAGTACCTCTAACAGGGAAGTATCTCCATACCAGGTTTCCTCAGCACCACAATTACCAGAAAGAACTGTCAATGTTTACACCACCGTACTGGGAGAAGAATTCTTTGTGGTAGCCAAGCAGTTTATGATGGCTAAACAATTTGTGGTAAATAAATGTAATACCACTGTGCTATGAGAAATTAATATTGTGACTATAGGAAAGAATGGAAAAAATTGACATGATCTAATGCAGAGTGAAGGAAGCAGAGCCAAGAAAGAAAAACCACACAATGACTTTAGTTGGTGGTGGAGTACATAGAGTACCGAGGCTGGAATCAGGAAAACCCTGTGTTCAAATCCAGCCTCAGACACCGTGTCTCTGGGCAAGTCAGTTAAATCTCTACCTCAGTTTCTTTAACTGTAAAATGGGAATAATAGACCCTGTCTCTTAGCTTTGTTGTGAGGATCAAGTATGATAATATTTATAAAAATTGCATAGCACAGTGTCTGGCACATACATAACAGTTGCTGTATCAATGCTTTTTCCATTCCCCTCTGTCACAAAACAATCAAAATTGAATGTTGCAAAATTACAAAGAACAAACGGAGTCCCAAAGAAGAGGTATGAGAAGGCATCTTCTCCTAGTTCTTTGCAGAAAGATGAGGTTCATAGGGATGTAGAACATTGCATCTATTTTGAGATTGTTTTTTCAATGTATTGATTTGCTAATTTTTTTCACTTTTTCATTGTCTTAACATTTTTTGTTGTTAATATGGAGTCACTCTATGGGAGCACAGAGTGGAGAGGAAATGATGCAGGGATACATTTATCTAATGTAAAAAGATAATTTTAATTTAATTTAAAAATGAATGTTGCAAAATTACAAACAACAAGCTTAGGTCCAAATAAGAGCTAGGAAAATAGACTTCTCCTTACTTTGCAGAGCTGGGAATAGGGAAGAGATTAATCAGTCAGTTAATACTTTTTAAGCACCTCTTCTATGGTAGGCATGGGGGGGCATACAGAGAAAGGAAAAATTACAGTTAATGGATCATCGTACATGTTTTCAGATTTTTTAAAAAATTGATGATCAATATTGCTGATTCTCCCCCATCCTCCTTCGCTTTTTCTTCTTTAAGGTGTTAAATATCCTCTCTACCATTTCACTACAAACTTTTCTTGCCTTCTTCCTTCTTCTGAGAATTTTCCATGAACCAATTACATACAGCTTTCCCAGAGTTTCTGTTCTAAAATTCCTGTTGTACATCTAGGATTGCTGTTCCTTATTTCAGTAGGAGAGGAGAAGGGCCCTGAAAAGCATTCTATAGGTTGGACGTGTTTGACCAGAAGAGGAGTGGGGTTAATTATGTGGGAGGGGTGGTCCAGTCACTGAGTAGCCAGGATGCTGAGTTTGGAATCAGGAAGGCCTGGGTTTACATCCCACTGTTTAATATGAGCTGTGCAATCTTGGACAAGTTACCCTGATTCTCAGTTTCCTCATTTCTAAAAAGGAGGGAAGTGGTCTAGATGACCTTAAAGGTCCCTTTCAGCTCTAGATATAGGACCCTAATGGGAATTTAAAAAAATACAAAAAATATCAAATTTGTGCAGCCATTGTAATTGTTTATACCCAAAGCCAGCCAGCAGCATCATCTGTATTCCAGAATGACCAGAACCCCTACTCAGGAACCACATCAGGTTTTTAGCAGAGCTCTTGCCAGACCAGACTCTTTCATCTAAATCAGCATTTGTTAGGCTACTGGCAGATAAATAATAAATGCTACTCAATAATAAGCACATAAATTTACTTCCAATTTTAAATGCTACAACACACTAGGAAAAAGAAGCAATATAAGAAATTAAGAGATTTTACAGTTGAATGAAACAATCATTTATTAAGTAAATGCCTACTATGTGCCAGGCACAGTGAGCTTTAAAATACCTAGTTTGTTACTCACCATTAGATGGGGAACTTCTCAAGGGCAAGAACTGTCTTTTGTTTTTCTTTTCACCTCTATACTTTACCATAGTGCTTGGCACATAATAGGTGCTTAATGAATGGTTATTAATTGATTGAGCACAACCATTCCATTTAAGTACTACTATTAATCACATTTTAAAGCTGAGGAAACTGAGACAAATAGAGGTTAAGTGATTTGCCTAGGGTAGAAGAGGTAGCAAGTCTCTAAGGCTGGATTTGAACTTGACCCTTCCTGACTCCAGGTTCAGTGTTTTATCAGACACTTCTTCACCCACCCAAGGACACTAAAGCCCAGAGAGCTGAAATAGTCCTTTGAAATTCTTAGATCTGAACCAGGCTTTTAATTGAGGTCTTCTGATTCTTTTTCAGTAGTCTTCACAGACAGAGGGAGAGTTCCCTCTCCCCATGTCAATGCCCATCACCACCTGCTCTGCAATTTATAATTTTAGATGCTTGCAGTAAAGAGATGTTAAGCAACTTGACTCAGAGTCCAGAGACATTAAAATGTCAGGCAGGACTTGGCCCTAATCTTCCTGGCTCTGAGACTGGCTCTCTGTCCACTACTCCATAAAGCTTTCCACTCAGGCTTGAGTTTTTGTTGTTCAGTGTTTCAGTCATGTCCTACTCTTCATGATACTGGAGTGGTTTGCATTTCCTCCCCCACCTCATTTTACAAAAGAGGAAACTGAGCCAAGCAGGGTTAAGTGATTTACCCAAGACTGGGCACAAAGCTGGTAAGTGTCTGAAGTCTGGTTTGAACTAGGGTCTTCCTGACTCAAGGGCTGGCACTCTACCCAGTGCACCCACCTAGCTGCCCAGGCATGATGCTCTTTATTGATAGTTCAAGGCTGGCCTTGTCCAAAAGCAAAGAGCATTAACTTAGTTTTCACTTCTACAAAGTCTCCTACCAGAAGAACCAAAAACTATAATGGCCCCAGTTAATCTTCTGCCACCTATATGCTATATATTATTTCCCTGGGAGAGGCTGACAATTCCACTTACTGTGGTCTGCTGAATTTGATTATTGTTTCCAACCTTTTTACAATCTGGTATTTATAGTTTGCTGCCTATCTGATGCTGATGTGGCCTTTGGACCATATCCTATATACTCTCCCCCATGATTTTTCTATTTAGAATAAAGTTACAATTTGTTGTTCAGTCATGTCCCACTCTGTGACTCCATGGACTTCTCCATGGGATTTTCTTGGCAAAGTTATTGGAGTGGTTTTCTTGGAAAAGATGTCCCTGTTTTATAAATGAGGAACTAAGGCAAATGGGGATTAAATGACTTGCCCAGGGTCACACAGCTAGTGTCTGAGGACAGATCTGAACTCAAGAAGATGAGTCTTTTTGACTCTAGGCCTGGCTTTCTAGGAACTGCTTTCCATAACCCGATGAAGGCTCATTTCATGCCATAGCTTACCTTACAAATTGGACTGTCCTTCACCAATCCCAGAAATGTCATATCTCATTCCTTTCATTTCAATTTAAACAATCTCGTTCTTTGTATGTTACCTCCTCTTATGAATGTTTGCATTACTTCATACAATCAAAGAAATTTTCTCCTAAATATGACAGCTCACATTTCTATAGTGTTTTAAATTTTTAAAAGGTGCTTTTACCACAACAACCATTCGAGGTAGGCAGTACAAGCATAATTAGAACTGGAAGAGACCTGAGATGTCATATATTCCAACCTCATTGTTTTATAGATTAGGAAACTGAGGGCCAGAGAAAGCAAATGACTTCACCAGGGACACAGCTAGTTGATGGCAGGGATAGAACTCAGCTCCAGGTCTTCTGACTCATAGTCTAAGAGTTCTGAAAAAATTAGTTTGTTGAGAATGTTGAAGAGGGAATTGATCCATGACAAAGTGGGTTTGGATTGAGGTTTGTTAAGATCACTTCTTGTTCAAGGATTCAAAGCTTAGGGGGGAAATCTAGTTTTATTCTCTAATTATTTAGAAGAACTACAAAGAAAGAAATATGGGTAGGGGAGGGAGAGACATTATTTTGTTTTTAAGCTCTTATGAGGATATGACTTTTTCTTTAGAACTCAGTGTATTGGGATACATTCAAAATTATTAATAGATGGTTTGTTCTGCTTCCAAGCCCATAGTTTCACAGCTACATATGTAATTATCATTCATTTAATCTTTTTGTCATCTCTTCTGTCTATGGCTGTCTCATTGTACCAGAGGCAGTTTGATGTAACAATTGAAAGAATTTCCATGGCCTCTCATCATCCTCTACCCCTAGAACAGTAATGACTTCCTGTATTCATCTGGGATTCCATTGTACCCTCATTACACACACCAGACACTGACAGATGAGTTGAGTCAAAAAGCTCAAGTTGCTTGGAAATTGTTATGGTATGTTTAGGATAGGTTGTAGATGCTAGGGATTCCTAATAACAGACTATATGATGGCTGTCTTCAAGTATTTGAAGGGCTGTCATATAGAAAAGGGATGCAACTTGTGTTTGTCCCTAGAGAGGACAGCCCGGAATGGTAGTTGGAAGCTGCAAAGAGGCAGACTTTGATATTATGTAAGGAAAATCAATAATTCTTAATGATCAAAGCAGCCCCAGAGTGGCACAAGTTGCCTTAAGGAGGTGTTGTCCCAATTAAGAAAAGGTGGTAGTGGTGGTGGGGAATAGATATTTTTTTCAAGCTACAGAATAATAAGCTTTACTCTGATTCCTATAAAAAATTCTTGAAGATGGTATTAAAGATAGGCCTTGCAAGCACTCATGAAACCGAAGTGGTGATCTTTAGGAGATAGCATGAGTTTATAAAAAGTGGTTCATGTCAAACTCACTCTATTTCCTTTTTGATAGAGTCTCTGTACTTGTATAGTTGGGGAAATCCAATAAATCTCATGCTACCGTTGTGCAGAAGATAGAGTGCTCTAAATGATAGTTGTTGCCAGTAATTACATCAGCTCTGTATCTCTCTAACTTTACCAAAAGAAACCGTTAATGAGTTGATAGCAGCTTATGGTGATATCTCTAATGGAGTCCCCCAGGGATCGCATTTGGACCAGTGCTGTTTAATATTTTGAATGGCTTGAATGAAAGCACAGATGAGATAATAGGCTCATCAGATTTTCAGATGGCATGAAACTGTGAGAGAAATAACCAGTTGAATGACAGAAATTATTGCTAGGCTAGAAAATAGTCCAAATGTAAGACGGTGAAATTTAATGCCTTTAAAGACATAAAGTCCTGTACCAGGGATTCAAAAAATCAGTTTCAGAAATACAAGATAGGGGGAGTAGTTCATATGAAAGACAGTTTGCTGAGACTAAATTCAAAAGGATTCAATGGCATTACATGGAAGTCAAAAGGAAAGAAAAGAAAGGCAAAATGGAATTTTAAGTGTCATTAAGAGTGATGGTGCCCATCTGCTCTGCTGTAATTTGGAATACTGGGCTCAGTCTTGGCTTACATTTTAGTCAGGACATTAGTAAAGTATACAAAGTCCAGAAAATAACAACATAATAGGGAGGTGGCTGGAGACCATCTTGTCTGAGGACTGACTACAGAGGAGAATTGGAGGGATCATGAGAGTTGTCATTAAGTATTTGAAAGGTTGTCCTGTATAAGGATTAGGCATTTTACTTGACCCCCAGAAAGAATTAAGAGGAATGAAAAGTCATAGAGACAGATTTTACTTGTTTATAATGAGAATTTCCTAAAATTAGAGCCATACCAAAGTGGAATTGGCTATGTAGGAAGCAAGGGGTTCCTCCTCATTATAGGTGTTCAGGTGAATGTGGGTCCACTACTAGGGGAATCACAGAATGGATTCCTGTTCATATGTGGGCATTATCTCTGAGTTTCCTTTCAACCAGGATTTCTTCTTTGTGTAATGGACCCCATTGGTAGCCTGATGAAACCTTCTCAGAAAAATGTTTTTAAATGGAAAAATTAAAATACATAGGAAATAAATATTGTTAATTTAATTGATTAATTATTAATTAATAACATTATTAAATTACTCAATGAAAAATACAAGGAAAACCATTTATATTGGAATATAATCTGTAGACCACAAAGCTGTGAAGTAGTGATGAGCATGAATAATATTTTGAGGAATCTTCCACTAATAGAAATCACAAATTTCCACATCATATTGAAGGTTTACAAAGTTGCAGGTGTAATACTCCTATGTAACTTCATAACATACTGAATTTTAGTTAGAGCTTAGTTGACTGGTTTTTCTAAGTTCATGGACCCTCTGAAATCTATCCATAGTGGGGGGATCATGATCTCAGGTTAAGAACCCACCTCTTCTTTAAATGGATTTAATTCTTCTTAAGGCTTAATTGTGATTACATCATCCCCCATCCTTAGAAACTACTGGTGGCACTCCATTACTTTCGAATAAAATGACAAGCTCCTTACTCTGGCATTCAAGCCCCTTTATAACATGACTCTGACTTCCTTTCTAGCCTTACTTAATATCTTTTCTATTATTACTTAATGCTACTTTGCTTCAGTGACTTTATACTCTCCCAATTCTCTCCAGTCAACCTGGGTCTTTCCTCACTCTTCTAACAATTTCCCTAACATTTTCATATGCATCCTTCTTGTTTAGAATGTATTCTGTTCTCTTCTGTCTTTTGAAGACTTGCCTTTTTTTCAAGACCCAATTAGATAATACTTTTCCATGAATGTTTCTCTCATGCTACAGGCTGGTTATCCTTCCATACTGAATTTGTTTATTCTCTCTCATTCATTCTCTCATTTTCTAAGGTTTGTTATATTTGTGTACATAACTTATCTACCCTTTGAGACTGTAAAGACCTTGAAAATAAGGACTGTGTTATTCCGCCTACCCCGATTTTTGTATTCTCTTAGTGGCTGACACACGGCCTTGCATATTGTAGGTTATTAATTCTGGTTTGATTCCTAAATAAAATATTTATTGAATTAATTGGATTTTGAATCAAACTATTTTCTCTCCATTAATTGACACAGACATAAGAGTACTACTTTGTATAGTGAGGGAGATGGTAGGTAAAGATGACAAGAAAATTATCCCTCTTGCACAAATAGTTTCATTAGATAAGAAGGCTCTGTACTCCATGCTGCCAAGTTATATCTTGCACTGGACGAGGTGTGCAGAGACCTGAATTCGAGTCCTTACTTTGACACAATAGCTGTGACCCTGGGCAAATCAATGAAACATCTGAGTTTTGCTTTCTTCATCTGTTAATACTTGGACAATTATCACTTAGGATTGTAAAGTTTATTGAAGCCTTGTGAAACGAGAGTTTGAGAATTGAATGCTATCCTGGAATTTGTAGTGAAGGACAGGCATTCTCTGTCAGCCCTGAGAGAAATTTCTGATTATTGAAATCTTCCAAGCCAGAAACCAGACTTTAGTCTAGCTTGGGAGTTGTTAAAGGGACACAGACAATACCTGAGAAAAAGAGACAGAAAGGAGAGGTACCTTCAGTATATCAGAAAGATTCCACAGCATGGGGTGGGGGCAGGGGGAACACCAGGAAGAAGGATAAAGAAGAAAGAAGATTAGGTAGGGTTGAGCTGTGGCAGAGAAGAGAGAGATCGAGCAGTTCCATTGTCTTCCTATTGTCATCTCAGAGCTGGAAACTGGCTGAAGCTAAGCTATATATATATACATATACTATACTATACTATATATACATATACATATACTATATATATACATATACTAAGCTATATATATGTATATATATACATATACTAAGCTATATATATGTATATATATACATATATATGTGTATATATATATATATATATATATATATATATATATATATACCTCTTCAATAAATCAGGTTCCCAGAATAAAAGAGTTGTTCTTCCCCTAACTCCCCTTTCCTATGACTGTTAACAGACAATACATAGCATACTCTGCTTACTTTTTTATCCAAACATTTCTAGTAACTGAATTTTGACTCTTACCATAATGAGGCCAGGAGTTAAATAGAGTTAAACATAAATTAAATGAGGACAGAAAATCAAACTCAGTGTTAGCCATTTTTCTAACTGGGGGCTTTGAGTTGTTGTGTTTGTATTTCTAACTGCAGTAAATTCCAGGGACTGCCCCCTATCGCATACAAGATCAAATATAAAATCTTTTGTTTGGCATTGAAAGCTTTTCATTAGCTGGCCCCTCCTACTTTTCCTGTCCTCTCTTACTCCAGTGACACTCAGACAAGACACTCCAGCCATCTCTTGGTTCCAGGCATTTTCTCTGGCTGTCCCTCTCCTGCATCAGATGCTTCCAATCACCTCTGCCTCCTAATTTCCTGAGCTTCCTTCAAGTTTCAGCTAAAAATCCCTCCTTTTACAAGAAGCCTTCCCTGATTGCTCCTGACTGCTAATTATCCTTCCCTCTGTTATTTATCTCCAGCTGTATGCAGCTTGTTTGTGTATAGTTGCTAGCACGTTGTTTCCCTGGTCATTTTGTGAATTTTTTCCTTTAATTTTCTATATTTTTAATTTATGAGCTAAACATTTCCATAACATGGAATAAAAAAAAAAGCAAGTGATTTGCTAAGGTGCTATCTAGTTTCAGTGATTCTAGCAACCAGGGGTAGAACTAGGATCCAAGCTCCATTTCAATGGCATTTCATAAAAAAAGGGAGAGGGACAGCTAGGTGGCACAGTGAATAGAGCACTGGTCCTGGAGTCAGGAGTACCTGAGTTCAAATCTGGGCTCAGACACTTAACACTTACTAGCCATGTGACCTTGGGCAAGTCACTTAACCTCAATTGCCCTGCCCTCCCCCCTCCAAAAAAAAAAGCATAAAAAAGGGATAGAGATTGGACCTCCACTAGTGCATATAGACTTAATTTAGTCTTAAAGATTAGCCTGGAGCAACTCAAGCTTTGAGAGGTAGCTTGTCCAGTGTGAAGCAGCAAATATGTGTGGAAAGCAGAACTTGAATCTAGATTTGCCCAGCTCCAAGGCCAACTTTTTTAGTACCCCATTCTGTCTCCTCAGAAGGAGAATTGTTGTTGTTAGAACCAAGGAACTCTTTCATGCCTTTTTGATTTTTAAACACATTACATTTTGAAGGCAGTCCTTTTGCCACTGCACGTGATGAGGCTGTTTTTTGCATGCTCCCTAACAATTTGTTAAAGTACAATCTTCTGCCATCTAGATATTAAGAAGCAGGGTTGAAAAATCAATATCAACCCACATTCTTTCCCCATTAAAACCTAGGTGACATTTAAAAGCATCCAAATTTCATTCAAAAATGCAACCCATGAAATAATCTTTGAAAGGGATGATTGGCCTGTGTTCTGGAAGTCGTAAAAAAATCAGCATTTGGCCCACAAAGAAAACATTCTAGCTCTATAAACATCTTCATCCAGAAGAAGCCAAAGGATGGGTCAGTGAATAAAATTGCTTTTGGTCAGTTTAAATCTTCCAGGGAACCAGGCTTTTCTCAGACAGTTGCTTCTTCACAGGCAAATGCATGGAGAATGGCTGGAAAATCCTGGAAAAAATTGGAGATTTGTGTCAGACCAACATTGATTGCATTGAAAACTGTAACTATTGCTGACCCAACTTTTCTACTCAAAGAGGATTATTACATAAGACACCATCCCGTGCACATGGGTATAAAGAAAATTGAATTTTAATACACCGTTGAGT
This sequence comes from Gymnobelideus leadbeateri, assembly GCA_011680675.1. Classification (NCBI taxonomy): domain Eukaryota; kingdom Metazoa; phylum Chordata; class Mammalia; order Diprotodontia; family Petauridae; genus Gymnobelideus; species Gymnobelideus leadbeateri. Next base: position 575,163 of record WOXC01009215.1, read on the forward strand.
CCTCTGACCTTCAGGGAAAATTGAAGGAAAATAAACAAATGGTAATTTGCACCTGGACTCCATCATGCAATTCCATTTTCTCTTGTGCTTTTCATTTTTATTATTTTCAGTGGGTCATTGAAAAGTAATATGCTTGGCTTATTTTACAAATAATAACTCTGCTTGCCATTCTCCCCTTAGCATTTCTTTAGGTCACCTTGCTGTTAATTGAGACCAAAAGACTATTTGCGTTTTAATTGTTATTGCTGTGTTTCAGCCTATCTCTCTTCTCTTGTCTTTAATTATTAGGGCTGAGAGAGAACATATCCTTTTTGTAGTTTGTATTGAAGAGCCTGAGTGTAATAACATAATCCCTCTTCTCTTTTGTTTGCCAAGTATCGATCTCTTGTTTACAAGTATATTCTCTCCCTCTAGCTTTTGCCAAGAAATGGCAAGGTTCCCCACCTCCCACCCCTTCCCCTTTTGTGTTTTATTCTGCCTCAGAATTTTGTCTACAATTTTTATTTTTTTCATGTGTACATAGGGTAGGATAGAAGGAATTGGTTAATCTAAGCTGCTGATACTCTTGTAACCATGACAACTTTGATGACATCAGTGAGGGGTCTCATCTATGCAGCAAGGATTCTAAGCTAATTGAAAGCTAATGGTAACTTTCCAATTGTAGCTTAAATATTTCCTATGCTTTACAAAAATTAGTGTGGGTAGGGAAAAAGAGGCTTCCTTTCCCCCTACAGGGGCTGCTTATTGGATACCACCAGGTTTTCTCATACTATTTTTCTGCTATGAAATAGCCTTCTAACACTAGATACTTATCTTTAAGTGACTTCATATCTCATCTGTAAATGGTTGCACAGCCCTAATGTTTGACATGTCATTGAAATGACCAGAATAAAAAGCCAAGATAACTCCTTTGATTTCCCATGGAAAAGAAAAGAGTGACACAAAGAGCAGTTTTTTTTTTTTGTTTTGTTTTTTTGTAACTGATTGTCTTTCCCTCTTCTCTGCCCATATGTGAATAGAATGAACTTTGGCTAGTCTGTGGGTGCTGCAAGCAGTGCAGAAGGGTTGAGGGTCAACTGCCTGCATCCCAATTAATTTTCCCTTGACTTAATCCAGTGATGATGTTCCCATGCTGCTTGGCTTTTTCTTTTTTTATACTGAGCATCCAGCCTTTTCTGAGGAGAGGACCTGTGCCATCTCCAGTTGTCCTGATGGATATCAGGACACTAGACCCTGATGGCTCTGGAAGAGAAAGCCAGGCTGGTGACCTTGCACAGCCCTCCCTCACTTAAATCAAAGTCACTGCAAATCATGGCATCATCTCCCTGATATCATGGTCCTCTTTGAAAACTAAGCACAAACACATGATTCCAGGGAGGCAATATGGCTTAGGGAAAACTCCTGCCCTAAGAATCAACAAGCATGAGTTTAATCTTTCCCTTACTCTGGCTAATCATTCCACCTTGCAAAGTCTCGGTTTCCTCATAATCAAAGTTTTTGGTTATTACACTGATTGGCTATAATCTTGGTGACTTTCTGCTTAAATCTGTTTTGTTGTTAGTTTTTCTTTTCTCTGCTTGTGTTTCCATTCAGAGATTTCTATAGGAAATTTAGAATTTAATGTAAGTCTAGGTCTCTTGCCAAAAAGAAAAATGCCTTCATTTCCCATGCAAGAATTTAGGGCAAGATGATATTGAATATTGGACAGGGTATATTTAATCTGGCAAAAGAAAGGTGCAAGGGACGCATAAATAGTCAAGACAATACTTTTTTCCTCTTCTGTGTGCCTTTGCTATCCAAATGGTTCACATAATCCTTCAGACTTATTCAGTATTATTCTGAGGCTGATGTTCCCAATAGGGGAAAACACTGAAGGTTACTAAAGAGTCATATCCCACCATTGACCTCACCCCTTGGGGAGGTCCACATAATTCACAGTACTATTAAAGGCAAGGTCCTGATTTGTACCTCACTATGTCCTTGTCCTTACCCTTGCTGCTCCTGTGTTTCAGTACTTAATTATTCCAGGATCTCCTTCCTGCTGGGTCCTAGAGATTTGATCCAGAATTTTTTCCCAGTATTCCACAGTGCAATTCTTCTATTGGCATTTTGCATTCTTGTAGCTCTTGGCATAGTCAAAGGTTTCACCAACACTTTTTTTGCCATCGTTTGATATACTATACCTTCTGAGGCCATGTTCTATGATGGGGCTTCACAGACATACATCTCTCATCTGAGGAAAGATTATAACCCATTTCTTCTTGTGTTAAGGCCATCCCTCTTTCTACTATCTGATGTTACCTCTCCAGAATCATTAGAAGTCTTATACAAAAGCAAGTTTGAGTGTCTGTGTGTATATTATTTCTCTCTTTGGCATCTTTCATATTGTTGCTCTTTCTTTTAAAGGTCAAATGTTGGGTTGGGGATGGCTGGAGAGATATGAGTTGAATGTGAATGAATCATGCTCTGTGTGGTGTTAAAGGAGCAAGGGGGATTATCCAAGGCCAAGTGTATAGTTAACAGCAATTAGAGTTCTTATCTTAAAGAAATAATCTCATCAATGGAATTTAGCACTTTAATACACATAAGACGGACTCCAGAGGGCCTCTGCTTGCCTGGGTCTTTGAAAACTCTTTACATGATACAGAATTATTGTGAGGAAAATATTGTGTAAACTTCAGAGCACTATATAAATGAACTATTATTATTGATTTAATTGATCTCAAATCTGAGTCAGTTATATTATATATGTATATATAATTTATATAGTTATATACTACTTAATATTGCAAGTAGTATTCAAATGAATATAATAAGATATAGCATATGAGTCACCAGGCACCTAGGAGATTATTTAGTCCAACATCATTTCATTGATAAGGAAATGGAGGACCAGAGAGGGAAAAGTAACTTGCCTAAGGCCAACTCAGTAAGGGGCAGAGTCAAAATTTTAACCCAGATTCTCTGGTCTATTCAGGTCCAGTATTCTATTTGCAGTAGTTTCCCCATCTGTAAAATGGGTCTTCTAATAACAATATCTACTTCCCAGGGTTGTTAGGACAAAATAAGATAATATTTGTAAAGTATGTTGTAAACTTTACAAACTTTACATGTTATTGTGTGATATAAATACTATTATTATAAATTCTCCTTCATCCTAGTTGGGGAACCTGCAATGTAGAGGACACCTATGGCCTTGTAGGTCCTTGGGTGCAGCCTTTTGACTGAGTCCAGGTTTTACAGAACAAATCCTTTTATTAAGGGGATTTGTTCTGTGAAGTTTGGATTCAGTCAAAGGGACACACTTGAGGACCTAGAGGGCCACATGTGGCTTTGAGGCCAAATGTTCCCCATCCCTGACCTAGTCCAACTACCTCATTTTACAGTTGAAATTGAGCACCCAAATTGCGGACAAAGAAGTCACTTTTCCCTTTTAGATATGTGTAGTCATTCAATAAATCTATAAGAATTTAATAATAATAATAATAATAATAATAATAACATTGACATAGAGTTTCAAGATTTATGATGTACTTTGCAAATATCTCACTTTATCCTTACAACTTTGAGAGGTAGCTGCTATTATTATCTCATTTGACAGATGAGGAAAATGAGGCAGACTAATTAAGTGATTTGCCAGCATCATAGCTAGTAATGGTCTGAGCCTGGATTCATATTTTTAACCCCAGGTTCAGTCCTGTATATCCCCTGTACCACTAAGATGTTTAATAGCTTAGCATTTCTATAGTGTTTTAAAATTTACAAGGAGCTATCCATATGTTTATTTCATTTGTGCCCCCCAATAGCTGTATGAGATAGGTGCTATTTTGTCCCTGTTTTATGGAGAGGGAAACTGAGGCTTAAAGAGTTTTAAATGACTTGCCCAGGGTCTCATAGCAAGAAAAGTGTCTTAGGTGGGATTTTGATTCTTATCTTCCTGCCTTAAAATCTAGAGCCCTTTCTTATAGACTGAACCTCCTAAATGCTTTACTCTGTACAAGACAGTGAGCTGAGCTCTAGGTATACAAAGAAAGACAAAAACAGTTGCCCTGAAGAAGAGGAAGATAACATGAAAGCCACTCTGTAGATCGAAGATATACAACAGAGTCAGTAGAGGATCCTAGGAGTCTCCCTTGTACCTGTTTCATTTCTCCTTCTCAGTGTCCTTTGCTTGATCTTCATCCAAGTTATGCCTGCTAATAACCACCAGTATTCCCCAAGGCTCTGTCCTGGATCCTCTCCCCTTCTTTCTCTATATCCTTTTGCTTGGTGATCTAATCTGCTCCAAATGGATTCAATTATCTCTATTGTGAAATTGAGTATAGATTTATTTTATTTTATTCTCCTTTGCTGCATGAGTCTAAATTCCTTACCCTTGCAAGTTCATTCATGTAACCTCTAGTTACTTGGGTTACGTTTCTATACTTGTGTCTTGCACCTCCACTCTTGTCTTATGACTCAGATACCTCTGCCCTTATAACTGACCCTCTACCCATATTTTTGGGGAAACTTTCTTAACCTCAAGGTCAAGCTTATTCCATCTGTGCTGCTGTAGCAACTCACATATTCCTGGAATCATAATCTTGTCTGTGGTTAAAATGGTTTAAGAAGGGGGTGTCCAAGTAGGGAAATATAAAGCTAATGTTAATGGCAATCAGAAGAAGGCACACCTATATTAGATAAGATCGGGTAAATCACTATGAAAGAAACTGTCAGCCTTCACTTGGGGTTTTTGGTCACTGAGAGGTCATTGACTCCATTTGTTGGCAATTGCTAGCCTTGTTAATAAATTAGTCATGCTAATAAATATGCTAATAAATTGAGGGTTGGAACTTTGTCTTGGAATTTCTCTTATTTGTCCTCAATGTGGCATTTGAGCAGGAGACTGACTTCTAAGACAGCTCCTCAGAAGAACTTCCAAGAACACACACCTATTGATTTCACCAAGGGACTTCTTTACAAAGGGGTTGCCCTGGAGGCGGGACTCCCCTTCAGGATCATTCCATTTCTTCCAAATCAAGGTAAGAACCATGGCATTGGGCCTAGGAATCTCCCTCAAGAGAAAGGGAATAATTAGGTTCACTTACTGTGTGTCTCTCTCTCTTTTCTCTGTTTATGTCTCTCTCTCCATTGTATTGGAAGCTGCCTGTTCTTCCCTCATTGGTTGAGAGGGCTGATAGGACCTGGAATACACTAGAATCCTGTAGTAGTACAAAGTAAAAGCAAAAATTGATCTCTTACATTCCACCATTGGCTTGTGATATGCAGAATCTTGAAAGTCCCCAAATTTGACCTAAGGAATTTCATTTACTGTTAATTAGTGACTTTATTGTAGCTGAGTGTCTGCTTAAGCCAATGGCCGACAAAGGGTCTAGAAGAGTGAAGTTAACTTTCTCCCAACTAACAAGGACTGAACTATGACTTTCCAAGTAGAAGTGGAGGATGAAGACGTTGCTAGTTATTTGCCGTGGGCTGCTCAGTGTCCAGCACTTAGCATGATCTGGAGATGTGAATAAGAAATGACCAGGCCATGTGGGTAGTTCAAGGAAGAAAGATGAACTCCATTTATTGATTCTCAGGACAAGGTTTTTATAGAGCAATGAGACAAAGGAAGGGATGGAGGGGATCTCAAGTATTCTTATCATTATCTTAGTCTGTCATATCCTGGAAATAGCATGGCAGTAAGGCCTTTTGTTCTATAGGTGCCAGAAAGTCTTAGGAAAAGGCAGTTACCTCCTTTCATATGTAGTCACATCACAAAGGATACTCTTGAGAGCTGGCTTCAAGGCCTGAAGCCAAAGCCGCATCATCAAGTACATCTGCATAGGAACTGACCACTTATGAATTCAGATATTTAGGTTTTTAACAGCTAAAGTTTTGGGGCAGAGCCTTAGATCTAGGCCTCAGGTAGCCGCAGTCATAAAAGGATAAAATTGAGAGCAGACTTCAAAGCTGAAGTCAAAAGACATCAAGTTTAGAGCTGGCCACCCAAAGATACCTGAGTGCAGAATCAGATATAAGTCCTGGCTCAGGCCTCTTTGGCTCCCAACAGTTATTACTTCTATATGATTATTTTTCAGTAGAGGGAACTGACTTTTCCATGACCTTAGACATAAAATGCCCACCTGTCCATAATGGGTAGCAGCTATTCTGAGGCTTTTAAGAATAGCACTGTGATATGATGGTCTTGAAAATAAGGTCTATCAACTAGAATACCATGGATGTCCAGGAGGCATCCCATGTTAGGGCTTCTTTGGTTTTATTTAAATTCTGTAGTCAAGGACTAGGTCTGTGACTAGGTTCTTTGAAGGCAGCTGACCCAGTGGGGCAGCTGACTGAGTCTTAGTGGAAAGCAAAAGCTGTGGGACTCAATCAAGCCAAGATAATTTTAGCAAAGTTGCAGGATTATAAAATAAACCCACATAAATCATCAGCATTTCTATATATTGCCAACAAAGTACAAGAGATAGAGATATTCCATTCAAAATAACTGTAGACAATATAAAATACTTTGGAATCTATCTACCAAGACAAGCCCAGAAACTATGTGAACACAATTATAAAACACTTCTCACCAAAGTCAGATCTAAATGACTGGATAAACATTAATTGCTCATGCTTAGACTGAGCCAATATAATAAAAATGACATTTACCTAAATTATTCTATGGATTTAGTGCCATACCAATCAAAGTACCAAAATGCTGTAAGTATATGTTGAAAGCCCCACACTATTCTCTCATTCTTAAGTAGTGTTTAAATCCTATCATTTGTAAAGGTTATCCTCTAGTCTAGTATGTTGATGAATTAATAGTAGCCCCTAATATCTAGACAAATCAACCAGACAGAAATCTTCAGCTTCAGTAGCAATGTCTCGAAATCAAAGGTTCAGTGGTGCTGCCCTCAAGTTCAGTATCTTGGTTTCCTTTTGTCTGCCTGAGCTCTCTGGGTTTCTCCAAAATGTGTACAGGTCCTTCCACAGATATCAGCTGCACAGACCCCAAAACATTTCATGCCATTCTAGGTGCAACATTGTGCTGCCAACAATGAATTTCATCCCTTGGAGAGTTTACAAAGCCTCTGACTTCCTTCAATAAAGATTCTGTTCCAGAATCTTTGCAACTCTTGCAGATCTCTCTTGTAGGTTTCTACACTAACACTCCCAGATTACACATTTTCCCTTTTCTTCCATGAGAACAGATATTGAAGAATGGGTTCTTTTTATCTTACTTTTTGTAGTGGACCCTGTAATTTTTGGTTTTGTTCACAACGAGACTCTTTCAAGAAGGAGGTAGAGGACCTGTGGTCTTGAGGTCAGGCCTTCTAGGTACTTGGGTATGGCATTTTGACTGAGTCCAAGTTTTACAGAAGAGATTCTTTGATTAAGGAAATTTGTTCTATGAAGTTTGGATTCAGTCAAAGGGACCTACTTGAGAACCTAGAGGGCCAAATGACCTCACAGCTGCAGGTTCCTCACCCCTGAGCTAGATTTTGAGAATCTCATGATGTCTTCTGATTCTGATTATCTAACATACGATAAGGACACAAGAACTCAAATTTGCCTCTGTCTGAAGCAGTGCAAATGTAATATTTTGACAGTGGAGGAGTCTGTTATAATTTTGATGAGCTTGTACTGCAGAATTATTTTGTCATTTTAAGTTTAGCATTGCTGGGGTGGCTAGGTGGCAGAGTGAATAGAGCACTGGCTCTGGAGTCAGGAGGACCTGAGTTCAAATCTGGCCTCAGACACTTAACACAAAAAAACTAGCCGTGTGACCTTGGGCAAGTCACTTAACCCCAATTGCCCTCCAAAAAAAGTAAGTTTAGCATTGTTGCTTATGTTCTTGGGCAATGAACAATGTCATTAGAATTCATATTCTCCACCATGGTAGAGTCATTGGTCCCCATGGGTGTGCTGGGTCAGTCATCTACTCCATAGAATCCTAGTGTCATGGGGATGCCTATTCTTGCCCAGGCAAATGAGACCATGCCACACGTCCTATCTGAGGAGAATTGTGGTCAGTCACCACCTTTTGAAAAGCCATTTACACCTTTTGTTTTTACTATCTGAAAAATTAACAGTAGCATGTGGAATCCAGCCAATTCATTATGACTGACTGCCTTAGTTACATTCAGACATCTCAAGAATTCTCAAGTCTGGGCAAAGTTTAACATATTATCTGAAATACTTTTTAAAGACAGGATTACCCCACCCCATTCCCACTTGTCCTACCTTTGACAACCTTTGATCTCCATGTCACAAAGAATAAAACCATAGCAACTACTTTAAATGTAGGGGAGAGAATGAAATGCAACCTTACTTTTCCATCCTTTAAATATTCAGCTGAATTGCTGAAACCTGTATCTTTAGATTCAATGACCCCCAAAATTATCTTTTATAAATCTCAACTCCCATGCCAATATACCCAGAATTTACTTAGGGACCAGTGACCCCAGTCAATTTTACAATTGCAGTATATCAGCTTTGTCTTCTCTTCCTCCAGAATGGTATGGAACATGTGGGATAGCCTATGAGGATCCTCCAGTCTCAACTCAGAACCATCCCATAGGCCCAGTAGGAAAAAAACCAAACAAACAAACAAACAAACAACTTGATTCAAATCTTGGGACCTGGTGGCATGACTGCAAAAAGAAGTCAAGATCAAACTCTGTTGCTGACTCCACTCCAGGCCATAGAGTCTTATGGGATATAATGCTCACTTTGGGGATGATGCTAGCGATAGATTCAACTAGAAACAATTGTGCTGCATTTGAAAGCCTAGCTCAGGACACTATCCAAACCAACTCTGAAATGTCCAGTGCTATCTCGTCCCTCCAGGGAAATGAAGGTAAATTCTTTAGCAGAAGCATTCCTGTACGACTGTTGGGTTCTGGATGTCCTCACTGCTGCCTATGGGGGAGCCTATGCTCTTATTAATCAGTCCTGCTTTTACATTACCAGGTGGGGAATTGTTACAGATATCCATAAGTTTCAGTGAATTATGAATGAAACCGCAAATTATGATAGAAAGCCATGGAATATTTATTGCTAGCTCATGGTGGGATCTCTTTTCCTGCTTTTCTTGGATGTTTTCCTGGCTAGGAGGAGGAAGTATACTAACTATTTTAGTATTACACACACACACACACACACACACACACACACACACACACACACACGTACATAGCTATAAACACATGCACACATATACATGTGTATGTGTATATGCATGTATACATGTGTGTATATATACACATATGTGTGTGTCTATATGTATATATTTTTAAAATATCTGGTCATAAGCTTTTTTATTATCTTTTGGCTTTGTATGGACTGTTGTGCTAGAGTTTTAACTGATTCCTGGAGATTCAATATTATTATGGATCAAGAAGTAACTTTGCAATGATGAATTAAGTCTACTAACTCAGCATTTTTTCTTCTGTAATCATTGATTCTACTTTATTAAATATTGTGGAGTTGTAGACACATGATTTTAACTATACTTTGGTTTGTAACTTTAATCAGGCTAAGTGATTCTTGCGAGGCATTGCCTCCCAAGAATCAAAGAGGAAAACTGTGAAATTGAAAATTGATTTATTTTATTTTATTTCATTCTCTTTTGTTGTGTGAGTCTAAATTCCTTAGCCTTGGAAGCCTGCTGATGTTCCTTCAGGTTACTTGGGTCACAATCATATTCTTGTGACTTGTACATCCACCCTTGTAACGATTCACTGCCTGTATTCTAAAGTAACTTGCTTAATCTATAGGTCAATCTTATCCAATTTATGCTGTTGTAGCAACTTCCAAATTCCCCAAATCACATGTCTTGATTGTGGTTAAGGGAATTTGAGAACAAGAGATCCAAATGTGATAATATCAAGCTGATGTTAGAGGTTTTTTACTTTGTAAGGCAATCAGAAGAGGGCACACCAATTTTGGTTGAGATTACATCCTGTGATTTTGTATATCACTATAAAATACCTTGTCAGTCCTCACTCGGGATCTCTGGCCACTGAAAGATTATTGACCTCATTTGTTGGCCATGTCTAGCCTTGCTAATAAATCGATTGTGTATGGAACTTAGTCTCCCAGAGTTACTCTCCCAACAGTCTTCTCTCATGACACTATACAGTTGATTTTCACATCCTTTTATTCAGCCCTAACCTCTTTGTGACCTCCGAGTTCAAATCTCCAAGTCCCAATTCTCAATATCTTAAATTGGATGTGCCCTTAAACACCTCACAATCAAAATGTCCAAACCTGAAGCATTTCTCCTCTCCATCCTCATCGTTCCCTTTCCTGACTTCCCTTCAAGAGCACCATCATCCTTGCAGTCATTCAGGTTTAGAACCTAGGTATCTTCTTTACTCTTCACTCATCCTCAAAATTCAATCAGTTGCCAAATCATCCATTTTACCTTAATAACATATCTGACATATACCCTCTTCTCTCCTCTGATACTACAACCACCTTAGGGCAGGCCTTCATCACCTCATAACTGGATTATTATAATAACCTTCTGCTTCATTTCACTCTTTCAAGTCTCTCCTTATTTAAGTCTATCTACTCAGCTGTGAGAGTAATCTTCCTAAAGCATAGGTCTGACAATGTTACCCTCATATTCAATAAACTTCAGTCTCTTCCTATTAACTCCAACATCCAATATGAAATCCTGATTGACTTTCAAAGCCCTCTGGCCCCTTCCTACCTTTCCACTCTTCTTTTTTTAGTCCCTTCTTCAATTTATTTGCAATTAATTAATTGATTTTTAGTTTTCAACATTCACTTTCATAAGATTTTGAGTTTTAAATTTTCTTCCCCTTCCTCTGCTACCCCTATATCAATGATGCAATATTCACAATGCCTACGGTAACTATAAATATACTGATATGGTTATTAATCACAAAATATACCAGGATCTCTACATGGGGGATAAAGGTAGAACATTTATTCAAATATCAGAAAACTGAGTCCCCAAACCAGAAAGTCAAAGCCACCACAGTAGTTATGAAGTTGGCACATGTAGTTGATGTAGTAAACACCCACATTCTCAAGCCTTCAAAACAGAACAGACTACCTCAGGCAAAGGTCCTCGCCTCCTCACTTGTGGCAAGTGTGCAGGCAGCTAGGGTTCCTCATAGTTCCCGTCCCTGGCAGCCCTCAGCAGTAGTCCTTAGCAGAAATTCTGGCTGGCTCAAAAAAAGAAGGAGTTCACGCCACCACCGCCACCACCACTGCTGCTGCTTCTGCTGCTGCCACACCACACTTCCAGTCACCAAATGTACTCTAGCTTGGCTTCTACTTCCTCTTGCCCCACCCCTTCCTGCTACATCTGCAAGTTCAAGGGCATGGAAGACCTTTAAATCCCATAACCCTTACACACCCTCCCCAAGATGGCATGTAATCTGATATAGGCTCTACTTATGCATTCATATTAAACATATTTTCACATTAGTCCTGATGTAAAGAAGAATTAGAACTAGCGGGAGACATCATAGGAAAGAAGAAACAAAACAACAAAAGAAAAAGAAGGCAAAATATATGCTTCCATCTGTATTCAGACTCCAAAATTCTTTCTTTATGTGGATAGCATTTTCCATAATGAGTCTTTTGGAGTTATCTCAGATCCTTGCATTGCTGAGAAGAGCTAAGTCTTTCAAGGTCATTCATCATACATGTGACAGTTACTGTGTACAATGTTCTCCTGGTCCTGCTTATTTTACTCAGTATCAGTTCATATAAGTCTTTCCAGGTTTTTCTGAAGTCCTCCTGCTTATCATTTTTTATAGTACAATAGTATTGCATTGCATTCATATACCGTAACTTGTTCAGCCATTCCCCAATTGATGGGCATCTCCTCAATCTCCAACTCTTTGCCACCACAAAAAGAGCTGATGTAAATATTTTTGTCCATGTGGGTCCTTTTCCTGTTTTTACAATATCTTTGGGATACAGACATAATAGTGATATTTCTGGGTCAAAGGGTATGTATAGTTTTATAGCCCTTTGGGCATAGTTCCAAATTGCTCCCCAGAATGATTGGATCAGTTCACCACTCCACCAACAATGCATTAGTGTTTGAATTTTCCCACATCTTCTCTAGCCAGTCTCCTTATACTTTATTCTGTGTACTCTGAGATTCAGTAACACTGGTCTGCTTGTTGTTCTTTTAATAGGACATGCCATTTTTATTGGCTATCCCTCAGGCCTGGCATACTCTCTTTATCCCCACCTCCTAGCTTCCCAGGCTTTAAGTATCAGCTAAAATCTGACATTCTTTTTTTTTTTTGGAGGACAATTGGGGTTAAGTAACTTGCCCAAGGTCACATGGCTAGGTTTTTTGTTTTGTTTTGTTTTGTTTTGTTTTGTTTTGTTTGTTTATTTGGTTGTGTGCGTTAAGTGTCAGATCTGAACTAAGGTCCTTCTGACTCCAGGACCAATGCTCTACTTACTGTGCCACCTAGCCGCCCCTAAAGTCTGACATTCTAAAGAAGCCTTTAAATCTTCTTTAATCTTATTGTCTACTGTCTGAGATTACTTCCAATTTATCTTGTTTGTCTCTTATTTGTGCATAGTTGACATTTTGTCCCCAAGAGACTGTGAGATTCTTGAGAACAGGGACTGGGTTTTACTTTTCCTTGTTTCCTCAATGCTTAGCACACTGCCTGGCACATAGTAAGTGCCTCATAAATGTTTGTTGAATGACCCTGTGTTGTTTTATGCTTATTTTTGGAGAGCTTGTGATGATTTTAAGCTTCGTATTTTTTTATATAGTTATTACGATAGGACTCCAGTATAGAATCTATGCTGTCATCCTAATTCCCACATTAAGCACATAGGCAAAGACAGACAAGACTACTTTCCTACTGTTTTCATCCATGTCAAATCTGTCAGGCAGATAATGCTCACAGCTTTTGATTGGTCAAGACATTTGACTGGCTGCAGGGGTCTTCCATCATTCTCTTCTATTACCTTGGAGAGTTCACTTAGGTCCTCCCTCAGTTTGTTTTTAATAAACTCCCCCTATTCAAAGTTCAATTCAGCCTGGGATCAATAAGTATCTCCAATAACTTCTCTACCACATCTGTGTCTGATTAGGAATGGCCCCTCCTACATATAGTATTGTTTTATCTATTCTCAACCAAGCCCATCCTACGGGTATATTATTTCACCAACTGAGTGTTTCCTCCCCCATATATCTCTGGTCATGCTGGATGAGTTTCTTAGAACAGTGGGAATGAATTTTTGTTTACATAGCCATGTAGTGTGTGTATCTGCTTTGTTTCCCAGATTTTGTTTGCAAGCTTGCTGCACTTCATAAGAATAAAAGTCCCCCCCCCTTTTTGGTATCAGCTTCCTTAGTACCAATCTCCTATAAATTCTCAGTCTGAAGTGTTTCTTTAATCCAAGTCCTGAAGACAAATAAGGGCAGAGTTGACCATTTCTACATCTCTCTCTCTGTTTAATCTGGTAGTGAATTGGTTGGGACATTTCTCATGGAGTTGTTTGATCAAGACATTTATGTATGCTTTCTGGACCCTTTCTCTGAAAGCATATGCTGTGTGAAAAGACATTCTCAGTACATTGGTATATTATACCAACTCCTTGCTGATTCCTATGCCTTAGGAATATGTGAAAGAGTACTTGTCACTGAATGTAATGGAGAAAAGACTATTGGAGAGCAGTGTTCCCCATCAGTGGAAAGATCCACTTCTCTTCCTTCTCCCTCACCTGAAGCAGTGGTAGCCAACAGCTGGAGCACATGGAAGTTAGAATATGAGTTTGCCCAAGTTAGCCTGAATTTCTGGCTGCTTTCTTCTGCATTTCTTCTCTGAGAACAACTATAGCCAGCAACCGATGATTTGGAGAGGTGTATATTTTCAGACTTGGCAGTTGCCTTATGAGTTCAAGAGTTCCTGCATCCTGAATTGTTTATAGCCTATTATCTGTAGCTTATTGGATAAAAGAGGTACCTTCAAGATTATCCATGCTCTGAATGGAATAAATACCCATGCCTCACCAATAGCTTAAGATCTTATGAGTTGCTTGGTCAATCCTAGTGAAAGTGAAATGTCTCTTCAGTAGTCCTTCAAAATGTCATTAACTTTCAGAATTATTGTAATGATGTTGATGGATTACTGCCTTATGTTTTATATTGTTAATGCATTCTTATGAATATTCTGTGTTTTAGGTATTTTGTGAATGAGTCAATAAACTTAAAATATACATGGTAACCACATCTAATACCTTCTATATAATCATCCTCATTAACATACTTTTGCAGAGAAGCTATATGAGGCATACTTAAAACTTTGTTTAAGAGCTTTTCTGCTATTATGAGATGGTGGTATAATAAACCAGAGAAAACCAGAGAGGTCTAATCCCTTCTCTTTGAATTCAGGCTCCATGAGAAGTGCTATGGTCTAGTCAAGAAGCATTTATTCAAGCCATATGACTTTGGGCAAGTCACTTAATCCTAATTGACCTCCAAAAAGCAAAAGATCAAAGAAGAAGAAGGAGAAGAAGAAGAAGAAGAAGAAGAAGAAGAAGAAGAAGAAGAAGAAGAAGAAGAAGAAGAAGAAGAAGAAGAAGCAGCATTTATTCATCACCTGTTATGTACCAGGCACTGCGTATACAAAGGAACACAAGGGAGTCCTTGCTTCCAAGATCTTAGAATCTAATAGGGAAGCCAATGTGCAAAGAACTATATACAAACTAAATATATGCAGGATGAAATGGAGATAATTACCAGAGGGAAGGCACCAGTATTAATGGGGTGTCAGGCAAGGCTTCTTGTAAAAGGTGATGTTTTAGCTAATACTTGAAGGAAACCAGAGAAACCAGGAGGCAGAAATGATGGCAGAGAGCCTTCCAGGAACAAGGGGTAGTAGATGAAAATGCATGAAGTGAATAGTACAGAAATATGTTTTTCATGACAATGTATGTATAAGTTATATCAAATTGCTTGCCTTCTCAGTGAAGATGGAGGGAAAAGAGAGAGAGAATTTAAAAGTTGAAATTTTTAAAATGAATGTTAAAGGTTGATTTTACATGTAATTGGGAAAAAAATACTAAATAAATAATAAAACAAAGAAAAAAATGGAGTCAGGAGAGGGATTGTAGCTACATCTTTAATTGCCAGATTAAAGTAAGGTATGAAGAAGTTTCACTTTTTTTTTTCTTTTTGGAGGGCAATTGGGGTTAAGTAACTTGCCCAAGGTCACACAGCTAGGTTTTTGTTTGTGTGTGCCTTAAGTGTCTGAGGCTGGAACCGAACTCAGGTCCTTTTGTCTCCAGGGCTGACTCTCTACTCACTGCATCACCTAGCTGCCCCAGAAGTTTCACTTTCAAGAAAATGGACATAGAATAGCACCTTTTGGAATCAACAAATACAGCCTGGGCATGAGTTGAAAATGTCAGTCATTGTTGGGTAGGGAGAGGGGAGAATGAATTTCTTTAAGGAAAGTAAGACTGTGAAAAGAGTATTGTATAGAATTGGGAGACATTCATTCAAATTTTGCCTCAGATGTTTAGGCAGCTGTGACACCATTGTTACCATTTAAAGTTTCATAGTTTCACCTTTTATTTTTTTAAATTTATTTTTTTTAAAGCAATTAGGGTTAAGTAACTTGCTCAAGGTTACATGGCCAGTCATAATTTATGTGTGGGTGCTCGTTTTCTGAGGCCAGTTTCGATCCCGGGTCATCCTAACTCCGAGGCTGGCACTCTTACTCACTGCGCCACCTAGCCGCCCCTATAGTTTCACCTTTAAAAAAGGATCAGAAAATTAAGGATGGCAGTTAGGTGGCACAGTGCATAGGGTACCAGGCTGGTAATCAGGACAACTTATCTTCCTGGGTTCACATCTGTCCTCAGATTTACTAAGTAAGTTGTGTGACCTTGGGTAAGTCACTTAACCCTGTTTGCCTTAGTTTCCTCATCTGTAAAATGAACTGGAGAAGGAAATGGGAAACCACTCCAGTATCTTTGCCAAGAAAACCTCAAATGGTGTCACAAAGAGTTGGACATCACTGAAAAATTACTCCACAACAAGTAGAGCGCCGGCCCTGGAGTCAGAAGGACCTGAGTTCAGATCCGGCCTCAGACACTTAACACACATAAACAAAAACCTAGCTGTGTGACCTTGGGCAAGTTACTTAACCCCAATAGCCCTCCAAAAAGCAAACAAAACAAAACAAAACAAAAAATAAAACATTACTGCACAACAACAAAAGTCGGGATAAAATAGTACCTACCTAATAAGGTGGTTCTGAGGAAAACATTTAACTAATATTATATTTCACTTATTTGCAAAGTCAAGGGAGGTGTCAAATTTAATCAAACAGTAAATTGTTTATAATAAAAATTCTTAATCTTTTTTATTTGCATGTTATAGACCCTTTTGGCAGTCTGGTGAAGCTTATGGATCCCCTTTTAGAATGCTTTTTAAATGCATAAAATAAAAATACACAGGACTATGAAGGAAATCAATTATTTTGAAATTGTTCCCTTCCTCCTTTAAAATCACAGATCCTATCCTAAGACCTCCTTATCTATAATTTGAGGAGGATTTTGCTTTTTTTGAAAATGATTTTTGGGGGTGGTTAGGTGGCACAGTGAATAGAGCACTGGCCCTGGAGTTAGGGGGACCTGAGTTCAAATCTGGCCTCAGACACTTAACACAAAAACTAGCCATGTGACCTTGGGTGAGTCACTTAACCCCAATTGCCTCCAAAAAGCAAAAAAAAAATTATTTTCCACCTTCTACTAACAATGTAACTTCTTATTCATTTATTTAAGGAATATTTTGCACTGAATGTTAGAGATTTAAAGGGAGTTAGAGCATTGTGAAACTCCTGTTGTGATTAATAGGTTAGTAAAATGGAGTGAACCACCCTATCATTCTGTTGGATACTTTGTAATCTGTCGTAGGTTCTTCTGCAGTGACAATAGCTCCATGTAGAAACCATGTATTAGAAATGGTAATAGAGTGAATGAAGTGATGGGGGGATTTCAGCTAAGTGGAGAGAAAAGAAATTTAGTTCTAGGGTTTCTCAAATCTTGTGGCAAATAATTCATTCAGCAGTTTGCAAATGATTTAGTCATCATAGAATCAGCCTTCTTAGTGGAAATAATTTTCTCTTTTAAATTTTAATCTTTTTTTCCCAATTACATGTAACAATATTTTTTAACATTCATTTAAAAAAATTAAATTGTAAATTCTCTCCCTCCATTTCCTCCCTTTTCACTGTGAAAGCAAGCAATTTGAGATAGGTTATACATGTGGATTCATGTAAAATATTTCCATATTAGTTATATTGTGAAAAAATGCAAGATCCCACCCCCCCCCAAAAAAAGAAAAAGAAAGTAAAAAAATGCTTCAATATGCCTTCAGACTCTATCAGTTGTTCTCTGGAGGTTGTTAGCAGTTTTCATCATTAAGCCCTTTGGAATTGTCTTGGATTGTTTTATTACTAAGAATAGTTAATCATGCACAGTTATTCATAGTACAATATTGCTGTTACTGTATACAGTGATCTCCTGGTTCTGCTCACTTCACTTTACATCAGTTCATATAAGACTCCCAAGATTTTTTTTTTTTTTCTGAAATCATCCTGCTTGTCTTTTCTTATAACCCAATGGTATTCCTAGTTTTTATTCCTTTTACTGTGCAAGATTGAGATGACTCAAACCAATCACAACATATCAATCTTGACTTTTGGGTAAGCCTAACTATAACCCTTCCCTAACAAGCATTCCCTTCCCTAAAAAACAAAACTTCATGTATTGATCTCCATGGCCCTACAATGAGATTCTAGAGCCCACCAATTAAATGCAGCATCAATAGGATTTTGTGTTGTATCTCAGAAAAGCAGCCTTGGTATGAAATAAGTCTTTGCTGTTCTCTCATTTTTGTCCAACCTACATATTCTATCATAACTATTTATCCCCTATTACAAGCTCATTCACCGTGTTTGGCTTTAAATGTACTTTTATCTACACTAAAACCTAATTTTATGACATTCTTGGAGTGGCCTACTATTGAGCCCGGTGTTCTGTTCATCCCTAGGAGTCCTATAGAATTAAGATGTGTTCACGGGGCAGATAATCTGTTTCCTGAGTCCACATTTTTCTCTTCTAAATATGTGACAGATCCATTTTTAAGATAAATATAAAAGTATATTGCCTGCTGTGTTGCAGACACCACATGCCAAGGCAAGAAAAAGCATTAGATATTCACAATTGGGTTTTCTTCTACTCTTTAACCTTCTCAAACAGTCAATATTTTTCCATGAAGGAGGGATATTTTTTCAAATTCCTTTCTACTAGGAGACATGCTCACCTAAGATGTTCATCTTGGAGGAGATCCTTGGCAAATTTCAAATAAAAGAAAGCATTCCTTTTCGTTATAATATCAAATTCTCCTTTTTACAGATGTAGGTTATTTTCTTTGGAATGATGATGGATCTCATTAAGGATGACTTCTAGTTTTCTATGAGTTAATGCAATTTCTACAAATCCACTTCTTTCACAGTTCTTTTTTTCCTGTTATTTCCCATTATATATATATATATATATATGTGTATATATATATATATATATATATATATTTTCCCAAAAGAATTTGATTATTTCTTTCTATATCTATGACATAATTCTTTGGTATTTTTATTGGTGTGGCATTGAAGAGGTGAACAAATAGTATTATCATTTTTTTATATTGACTTTATGAATAATTAATTTTCTAGTTCTTCATTTGTACAAAGAATGTTTTTAAATTATATTCATATAGATCTTATCTGTATCTTGGCTGGTATTATTTTTATCTTGTACTTACTGTGTTAAGGAAGAATTGATTTATGTCTGTGTTTTCTAGTCTTTTTTTAAATAGAATTGACTGTTAAATTTTATCAAACTCTTTTGTCACTTTTGAAATAATCATATGCTTTTTGTTGATATTGTTATTAATGTGGTAGATTATATTTATAATTTTTCTAATGTTGAACCAGCCCTGCATTCCTACTAAAAAGTCTGTTTGGTAGCATTTAATCTTTATGGTATATTGCTTTAGTTTCCTTGGAAAATTTTATTTTAAAGTTTTTACATCAATAATCATTAGAAATAGTGTTCTAAATTTACTTTGCTTTTGCTCTTACTGATTTAGGTATCAAGACCATGTTTGTATCATAGAAAGAATTTGGTAGAATTCCTTCTTCAAACAATAGGCCCCTGCAGTTTCCAGTTCTTTGTCACCACAAAGAAAGATGCTATAAATATTTTAGAATATATAGTATTTTCCTTTTTCCCTGATCACCTTGGGAAAAAGACCTAATAATGGTATTGCTGTGTCAAAGAGTACAGGTAGATTAATAATTCTTTGGGCATAATTCCAGATTGCTTTCCAAAATGGTTGAATCAGTTTCGTAGTTCTACCAATAGTGTATTAGTGTCTCAATTTTTCCACATCCCCTCCAACATTTGTCATTTTCACCTTCTATCATTTCAGCCAATCCGATAAGTGTTCATGAATATTTCTTATTGAAATCATTTGGTATAGTTTGAAATTGATTATTAAATTGTCAGAAAACTAATTAAAGGTGGGAAAAACAACTTAATTTGGTTTCATCTTTGTCAAAATTAGGTGTTCTTTCTGTGTCAGTTTTAATATTATAAGCACACACATGACCAATGCTATCACAAAATGAAAATGTGAAAAAAAAAACATTTTTCCAAGTAATTCAGCCTTCATTGTACAAAGGATTGAAATCAATAGATTAACAAGTTTTTATTAAGCACCTCTATGTACCTGACACAATGCTACAAACCAAAGATAGAAATAAATTTAAGAAAAAAATTCTTATGTGTAAGGTACTTGTTCATCCTTAGTTCTTGAAGAGGACCAATGACATCAGGGGGATGATGTCATGACTTACATTCTAATATGTAAGATAAGAAGGATACATGCACTTGTGTGTGTGTGTATGTATATATTTTTTTCAAAGTATTTTCAGGAGTACACTAGCAGCTGAATGGTTCAGAATAGTCTTTGTGTAGAAGATGATACTTGAAATTTAAAGAATATATATTTTATTTTCCTCCCAGTTATATGTAAAGACAATTTTTAACATTCACTTTAAAAAAATTTTTGAGTCCCAACTTTTCTCTCTCCCTCCTCTCACCCCTCCCTATGACAGTAAGCAATTTGATGTAGGTTACACATTCAATCATGTAAAACATATTAACATATTAGCCATGTTGTAAAAGAAGACATAGACCCAAAGGGGGAAAACATGAAAAAAATACAGAAGGTGAAAAATCGTATGCTCTGATCTGCATTTAGACTCCATCATTTCTTTCTCTGGAGGTGGATAGCATTTTTCATCATGAGTCCTTTGGAATTGTCCTGGATCAGTGTATTGCTGAAAATAGTTGTCATTCCCAGTTGATCATTGAAAGTAATGCTGCTGCTGTATACAGTGTCTTCTTGGTTCTACTCACTTCACTTTGTATCAGTTTATATAAGTCCAAGTTTTCTGAAATCATACTGCTCATCATTTCTTATAACACAGTAACACAGCAATATTCCATTACAATCGCATACTACAATTTGTTCAGTCATTCCCCAATTGATGGACGTCCCTTTAATTTCTAATTCTTTGCCATGACAAAAAGAGTTGCTATAAATATTTTTGCATAAATATGTCCTCCTTCCATTTTTTTTGTCTTTTTGGGCTATAAGCCTAGTAGTGGTATTACTGGATCAGAGGGTATGTACAGTTTTATAGTCCTTTGGGCAGAGTTCCAAATTGCTCTCTAGAATGGCTGGATTAGTAGAATTAAAAGAACAAAAGGATTCTTTGAAGTGAAAGTGAGAAAGGAATGCATTCTAGGCCTGGAGTTCTGCCAGTGGAAAGACAGGGAGGTAGGCAGTAGCAAGTTGTGTAATTAATAGAGGGAAGGCAATGTACAATGATCCTGGAAAGATGGTTTTCAAATCCCTTTACAAGTTGGTCCCTAACCTAAGTACAGGAGTTTATATTTCTAGAGGCAAAAGGAAGCCACTATTGATTGACATGGTCAAAAGTGCACACAAGGAAAAACTTGGTAATAATATCGAGGATGAATTGAAGTGGGATGAAACTTGCTGTTGGATTATTGCGGACGTCATAGGCGAGAGGGGAGGGCAATATAATAACCATTAAGAGGCTGGAACTGTGCCAAATGCTTTACAACAACCCTCTAAGGCAGGTGTTGCTAAAAAACCTTTTTACAGTTGAGAAAACAAGCAAACGGTTAAGTGACCAGCTCCAGTGTCACCTAGAGAAGATTCAAACTGGATTCTTCCTGATTCCACACTAGGCTCCACTGTACTATCTAGCTGCTTCTATATGCAAGAAGTGGTGAAGGTCTGGACTAAGGTGATAGCTTTGTGAGAAGAAAGAAGGGATTAAATGGAAATAGAAATGGCAATGTTTAGGAACTGATCCATGTGAGTGGGACAAGGGAGAGTGGTCACACATTAGAAACCTGGGAGAGTGGCGACTTCTGATGCCTTTACCAGTAATAAGGAAGTTTAGAAGAAGAGGACGGTTTGAGAGAAAAATTATGAGTTCTGTTTTGGCCTCATTGATTTTGAAACGTCTCCAGCGTATCTAGTTTGCAATGTCCAATAGGCATTTGGGGATGCAGGATTAAAACTTAGGAGAGAAAAAGGGCTGAATCATCAGAGCTCTGAGCCATCTGCACAGAAATGATCATTAAACCAATGGGAGCTGATGAGGTCACCAAGAAAGGTCAAAACAAAAGGAAAAATCATAGAGTTACAGTGCATCAGTTTAATCTGGGCACTATATCCAAAAACACATGGAACAGAGCTTTATTACCACTTAGTTTCTCATTTGTATTGTCTAATTCTCCTTTATTTTTCTTTTAAAATTTTGGCTTTAGTCAGCCTTTTCCAAAGCTTACTCTTCTTTCATCTCTCAGTCAGTGAGACCCTGAAATTCCCCTTTCCTTTGTCCTGGAGATATAAATCTCTTGTTAGTTCATGCTACTTTGTCAGGCCCTCTTTTTCTCTACTTGGGACAAGCCAAAGGGCGCAGACATGAGAACTCAAGGCCTAGAAGCATAACATGAAATCTAATGATCTATTTAGAGATTTACTCCCCTTGTTTCATCTTGCCACTTATAAATAGATGGTCCCCTCCACTTCCATGCCCATTAGGCTCTCTCTTACTACTTGGGAAAGGTAGGATATAAGGAAATAAAATGAAATCAAATTGTTTAATGACATATATCCAGCTTGTTTTACCTTATCACTTATTCCCAGACAGATAATGGACATAATCACTAATACTTTCTAAATCACAAATAATCCCTTTAATCCCCTGCCAACTAGGTTTTCTGATTTACTTTTATAATGACTCTCCTGGCCACCAGGGAATGCATGCAGCCACTTCTGAAAGAGCTAGCTATTTTGCAGGCAAAGAAAAAGACATCCAAAGCCTAATTGAGCATTGTGGGATTTGTAGACCAGTGCCTCAGAGCATCTTTATCAGTGTGGGAATGAATGACCCATTACAAGACTTCGACTGGACTGGGTGGGGCAGGCTAGTCCTTGGGCTGTTTTTTGGAAACTGTTCTGTGAGAGAGGGTAGAAATGGGAGAGAAGATTGGGAACTGACTGTTGATGCCTTTCCTCTACTAGCACCTGAGCAAACTGAGGAGGGTGAGGGCAGCAGTGGAGATGAAAAAGAGAAACTCCATCCTGATTGGAGTGGGTTTGTCCTTTGACAGCCTCTAATCATGAAGAAACACCTCTGAGAGAAAACTGGCAGAGCTATCTCTAAGGATGCTCAAAAAGGTTTTCTTTTCTCCAATCTCTCTCTCTCTCTCTCTCTCTCTCTCTCTCTCTCTCTCTCCCTCCCCCCACCCCCCCGTGAATAGTAGCCATTTATGATGTTACTTTAAATTGTGCCTTTTTCATATTTTGTTTTCACATAGAATCTATGGTTGACCATGAAAGCTGAGTATTACACATTTGTACCTTGGTTGGAGCACTTAGATGCTACTGGCCATTGAAATTTACAGAGGAATGCAAAATAATTAAAAAGTCAATCCTGGTCTAATTATTAATCTTGAGTCTCTTGTGAGTTCTCAGAGATTTGAATTAAAAATCATAATTATATACATTTCCCAACAAGCAGAATCAAAACTGGACCTGGATTTTTAGCGAGCTTATTATTGTTTAAAAAAAAAGGAGGGGGCGGCTAGGTGGTGCAGTGAATAGAGCATTGGCCCTGGAGTTAGAAGGACCTGAGTTTGAATCTGGTCTCAGACACTTAACACTTACTAGCTGTGTGATCTTAGGCAAGTCACTTAACCCCAATTGACCTGCCCTCCCCCTTCCAAAAAAGAAGAAAAAAAGAAAAGGCATGGAGGAGAAAAGCTAAAGGGATTTGGGTTAGGTGAAAGCTCTAACCTTTGCTACCTCAGGTGGAGAGGGAGAAGGAACTTTACTAGAAGGGAGGTAATAATCAAAACCAAGCCCCAATCATAATGTGGGTGGATTCAGATTTTCTTCTTCTAGAAGTGAGGAGGGAATGGAAAGAAGCCAGAACTAGTCAGCCAATTTGTTTCCATAGCAATAACTTATTAATGACACTATATTTGCTTCAACTGATTCTAGACAATCACAAGTTGCAATCACGATGTTGGACAAAACTGAATTCAATTTAGAAGCATTAAGAAAGCTGTCTACCAGTAACTATATCTTCATAGAAGGTACCATTGACAATGAAAGAATATTAATATTAAGTAATACAATAGAATAACAACTGTATTTTTAAAAAATTACCTGCATTTCAAAAACGCATAAACAAGAGTAATGACATTTCATTACTGAACTAATAGAATATAACAACTCAAAAAAAGTTAAACAACAAAGAAGTTATAGATTTGAATAGAAGGCTAAAATTACCCTGACTTTGATAGATAGGTATATGGAAATAACTAAGTGGGAGTATAAAGGAATTTACTTTTCCTTCAGATGCATATAGAACTTTCACAAAATGGATCTTGTGATGAGGCACATATATTAATGTATTCAAAATGAAATACATTTTAGTCATGTTTCCCTGCAGAGGTTTCTGTGGATGGCTTAGGTTGAGGTTTTTAGTTTCCTGCCCCATTCTCTTCATCGGATGGGTTAAAACTGAAGGCCCTGGTATAAAATAACTGATATACTTAGGGATAATGAAGATCCTAGTTGATGTGGCTTCCTTTTTTATAAAACCTAAAAAACAACAACAAAGCTACCTTCAAAATCCAAATTACAAGTAGAATTTATCAAATGCTTTGAGCTCCCAGTCTGTTGATTGCCAAATGTGGAAAGTGATTTCTCAGACACTTGAATTTAGCATAATCAAATGTGCATAGTTTTCCCTTCTTACAATCTCTGTAGCAAAAACACAAACTCAGGATACAGTTAGAACTTTCTTATATTTATCTATCAACCCACTATTTGGAAATGTAAATCAGCAATGAACAAAATTTTTAAGGAACAAAGAAACCCTTCACAATTAACTTTTTCCAAGGAATAAAATAGATGGTGGAGACAATTCATCTTTGTTCCAGTGGTTTCTCGAGAGTGGTCAAAAGTTCATTTACTTTTGCTTTGAATGTATTAATAAAATAACCTTGTAATTAGAACAATTAGAAGTCCTTCAATGTCTTCTTTCCTCTCCCTCTGTCATTACCACTGAAGCTACCACATTTTTTTTCCATCTCTCTTACCATCCTTCTCCAATGAAATTTTTTCAGTCTTGCTGTACATGAAAATTCCTTCTTCCAGGCCTAGTCCCTCAGTAAGAGTCCTCTTTTTTGCACTTGGAAGAAGTAAAACTCCCAGACGATCCTTAGGTCCACTTGGAGGCTGTCAGTCCAAACCTTGTAAGACAGTCTGCTAGACTTTACATTTTACAGACTGTAACACAAATCGGAGGCTGTCAGTCCAAACCTTGTAAGACAGTCTGCTAGACTTTACATTTTACAGACTGTAACGCAACAAAAGACAGTTACCCTTTAAGTCAAAATAACCTAGGTTTAAATCCTTCCTCTTGTACATATCTATTATGTGACTCTGGACAAGTCACTTAAACTTACACAATAAAAAATAGCAGTAATTAGAAAATTTAATCAAAAGAGTCATGCTTGTCTAAAGAATAAAAATAAAATATTTAATAATTTTCAATGCAATCATAAAAGTACAGAAATTATAAAAAATTGTAGTAAAGATGTGGAGAAGGAAATGGAGTGGAGGAGGAAAAGAAACCATTTCAGTATCTTTCCCAAAAGGGGGTCACAAAAAGTAGAACATGATTTAAAAACAAATAAACAACAATAATAAAGATAAATTTTATCATATAATTATATTTAAAATAAAATTCTTAGGGACAAATTTCTCTCTGTATATACACATATTTATATATGTATGTATATACATACATAAGAGATACAAAGAGAAGTTTAATAAGTTAGATTTGCAACTTAAAAGTTAGAAAACATAAAAAAACAAGGACAAGATAAAAGTTAAAGAAGAAATTATTAAAGTAGAAAAACAACTGAATTAATAAACAAGAGAACTATAAAAACCTAGTAAAATAGGTAAAAGACATTAGCAAAATTAATCCAGAAAAGAGGAAAAACATGGCCACATTGGAAAAAAAGATGAATGACAAAGAATTAATTTACAAATAAAAATATTAGAATACTTCCAACTATATACCCCAAAAATTCAGAATATGAAAAACCTAGGTGAGTAGTTACAAAAATATAAAGCAAAAAGTCACCTCTAAAAACCACTATCAGAGAAATTGAATGGGCCATTTATGAACTGACATGTTAAAAAGTCATCAAGACCAGGTGCATTCCAAGGAAATTCTGTCAACAAGGGCTAACATTAAATAAAATGAAATATTAGAGTTTTTTCTTCTAAGAAAAGGGGTAAGCAAAGTTTCCCCTTCAGTATTTCAATTAAACTAAACAGTGATCGTCTCTTCTTTGAGACTCCTTTCCTTCCAATATGGCTTAAAATATCCCTTTTGGCATAGTCTTGTGGGATAAATTGTTGTTAAACTAGTGTTCAGAATTTCACCCAATAATCCAGATGTGTTATGACTGGGAAGAGTATAGAGGGTCTATGGATTTTCCTCTCCTAAAGTAGCCCATGTTCATTACAGGACTTTTGGCTGCTGCATCATATTGCTGAGTAATATTGAGTTTGTCTTGAAAAGATATGAAGGCTTTAATTGACTGCAAACTGCTAACTAACCATGCCTCCCCCCTCCTCTTCTACTTGTGAAGTTTATTTTTTTAGGGTAAAATGTTATATTGTGTTCTTCTTGAATTCCTAGACTAGCCTAGTGCTAATCTATTAAACTTGTCCTGGATCCTGAATGTCATCTAGCACGTGAATTATGCCTCTAAGTTTTGTTTGATCAATGCCTTTATCTGCCGTTGGTAAAAATGTTGAACATGATAGGTCCAAGCCTGCATCCCTATAGCATTCCTGGAAATTACCTCTCAAATTGGCATCAAACCATTTACTTTTGATCCATATTCAATTAGTTCCAAATCCATTTAATTGTATTGTTGTCTAGTAACATCTCTCCATCTCTTCCACAAGACTGTTATGAGATACTTTAATCAAATATGATAAAATCTAGGTAAACTATAAAATTCCTTGTCCATCCTATTTTTCAAGAAGTCTACTCCTTATATGAAGATTTTTCAACTTCTATTCTGAGCTATTTATTCCCCTTCTAACTTTTTCCTCAAGAGTTCTCTTTAAAACAAAACAAAACAAAACAAAACAAAACAAAACAAAACAAAACAAAACAAAACAAAACAAAACAAAACAAAACAAAACAAAACAAAACAGGGGCGGCTAGGTGGCGCAGTGAATAGAGCGCTGGCCCTGGAATCAGAAGGACCTGAGTTCGGAGCCGGCCTCCGACACCTAATCCGCACAAACAAAAACCTAGCCGTGTAACCTTGGGCAAGTTACTTAACCCCAATTGCCCTAAAGGGGCGGCTAGGTGGCGGCAGTGAGTAAGAGTGCCGGCCTCGGAGTTGGGATGACCCGAGATCAGATCCGGCCTCAGAAAATGAGCACCCACGCATAAATAATGACTAGCCATGTAACCTTGAGCAAGTTACTTAACCCCAATTGCTTTAGAAAAAAAAAAAATTAAAAAAAAAACAAAACAAAATTTGAGCTTTTTAGAAGATCTGAGTTCAAATCCTAACTCAGATACTTACTAGCTATGTGACTCTGAGCAAATCACTTATTCTCTGTCTACCTCACTTTCCTCATCAGTAAAATGGGGATAATAATAGCACTTACAGGGTTGCTGTAAAGATCAAATGAGATAATAAATTTAAAATAAAAATCTTTTGTTTCCTTTTTCTAGCTACTTTTGGTCCTTTAGGACAAGATATCCTTTTAGATTCTCTGTTCATCCATCCATCCATCCATCCACCCATCCATCCATCCATCCATCTCCATCCATCCATCAACCTGTCTGTCTAGCATCTAAAACTATATGTCTCTTTATTATGGATTTAGTTTCTTTTTATGAATTTTTCTCGTGGACTTCTCCAAACCCATAGCATTTCTTCATTACATTTGGAGTCTTCTTCCATTAAATCATACCTTCAGTCTTAATTCCAAGACTTTGTGCCAGAGCTAGACTCTGATACCTTCTGCACCCATGAATGGTATAATTAGGCCCTGTCTGTTTCTGTATTATCTATAGTTCAGATGATGCTGAAGCTATCCTGTCTCTGCTCTGAAGGAGGTACATTGGATGAGTCCCACCCTCTTCTATGACCCCTGGTTTCTGCCTCTGTCTCCTGGTAGTCAATAAGGTGCTGTCTATGTTCTTCTTGCAAAATCATCAGTAGGTAGTTGGTTCTGTCCTCCATTGTTCCCCTTATGGTGACTGAGTAGGTCTCAAGTCACCTGGAAGACCACTTTGCATGGGCAACCTGGGGGCTTGCCTCTTTTTTATTTGGGGAGTTGTCCCTTGAGAGATTTCCTTGCCTCCTGCTGTGGCCCTGTTAAGAAGCACTGGCTTTGGGGGGCAGAGTCAAGATGGCGGAGTAGGAACAGCACTTCAGTGGAGCTCCAGCCCACACCATTTCAAAATTATATAAAAGGGGGACTTTGAATGACCTCTGGAGCTCCAGAACCCATAAAATGACACAGAGAATAAGATAAGATGTGCAGGCATTGGGGCATGGGAATTCACCTTGCCCCACTGGAAAAGTCGAAGGGGGTATGGGAGAAGATATGGGAGAGAGCAGATTGGATGAGGGGATATCCTGTGGGACTGCTATTCTGGGGTGGTGGGTAGGGGAAAATGGGGAAAAATAGTAACTCAAAATCTGGTGGAAATGAATGATGTAAACCCAAAGTTAATCAAGCATTTGTTAAAAAGAAGCAGCAGCAGCACTGGCTTCAAGTCTCCTGAAGGATCCTGAAACATGTGTACTGCCTGGTAAAATGATCTGTGGCTACAACCACCAGGGCCCAGGTCATCCCACCTTCAGCCCCAGCATCAAGAGACTTGTCAGTCCCCCTTGCATTTCTCTACTTCCTTCTTCCTCACCATTATTTCCCCCGCCCATGCCTTGGCTGTTTTTCTTGTGTAGTCCTGAACCAGTTAGAAGAGCTTATTGGCTTATCTTTTTCATTATTGATCTTGTTTTATCTGGTGCCCTTTTTCATCATTAACAGGGTGTTCGTCAGATGAGTTGGTTTCCTATAAGAACTTTCAAATCCATCTTAACTAGAAATCCTTATGCAACTGTTCTTTTCCTATCCCATCCTCTAATCCCTTGACATGACCCATCTTCCCTTCCTTTACCTCAACCCCCCCTGCCAGTAGCTCTGGCCTCTGTTTCCTTTAGAAGCACTTTGCTATTCTTAGCAACACAGGGGCATGGAGAATTGATTATTTCTTATTTCTTGTGTCTTCACTTTCTCCTCTTTGAGGCCCACCAGCCTACCCTTGGAGCAACAGCAGTCAATTAGCAATGCCAGAAGTATAAACCATCAAATACAAGCACAAGTCTGCAACACACATCCTCTCTCCATACTGATTGAGATTTACAGCCTTATTTTATTTTCACTGAGTTTGTGTTCTCTCTTTGTAAACATCAAAGACAAAGACAAATGGCATGTTGATTGTTGGAAGCACCATAAAACTCAAACCTTAGAAATTGTAACCGAGTTAAAAGTGCTTTGGAGCGCATTTAGAGCCAGCTCTTGATGGTTCTGGAGATTTATGGAAAGTGGCCTCTCACTTAGATTCAGGGCATCATTAGTTTTGCAGTTGCCATCCAATTTCAATGACAAGTTTGATAGTATATGAACAACATTTCCTGGGTGTTTGGAAGGAAAAATAAAACTATCATCGTAGCCAAATCAGATATGCTGATGAAACACCTGTGTTCTTCCATTTGCTGAACCACATGTGCATAGAGGAGAAAAGAGCAAAAGATGTCTTTGTGGAGACCTCACCACAGAAGTCTTAGTTATAATTGCTGATGGTTGGTTGGCTTTGCCAATGTATGTGCGGCTAAGGAGAAAACATACTGGAAACAGAAAAAATCCTCCACAGAATATTTGTGAGATGTTGCTTGGTTTAATGACTGACTGGTTATCACCTGCATGGCCCAAGTAGAGTAGAACTTTTTTTGCAAAGTGGGAACTACTCGTGGTAGGTGCCTTTGAAGGTGACACAATTCCTGGTCACTGGAAATCAGTTACTGTAGGCACATATAGATCCACATCTGTTCATTCTAGCATGGGTACTGTATCTATACTTGAAAAGAGAGAGATTCTCTTTATTTCAGCAGAAACCATCTCCCTTAAACTGATACATCACCCCAACTTCCCAAATAGACTGGGAACATCTGGCACCTTGTTCTGTATACTAGATTCCAGAAATGTCTTTTGACTCTTAGTGATTATTGAATATTATGCCTCTCCTGGTGCTTTACACCAAAGAGACTCAAGCAAGTTCACATGGCACAGTTCCCATTAGCCTCCCAAATGCCATAGAAAAAGTTCCAAGCAGTTCATTCAGCACACTTTTTAGGAAATCTCCAAATTCCAGACCGAGAGGTGCCAGGCTAATCACAGCTGGTGGGTTTACAGATCACTATAACACCCATAATAGGAACTGTATCTATCAGAGGCCCTTCCTATGTAGGGTAGACTAGGGTCTTCCCCCTCCCAATAAGGTAAGGTAACTATCCCTAGCCTAGGGAGCTAAGACTCAAGCTATGTCCTTATTGATAGGCTTCTTAGTCACCTAAGGGTATAAAAGAGGTTTTCCCATATGGTGTCAGTGTCCTACAGAATTGGTGAATGTCTCACAGCAGAACCTGTCCTGCTGACCAGACGCATTTCTATATGGAGGCAAGAATCCTTTCCACGTGACCTTTTATTAACCTATGACCTATGAGTGTTTCATATCATTCCAGTTTCAAATGAGTTATGAGCCCAGATTCAGCTAGGTCTGGCTTATTATACACCTTCCCCCATGTACCTATCCTTCTCCCCCTTAAAAGTTATGCAAATTCAATAATTTGCATCATCTTTATTATTTGCCAAGAATGGTCTTTAATGATGCAGATCAAATTGATATTTTTCTCTGGTTGCTGAATGCCTACAGACATTTGAGCTTCTAATCCCCTCAAATCAATGAGGGATGCTTCCTGGTATATGGGATCAATGTTGCCAGAAGTATCACTAGAACCACAAACATTACAAAATACGAGGCTTTTGTAACAGGGTCTATGGCAGTTACCTGTACTTTTTTCTGAACTGTCCTTCCCCCTTTCTGGGATGTCATTCAAAGAAAAGCAGGAAGAGGTGCCCCACCATGAGCTATCACCAAATAATCCATTGGTTTCTATCACAATTTGCAGAAAGCCATTTATAATACAGGCACTGTGCTAAGTATTAGGGATGTAAGTACAAAGAATAAAATAATGGAGGAGCCAAGAAGGACATATAAAAATATATTCAACAAACACAAAGTTCATGTATATAAACATATTGGCCTGGTTTGCCATTTCTTTCTTCATCTCATTTTACAGATGAGGAAACTGAGGCAAACAGGGTTGGGTGAGTTGCACAGGGTTATGTGACAGGTGAGTGTCTGATGCTGAATTTGAACTCAGGAAGATGAGTCATCTTGACTCCAGGCCCAGTACTCTATCCATTCTGCCACTTAGCTACTCATATTGCCATAAATGTGTAAATTGTTCTGGTTCTGTTCATTTCACTCTGCATCAGTTCATGTAACTCTTCTTAGGTTTCTTTGAAACCATCATTGTACAATAATATTTCATCACATTTATGTACCATAACAGTCATTCTCTAATTGATGCAGTCCCCTATGGATCAATGTTACTTATAAACTGTAGTTGTTACACTATGGTGGTAGGGGAAGAATACTTTAAACCAGAAAAAATCTATCTAGAAGCAGGGAAAGAGAGCTGACTTGCCAGATGGCAAAGTTAATATTCAAAAAGATTTTGAAGGTTAAAAATTAGTATAAGTTCAGAGTGAAAAAAAAGTGTACCTAAAAAGCAGTTTATATGATAAATCAGTCAGGCAGTAAACATTTATTAAGCCCTCACTATGAGCCAGGTACTGTCCTAAGCCCTGATGATTATTTTAATTTGCATTTCTCCAACAAATAGTGAATTAGAGTATTTTTTTCCCATGTGGCCATTGATAGCTTTGATTACTTCATCTGAAAACTGGTCATATATTTTGATCATTTATTAATTGGTTAATGACTCTTAATTTTATAAATTTGACTCAATTCTCTATATGTTTGAGAAGTGAGGCCTTTATCAGAGAAACTTGCTTCAAATTTTTTTCACAGCTACTTTTACTAACTGTATTTCCCTCCATCCTATTCCCACACCACATTTATTCTATTCTCTCTCTCTCTCTCTCTCTCTCTCTCTCTCTCTCTCTCTCTCTCTCCTTTCACCCTGTCCCTCCTCAAAAGTGTTTTGCTTCTGACTACCCCTCCCCTAGTCTTCCCTTCCCTTCCTTCTATCACCCCCCCACTTCTCTTATTCTTTTTCCCTTCTAGTTTCCTGTAGGCTAAGATAGATTTCTATACCCAACTGAGTGTATTTTATTCCCTTTTTGAGCAACTCCCTTATACCTCCCTACCTTCTCCCCTCCAGTGTAAAAGCTTTTTCTTTCCTCTTTTATATGAGATAATTTACCCCATTCTACCTCTTCTTTTCCCATTCTTCCAGCACATTCCTCTCTCAAAGTGGGAGTACTTTCAGGGGCAGCTGGGTGGCGCAGTGAGTAGACTGTAGGCCCTGGAGTCAGAAGGACCTGAGTTCGGTTCAGCCCTCAGACACTCAACACACACAAACAAAAACCTAGCCCTGTAGCCTTGGGCAAGTTACTTAACCCCAATTGCCCTCTAAAAAAAAAGCAAAAAAAATGGTAGTACTTTTGACAGAAAAAAAGAAGTTTCAAAGAGAGGAGATGTCTCTGACATCTAGTTTTAAATATCCATTAGGCAACTGGTAACATAGGGCTGAAGTTCAAGGGAGTGACTAAATTAAGATATGAAGATTTGGGAATTTGATGCTTTGAGATTTCAAAGGAACTATGGAAAGAGGGAGAGACACAAAAAGAGTAAGTGAAGGGGAGACAGAAGGGTGAGAGGAGGAGAGGGAGAAAAAGAATGAGAAAGAATAGAGCCCAGGGTAGAACTTTGGGGAGCACCCACATTTAGGAGACTGAGAAGTTGCCAGATAGGTAGGAGTCAATCAGGAGAAAATCTAGAGAAGATAGAATATCAAGGAGGAGAGGATGGTAACAGAGTGAATTCAGCAGACAGGTGAAGAAGAATTAGGACCTAGAAAACACCATCAAATTTGGCAACTGAGGGATTATTTGTAGTTCTGGAAAGAGCAGCTTTAATTTAGTAATGATGTCAGAAGCCTTATTGCATGGGGATGAGAAGTGAGTAAGAAAAGAGAAAGTAGAGACCACAAGGATAGATAACTATATAAACTGTATAATTGAGAAAGGGAAGAAAGATACGGGATACAGAAAGATACAGGTTTGAGGGGATAGTAGGGGCTAGTAGATATTTTCTTTTTTACAAATGGGGAAACTGACATTTTGAAGGTAGTGGGAAAGGAATCATGTGGAAATTCTGAAGAATAGTAGTTACAAGGGATTTCCCTTCAAATTTTAGGTGCACTTTCCCACAGATACACATATAGTCTG
Organism: Gymnobelideus leadbeateri; assembly: GCA_011680675.1. Lineage (NCBI taxonomy): Eukaryota > Metazoa > Chordata > Mammalia > Diprotodontia > Petauridae > Gymnobelideus > Gymnobelideus leadbeateri. The sequence goes on from WOXC01009215.1 coordinate 608,515, forward strand.
TGGCATTAAGAATATGTATGTATTTAAAGTAGAAGGGTAAGGAGACTTGTATGTAGGAATCACACATTGTCAAGGCAACTTACAGCTGTGGAATCAGGGATTTGATGTCCTTTCTCTGGGTGGCTCAGTAGGGTTTGCTACTTGTAGGGCCTGGATGTATGGTCCTGTGTGGGTCAAGCTGGTCACTCTGCTTTGTGCTCACTCTTCACAGGATTTGTCTGCTGCTGACCCTGGAGTGTTAAAGTTGTCCTGCTGCTAGGCTGCTGCTGAATTGGGCCAGGCACCTCATTCTATAGGCAGACCAGCTTGACTGCTAGGTTATGGATGCTTGAGCTCAGCCAGATGGATCACTCAACTTTTGTGATCTTTACAGCATCTCTGCTGGATGGGTCCAATGTTGGGACTTCCTGGGCTTACTCTTTAGTGGGCATCTGCAGTCTTCCCTATCTCTAGCATCTAAATCAGCTGTGTTTTAAAGTGCTCTTTTCATCAAGGTTGACAACTCAGTCTAGAAGTGGTAGAAATCTCTTCTTTGATTCCCTCAGAGACTTGGCAGGCAGGAGGTACCAGATAAATAGTCTTTCCTCTTCTACAATTCTTCCTTGTTCTGAGCAAATGCTCTCTGTGAGGGAACCTTTTACCTTTATTAATGATGATCACTCAAATTACACTGTCCAGATTTCTATAGATGACTAATTCAAATGAGTGGCTGGGGACTATGGTATTGAAACACTTTGAGCTCTTCATCATCTCACAAGCAATTGAACAACTGAACCCTATAACTCTAAGTTGTGAGATGCTACCTTTTTTATGTGAAAGGGTTTCTTCCTCATATTTTGGTTATCCTGTCTTTGTCCTTTCTGACATTTAGCTTTGCTGAAGCAAAAAATGACATTTAAGTAAAATTTTTTTTCATAAAGCTAATTAAGTTTATGGGATGATTGCTAAGGGGGAGGTACGCTAGTAGGGAATCATGACCCAGATGACTGTATACATGGATAGTACAGAGACTGAAGGAAAATATCCCACTGTTCCACCCCCCCCCCACAAGTTTGGACTCTTTACAATCAAATAATAGGATTAACAGATCATATATCATAAGACCATCACTAACTGTCTGAAGCCAATCCCTTTTCATAGCAGAGCACTCATTAAAGTGCTGACAATTGCCCAGAATGAGTCAAATCTCTACTTGGAACCCTCAAGAAGCTGTTATTAACTTTTTGTGAGTCATAGGACTTTTCTTTCCAAACATCTTCACTTGGCTTATCTTCCTCTTTACCTTGCTAGTCATAGTATGTATCTCCTCATCTGCTTTTCCTCTGTGCTTATTTGGAGTCCACAATAATCTCACAGATACATCTGGTAACATGCTTTGTGATCTCTACAGAGCTCTGGTTTGCAAGCTTTGCTTTGGATTTCTGTCTCCTCCTCCTACTTCATCCCTTTGTGAGCATTCTTGACCTGGGCCAGCATTCTGGTCTTTGATCTGGCTGTGACTCTGGCTTATACCTGTGCTTTCGATTCCTCTTTCCTCAGGAAGTGGTTTCTCCTAGACTCATTAATTAATGTAATCCTGTGAGGAAACCACCGCTTAGGCAGACAAGAACATTTTTCTCTTTTCATGGCCTTACATGCAACGTCATGGATCTGATTCTCTTATCCTACTGTCTTCATCCCCAAAGTACTTTGAGTCAGAGGTGAAGTAAGCTGTCTATATGGTTGAGTTTAAGATGAAGTTTCAGTAAAATTTCAGCTTTTTTCTCCCGTTGTCTTTTTTTTTTTTTTGCTTTTTGGAGGGCAATTGGGGTTAAGTAACTTGCCCAAGGTCACACAGCTAGGTTTTTGTTTGTATGTGCGTTAAGTGTCTGAGGCTGGATCCGAACTCAGGTCCTTCTGACTCCAGGGCCAACGCTATACTCACTGCACCACCTAGCCGCCCCTCTCCTGTTGTCTTATATCTAAATATGTGTAGTGTCTTTCATTATTTCTTTTAATTTTTGAATGGTAGCTTGTATAGTAAAAATTCACATTTGTATGCTTTAAACAAATTTAGATGAATTAAAATTTTTTTGCTACAAAGTAGGTCAAATATGATCAAATTGGATTTATGCTAGCTATGTAATACATGTTCAAAATTAGGAAAACAATTATTATAATCATATTGGAAAAAATTTCTAAAGCATACTATTCTATCAGTAGATGCTTTAAAAAACCTTTGAGAAACCTTCTTTTGTGCTAAAATTCCTACAAAACATAAGCATAGAAGAAACTCTTGTTATTTTGATAAAAAGAATCCAAGATGGGGAGCAAGATGGCGGAGTAGAAACAGCTCGTCCAAGCCTCTCTGCCCCCAGATTCCCCACAAACTATGTAAAAAAAGGACTCTGAACAACTTCTGGAGCCCCAGCACCCACAGAACGACACAGAGAAGCTAACCTCCCGCTGAGGACAGCCCAGCAGCCTGCAGGAAGGAGAAAATACTACAAGCGGCCAGGAAGAAACAATTTCAATATTGTGGAAACACAATCCAGAATAGCCAGGACCTGGCAGCTTCTACACTGAGGGGATCGAAGGGCATGGAATATGATATTCCAGAGGGCAAAGAACTGGGAATGGTTCGGGTCACCTATCCAGCAAAACTGAGTATTTTGTTTCAGGGGAAAATATGGTCATTCAGTGGAATAGAGGACTTTCAAGCATTCTTGAGGAAAAACCAGAGTTGAATAGAAAATTTGACATCCAGACGCAAGAAGTAAGAGATGCCTGAGAAGGTAATCAGGGAAAAGAAATCAAAAGGAACTTATCAAAGTTGAACTATTTACCTTCCTATATGGAAAAGCAATATCTGTGACTGACGATATCTTTCTCACTATGAAAATAATGGAAGAAGGGTGTGTGGTCATATGAATACATATGTGAATGTGTGTGTATATGGTTACAGTTATATATGGATAGAGGGCATAGGTTGAATTTGTTGGGAAGGGACAATACTCAAGGGATGAAATTATGAGGTGAGAGAGGAAAGTGGCAAGAGGAGATGGGGAGAGACATGATAGGGTAAACTATCTCATGTAGGGGAAGTGGGTGCAAAGGAGGGGGAGAATAAGGAAGGCTAAAAAGGCAAAACCACATTCACATTGAATTTGGTTCAGGGAGAAAATGACATCCATACTAAATGGGATATCTCAACCTGCAGCAGGATAGGGGGAAGGGGGATGAGAGGAGGGATGATGGAAGGGAGGGCATCCTTGGGGTGAGGGGAGGTTGGAAGTACCCACTATAGAAGAGGGACAGGATCATGTAAGGAATGGACCAGGTGGGGGGTGGGATGAGTGGGAGGGAATTATAAGCAGCCTTGTACAATATATCTACCATGATAATGTTTTGTATAGCTAGACATGTACAACATATACTGAATTACTTATCTCCCAAGAAGGAATGGGTGACAAGGGAGGAAAGAAATGGATCTGAAATGCGAGGTCGTAACATTAAATGTTTCAAATATATATATAAATACTATTATTAATACTCTTTTGCCTATAATTGGGAGATAAGATGTGCAGGCATTGGGACACAAAGATTCATCTTCCTCTAATGGAAGAGTCGATGGGGGTATGGGAGACGTATGGGAGAGAGTAGATTGAAGGAAGCGATATCTTGTGGGACTGCTATTCAGGGAGGTTGGGTAGGGGAATAATGGGGGGAAAATGATTGTAACTCAAAATCTGGCAGAAATGAATGATGTAAAACAGAAGTTAATAAAGCATTTGTTTAAAAAAAAAAGAATCCAAGATGGAAAAATCCAGCATTATATATAAAACAAGAAACATTAGAGGCTTTCTTAATAAATACAGGAATAAAACAAAGACGACCCTTTCCATCACTCTTATTAAACATAGTTCCAGAAATGTAAGCAATAGAACAAAACAAGAGAAGAAAATAAAAGTCATGACAACAGGTAAAAAGGAGGAATGCCAAGGGAATGATTACATATAGAAAATAAGGGAGAATCAGCAAAGAAACTGAACAAATTAATGATAGGATGCAAAATAAATCCAAAACCTGGCAGCTTTTCTTTAAAATACTAGGAAACCCAAGAGGAAATAGAAGGATAGATATCAGAAATAACTCAAAATAATTATAAAATGTATCATATGTGTGGCAACTTTTCCGGATATATTCAAGATCTGTATAGATGCAAACACAAAACACACTTTAAAGAAAAACTTAAATACCTAGGGGGATATTAAGTGCTAATGGTTGAGCTGTGCCAAAATAATTTTGAAAATTATGATGCTATCTAATTTAATTTACATGTTTAGAGCTATAACCAATTACCAAGAAAATACTTTCAAGAGCTAAATAAAATAATAAAAATTAATTTGGAGGAGCAAAAGACCTTGAAGCTTAAGGGAATAATGAAAAAACAATAGGAAAGAAAAGTGGTGAATATCACTTCCACATATCAAATTACATAAAGCAGTAATCATTAAAACTATTTGGTACTAGTTCAAAAACATGAAAAAAACAGAACAGTGGAAGAGATTAGATGAGTTAGTGGGCAGTTTAGTGAGTAATCTCACCTGGATCACACCCAGCCTTGCCCTGAACCCACCCCACTATTATTATTCCTAAATCCTCCTAGGCTTGTTTCCCCCACTATTTTTACATGAACCTAAACTGGCAGCAGGTCTATTCATCCCCAGAGGCTGTAGTGTATAGTTATTTCTCATAACATTGTAGTTCCTGAATTCTTACAAGTGTATTTCTTTCACTAATAATCCTACCCAAATGACTCCATTAATTCTTTTTTTTTTTGTATTTTTGAGGGTAATTGGGGCCCAAGGTCACACAGGTTTCTGTGTGTGTGTGTGTGTGTGTGTGTGTGTGTGTGTGTGTGTGTGTGTTAAGTGTCTGAAGCCGGATTTGAACTTAGGTCCTCCTGACTCCAAGACTGGTGCTCTATTCACTGCGCCATCTAGCTGCCCCTCCATTAATTCTTACTAAACAGAATGAGGAATAAAAATAACAATGAAATAATGTTCTACCTATAAATCTGAGGCATGTTCTTCTGTGAAAGCACACAATGTCTATGGAAAAGGCGGATATAAGCAAATCACCAAATACATGTGACCAGGACAACTCTCACCTGTGAGCTCATAATGTTCATAACTCAGCATCTGTGAGCTCATAATGTTCCTTTTCTTACCATGGTTGAGTGTCATTAACTCTTCACAGGGGCAAAGCATCTCAGTTGGATGGGTTGAACCACAGCACAGATAGAATGCTAATCTTCTATGTTGCTCTTGCCAGGTGGAATATGCACCACTCCTTGATGACACCTTGTCTTCAATACTTTCAACTTTAGTCTCAGCTGATTACCTCACCTGAAGTAGTGTTATACTGTATTAGAAAAGGCAGAAATCCTTACCCTAGGATTGAATGAGGCTTCTTGACTTCTGCTTTCTAGGCAGGGCTCTGAGTTTCTTTTCCAACAATGTGGGTGTAACAGATAGCAGCTAAGAATAATATTTTTCTCTTCTACTCTTCTCACAGTAGGTGGCTATGCAGAGAGGGGTATAGACTTTTCATCAACAATTTCTTCCCAACAATATATGACAGACAACACAGGGAGTTAGTTTTGCCTTTGCAACTCTGACTTGAGTGCAGAAAGCTATAACATTTCTTTCATATAACTTTTTATTTTTTTGCTTTTTGGAGGGGGGAGGCAAGACAGTTGGGGTTAAGTGACTTGCCCAAGGTCACACAGCTAATAAGTATAAAGTGTCTGGTGCAAAATTTGAACTCAGAGCCTCTTTACTCCAGGACTGGTACTATATTCATTATGCCACCTAGATGCCCCCAACATTCATTTTTTAAATAATATTTTGAGTTCCAAATTCTCTTCCTCCTTCCCCAAGATAAAAAACAATCTGATATAGATTATACATGTGCAATCATCTTTCATATAACTTTGAAATATATTTTTGCCCTCTACATTGATTAGTTCAGAAATGGATTTTCACCTTAAAATTAAAAAAAATTCACCTTAAAATATCACCTTAAAATATCTTAAAATAAAAAAAATTTTCACCTTAAAATATAAAAAAATGAAAAATCAAAATATCATCTTTACCAACTGAATAATCATAAAACAGTTCTTGGGTTTGAAGTTGCCAGTAATTAACCCCAAATTCCTTCAGGCTGAGTGAGCAACTGAAATGCAAAACTTTGAGACAAGTAATTGCCTTAGGCAAATGCATTGTCTATAGTTGCATTCTCAGTAAGCATGACATTTGTTTATGTCTTTGACAAATTTGTATAATTGAAGGGAGCAAAGTCTGAAAGTTGAGATTCCTTGTATAAAAATGAATCTAAATTAATTGAATCAAATAACCTAAATTTCAGAAACCTAAGAACACAAATTACTTGGGGAAGTGCTTCTTTCTAATTGAAAATAACTACTAGGAGAAGGAAACGATATCCTGCTAAAAGGCACCATCGAGAATGAAGCAATATCATTACTTAATATCTATGCACCAAGTGGTATAGCATCCAAATTCCTAGAGGAGAAGTTAAAGGAAATTAGAGGAAGAAATAGATAGCAAAATTATACTAGTGGGGGACCTTAATCTCCCCCTTTCTGAACTTGATAAATCTAACCTCAGAATAAACAAGAAAGAAGTTAAGGAGGTGAATAAAATTTTAGAGAGACTAGATATGATGGATCTCTGGAGAAAACTGAATGGGGATAAAAAGGAATTTACTTTCTTCTCAGCAGTGCATGGTACATACTCAAAAATAGACCATGTACTAGGGTATAAAAACATCACAATTCAGTGAAGAAAGGCAGAAATATTAAATGCATCATTCTCAGATCATGATGCAATAAAAATTATATGCAATAAAGGGCGATGGAACGATAGACTAAAAACTAATTGGAAATTAAACTATTTAATCCTAAAGAATGGGTGGGTCAAACAAGAAATTATAGAAACAATCAATAATTTCATTCAATAGAATGATAATGAGACAAAATACCAAAATTTGTGTGATGCATTAAAGGCAGTTCTTAGGGGAAGTTTTACATCCCTGACTGCATAGTTGATTAAAGCAGAGAGAAGGGAGGTCAATGAATTGGACATGCAATTGAAAAAGCTAGAAAAAGAACAAATTGAAAATCCCCAATTTAGTACTAAATTAGAAATATTGAAAACCAAAGGAGAGATTAATAAAATTGAAATTAAGAAAACTATTGAATTAATAAATAAAACTAAGAGCTGGTTTTATGAAAAAACCAATAAAATTGATAGACCCTTAGTCAATATGATAAAAAAAAAAGAAAGAAGACAACCAAATTATGAGTATCAAAAATGAAAAAGGTGAATCTACCTCCAATGAAGAGGAAATAAAAAATAATGAGGAATTATTTTATCCAACTGTATGCACATAAATATGACAATCTTAGTGAAATGGACGAATATTTACAAAATTACAAGTTGCCCAGATTAACTGAAGAGGAAGTGAATTACCTAAATAACCCCATCACAGAAAAAGAAATCAAACAAGCCATCAATGAATTTCCTAGGAAAAAATTTCCAGGGCCAGATGGGTTTACTAGCAAATTCTATCAAACATTTAAAGAACAATTAATTCCAATACTCTACAAACTATTTGGGAAAATCAGTGAAGAAGAAGTCCTACCAAATTCATTCCATGACTCAAATATGGTACTGATTCCTAAATCAGGAAGAGATAAAACAGAGAAAGAAAATTATAGAACAATTTCCCTCATGAATTTAGATGCACAACTTTAAAATAAAATATTAGCTAAAAGACTCCAACAACTTATCACAAGAATAATACACTTTGATCAGGTAGGATTTATTCCAGGAATGCAAGGATGGTTTAATATTAGGAAAACCATCAGTATAATTGATCATATCAACAATAAAACTAGCAGAAACCACATGATTATCTCAATAGATGCAGAAAAGGCTTTTGACAAAGTACAACATCCATTCCTACTAAAAACACTAGAAAGTATAGGAATAAACGGAGCCTTCCTTAAAAAAGTTGATAGCATCTATTTAAAACCATCAGCAAGTATTATATGCAATGGGGATAAACTAGAAGCATTTCCAATAAGGTCAGGAGTGAAACAAGGGCATCCACAATCACCCCTCTTATTCAATCTGGTACTAGAAATGTTAGCAGTAGCAATTAGAGAAGAAAAAGAAATCAAAGGAATCAAATTAGACAAAGAAGAGACCAAGCTATCACTCTTTGCAGATGATATGATGATATACTTAGAGAATCCTAGAGAATCAAGTAAAAAACTACTTGAAACAATAAATAAATTTGGCAAAGTTGCAGGATATAAAATAAACCCATATAAATCCTTGGCATTCTTGTATATTTCTAATGAAACTCAACAGCAAGAGATAGAAAGAGAAATCCCATTTAAAGTCACTGTACACATTATAAAATATTTGGGAATCTACCTGCCAAAACAAACCTAGGACCTATATGATCACAACAACAAAACATTTCTCACACAAATAAAATCAGATCTAATTGGAAAAATATCAATTGCTCGTGGCTGTGTCGAGCTGATATAATTTAAATGACAATTTTACCCAAACTAAATTATATATTTAGTGCCATACCAATCAATTTACCAAAAAACTACTTTGTAGAGTTAGACAAAATAATAACATAATTTCTTTGGAAAAACAAATCATCTAGGATATCAAGGGAATTAATGAAAAGAAATGCTAGGGAAGGTGGACTAGCTATGCCAGATTTTAATAAGTATTATACAGCAGCAGTCATCAAAACTGCTTGGTACTGGCAGAAGAGTAGAGCAGTGGATCAATGGAATAGATTGGGTGTAGGAGACCCAGCAGTTAATGAATATAGTAATCTATTGTTTGATAAACCCAAAGACCCCAGTTTTGGGGATAAGAATGCACTATTTGACAAAAACTGCTGGGAAAACTGGAATACAGTATGGCAGAAACTGGGCATAGACCATTATCTAACACCATATACCAAAATCAAGTCTAAATGGGTGCATGATCTAGGTATAAAGGATGATACTGTAAGCAATCTGTGAAAGCAAGGAATACTTTACCTGTCAGACTTGTGGAGAGGGGAAGACTTTAGGACCAAACAAAAATTAGAGAGCATTATAAAATGCAAAATGGATGATTTTGATTACATTAAATTGAAAAGCTTCTGTACAAACAAAGCCAATATAACCAAGATCAAGAGGGAGGTGGGGAATTGGGAAAGAATTTTTACAACCTATGTCTCTGAAAAAGGATTCATTTCTAAAATATACAGAGAATTGAGTCAAATCTATAAGAATACAAGTCATTCCCCAACTGATAAATGGTCAAAGGATATGAACAGTTTTCAGAGAAAGAAATTAAAGATATCTATAAGCATATGAAGAAATACTCTAAATCACTATTGATTAGAGAAATGCAAATCAAAACAACTCTGAGGTATCACATCTCTCCAGTCATATTGGCTAAGATGACAAAACAGGAAAATGACAAATGCTGGAGAGGATGTGGGCGAATTGGAACACTAATGCATTGCTGGTGGAGTTGTGAACTTATCCAACCATTCTGGAGAGCAATCTGGAATTATGCCCAAAGGGCTATAAATAATTTCATACCCTTTGACTGAGCAATACCACTTCTAGGGGTTATATCCCAAAGAATCATAGAAGTGGGAGGAAGACCCAAATGTACCAAAATATTTAAAGCAGGTCTTTTCATGGTTGCAAAGAATTGGAAATTAAAGGGGTGCCCATCAATCGGGGAATGGTTAAACAAACTGTGGCATATGAATGCAATGGAATATTATTGTGCTATAAGAAACAAGGAGGAGACGGATTTCATATTTACCCGGAGAGGCTTATACAAATTGATGCTGAGTGAGAAGAGTAGAACCAGGAGAAATGTCTATACGATCACAGACACATCATATGTGTGATGACCAACTATGACAGACTGGACTCTTCTCAGCAATGCAGTGATATAAGTCAATCCCGGAAGACTCATGAAGGAGAGAAATGTGACATCCAGAGAAATAGCTAGAAAGAACTAAGCTTGAATCCTGATGGAACCAAACTAATTGATCTTTTCCTTTTCATTGTTTGGTTTTATTTCTTCTTTACCAGTTTTCATCCCACTTAGTACAATACCTTTGTAATTGGACTAATGTCTAATATGAATGTATTTGCAGATCCTATACTGGACTATATACTGTCATGGGGGGGGGGTGGAGTGAGGAAGGTAAAGGAAATTTGTAATTCAAGGAACTATGGAATTGAATCTTGTTAACTAAACTAATAAATTAATTAAAAAAATAAAATAACTACTAGGAAAAATGGAAAGCAGTTTGGGAAAATATGAATTTAAACTAATATTTTATACCATATAGGATAATAACCTGAAAAATCAATATAGGATTTTAACATTCATTAAGTGACATGCTGTAAAATATAGAACAGAATTAGGTCAAAAGCCTTTTTTTAGATATGGGAGATACATAGTTCTTAACCAAATAATTGGAAGAGGCAATCACAAAAAGTAAGGAACTAGAGAATTTTGATGTCATAATTTAAATGTTTTTACACTAATGAAAGTGATGCACTGAGATAAAAGAAGGTGGTTTATTAAGAAAAAAAAATCGTTGAATTATCTGTTTCTAATAGGGGTCTGATGTTCAAGACATTAGAACTAATAAAAATATCTTAAAATCAATGTAACTGAGCTTTTGCTTCAGAACTAGGAAATTGGCAAATAGTAAAAAAAGATGAGAATTAGTCAACATTTTAGGGATTATGGAATTACAGGCACACTAAAACACTGTTGGTGAAGTGCTTTAGGGAAGAATTGGAAAGCAATTTGGAATTATGCTTGGGAAGTAAATAAAGGGCTCATACCCATTGATATAGAAATGTTATTGCTAGGTACATATGAAAAGAAGGTCAAAGATAGGTAAAAAGATCTTATAGATACTAAAATATTTATAGCAAAACCTTTATAGCAACAAAGAACTGGACACAACTAGATGCCAAATGATTAGGTAATGGCTAAATAAATTGTGGAAAATTAATATTATGAAATATTGTTCCATAAAACACAAAGAAAATGAAAAATACAAGAAGATACAGAAAGTCTTATAAACTGATACAAAGTAAACAGAATTGAGAACCAAGGAGTTTAATAACAAAAATTGGAAACGGGAGACTTTGTAAATATAATGACCAGTCATGATCCTAAAGAAAAATAGGAACATGTGCCTCTTTAACTTCTTTTCAGAGTTTGGAGACTTCAAAGGTAAAACATTTATGTACTGTCAGACTTGACTGACATGTTGATAATTTTTGCTTAAATGCTTTTTCCCATCTCTTTCCAAGAAAAATCTTAATCCTAAAGGGATGGATTTCTGGTAAGGGAAAGAAGACTATATTAGAAAGTAATGTTACACAAATAAAATAAAATGATAAAACAAGCAAATGGAATGTTTTGTTTTTTTTTTTACTAACCTAGTAATGGAAGGGAATATTCCCATATTTTAAAGGCTATGTGTAAATGTATTTGGTTAGTTACATTTTGGGAGGTAGGGGAAAGAATGCTTGAATTGTAAGCCTGGACTCCAACCTCCCAGGGCTCAATCTTGAATTGAAAAAATAAATTGATATTCAAATTCCTTACAATTTTGCTAGCTGGATGATCTCTGAGAGATCAACTAGTCCTCTTCTGTGATTCAAAAGGGTTCAGTATTCAAAAACAAGTTTACTGCCATGGACTATCATTAGGTAACAGTAATGAAGCTTAGACAAATTCCATTCAATTGGATGAAAATAATTATTTTCACAAGGCACAAAAACTATCATGCCAAATTGACATTATAAGGGTCTGCACAATCTGAAAGAAACAAAATCTGTGGTAGTTTTCTGAGCAGGACAAGCGTCAAATGTTATTACCATCACTGAGCAGAAACAAACATTGTAGAATTAATTTTTGTCATGAAAACCTTGAGCTGAATCAATTGTTTATTGACAGATCAGTTTAAAGTATTGGATTCTGAATTGCTGGTGGATTGATCACTTTCCATCTGAATACCAAGGCAGAAAAACTATCGAGAAGCTCATGTAGCATTGCAAATCAGATATAATATTTAGGAAAATATCTCCTTTAATTGTTTCCTCTATACTAAGAGAAGACAGGACCAAACTGAAGGCAATTCTCAATTTCAGTTTAATGGAGAGTATCTTTACTTTTATTGGACCATATGTGTTTGTTTGTGTGACAGATTGATGGTGAGAGAGAAGAAGAGGGAAGAGGGAGAGAAGAAAGAGAGAGAAAGAGAGAGAGAGAGAGAGAGAGAGAGAGCAAGAGAGAGGAGAGAGAGAGAGATTGAGGGAGAGAATAAGAGAATGCAGACCAGGTAGAATTTTGGTTAATTAGATAATTTCAAAAATGATTTGGAGGTTTGGTAGAAAAAGAAAATATTTTTCCTGGCACAAGTGCTTGTGCAATATTCAGAGTTATTTGTTTTTTGAGCTAAGCAAAAAGAGTACCCTCATTTCCTACCACCAGCCAGTTATGATGAAGACATCAGAAAACTTAGAGTGACTTATACTCCACTGAGTAAGCCTCCTCCTAGGAATCTCTGCCTAGTGTCAAATCCAAATGGAAACACATCCCCATGAACCCCATTTTGACTAGAAGTGGTCTTAAACTATTGACCCAATATTAATTTTCCATGTTGCTTATGATATTTTTTTTACTTTCATTTCTTTTTTTAAAAATGCTTTATTAACTTCTGGTTTACATCATTCATTTCCATCAGATTTTGAGTTGCAATTTTTTCCCATTTTTCCCCTACCCACCACCCCAGAATAGCAGTCCCACAAAATATCCACTCATCCAATCTTCTCTCTACCATATCTTCTACCATACCCCCTTCTACTTTACCATTAGGGCAAGATGAATCTCTGTGTCCCAATGCCTGCACATCTTATCTCCCAATTACATGCAAAATAATATTAATCATAGTATTTATATACATTTGAAACATTTAATTTTAAAACCTCTAATTTCAGATCCATTCCCTTACTCCCTTGTCACCCACTCCCTCTGGGAAGATAAGCAATTCAGTATGTGTTGTACATGTATAGCTATGCAAAACATTATCATAGTAGAAATATAGTAAAAGACTGCTCATAATTCCCTCCCACCCATCCCACCCCCCCCCACCTGGTCCATTCCCTACTTTGATCCTGACCCTCTTCAAAAGTGGGTACTTCCAACCTCCCCCCCCTAGAATGTCCTCCCCTCCATCATCCCCCCTCTCATCCCCCTTCCCCCTGCTCTCCTGCAGGGTGAGATATCCCATTTTGTATGTATGTCATTCTCTCCCTGAGCAACATTCAATGAGAATATGGTTTTGCCTTTTTGCCTTCCCGTTCTTCTTCTCCCCTGCAACCACTTCCCCTTGCTTCTTCTACATGAGATAGTTTACCCTACCCTGTCTCTCCCCATCTCCTCTTGCCACTTTATTCTCTCACCACTTAAGTATCATCCTTTCCCACCAAAATCAACCTGTGCCCTCTATCCATGTATACCTGTAAGCATATATACACACACTCACATATGTATTCATATGCCCATATACCCTTCTTCAATTATTTTCATACTGAGAATGGTTTCATCAGTCACAGTTATTGTTTTTCCATATAGGAATGTAAATAGGTCAACTTGGATAAGTTCCTTTTGATTTCTTTTCCCTGATTACTTTCTCATCTCTTGCTTCTTGTGTCTGAATGCCAAATTTTCTATTCAACTCTGTTTTTTTTTTCCTCAAGAATGCTTGAAAGTCCTCTATTCCACTGAATGATCATATTTTACCCTGAAACAAAATACTCAGTTTTGCTGGGTAGGTGATTCTTGGTTTTAATCCCAGGTCCTTTGCCTTGTGGAATATCATATTCCATGCCCTTAGATCCCTCAGTGTAGAAGATGCCAGGTCCTATGCTATTCTGATTGTGTTTCCACAATATTGAAATTATTTCTTCCTGGCTGTTTGTAGTAATTTCTCCTTGATCTGGGAATTCTGGTACCTGGCTATAATATTCCTAGGAGTTTTCTTTTTGGGATCTTTTTCAGGAGGTGATCTGTGGATTCTTTCAACCTCTATTTCCCCCTCAGGGTTTAAAACATCATGGCAATTTTCCTTGAGAATTTCTTGAAGGATGATTTCTAGGTTTTTTCTTTGATCATGGCTTTCAGGCAGTCCAATAATTTTTAAATTATCTCTCCTGGATCTATTTTCCAGATCAGTGGCTTTTCCCATGAAATATTTCACATTTCCTTCTATTCTTTCATTTGTTTGGATCTGTTTAACAGAATCTTGATTTCTCATGAAGTCACTAGCTTCCATTTGCTCCAGTCTAACTCTGAAGGAATGAATCTCTTCAGTGAGCTTTTGAGATTCTTTTTCCATCTGGCAAATTCAGCTTTTTTAGGCATTCTTCTCCTCATTGCCCTTTTGAGCCTCCTTTGCCATTTGAGTTAGTCTATTTTTCAGGGTGTTATTTTCCTTAGTCAGGGCTTTTGGCTCTCATTTCATACTTCTGCATCCTTCTCATTTCTCTTCCCAATTTTTCCTCCACTTCTCTTATCTTCTTCTTACAGTCCTCTATGGCCTGTAAAAAGCTCATATTTTCATTTGGGTCTTTTGGTGCAGGATTTCTGACCTCACAGTCCTCCTCCTGTTCCATGCTTCAATACTCTTTGACCCCAAAATAGAAGTCTATTGTTGAATTTTACTGTTTATTTTGTTTCTTTTGCCTAGGCATGTTGCCACTCACTTACTTGACTTTTGGGCTTGTGCCACAGTAGGACTCTGCCACCAGACAGGGGAGCTTTGTCCCAAACATTGAGGTTTTCCCAACTGCCAGATGTATTAGTTGGGTGACCTCTGTAAAGCCTCCACACCGTCTGGCAAGCTGATTACCCACCCCAGACTTCCACCCCAGACCACAATACAGATCCAAGCAGGTTAAAGCAAGCGCGATTACTCCACAAGAATGATCACTGGATATTCTTACAGTTCACAGACCAGGAGCTGGAGCTGCCACTGAAGCTGCAAAATGGCCTCTGTGCTGTGTCTCCTCAGCTGCTACTCACCCCCAGGGGAAGAAGGTGACACGTTCCCCAAATACTGATCCCAAAGTCCATATGGCACTAACCTCTTGCTTTGTTCTAAGCATGTCTATGTTGATAATTCTGGAATCGCTACAGCTGCTGGTGTTCTGGGGTCTCTCCAACTGGCTGCTGGCCAGGCTGCCCTGGGGCTGAAACCTCGACTCAGGTGGGCCTGGGCTCAGGTCCCAGAGCACTGTGCTGGCCACTTCCAGAGCACTGCACTGGCTGCTCCCTGCAGGGCTGCTGGGCTGTCCTCAGTGGGAGGTTAGCTTCACTATGTCTTTCTGCGGGTGCTGGAGCTACAGAAGTTGTTCAGGGTCCCCGTTTTGCATGGTTTGGAGGTGGTGTGGGGGGAGTGCCTTGGAAGTGCTGTTTCTACTCCACCATCTTGGCTCCGCCCCTTTTACTTGCATTTCACAAGACTGGAATCCCAAGTTTTCATGCTTTAAAACTTTTCACACTTTCAATTGTGTTATTGTTCAAGTGGTTTTGTTCTTGTTTGACTCTTCATGACCCCATTTGGGGTTTTCTTGGCAAAGATATTTGAGTGGTTTACCATTTCCTTCTCATTTTAC
This sequence comes from Gymnobelideus leadbeateri, assembly GCA_011680675.1. NCBI lineage: Eukaryota > Metazoa > Chordata > Mammalia > Diprotodontia > Petauridae > Gymnobelideus > Gymnobelideus leadbeateri. Next base: position 624,329 of record WOXC01009215.1, read on the forward strand.
AGATGGGAAGACTGAAGCAAATAAATAACACTACATGACTTGCCCAGGGTCACACAGTTACTAACTGTCTGAGTCCCGATTTGAACTCAGGAGATGAGTCTTCATGACTCCAGGCCCAGTGATCTCCACTAAATACATTTGTAACACCAACACAATATTCACAACTCCTATGGTGGCTATGAATATGATGGCAAAATTCTGAATTGCAAAACATGATAGACTCTCCGCATTGAAGAGAGACCAAAACATTTATTCAAACACCAGAAAGTTGAATCTCAACACCAGAAAGCCAAATCCATCAAAGCAACAAAGAAATCTATGTACAATAACAATGCAGGGGGCACCCCCCAAGCCTTCTCCCTGTTAGAGCCTTCCCACAAATGAACACACAGTTTGATGCCTGCTTCCTCTGTCCCCTCCATTCTAACTACTCTGACCAACTTCCACTGGGTTCTGTTCTACCCTTTCTGCTCCACCTATTCAGCAAATTCCTCCCACTACTGTATTCATGTGACTCAAATTCATGTGACTTAAGCTTCCATGTGACTTATGCAGGTCACACATGAGCCTATTAACGGATGGGAAAGATCTTCCCATTAAGGAAAATTACATTACCATTACAACATTGTAGCCAAATCCAAATGTAAATGATTGAATCTTGCTATAGTTGTTATTTTGTTAACTGTTATAATTGGTACAAATGGGTATTATTCCTATAGAATAAACTTACTGGAAACTAACAATCCAATATTTTCCCATAATCAGTTAATGATATTTGGAAGCATAAACCTGTGTGGAGAAAAATATAATACAAATTAGGTTATGCTAAATTTATAAGAAGAATATAAGGTACCCTGAAATTAAATGATGGAGAAATTACTTTCACTTTGGGGAATCAGGAAAGGCTTTATGGAGGGGGTGGTATTTGATTTGAGCCCGGAAGGATGGACAAAGCATAAAACATGGAGGAGAAAGAATATTCCAGGAAAAAAAGAATGACATTTGAATGAGGTTTTCCTATTCCTAATGTTCTGCTGATGGATGTAAATAAATTTTTGTTCTAATTAGTCAATCTGATATTTCATTGATCCTAAGTGCCATGGTTATTGAATTTGACTGATAAGTAAGAAGGAAAATGACTATGAACATTTTGATGAAATAGTCTATAGAAACTTGGTTAGAAGAGTAATGGCTTGGTTAGGAAGAGTATTACACAATCTGATCCCTAGGACCTACTGCAATTTTGCTCTAGTTGTGGGCAACTCTTCTCTTAGTGCATGTACCCAAAGTACAAGGTTTTTTTTTTTTGTTTGTTTGTTTTTGCTACCAGTTAGAGAAGGTATTAGAAGATATGAGAGCAAAACTTGGTAGTCAAACCACTGGGCTAGACTATCTTACCAGGGAGGCAAAACTGATGATTTCCAACTTGTTGTAATTGAAGGGTAACTTTTGTCCCTGAATTTCTTTCTCTCCTCTGAAACACTAAATGAAATATCAAAACATAATGTATGGGAGGCCCATATGGAATTCCTTATGGTATTCAGTGAGGTAACAGAACCCTTCCCAGAGTTGGCTCTATAAGGGAAGCCTTCTGCATTAGTAGGTATGTTTTGGAACTCTATGACTGCTTGGGGAGCCACATGGCAACTTAAGAGGGGTATTGTTCCTCCCACCTATTTCTGACTATTATGAAAACACATCATAATTATTTTGAAAGCTCTGGGTGGCAAAGATCTAGCCTTTTTTCTTCTTTGAAAAACAGCAGGAACAGAAAATAACAAACCTCTGGATGACAGAAATAAGTTAAACATAGCTGGAATGTGTAATAAAAATGATAAAAACCTTACCTGCAGGTTGAAATTATTATTCATATCACCTTCAGAGGTTCAGGCCTGTTCCTGTTGAGAGAGGTGGTCTCCTGTGGTGGGGAATATGGGAAGCTATGTGGAGAAAATCCTGTGCCTTGTGCAGAGTATGTACTTAATAAATATTTACTGAATTGAATCATAGTTGGCATGGGGCAAGAAATCACAGCATTTCTTTTTTTTTCTTCATTTTTAAATTTATTTGAAACAAATATAAAATAAGAAAAGAAATAAAAACATTGCCATATACACAGCAGAACACAGAGAATCCAAGTCTGTATAATGAATACCACACAGTATTTTCAAAGCTGTCCATCTTTTCACTTCCTTGTATGTTTTCTTTTGCCCTCTGTTCTGCACTTTTTATTTTATTTTTTCCCTTTCCACCCTTTCCCCTCCCAAGAAGGCTATAATTAAGTGTATGTATATATATATATATATACATTTATGTATGTATATTCATATATATGCATTAATATATATCAATAAATGCATATATATATCTATACACATATATCTTCAAATGTGTATTCCAAGACTGCGTTATGCTTATTTCCTCCTATCATCTGTTTCTCTGAAGGTAGATAGAATCTTCCTTCATAAGTCCAAGTCTTTCCATATTTTTCTAAATCCACCAACTCATCATTTCCTACACCACAACAATATTCTTGCCCAATCACATTATATCTAGGAGATTGTCTATATGGGTTTTTTCCCCAATTTTCTGCACTCGCTCTATTCTTGGCTGCATAGTTTTTGATTTATACAGGAAAAATTTAATTTAAAATAATGAAAATTATCCACTTTACATTTCAACACTGCCCTCACTTTATAATATGTTTAAGCTCTGGTACTACTGAATCTAGCTCCTTCATACCTTTCCCCCCCAACCCCAGTTTCCCTGAAGTTCCTGACTCTCTGCTCTTCCAAATGAATCCAATTATTATTTTTTCTAACTCAACAAGATCATGTTTAGTAATTTAATCGGGATGACATTACATAAATAGATTAGTGGCAAAATTGTCATTTAAAAAATATTAGTAGGGGCAGCTAGGTGGCGCAGTGAGTAGAGCTTCGGCCCTGGAGTCAGAAGGACCTGAGTTCGGATCCAACCTCAGACAACACACACACAAACAAAAACCTAGCCATGTGACCTTGGGCAAGTTACTTAACCCCAATTGCCCTAAAAAAAAAAGAAAGAAAAAATATTAGCTTTACCTACCCATGCACAATAAATATTACTTCAGTTATTTAGACCCAACTTTGTATAAAAGGTATTTTTATTTATATTCATATAGTTCGTGTGTCCGTTTTGGCAGACCTACTCTCATATTTTTTAATAATGTCTAGTAAATTTATATGGTCTAAAACTATTGATTGGTATGTTTGGCACAGAGTAGTTTCCCTATTTTTCTCTGTTAAGTCTGATTTTAGCTTTAATTTTATTTCAGATCATCACTGTCCCTGCTTTTTATATAATAAATTCTACTCCTGACCTTTATTTTATGTTTCTGTGTGTTTCTCATTTTTGTAGCATTTCCTGAAAGCAACATATTGTTGAATTCCAATTTTTAATCTCCTATCAGTTTCCATTTTATAGGTAAATTCATCCCATTCTCATTCTAAACTATAATTACTTCTTGTATATTTTCCTCATTATCTTCACGCTATTCCTATCCCTCTTTACTCCTCTCCTTTAGTTCAAACCACTGCCTTGCCCTCCTATTTCTTAACCTACCCTCCCTCCAAGAATCTCTTCTTTATCCTCTCCCTTAACTCTATTCCCTTACCTTCTTATTTCATTCTGAATTTAAAAGATTTTTGTACCCTTCTAAATATATGTTGTTCTGTCTTTATCCCATTCCCTTTAATCTGTACACCCTTCTATGCCCTCCCTTATCCTATTTCTTATCCCTCCCTTGTCCTTTCCCCCCATTCCCTTACTATTTTATTTCTTTATAAGTTTAGAAGACTTTTATACCCTTCTAAATATATATGCATTGTCCCCTCTTTAGCTCGTTCTCAATGAGAGTAGGGTTCCAGAACTACCTGCTCTCCTTCCTCATCCAATTCCTCTCACATCTCATTTGTATGAGATACTTACTTTTTTAACTTTTCCTACATCTTTTTTGCTTTCTAGAATCCCATCATGTTCAGCTCTGCCCCACTCTTTCTTCTGAACTACCCAATAACTAATGACATTCTTAGACATAGGGTTTATTCATACAGTACCCACCATGGCTGCCCACTGTAGCCAGGCAACCCCAGCTCTAGAAAGGCCTTTGGCTCCAAGCTCACCTTTTGTTTGGCTATGCTAAAAAGACCTTGAGTCTTAAAGAAAATACATATACAGTCACTTTGAATCCACCTGAGGGTCCAGAGGGGCCTCCCTCCATCCTTAGGGCTTCTTTAGACTTTAGGACAGGCCCACAAGGGAAAGGCCAGATGGCAGAGCTGGTGTGCTTGTGGTAATATGGTTTACTTTTGTTGACTATTGCCTCAAGCCTTGAACTGAGGATGTCCCAGGAGCTGGTGGATGTCAGGAGGCTGGTGGTACTGAGTGAGCTGAGTCTCATTGGCCCAAGCAGGAACAGGCTGTCGGGGTTGGATCTGAGGAGTCATCAATATTCAGAACCCTGGAGTTGTCTGGTTTGATCTTGGGGCCCTGTGGGGTCATTTCATAAGAGTTGCAAACTGAAGACTGCACACCCACTGTTACAACCAAGACTCCTGTGGACTAAATTGCTCCACAGCCCCTCCTCCACATGATTCTTGTGAAGATATCATCTCTTCCCTGGCTACTGCTGCTATAGTAGCTACTACTGCTTCCCTGGGAATTATAAAAAGTAAACAATGTGTACTTATTGAGTCCCTTGCAATTAGTCTTTGATGTTTATATTTCTCTTGCATTTTGTATGTCAAATTTTCTATTAAGTTCTGGTGTTTTTTGCAATAAATTCCTGAAAGTCTGCCAATTCATTGAATGCATATTTTTCCCCATTCAGGATTATACTTAACTTTGCTGGGTATGATATTTTTAGTTGTAACCCCAGTTCTTTTGCTCTTTGATATATAGTGTTCCATGACCTTCGATCTTTTAGAATAGGTGATGCTAGGTCTTGTATAATTCTAATTGTGGCTCTGGCGTGTTTGGATTTTTTTCTTATTGCTCATAATATTTTCTCCTTAACCTGGGGGTTTTGGAATTTGGCTATGATATCCTTGTAAGTTTTCCTCCAAAGATCTCTTTCAGGGGGAGATAGGTGGAGTTTTTCTATTTCTACTTTCCTGGAGTGAAATGCAAATACCTCCAAGCTAGCTCCATTGAAATAGCAAGCAGGGTAGCTGGGCTGGTCTCAGAGTGAATGTAGAGAGGTAATAATAGGCAAGAGTAGGGGCAGAATAGAGGTCCTCCTGGGACAACCTGAGGAGATACAGAGAAAGATCCCAGGACAGAGGTTCAGGGTTATAGGATATAGAGTATGTTTTGTCAGGAAACAGAAGGAAATTTGGCCAGAGTCCGTAGGAAAGTATGCTCAGGTGGGGGAACTCTGGGTGATCAGGGATTAATATTGAAAATATGACTTGCTGCAGTGGGGAGGCAGAGAAATCAGTATGAGGAAGAAGAGCAGCAGAAATGGGAGAGAAAAATTAAGGAAAACAAAGGAAGTGTTTTGCATATGAAGATGGCATGGCACTAATCAATTAACTGCTTTTGTAAAGCCAAACATTCTTAGGGCCTGGGAATATGTATTAGTTGAAGCCCATATCACCATTGTAATACAGAAGGAAGGGAATAAAGTAAATGATCAGACTCATTCTTCAAAGATATAGCAGTTCCTACAGGGCTTGACTTTTGTGCAAATCTTTTGTCCTTTAGAATCTGCTCACTAATGGAAGGAGAAAAATACATCTACTGTCTTATCTGCCCAAAGCAGGCATGTTGCTTTGGTATAACTTCAGTCATTCAATTCCCTGCTCTCAGCTATTCTTATATACCAAGTGCTTATAAGAAAGTTTCCAGTCCACAGCATAATTTTTTTAAAGGCAAAAAAAAATATGTCCACTCCATTTTCTTACCTTTAAAGCCATTGCTTCTATGGATTTTCTCTACCTCCAACCAGACAAGTATAGGCTGGATCTGGATAGTGATGGAGAAAAGTCCTCTTCTCTCCTATATACTCTCAGTCCTATTTGAGACCTGTTTGTTTCAGAGATGTTTAACATTTTTACCAATAACTTAGAAAAAGGGAAAGATAACATGCTTTTTAAAATTGCCCATGACGTACAAGTCATTCCCTAATTGATAAATGGTCAAAGGATATGAACAGGCAGTTTTCAGAGGAAGAAATTAAAGAATCAATAAGCATATGAAGAAATACTCTAAATCACTATTGATTGGAGAAATGCAAATCAAAACAACTCTGAGGTATCACATCTCACCAGTCAGATTGGCTAAGATGACAAAACAGGAAAATGACAAATGCTGGAGAGGATGTGGGCGAATTGGAACATTAATGCATTGCTGGTGGAGTTGTGAACTTATCCAGTCATTCTGGAGAGCAATCTGGAATTATGCCCAAAGGACTATAAATAATTTCATACCCTTTGACCCAGCAATACCACTTCTAGGGTTATATCCCAAAGAGATCATAGAAGTGGGAGGAAGACCCATATGTACAAAATATTTATAGCAGCTCTTTTTGTGGTTTCAAAGAATTGGAAATTAAGGGGGTGCCCATCAATTGGGGAATGGCTGAACAAGTTTGGTATATGCATGTAATGGAATACTATTGTATTATAAGAAACGAGGAGCAGACAGACTTCATATTTACCTGGAGAGGCTTATACGAACTGATGCTGAGTGAGAAGAGAAGAACCAGGAGAAATTTGTATACAATCACAGACACAACATATGTGTGATGACCAACTATGACAGACTGGACTCTTCTCAGCAATGCAGTGATATAAGTCAATCCCAAAAGACTCATGACGGAGAGAGATGTGACATCCAGAGATATAACTAGAAAGAACTGAGTTTGAATCCTGATGGAAGCAAACTACTCGATCTTTTTCTTTTCATTATTTGCTTTTATTTCCTCTTCACCATTTTTCATTCCATCTAGTACAATCGGCCTTTGTAACCTGACAAATGTCTAATGTGAAAGTATTTGCAGATCCTATATGCCATCATGGAAGGTGGGGGGAGGGAGGGAAGGGAAATTTGAAACTCAAGGAACTATGGAATTGAATCTTGTAAACTAAAAATAAACAAACAAATTAATAAAAAAAATCACCCATGATGGAAAATTGGGAGAGAGATAACACTTTGGGTGACAGAATAAAAAAAAAAATCTTGATATGTAGAGCTTTGGATAAATGTCACATCTTATGTTTGGGTTAAAAAGAAATCAACTCTACAAGTATAGGTTGGTTAGTTGGCTGTTTGGAAAGAAACTAAGTCTAGTGAACTTCAAGCTTGATATAAATGAGCAGCAGTATGATATGACAGCCAGAAAAGATAATGAAATGTTGTGCTCCACTAAGGGAGATCCAATTTCTAAGGATAAGGAGGTAATCGTCCCTTTGTATTCTTCCCTGTTTAGGTCTCTTCTTGAGCAGGGATTGGATGTTCACCTGTTAAGTATCATATAGTGGTCGGATGAGAACACTATTGTTCCGGTGGTGATGAAGGCAGCTAAAGTAGGCACTTGGAGCTTGGTCAGGCATCGGAGATGCCAAGGTCATCCACTGCATCCTGGGCCATCTCCAGTTTCCTGACTTTTCCCACCACTGGACTTCAATGATTCAGGAAGAGAAATTGAGACTGAAGACTTTGGGCAGCTCTGTCACCCTTAAATCCAATTCATGCACAAGTCAAGATATCACTATGATGTCATTGATCCTCTTTGAACATTGAAGAATGGACAACAGCAACATGGAATAGTGGGAATTCTTTTCAAGATATGAGTTGGCCTGGGCTGCCAATGGGGCAGCTAGGTGGCTCAGTGGATAGAGTGGAGTCAGGAAGACTCATCTTCCTGAGTTCAAATCTGGCCTCTGACACTTAATAACTGTGTGATGCTGGACAAGTTCTTTAACCTAGTTTTGCCTTAGTACCCTCAGATAAGTTGGAGAAAGAAATGGCAAACCACTCCAATGTCTTGGGAAGAAAACCCCAAAGAGGCTCACAAAATGTTGTACAAGACAAAAAAAAACTGGGCAACAATCACGGAGGCCATTGAGATCTTTTGTAACTCTAAAATTTTGTGATAAATCCCACCTTCTCTTTGAAGTCTTCCCTTTCCATTCAAAACTATAATGATTTTTATGTACTTTAAATCAGGCATTTGTGGTCTGGCATTATTTGCTAATAATCTAATACTTATCAGCTACACATAATATACTGATCCTGGGTAACTGCATAGAGATACAAATAATTTATTTTTTCAAGCATGCATGGAGCCCAAATAGAATATAAATGTGTGGAAGGTGGTCACTTTATATTACACTTATGTCTCCCTCAGTCCAAGGCTGTGCTGGAGCTATCTCCTTGGCTTGAGACAGCTAGTTGTTAAATTTTCAGTGTGAGTTTTGCAAATGTTACAAATTGGGGCTTGATTTATTGTTTTGATCATTCTTTAGGCTCAAGAAACTAATGGAAAAAATATTAAAGCCCAGATTAACTTTAAAAGTATGTCATGCCTCAGGGGTTTTTTGTTTCAGAGAACCAGTTGTTAATAATTCACCAGCAGACCACTGCCGCCTGGTCCAGGTAATTTCAATATAGTAGCAATTTAATATATATTTCCTGAAGTCATTCAAATCAAGATGCATTTATTGATACTACCTGTTTTCCAGTCAATGTGATAGGTGTTGGGGATACAAAAGCAGAAATGAGATAGTACCTGGTCTCACAGAAAATACATGTATTAAAAGGGGGTAGTAAACTGTTCACAAAATTAAAAAAAATATATACACCCAGTCAATATAAAGTAATTTAGGTTGTGTAAAGAACACTAACAGGGTGGGCAGGTTAGGGAATTAGGTAGAATTTGAACAGTCAAAGAGACTGAAAGATAGAGATGGGCCTCTCAAGGCCTTCCTAGAGCAGGGAGGCATGGTAAACCCCACCAGGTTTTTGAATCCAGGGATTTGCTGTACTGGTTGATCACAGTTATTTTTAAGGATCTGCAAGTAAATACTCTGCCCCAATGGAGAAGGAGCCCGTTTGATGATGATAGGAAAGAATTTATTATTATCATAAGATGCTTAAAATGGGAAGAATGAATTATGTTTCCCCCATAAGACATTCTTGAAAAACAGATGGCTATATTTTCTAGGAGCTTTTAAAGAAAAGTTTACAGAAATAATACGTAAATTGGACTATTTCTTTGTTAGATTACATATTTTCCCTTTAACTTGCACATTATTGCAAATTTTTCTCACCTTATAAATAAACTTTCTCTCTTGGTGCTCAAGTTTTTCCTTCTGAATATCAAAGGGGTTGAAATGCTTGGTGCTGCATAAGGAAAGACCCTATATTTAAAAGTCTGGCATTTTAAGAAACACTGATTTGTTACTCTTGATAACCACTTGAGGAGTTTGTTCAGTTAATAACTTATTCATGTAATTCCTGGTGATGTTAATGATAATCATGGATGCTTTTTTGAGAAGAGAATAGATTTGGTTCTAAAAATAACTCTGAAGAAAAATGTTTCAGACTTTTGAAAATCCTCAACCAAAAAGCAACATATTGTTCCTATTGACTACTTGCTTTTGCACTTTTGCCTATTTAAAAATCCACATTAACTTCTCTGCTATCTCAAAGTGAAATATGTCTTTCGAGGCTCCTTAGGAAGAGTTTACTTGAACTCCTTAAAAGATTGGTGCCCCAGGAACCCAGAATCCTTTCATTATAGTTATTCTTTCATCTTCAAAGATTCTTTGAGGAAAAAAAAAAGATTTCATAGGGACTAATAGAAAAAAATATAATTCAAAGCACATTTACATCATGTTTCTAAACTACACAATAGTAGCACCTGGGACAAGTAATCAGACATAGGTCCCTAAAGAAGCTGTTCCAGGTTTTGGGTATTTTGTGGGTCAGTATTCATTCAAAAACAGAGCCCACAACCCTCCATGACATATTTACTTCTAATAGTCAGGGACACATTAGTTCAAAATAAAAGATGTTTAATTGAGCAGAAACAAACAGTGACAAAAACGTCCCCTTCTGCACACATGAGGCACATGGTCCCGCATATTATCATACCACTACTGGGGGAGAGCATACCCAGAGAAAAATAGCTGTCTGATAGATGTCTTCCTTGGGATTCATCCTGTCTTCTGGGTATCACATTGTCTCTCCTAAGTGTCCCTGACAGTCATATGGTCACTGAGTTTTTCTCTGCCACCATCTTCTGTGTTTCATTTCCTTAGGGTGATCACTGACTCTTTGCTCCAATTCGTTAAGGTGTGATAAACAGAAAGCCTTTCCCAATAAGGACAAGTAAGCTATTTCAGTACATAAGTCATTAGGTCTATGACATACAATATGTATCTCAAAATCCATTCAGAGTGTTCCAGCTAAGAATAAGTTTATTCTTTTGATTGCATGTGTTTAGTATTGATTTGAAGACCAATTCCCCAGGCAAATTGTTGATTTATGTTTTTAAAAATCCTAATAATAATTTTTATAATAATAATTATGATTATAATAGGTAGCATTTATATAGAAGCTACTATGTGCCAGGTTCTCTGTTGTAACTCCTATTTAATTCCTCATGATTCTTCTGTGTTCCAAAAAATTTCAAGTGAGGGTTGGGAGGGCCTTAAAAAAAATTAGGAACTAGGTAGAAATGAAAAAACCCACTTCAAAATTTTTTGATTGTTATTTAAATGAAATTGAACAAGAACAAAAGCCAAAGTAAATAAAGATCAAAGACTTTTAGCCTGCTGGTCTATGTTTTTTGCCTTTATTATGCTGAATGGCTAGTTAACAACACAATTTGTGAACTGTATTCTGGATATTACGAAGGTTGCATTCCCACTTCATTTCCTTTTTATGTGACCACTTTAAAACACCTCCAAAATTTCCCTTTTGCCAAAGTCACTATTTCCTAAGAAAGTTACTTAAAGAATCAAATTACATTCCATAAATTGTGACTACATTTATCACTGCAATGGCTCTTTAGAAATTTTTCTTGGAGGCGGAGCCAAGATGGCGGAGTAGAAACAGCTCATCCAAGCCACTCTGCCCCCAGATTCCCCCCAAACTATGTAAAAGGGGACTCTGAACAACTTCTGGAGCCCCAGCACCCACAGAACTACACAGAGAAGCTAACCTCCTGCTGAGGACAGCCCAGCAGCCCTGCAGGAAGGACCAGCACAGCCGTCTGGGAGCCGGCAGCACGCAACTCGCAGAGCTCAGGAAGCAGAGCCGAGCAGAGCCCAGATCCGCATGAGCCGAGATTTTAACCCCAGGGCAGCAGGGCCAGCAGCCAGCTGGAGGAACCCCAGAACACCAGCAGCTGTGACGACTCCAGAATTATCAACATAGACATGCCTACGACAAAGTAAGAGGTTAGTGTCCTATGGACTTTGGGACCTGTATTTGGGGGAATGCGTCAGCTCCCTCCCCTGGGGGCTAGAAGCTGCTGAGGAGACACGCCATTTTGTAGTTCTCAGCTCCCGGCCTGCAATTAATTGTAGGGAGATCCAGCAATCAGTCTTGGGGGGGGTAATCGCTCTTGCTTTAACCTCCCTGGATCTGGATTGTGATCTAGGGTGGAAGTTGTGGGTGAGTTTACAGCTTGCCAGAAACGGAAGTTGCCCCCCACACGTTCGGGACGAAAATTCCTCTATCTGGCCTTAAAGCCATAGTGTGACAACAAGCCCAAAAGTCAAGCAATTAAGTGGCAACATGCCAAGGCAAAGGAAACAGAAAAATGCAACCCTAGACTCCTATTTTGGGGGCATAGAGCGGGGAAAAGGACTGTGAGGTCAGAAGTCCTGCTCCAAAAGCCCCAGGGGAAAACATGAGCGGGTTGCAGGCCATAGAGGACCTTAAGAAGGACTTTAAAAATCAAATAAGAGGGGCGGCTAGGTGGCGCAGTGGATAGAGCGTCGGCCCTGGAATCAGAAGGACCTGAGTTCGGAGCCGGCCTCCGACACTTAATCCGCACAAACAAAAACCTAGCCGTGTAACCTTGGGCAAGTTACTTAACCCCAATTGCCCAAAAAGGGGCGGCTAGGTGGCGCAGTGAGTAAGAGTGCCGGCCTCGGAGTTTGGATGACCCGAGATCAGATCCAGCCTCAGAAAATGAGCACCCACGCATAAATCAAGTGACTAGCCGTGTAACCTTGAGCAAGTTACTTAACCCCAATTGCTTAAAAAAAAAAAAAATCAAATAAGAGAAGTGGAGGAAAAATTGGAAAGAGAAATGAGAAGGATGCAGGAAAAGTATGAAATGAGGGTCAACAGCCTGACTCAGGAAAACAACACCTTAGAAAATAGACTGACTCAAATGGCAAAGGAGGCCCAAAAGGGCAATGAGGAGAAGAATGCCTTAAAAAGTCGAATTTGCCAGATGGAAAAAGAATCTCAAAAGTTCACTGAGGAGATTCATTCCTTCAGAGTTAGACTGGAGCAAATGGAAGCTAGTGACTTTATGAGAAATCAAGATGCTGTTAAGCAGATCCAAACAAGCGAAAGATTAGAAGGCAATGTGAAATATCTCATGGGAAAAACCACTGACCTGGAGAATAGATCCAGGAGAGACAATTTAAAAATTATTGGACTACCTGAAAGCCATGATCAAGGAAAGAACCTAGAAATCACCCTTCAAGAAATTCTCAAGGAAAACTGCCCTGATGTTTTAGATCCAGAGGGCAAAATAGAGGTTGAAAGAATCCACCGGTCACCTCCTGAAAAAGATCCCAAAAAGAAAACTCCCAGAAATATTATAGCCAGGTTCCAGGATCCCCAGATCAAGGAGAAAATACTACAAGCAGCCAGGAAGAAACAATTTCAATATTGTGGAAACACAATCAGAATAGCCCAGGACCTGGCAGCTTCTACACTGAGGGATCGAAAGGGCATGGAATATGATATTCCAGAGGGCAAAAGAGCTGGGAATGAACCCAAGGGTCACCTACCCAGCAAAACTGAGTATTTTGTTTCATGGGAAAATATGGTCATTCAGTGGAATAGAGGACTTTCAAGCATTCTTGAGGAAAAAACCAGAATTGAATAGAAAATTTGACATCCAGACACAAGAAGGAAGAGATGCCTGAGAAGGTAATCAGGAAAAGAAATCAAAAGGAACTTATCAAAGTTGAACTATTTACATTCCTATATGGAAAAGCAATAACTGTGACTGATGATATCTTTCTCACTATGAAAATAATGGAAGAAGGGTGTGTAGTCATATGAATACATATGTGAATGTGTGTGTATATGGATAGAGGGCATAGGTTGAATTTGTTGGGAAGGGAGAATACTCAAGGGATGAAATTATGAGGTGAGAGAGGAAAGTGGCAAGAGGAGATGGGGAAAGACAGGGTAGGGTAAACTATCTCATGTAGAAGAAGCAAGGGGAAGTGGTTGCAAGGGAGAGGGAGAATAGGAAGGGAAAAAAAAGGCAAATCCACATTCTCATTGAATTTGGTTCAGGGAGAGAATGACATACATACTAAATGGGATATCTCAACCTGCAGTAGAATAGGGGGAAGGGGGATGAGAGGAGGGATGATTGATGGGGGGGGGCATCCTTGGGGTGAGGGGAGGTTGGAAGTACCCACTATAGAAGAGGGACAGGATCATGTAGGGAATGGACCAGGTGGGGGGGGTGGGATGAGTGGGAGGGAATTATAAGCAGCCTTGTACAATATATCTACTATGATAATGTTTTGCATAGGTAGACATGTACAACATATACTGAATTACTTATCACCCCAGAGGGAATGGGTGACAAGGGAGGAAGGAAATGGATCTGAAATTCGAGGTCTTAAGATTAAATGTTTCAAATATATATAAATACTATTATTAATACTTTTTTGTTTATAATTGGGAGATAAGATGTGCAGGCATTGGGACACAAAGATTCACCTTCCTCTAATGGAAAAGTCGAAGGGGGTATGGGCAGAGGTATGGGAGAGAGCAGATTGGAGGAAGCGATATCTTGTGGGACTGCTTTTCTGGGAGGCTGGGTAGGGGAATAACGGGGGGAAAATGATTGTAACTCAAAATCTGGCGGAAATGAATGATGTAAAACAGAAGTTAATAAAGCATTTGTTTAAAAAAATTAAAAAAAATTAAAAAAAAGAAATTTTTCTTTATCCTCTTTCTCTTTTTTATTTCTGTCTTTCTTTCCCTTTCTTTGAATTTCCTGCATTCTACATATACTCCATTCTTGCTTTGAAATTTCCCTATGAATTTAGCAAAGGGGCAGTATGTCATTATTCCCATTTGTCAGAGAGTGAAACTGGCTAAATCCTATCATTGTATTCTCTATATGGACAGCTTAAATGACTTCCAGTTATAATTATGGAACCATAGCTAAGATTTTGAATTGGAAAGGACTTTAGAGATGGTCTATTCCAATCTTCTAATTTTACTGAAGAGGAAACAAAGTGAGAGAGGCTAAGTGATTTTACCCATAAGTAAGTAGTAAGGTGCAGAATTGAGTGTTTAAAAGGAAAAAGAAAAAGAAAAAGAAAACAAAAACCCACACCCACAACCAAATTTATTATTTATATCATTAAAGTAAACCTTAGGGCAGTATGTTTTACTCTGTAACTTTAGAGTAAATGGAATAAATAATAAATTTGGTTTGACATATGGAGCTTTTGTTTTCTTCCTTTCATTTAAAATTTATTTATCTATTTTTTTAGTTTTCAACATTCATTTGCACAAGATTTTGAGTTACAAATTTTCTCCCCATCTCTCCCCTACCCCCACTCCAAGATAGCAAGCATACTGAATACCGATTCCCCCAATTTGTTCTCTCTTATGTCCTCCCCTATTCCCCCCCTTACTTTCTTGTAGGGCAATATGGATTTCTATACCCTATTGCCTGTATATCTTATTTCCCAGTTGCATGTAAAAAACAATATTTAGCATTTGTTTTTAAAACTTTAATTTCCAGATTCCTTTCCTTCTTCCCTCTTCACCTACCCTTGCTGGGAAGACAAGTAATTCAATATAGGTTGTGCACATGTAATTACTCAAAACATTTCCATAGCAGTTATATTGTGAAAAACTAAGTATTTCCCTCCATTCTATCCCATTGCCCACTTATTCTATTTTCTACTTTGACCCTATCCCTTTTCAAAAATGTTTGCTTCTTGGGGCGGCTAGGTGGCGCAGTGAGTAGAGTGCCAGCCCCGGAGCCAGAAGGACCTGAGTTCGGTTCCAGCCTCAGCCACTTAACACACACAAACAAACAAACAAACAAAAAAACCTAGCCGTGTAACCTTGGGCAAGTTACTTAACCCCAATTGCCCTCCAAAAAGCAAAAAAAAAAAAAAATGTTTGCTTCTAACTATCCTCTCCCCCAATCTGCCCTCCTTTCTATCATCACCCCCTTTATCCTCTTCCCCCCTATTTTCCTGTAGGGTAAGATACCCAAGTGAGTGTGTATGTTATTCCCTTCTTAAGTAAAATCTAATGAGAGTAAGGTTGACTCATTCACCTTTATGCTCTACACTTTCATTGTAACAGTTTTCTCTTGCCTCTTTTATATGAGGTAATTTACCCTATTCTATCTCTCCCTTTGTCCTCCCAATATGTTCCTCTCTCACCTCTTAATTTTAATTTTTAGATATCATCCCTTAAAGCTCAAGCAAGTTCCTTTTTTTTACTCTGCCATCTTGGCTCTGCCCCATCTTTCTTTCTTTTTAAGGAGACACAGAATTCAGGAGTATACTGGTAAGACTACTGGATTTAGAGTTAGAAAATATGGGTTCAGTTTTCAATGCTGATGTTTACTACCTATGACATGGATAAATACTCAAATTAGCAAATTGCTACTTATTTGTGGGCAAAATCATTTAGCCTCTCTCATTCTGTTTCCTCTTCAGTAAAATTAGAAGATTTGACTAGATCATTCCTAGAATATTGTATAATGACAGTAAAAGCTCTTTACCTTGAGAGAGATGACTTGGTTCTAGTCCCATCACTGCTCCAAGTTACTTAATCTCTCAATTCCTTTTCTATAAAGTGAAAAAGTTAAATTGTACCTTCTCTAAGGTACTCCACGTTTACTTAAAAGTTAATGAGACAAAGGATAAAATGTGCTGTAATTAGTGTTTGGGTTTAGGAGATCCCAGCTTTTGTAACCAATATGTTTAAATGTAATCTATCACAAATTCCAGGCCTTTCAAGGTCTCCTATACCTCACGTACTACACATTCTAGAGGAGGATCATGTAATAGTCATTAGGAGGGGTAAAAAAAACACAAAACAAAACAACAAAAAAACCCGGGAAATGGGGCTCTCCTAATTGGCTTAGTAGGGCCTAAAATGCTTTAATTAGATAAGCATGAAAGTTAAGAAGCAGGAGAGAGTATTTCTTTAGCACATTAAATGGGAGAAAGACACTTTTTTTCAAAAAGTGAGACATTTTTACCACTTGTATCTTTTAATAAAATTCTGATATTAAAAGGAAAAAAAACAAACCTAGGCTTATACTCACCAAAGGAGCCTAGCCCCAATTCAAATGTAATAGAGATTCCCTTTGGGTAACTGGAACTCTGACCAGAAGTCATCTTGATTTGTAAGTGCAAAGTTAACTAACCAACCAGTCAGACCAGAAAATGCTTCATATCCTATCCTGCCATTGACCAGGAAGTCAAGGCCTGCCTGGTCACCTTACCATCTATCTTGCTACCTTATATATACCTTCCCTTTTCCCTATCATTTCCCTAACCCAAATTTCCACCTCCATGCTCTGACTCTCAGAACTTTAATCAAATCAATATTATCATTGTTATTGGAAAAGGTGTGACCATCTATTATTGATCAATCGTTTTTCAAATGTGTCTCACTCTTTGTGGCCCCACTTGGGATTTTCCTGGCAGAGATACTACAGTGGTTTGCCATTTCTGTCTCTAGCTCATTTTACAGATGAGGGTACTGAGGCAAAAAGGGTTAAGTGACTTGCATAGGGTCACACAGTTAAAAATGTCTGAGGTCAGATTTGACCTCAGGAAGTCTTCCTGACTCTAGGCCCAGCACTCTATCCACCAGTGACAATCTACTACCCCATATATATGTATACAAACATATATATATATATATATACACACATTCATATACATACACATATACATATATACATACATATATATGTATCTCTGTGTGTGTATGTATGGGAGTAGTGACCAGGGAAGAGATTTTTATCTTCCTCTGGTTGGATGCAAGCTCTTTCAAGATTGATACTGTTTTCTTTTAGGGTTGCTTTCAATCTATTAAACTTTATGTAGCTAATAAACTTATTAAATACTTTCTTCATTCATTCATGATCTTGTTTAAAGAGCATGCTACTTAGATTCTATGAAACTTATTCCATTGTAGATCCTCATAAATGAAGCCTATAATCACTCAGTATCATAGTGTGGCCTAGTCGGCAGGGATGTTCTTGGAATCAGGAATATTTGAATTCAAATCTGACATTCACTACTTGTGTGACAATAGGCAAGTCAGTTATCCTCTCTGGAATCTTAAGAAAGCCTTAAATTATAGAATGACTGTTCTATAGAGTCAATCAGGAAGAAAATAATGTTGTGAATTGCTTTGGGGGGTTGCTACTGAGACAAAGGACCATCTTTTTTATTTTTTCAAAACAAAACTTATTATTTATTTATTTTTAATATTCTTTTTAAAAATTGAGTCAAGATTCTCTCCCTCCCAACCCTTCTATACCCACTGAGAAGGCAAGCAATAGGACATCAATTATACATGTGAAATCAGTTCCTTTTGTTTTCAAAGTACTCATCCACTGTCTCTTTTCTTATATTATTCACTCTCCCCTTCAGATAACTTTCATCCATCTTTAGCAATTTAATTATTTTATGGTGTCCTTATTATAAAGCTACTTTTAAAAATAAATCTTTTCCCTTCTGAGGACCTGGTATTATCACTCCCTTTCCTCAGCCTTTGATACCATTTCACTAAGATCACAAGGTTAGAATGTGGTCTGTCCTTCAGGGGCAGAGAGTGATATTTAAGACCTTGCTTCCGGAGAGAAAAAGAAGCTATTTGATTTAGCTTAGCTCTATTTTCTACCTCTACACTTTCTTTCTTCTGGGTTCCACCCTCTTTCTAAGAGACTTTTTTTCAGTCCCTAGGCCTTGACTTCTGGGGATGGGAGTGAATGGGTTAGAGAAATGCCCTCCAGTACATTGCTAGGAAGCTGAGTGTACTCTTAAAAGCTTTTGTAGTTAGCTTTCTTATCTTCTTTTCAAATTTTCTATGGGCTTCCTGTTTGTGAAAAAAAACAAAAAAAGTATAGGAACAGAGAAAACCTGTATTTATTTTATGAAAAAGGAAAGTGAAAGAAATGTTTTCCATTATATCTTTTCCTTACTCATCCTCTGACTGGATTGTTCATTCAGAATTGTCTTGATCACTGGGTGGGAGTGGGGTAGTGGAGATACGTCCCACACAATCCCACTAGAATTAAGCTATTCAATTCCATGTTCCAATTAATTGCATGCAAAATGAAGACACAAGAATTGACAAGGTAGCAATCTTCTGTTCAGTATAAATTTGAGGACAGTCCCCATGGACAGTACACGATCATCTGATTTCACGAGCAAAATGAAACATTAAAAAATGCCCTGAGAATTATCTGATCATTGTCTAGAGAACGAAAAGCCTCTGACCTCTAGTTTAGTCAGTATAAAAACATTCCTTTGATACTGTTAGTGAGATTCATGGTCCCATTGTGATCAAGGCAGGTATCCTGTGTAGGAGACTTTGTATTTGAATGACATTCTTTGGGAAAAAATATATTTGTTTAGAAGCTACTGACTTTCTTCTCCAAAGTTTTGTAAGAGTTCCTCAACTTATTGTATCTAAATTTAATGAACAGAATGAAGCTCAAGGAGAGCCACCGACAGGCAGAACAGCTTTGAAACTCCTATGTTAAAATATATTATGTGCTTTAAAACAAGACGTGAGGATGCAGTGAGGAGTCAGTTTCGTGCGCGATCTTCTTTTGCTTCTTTGTATAGAGAAGTGCTCATATTTGATATTTGTTAACTTCATAACAAAAAATTAAGACTGAATTCAAATTTCTAAATGATACATCTTCTACCAGACAGAGGATGTCCCGAAGGCAAATGTCTATTCAGAGCACTCTCTCTTCAGTCCCTCTCATTTCTTCAGTCCCTCTCTTCCCTCTCTCTTATCCTGCCCCATTCTTCAGCCTCTTGACCACCTAAGCTCAGCCCTATCCTCACTCTTACCTTTGTGCTCCTTCACTTGTTTGGAGGATTTGGTTGTTCTGAGTTTCACAAGCTTGACACAGCCTGATGAGGATTTTCATGACACCTTAAAAGCCAAGAAAGCAGGCAGCCCTTCCTGGGAAGACAACTGCTTTTTGTCATATCGATTTTGTCAGTATATCTCACAATCCATTAGGATATTACCCAGGTGAAGTGGTCTAGAAGTGTGATGGAGCATAGCAGGAGGGGTGGTCACAGCCTAGTGAAGACTCCTGTAGCACCTTCAGCCGTAAGATTTGAGGGTTAATGAGATCAGTAATATTTTGTCCTCTTGCAGAAGCTTTTCAGCAGCCATTCATAAGTCATGAAGTACATTCCACTGTCAGGGACATCTCAATGAGAATAAACATAGTTCTTTTTTTAAAAACCTCATATCCCAGGTTCTTGATGTGTGTGTGTGTGTGTGTGTGTGTGTGTGTGTGTGTGTGTGTGTGTATCTGAACATACACACATACCCACATATCCCACAATTGCAATCATCCCAGGGGAGTTGAAGAATTAAGTATAGACTAAAGTTTATTAGAGTGAAACAAAATACATTGGTGCCTTGGAATATGTGTGTGGAGAGAGGGAGAAAGAGAGAGGGAAAGAGAGAGAGAGAGAGAGAGAGAGAGAGAGAGAGAGAGAGAGAGAGAGATCTATACAGTTATAGAGCTTTCTACTTTGTGGAGTATGGTAATGTGGAGGAGTACTATTTATAGATATCTATATATTGTTTGTTACAGAGAAATATCTCCTCTATACATTCATGTGGTAGGTTACTTCTGCTAAAATAAATCTACCACAGTGCAGAAATTATAAGGTAAAAACTTAGGTTTCATTATGCTTAAGCAAAAGTTCAGGATTTAGAACAAAATCACCCTGAACAAATACTGGATTTTCTGATAAGCCCTTTCATAGAGAAAATTACATCAGAGAAATAAATTAATTTACATATTACAATCACTTAATGTTATTTCAGGCTATAAAAGTTTCAAAAAGAGAGATTTTAATCGCATCCTTCCTTCAATGTTATAAAAGTTGAACAAATTTAGTTCCAAAGAATCATAATCTATGATTCCCTAATGAAACAAATTTGGTTAAACAGATTTTATAGGTAAACTAAGTTAGGTTACATATTAAACTACTGTTAGAGGGTTCACAATGGTCTGATTGAAGAGGGGAGATTTATTTGATTAACAAGAATCCTTCCTTAAGTAAGTCAAATTACTAATGAAAGCCTCAACTCCAATTTTGGTTTCTTATCAGAGCAACGTTTGAGGCCTTAAGCAAATTTTCACAGCCAACGGGACAATTTGTAGTCAACTCAATAACCTTCTAGCATGGAGAAATGACCTTGGCCGCCTTATATAACAAAAATTAATAAAAGGAAATCAAGAATAAAAATTAATATAATATCTGGATTTGTATATTTATACCTTCAAATATAGACTTGTGTCATTTCTACTTCTATCTCTATTTCTAATCTCAGTACAATGCAAGAAAACGATGTATATTGTTTCACTCTAATAAATTTGAGTCTATAGACACAATTCTGTCCACTGAGATCTCCTGAGCAGTTGTCGTTTTGCCCCCTACCTCCTACACTGTCTCCTTTTCTAGCTTCCATACTCTTCCACAGCTAATCCTTTTTTTTCTCCTTTTGTGAACCCATAGATAGACTGAGTCACAAACCCCAAACTGCCTTTGAAACAGGGTTCCCAATGTATACTACCAAAAGACTAACTACTTTGTTTTCTTTTGGGGGGGTAGGGGAGGCACGAGGAGATGTAAGATCTCAACCTATCCTGAGAACATGGTCCTTCTGAAAACTACCAGGGAGTCAATTCCAACCTTCCAGACTGAAAACTCCAGAAACCATGAGGGATTCTGGACCATTTTGATTCAATGTGGCTACAGGCTATGGGATGGACGAGAAGCTGTCAGGGGTGGGGGCTCCTGTCTCAAGAAACTGAAGCTGACCTTTGTTGTTGTTTTGAAATGTAAGAATTAACCTTTGAATTTCATCTTATCATTGTAATATTTGTGGCATTTTTTTTAGCATTCTACCAGTTTATTTGGGGGGTGGTTGAGAAGATGCTAAACTCTAAGTTGGCTTTCAATATGTCAATCCTCCTGGAACTTTGGTATTCAAAAAATTCTGAGAGATCTAGAGAGAGACAGCACAATGAATGGACCTCCCTATGGAGGAGTTATGGGAGGACATGGACAAGAACTTACATAGGATCAGGAGGTATGGATAGGTTGTCATTGATACTCGGTCACTCTGAGAGCTGTGTGCTCTCACTGATGTGGGTGCTCCCTCCCAAAGCACAGAGTTCCTTCAACATTGTCTAAATTTATTCATTGTCTAAACAGCAATTTTCTCCATTTTTTCCTATCATAAAAATGATTACTCATGATATTCTTTTTTTTGTTTATTTTTTTATTTTTTTTAAACAAATGCTTTATTAACTTCTGTTTTACATCATTCATTTCCGCCAGATTTTGAGTTACAATCATTTTCCCCCCATTATTCCCCTACCCAACCTCCCAGAATAGTAGTCCCACAAGATATCGCTTCCTTCAATCTACTCTCTCCCATACCTTCTCCCATACCACCATCGACTTTTCCATTAGAGAAAGGTGAGTCTTTGTGTCCCAATGCCTGCACATTTTATCTCCCTATTACAAGGAAAAGAGTATTAATAATAGTATATATATATATATTTGAAACATTTGATGTTACAACCTCGAATTTCAGATCCATTTACTTCCTCCCTTGTCACCCATTCCCTCTTGGGAGATAAGTAATTCAGTATATGTTGTACATGTCTAGCTATGCAAAACATTATCATAGTAGATATATTGTACAAGGCTGCTTATAATTCCCTCCCATTCATCCCACCCCCAACCTGGTCCATTCCCTACATGATCCTGTCCCTCTTCTATAGTGGGTACTTCCAACCTCCCCTCCCCCCAAGGATGCCCTCCCATACATCATCCCTCCTCTCATCCCCCTTCCCCCTATCCTGCTGCAGGTTGAGATATCCCATTTAGTATGTATGTCATTTTCTCCCTGAACCAAATTCAATGTGAATGTGGTTTTGCCTTTTTAGCCTTCCTTATTCTCCCCCTCCTTTGCAACCACTTCCCCTTGTTCTTCTACATGGGATAGTTTACCCTACCCTGTCTCTCCCCATCTCCTCTTGCCACTTTCCTCTCTCACCTCATAATTTCATCCCTTGAGTATTCTCCCTTCCCAACAAATTCAACCTATGCCCTCTATCCATATATAACTGTAACCATATACACACACATTCACATATGTATTCATATGACCACACCCCCTTCTTCCATTATTTTCATAGTGAGAAAGATATCATCAGTCACAGTTATTGCTTTTCCATATAGGAATGTAAATAGTTCAACTTTGATAAGTTCCTTTTGATTTCTTTTCCCTGATTACCTTCTCAGGCATCTCTTCCTTCTTGTGTCTGGATGTCAAATTTTCTATTCAATTCTGGTTTTTTCCTCAAGAATGCTTGAAAGTCATCTATTCCACTGAATGACCATATTTTCCCCTGTGTAGCAGCAAGCACCCCAATATCTCCAGGGTAGCTGCCAATATAGGTTCTTAGATCTGCTTTTCAAAAGGAAAGCAACTCAAAATCAGTTAACAAGCACACTTTAATAAAACAAACATATACCATTTACCTAGTTCAGGGGAGAAAAGTCAGCACCCCTAACTTCAGAGTTACAGAACTTACAGATCAAACAGACAGCCTTCCAAACTGTCCAACCATTATATCAATAACAAATCACAGTTAACCAGAGAGGGAAGCATCAACATCTGGGTTTTCAAAGCCGGGGGGCTCTCAACAACGGCTTCCCAGAGTCTCATCTGGTCATATCACACAACACTTCTCAAAGTGAGCCCCAAAGCAAAACCTCAAATCAGGGATTATATAGTCTTCTCCTGGCTCAGAGAATGTAACCACCCTTTTGATCCACTGCCCAATCACACAGCATCAAGTTGTGGTCATTCCTGAAAACCAAGCCTCCCACCACAGGCTCCATGTGACCACATTCAGCCTATTAGGAGGCAGAGCATATTTTCAAATCAAGGAAGGTTTTCAGAGACTCTTAAAGCCAAACAAAGTCTCTTAAGCCAATCAAAGGGCCTAGGGGCAGGGAAGATCTTTAAATCTGCATTTCCATTACACCCTGAAACAAAATACTCAGTTTTGCTGGGTAGGTGACCCTTGGGTTCATTCCAAGTTCTTTTGCCCTCTGGAATATCATATTCCATGCCCTTCCATCCCTCAGTGTAGAAGCTGCCAGGTCCTGGGCTATTCTGATTGTGTTTCCACAGTATTGAAATTGTTTCTTCCTGGCTGCTTGTAGTATTTTCTCCTTGATCTGGGGATTCTGGAACCTGGCTATAATATTCCTGGGAGTTTTCTTTTTAGGATCTTTTTCAGGAGGTGATCTGTGGATTCTTTCAACCTCTATTTTGCCCTCTGGATCTAGAACATCAGGGCAGTTTTCCTTGAGAATTTCTTGAAGGGTGATTTCTAGGTTCTTTCTTTGATCATGGCTTTCAGGTAGTCCAATAATTTTTAAATTGTCTCTCCTGGATCGATTTTCCAGGTCAGTGGTTTTTCCCATGAGAAATTTCACATTGCCTTCTAATCTTTCATTTGTTTGGATCTGCTTAAAAGCATCTTGATTTCTCATAAAGTCATTAGCTTCCATTTGCTCCAGTCTAACTCTGAAGGAATGAATCTCCTCAGTGAACTTTTGAGATTCTTTTCCATCTGGCAAATTCGACTTTTTAAGGCATTCTTCTCCTCATTGCCCTTTTGGGCCTCCTTTGCCATTTGAGTTAGTCTATTTTTTAAGGTGTTGTTTCCTCAGTCAGGCTGTTGACCCTCATTTCATACTTTTCCTGCATCCTTCTCATTTCTCTTTCCAATTTTTCCTCCACTTCTCTCATTTGATTTTTAAAGTCCTTCTTAAGGTCCTCTATGGCCTGCAACCCTCTCATGTTTTCCCCTGGGGCTTTTGGAGCAGGACTTCTGACCTCACAGTCCTTTTCCCGCTCTATGCCCCCAAAATAGGAGTCTAGGGTTGCATTTTTCTGTTTCCTTTGTCTTGGCATGTTGCCACTTAATTACTTGACTTTTGGGCTTGTTGCCACACTATGGATTTAACGCCAGATAGAGGAATTTTCATCCCGAACGTGTGGGGGGCAACTTCCGTTTCTGGCAAGCTGTAAACCCACCCACAACTTCCACCCTAGATCACAATCCAGATCCAGGGAGGTTAAAGCAAGAGCAATTACTGCCACAAGACTGATCACTGGATCTCCCTACAATTAATTGCAGGCTGGGAGCTGGAGCTGCGTCTGAAAACTACAAAATGGCATGTCTCCTCAGTGGCTTCTAGCCCCCAGGGGAGGGAGCCGACGCATTCCCTAAATACCGGACCAAAAGTCCATAGGACACTAACCTCTTACTTTTTCCTAGGCATGTCTATGTTGATAATTCTGGAGTCGCCACGGCTGCTGGTGTTCTGGTGTTCCTCCAGCTGGCTGCTGGCCCTGCTGCCCTGGGGCTAAAACCTCGGCTAGGCTTCCCGCGCTCTGCGCGCTGTGTGCTGCCAGGTCCCAGACGGCTGTGCTGGTCCTTCCTGCAGGGCTGCTGGGCTATCCTCAGCGGGAGGTTAGCTTCTCTGTGTCGTTCTGTGGGTGCTGGGGCTCCAGAAGTTGTTCAGAGTCCCCTTTTACATAGTTTGGGGGGAATCTGGGGGCAGAGTGGCTTGGAAGAGCTGTTTCTACTCCGCCATCTTCTACTCATGATATTCTATTCCATCATGAGTTCCCTTAGGGCAGGGGCTGTGTCTTAATTACCTAAATTATGCCACAATGAATAAATAGCATATTGCTTTGTCTCTAGTAGTTACTGTTGAATGACATTGAATATAAAAACATGAAATAACATTCTCCTTTGTTTCCCTGTGAGTCTCTCCAAAGAGGTGGGGAGGTACTTTCGAAAAAAAAAAAAAATACATCATTGGGAAGTGAAGAGAATGAATACAGGGGTCCAGTTTACAATAGCTTGCCTTTTTATATTATTTAAGATCTAAGAAAAATAATGTTTTTTATGTCAGACCTTTGGGGTAGGCAGTGCAAATATTTTTTACTTGTTTTTTTTTTTTTTTAAGCAATTGGGGTTAACTTGCTCAAGGTTACACGGCTAGTCATTACTTATGTGTGGGTGCTCATTTTCTGAGGCCGGATTCGATCTCGGGTCATCCCAACTCCGAGGCCGGCGCTCTTACTCACTGCGCCACCTAGCCGCCCCTTTAGGGCAATTAGGGTTAAGTAACTTGCACACGGCTAGGTTTTTTGTTTGTGTGGGTTAAGTGTCTGAGGCCGGATCCGAACTCAGGTCCTTTTGACTCCAGGGCTGGCGCTCTATTCACTGCGCCACCTAGCCGCCCCTTTTACTTGTTTTACAGAAAAGGAAGCTGAAGCTAAGAGACATGAAGTGGCTTGCTTAGCACTATTGCTGACATATTCTAAGAACTGGAATTCGAACCCAGGTCTTTCCTGACTCTAATAGTAGGACTCTCTTTTACCCCCAGAGTCCTTACAGAGTACTACTCAGCTAGGAGGCACAGTGGATAATGTTGAATTTGAAGTTAGACCTAAAAAAATAACTATGTGGCCTTGGTTAAGTCACTTAACTTTCCTCAGCCTCAGTTTCCATATATGCAAAATGGGACTAATATTAGCCCTTAACTCCCAGGATTATGGCACAGATCAAATGAGCTAACATGTGAAGTGCTTTGCAAACCTAAAAGCACTATATAAATCCTAGCTATTATTATTACTCCATTGCTTCAGCCTGGTGTCTTTTGAAGGTGTCTTGAAGGCTATATAAGGGGAACACAATTTCTGGAGAGTCCCTACCAAATTAGATACGCTTCTAGTGTAGCCAATGGACTAATTGTCTGAATCCTGTCCTCCCTGAGCACAGAGTAGCTTCTCACAAGAAGTTTGGACACCTGGTTTCAAATGATTTTTGGCCACATCTGCTTTAGACCATCTACTGAGGCATGTAAGAATTACATTCTATATTGGAAGATGAAATCCTCAGACCAATAAAGTGAGAAATTTTTTGAAATATCCAAGTAATTCCTTGTATGAAATGTTTATTGTTTGAGGACAATTGTAGCATTGATTTGCTGAACCTTACATAAGGGCTAAAGTCAGAGACTATTCTATTTTGTTTTTTAAATTGTACTCCATCTCATAACAACTTTCTTATCTGATTCCCAGAACTCATGATGGTGTGTGTATGTGTGTATATGTATGTATGTATGCATGTGTGAATGCATGCATGCATGTATTGTTGTTGTGTTTGTCCTTCATTCTTGAAGAGGAAAATGATATCAGGGGAATAATGACATGACTTGCAGTTGACTTGGATTTGAGTGAGGGAGGGTTGATGTATGTATGTATGTATGTATGTATGTATGTATGTATGTATGTCTCATATGTCTCATACCCAATCTGGAAATGTAAAGAGTGAAAAAAACACAGAAGTTTCAAGTATGGTGACTACAATACACTCTTCAGTTCAACCCAACCAGAATAAAATGTATTTGTGAAATATTTAATAAAATGAATAAAAATATAATAGAACATAGATAATGTTAATATGTGGTTTTCTAAGTTAAGCTGTCAGCAAGGGCCCATTTCCTTTTTTTTTAAGTTTATTTATTTATTTTTAGTTTTCAACATTAACTTTTATTAGTTTTAAATTTTCTCTTCTTCCACTCCATCCTCTCTCCCCAAGATGACATGCAATCTGATATAAGTCCTATACATATATTCCCATTAAACATTCTTTCACATGCTTTATAGAAGAACCAGAGTGAATAGGAGGAATAACAAGAAAGAAAAAAATAAAACAAAACAAAAAAGAAAATAGTCTGTTTTGCTATGCATTCAGACTCTGTAGTTTTCTCTAGATGTGGATGTCATTTTCCATCATGAGTCCTTTTGAATTGTTTGAGGTTCTTGCACTGCTGAGAATGGCTAAGTCTATCAAAGTCAGTCATCACATACTATGGCTGTTACTGTGTACAGTGTTCTCTTGGTTCTGCTCA
This sequence comes from Gymnobelideus leadbeateri, assembly GCA_011680675.1. Lineage (NCBI taxonomy): Eukaryota > Metazoa > Chordata > Mammalia > Diprotodontia > Petauridae > Gymnobelideus > Gymnobelideus leadbeateri. The sequence continues at coordinate 651,868 of WOXC01009215.1, forward strand.
TTTCACTTAGCATCAATTCATATAAGTCTTTCCAGGTTATTCTGAAGTCCACCTGTTAATCATTTCTCATAGCACAATAGTATTCCTTTATATTCATATACCACAACTTGTTCAGCCATTCCTTAATTTATGGGTATCTCCTCAATTTCTAGTTCTTGGCCACCACAAAAAGAGCTTCTGTAAATATTTTTGTTCATGTGGGTCTTTTCCCCATTTTTATGATCTCTTTGGGATACAGACCTTGAAGTGGTATTATGCTGGGTCAAAGGGTATGCACACCAGAATGGCTGGATCAGCTCACAACTCCACCAACAATGAATTTGTGTTCCAACTTTCCAACATCTTCTCCAACATTTATCATGTTCCTGTTCTGTCATGTTAGCCGGTATGATATGTATAATGTGGTACCTCAGAGTTGTTTTGATTTGCATCTCTCTAATCAATAGTGATTTAGAGCACTTTTTCATATGACTATAGATAGCTTTAATTTCTTCCTCTGAAAACTGCTTGCTCATAGTCTTTGACCATTTCTCAATTGGGGAATGACTTGTAGTCTTGTAAATTTGACTCACAATATTTGAGAAATGAGGCTTTTATCAGAGAAACTGACTCTAAAAATTCTTTCCCACTTTTCTGCTTCCCTCCTAATCTTGGTTGCATTGACTTTGTGCAAAACCCTTTTCAATTTAATGTAATAAAAATGATCTCTTTTGCATTTTGTAACGTTCCCTATCTCTTGTCTGGTCATAAACTCTTCCATTATCCATAAATCTGACAGATAAACTATTCCTTGTTCCCCTAATTTGTTTGTAGTATCAGCCTTTATATTTAACCCGTGTACTCATTTGAACTTGTTTTGGTATACAATGTCAGATATTGGTCCATGCCATTTTGCCATACTCTTTTCCAGGTTTCCCAGCAGTTTTTGTCAAATATCAAGTTCTTATCCCCAAAGTTGAGGTCTCTGGATGTATAAAACAGTAGATTTCTATAATCATTGACTATTGTGGCTTATGTAAAGGGCCCATTTCTATTTGAATTAGACATATTGGTTATACCCATGGCTTAAGTCTTCTCAGTGGTAGTACTACCTGTGTGACCATAGGGAAGTCATTTAATCTTTGTCTGTGCCCAGGCAACTCTGAGACTCTTAATCTCAAACCGACGAAAAGATTCCTCTAGTCAGCTAATTATTGTGGCTCCCTATTTCCTGTAGGATAAAAGAGAAACTCATTCAGGACCCTACCTCTCTTTCTAAGAGCTCATTTGTGTGATATAACTCCCTCTCTCACACTCTATAATCCTGCCAAATTGTCCTCTGTTCCTCGCTCTGGATAGAACATCTCCCATATTTATGCCTTGGCAGTGGCATTCCATTCTTTGTGGAATGCATTCCCTCCTTCCTTCTACCTCATGGAAGTCCTCTTTTCTTTTAGATGCAGTTTTTTTCCATCTTCTATATTAGACCCTTGATTCCAGCTCCCTCTCTCACATTGCCAGTGGACCCCTGCCCCCACTACCTTGTATTTAACCATTTATTGTTGCTATTGTTGAATCATTTTCAGTAGTGTCTGACTCTCTGTGATCCCTTTTGGGGTTTTCTTTGAAAAAATACTGGAGTAGTATGCCATTTTCTTCTCCAGTTCATTTTACAGATGAGAAAACTGAGGCAAAGAGGGTTAAGTGACTTGCTCAAGGTCACACAGCTAGTACGTGTCTGAGGCCTGACCTCAGGAAGATGAGTCTTCCTGAGTCCAGGCCCTGCTGTCTATCCACTGTGCCACCTAGTACTATATGTGAGCATATACATATTTTCACTTGTGTATTTACTTACTTTATATTTAGGTACAAATATTTTCATATGAACTTATTTCCTCTCTTACAATGTTCTCTCCTTACAAATAGAGATAACAACATTTTTAAAACTTTTTGTCTCCAGTGCTTAGCTTGTTGCCTGGCACATAGCAGGGGCTAAGGAATCTATGTTGGATAATTGGCTCATTTCCCAAAGACAAGTCACTGAATAGAAATTGTCCAGGATTACCTATTAGGACAGATTCTGTGTGTGCTTAGGGACCTCCAAAATTAGAAAAGATAAAACATTAGTGAAAGCACTGCTTAGATGGTCTAAATTCTAATTCACTTGGAGCACACACATGGGCAGCTGGGTGGCACGGTGATAGGGTGACCACACAACAAGAAGAGCTAGCACCGCCTGTGGTATCTCATGGCTGCATCTCTACCTGTGAAAAGGTTCTTGCTACCTCTCACATATTTCTGTTTAAACACTCATAAAGGTAAGTGTTATGTATAATTCTAATAACCATTATTGTACACAAAGCAAAGATTCCTACTTATATCCTGCATAAATCTGAATCTCTTGGATTGGACAACAATAGGCTCCTGCCCAAGCACCATTTAATGGTTATTTTTTCTCAGGGTGAATGTAAATAGAAATTGTTTCTCTTTTGCCCAGCAACCCTCAGGGTCTTCTCCTCCCAGTTTAACTTTATTTTCTTTTATTAAAGGGGCCATTCCTTTATTTATGTAGTAAAGAGGCCTATTCACTGCATGAGTGATACCTCACTCAAAGTGAGAACCTGAAAAGGCTTTAGCCTAAAAGAACCAAGGAAGGTCTCCTAATGCGTCCTGGGCCATCTCCAGTCATTCGGATCAATATCTAGCCATTGAACCCAGATGGCTCTAGAGAAGGAAATGAGGCTGGTGAGCTCCCTCACCCAAATCAAAGTCAATTGCAAGTCATGTCATCATCTCCCTGATGTCATGGTCCTCTTCAAGAACAAAGGACAAACCACACAACAACTGTAACTGTATAAAGCAATCACTCCAAAAGATAAAAGCATAATATTTGTAACATTAAATATTGGCAACATTTTTATAGCTTTTTCATGTTTGAAATGGACATAGAAAATACAAAACTCCTTGAAACCATGATTTAGATGCACTTGAGAACTGTTTATATGTATGCCAATCATATTTAGTGGCAAATCGGTCAAATACATCATGGTTACTTCATTTTATTCTAATATACTTACTATGTTATTTCAGGCACAATATTTTCATTTTTTTTCCCTCAGGTGTTTATTTTTCTCATGAGCACATGCAAATTTTTTTTTTAAAATCATGAATCTCTATTATATACAACTTGTTTTTTAAAGCGTATTTCACATTTAACATGGTATTTCTAACACTGCTCAGCTTTTCTGTGTCCCCTTCAAACTTAAATCTACAATCTTCTGTGGTTTTCCAAAATTATTAATCTACATTTTTCCTTTCTCCTTTTTTAGTGCCATCAGTTGGTATATTCAATATATTACAACTTTTAAAATATAAGAATAGAAAAATTTAGATTATTTTCCAAGATGTGTGTATATATATTTTTAAGTTTTTCAGTTTGACACTCTCAGATATCCTTTCTTCCTCTTTTGACTTATTGAATTCTTACTGATTTTTAAAAACCAACTCAAATGTCACTGCTCCAATGAAGTAGTCTTTGATCAAATAATATAATATATACCATGACAAAAAACAAATAACATTCCCTGCCCACCCAAACCTTCTGCAAACTTGAAGCAGATCTTTCCACAGGTTCAATTCAAATCAATTCAATGAACATTTATTAGGTGCCTATTATAGGTATGCTAGGCAGACCACTAATGGGGAAGAGCTCACACAGAGAACAATAGCTGTTTGGATATCACAATTTTCCATGGGGTGCACCCACTCCTCTGGGAATCACCTTGTCTCTTTCTTGGGTGTCTTTGCTAGTCATGTGGTCATTAAACACTTCTCTGCCGTCAGTTTTTGGACTTCATTTCCTTGGGGCCATTTATAGGTTTTTCTGCTTCCATTGAGGAATGTGTAAGAGTCAGAAAACTGTCCTGAAAAATTACATATATGCCTTTACACTGTATAGCCACTGGGACAGTTGATTTGAAGATCATTGTCTTGGACAACTACTTGATTTAGGTTTAGAAATCCCTTATAATTTCCATTTAATCTGATATAGCTATTTTATTCCTTCTATAGTCATTGTTTTTTGTCTTTATTAAATTTTTTTTTAATTTAGTTTACAAGATTCAGTGCCACAATCCCTTGAGCTTCAAATTTTCTCCTTCTCCTTCTCTTCCCCGTCCCCCATGGTGGCATGCAATCATGTATAGGATCTGCAAATACTTTCACATTAGACATTAGTCAAGCTGTAAAGAAAGCTTAGAACCAATGGATTGAACAATAGGAAAGAGAAAACAAAACCAAACAAGAAAAAGAAAGAGAACAGTTTGCTTTAATCTGCATTCAAACTCTGTAGTTCTTTCTTTGAATGTAGACATCTCTTTCCATCATTTGTCTTTTGGAGTTGCCTTATAACCTTGCATTGCTGAGAAGAGCCCAGTCTATCAAAGCTGGTCATCACATATACATTCTACATTTATTTTGAGTGGGGTTTGAAAAGATGTGTAGGCTTAAAAAATTCACTTTGTCAAAATTTTTGCTCTTGTTCAGTTTCATTTGGATTATAATCAAAGAAGAGTTGAGGAACAAAGATTCATATCAATGGCTTTTATCCTCCTGGTTCACATTTCTGTCTTTGTCATATATACATGCTAGTTAGCAACCCTTTATTTGTATTCTATTTGAATACTACATTCTGGATACTTTTGGATACCTTCCACAGCTATTTGGATACCTTGCTATCTACTCAGTTTTTTTTTTTTTTAACATGAACATTAAAAACAAAACAAAACAAACTTTTAACTTTTTATCTTTTCCCTTTACCCAAACTTTTTTTTAAACCTCAATGCTCACTTGGAACTTAGTTTTGTCTCTCCATAAATACATTTCTTATATAGAGTTGTGCTTTATAGATATCTTTGTTTTGTCATTTCTATTTATTGTATATTAAATTGCATGAGAGCTTAGACCTTATCTTATCTGAACTGTGAATTTCTCTCTATATACTTTGCCTATCAAGCCCTGTGTTCTGTGTATAATAGGCATGTTAGACATTACCTTGAGTAAATTACTTACTCTCTCTTGGCCTCAGTTTTCTCATCTTAAAAATGAGGGTCTCTAACAGATGGTAGAGTTAGGATTGAAAATTGAAAAGGGCTTCAGAGCTCTATCTCTGTGAAAGCATGGAGACTAATTAGGAGGGAATGATTTAGATAAAAGATAATTAGGGCCTGGGCTAATATGCCAACTGGATAAATGAGAGGGGTCAGATGTGAGAGATGTTGTTGACATAGAAAATGGCAAGATTTAGCAACTGATTGGATATGTGAAGTGGGGAAGGATGAGTTGAGGAAAATGCCAATATCACAAATCTAGGAGACTAGGAAGAATTGGTGTTGTCTTTAACAGAAATGATGAAGCTTGGAAGAAGGGTTGATCCACAGAAAAAAAGATTAGTTTGAATTTGAACCTATTGCATTTGATATATCTCCAGGTCATCCAGTTTAAAATGTCCAATAGGTAGCTGGTGATATGGAACTGGAGTTCAGCATGGACATTAGGGCTAGGTGTATAGATGTGGGAGTCACTTGCTTAGATATAATAAATAAAACAATGGGGAGTGAAGAGGTCACTAAGAGAAAGAATATTTGGAGAGAAGAGCAAGGGGCCTTGGACGGACTCTTGGAGGATACAAATAGTAGGGGTTGTTTGTTTTTCCTTTTCAAAGAGGACCAATGATGTTATGAGGGTGATGTCTTAACTTGCTTGTGAATTGGATTGAAGTGAGGCAGAGCTATGCAAAGTTGTAAGCCTCACTTTCTCATCCAGAGTCATCGAAGTCTAGTGGCAAGGCAGAAGTCAGGATGACTGGTGATGGCTGGGGAATAGTAGGGGTATGATCGGGATGGAGAGCAATAAAGGAAACAGAGAAGGAGGAGAACCAGGAGAGTCACAAAAACCAGAAAATCTCCAATAGGAGAGATTGGTCAGTGGTATCAAATGCAGCAGTTGTATTTAAGAAAGATTAGGGCTAAGAAAATTCCATTATCTTGGCAATGAGAAGTAGGTTCAATTGAGTGGTGAGGTAGAAGCCAGACTGCAAAAGTCAGAGGTATGAGGGAGAGGATAGGAAGAGGAGACAGTGAGTATAGATAGCTTTTGTTCCTAGGAGTTGGGATGTTGTAGCTGTTATTGTCATGCTTGCCCATTTCATTTAGATCACGAACCTGGCCTAATATATTATCATGATAGTAGGGTTGTTCACATCAGGGGGACACACATAACTGGACAAACTCATGCCCTGGGAGAAATGTTTGATTTGGTATTAGGCTTCAGTTATGCATCCTTAATGAGAGATCCCCAGCCAAATAAAGATTCTTCCACACTATCTCTTCTTTTCTAAGAATTCCAAGCCCATCCTTAAATTCAGCTCCATGTGGCCTCCTTTTGGGCTTTCCCAAGCTAATCCATCTTTGAGGTGCCACAGTAGTACAAGGTGACTTCAATTATAGAGATAAAAAAAGCACAAAAAGGGAGTTTTATAAGCAAGTGTTGGGTGGTCTTCCTTTTTCTTAAGGCATAACTCTTTAACAACAGCAAAAAATCCCAGAAAGTGGGCATGACTAGGTGGCACAGTGAATAGAGCACTGGCCCTGGAGTCAGGAGGACCTGAGTTCAAATCAGCCTCAGACATGTAACACAAAAACTAGCCATGTGACCTTGGGCAAGTCACTTAACCCCAACTGCCCTCCCCCCCAAAAAAAACAAGCAAAAAAAGACTTTAGGGGTGGCTAGGTGGCACAGTGAATAGAGCACCAGCCCTGCAGTCAGGAGGACCTGAGTTCAAATCTGGACTCAGACACTTGATCACACTTCTTAGCCATGTGACCTTAGGCAAGTCACTTAACCCCAATTGCCCTGCCTTCCCCCTTCAAAAAGAAAAAGAAAAAAAGAAAAAAAATCAGAAAGCAAAGAGACCACAAGGTGTTTCCAGTTTGCCCTAAAAACAAAACAGGAAGGAACACTTAAGTCAAATTCAGCAGATACCAGAACTTTCTGGTGATGCACTAAAATTGCATAACAGAAGAAAAGGAAAGAAATAATAGGTGTGAAATAACTAAAACAAAGCAAAATGGGCTGGGAAAGATGTAGAGGATAATTTCAAAACACATCTAGTCTTCTGGGGTCCCCTATGGGAAGACCCATAGGGAAGACCCTTATGACTTCACTTCTTGTCCAGAAGTCTTCACTAAGACTTTCATGTTTAGGAAATTTAGTTTGGCAAATTTGTGTACCAAAATGCTGGGATAGATTTGCAATAGAAGGCTAGATCTTGCCATGGTAGAGGCAATTACAAAATAATAACTACAAGAAACAGGGACCACTAAACTTCATAAGGATATCTGCATGGTCCATATTGAGTTAGAAAAAGCATTTTATCCTTATCTATGTCCTACTATTATTTTTTATTTATTTTTGCTTAATATCTCCCTATTCCATTTTAATCTGCTTTGAACCACATTCCAAGGCATTGTCAAATTATGGAATGCACCTGGCCCTTGAGAGGCATGTTTGATTTTTGTTCTTGTGCATTTCTCTTTGACTCAACTATTATCAGTCAGCTGGAAAGCTCTGGAACCATCTCTCCCCCCAACATGGGGTACTTTGACACCACTGGACTAGAACATTAACCAAACACAAACCCACAGGTATTTTGTTGAGACCCAAATCCAGATCAGGAAATTGGAGAGCTCAGATTAGGAGGGCAGGGAGCAGATTTTTCTCTGTATCCTACCACTTTCAGAGTGCTGAAACCATACAGGTCTCTAGCCTGTCCCTAAGATTCTGAAATAACACTCAATACTCCAAGAATGCAACAGCAGCAGGAGCCTAGAGAACACAAGGTCAGATTAGATATTTCCTACTATGGTCCACAGAGCTCAGATCTCAAGTCAACAGTCAAAAGGCAGACTGGAAGAATGAGCAAACAAATAAGAGAATCCCACTGTAATAAGATATTATAGTGATAGGGAAATGCAAGACAAACCCCGAAGCAAAAGACTCCAAATGAACTATAAACAAACTCAGCATGGATACAAGTTCATCTTGAACCCTTGGAATAGTTGAATGAAGAATTGAAGTAAGAATTATACATGTTTTTATAAATTATACTGGTAAAGGAATAAAAGGTATAGAAGAAAAAATTAGAAAGGGAATTAGCTCAGGACAAAAACATGAGTGAACAAACAAAAGGAACTAGGCTATCTCATAGTCAGTATGTAAGCAGAAGCAAGGGAATAATTTAACAAACAACTTTGAAAGGCTTAGGAATTGTGATTAGTGTAATGATCAACCACGATTTCAGAGGACTAATGAAACATGCTACCCACCTCCTGATAGAGAAATGATGTACTTAGTGCAGTCTGAGACACAATTTTATTTTTTGGACATGCCCATGAGGGCATTTGTTTTAGCTTGCATATATATATATTTGTGACAGGGGTTTGTTTTTCTTTATTTTTCAATGGCAGAGGTTTAGGAGAGGTTGGAAGGAAGAGAGAAAGCCAATTGTTGATTAAAAAATAAAATTTAACTTGGAAAAAAAGATTAAGGAAATTGTTTTGGTTTAAGAGATGGGCACATATGGCCGCTATAAATGGTTCCATGTGCTTAGGAATTGAAATTAAAGACTAACTCTCTTTGGGGATCCTGGAATCAGGATGATCTTAAAGCATATTTTTTCAGCAAGTAGTAGTCAAATAACTTGCCCATTGTTCTCTAATGTATCCCAAATTTATTGTGTACAATGAGAACATTACTTCCCTAGATAGTGCTAGTGAAACCCTGCCAAATTCTCTCTCCTTTTCCCCAATTCCCTAATGACTCATACCTTCTGTTTTTCTGTTTCCACCTCATTACAATACCTTCATGGTTCTGCAATTTTAAAATCCTATTTGACATTGAAAATGTTTTCATTGAACTGTTTGCCTCTAGAAAGTTTCCTCTAACAGGCTTATACTTAGTCCTTGGATTCCTGTTAGACCTCAAGATATAAATTAGGAATGAGAGGAAAGATAGAGCAAGCAAGGTATGAAAAGGGTCATCTTCTGAATTATGCTTTGAAGCCTGTGGCCTTCTATCCATTAAGTATACTAAGACAATGTACATAAAGTCTAGTTTGATGGATACCTTCATTCATCCATTCAGCAAATATTTATTGAATACTTATGTTCAATTCAAAATGGTTGATACACAAATATAGGTAAGACCACACTTTATGACCTTAATGAGATTACAGTGAAAAGTGAGTTTATCTAAAAAACATAGGCTAGGGTATTACATCAGATACAGGTTCACCGGCATTTTTGGAGGCAATTGGGGTTAAATGACTTGTCCAGGGTAACACAGCTAGTAAGTGTTTAAGGTCAGATTTGGACTCAGGTCCCACTGACTCTATACCTTGCTGGCTCTCAAATTCACCAACACCTTAAACTGTCAGAGATATTTGGGTTCAGTCTATTTAAAAGCAAACACTAAAAGTTAAATATTTGAATGTTTACACATGCTGTTTCCCATTTCTTGAATGCTCTTCCTTCTTACCTCTGCCAAGCTCCCTTCAAGGTGCAGTTCAACTCTCACTTTCCACAGGAGACCTACTCTAATTCTCTCAATTAAAACCCTCCCTCAATTACTTCTCATTTACTTTGTATATATTTTTTATTTATCTGTGTACATGTCCTATGTACCTCCTTTGCCCTAGTACTTCACATAAGTACTTCAACAGCAGAAACTATGTTTATCTTTTTTATGCTCAGCTCCTGATACAGTACCCAGAACCTAGTTGGTGCTTAATAAAGTTTTGCTTAATGAGAAACAAATGAGCATTTGTTAGCATGCGCTCGTAGCAGCCTCTGGTCACATAGTTTCATAATTACATCTGAAATATCTGTAAATTATGTTTCTAGAGGGTCTAAAAGAAGTTTGTTCTCTTAAGAAATCGATATGCCCCTTTACAAACTGATCTAAAATACTCATTTGCTTCCTAACCCCTTTTTCTCATAGATAATATAAAGGTAAATTTTAGCCAATGGTGCCTTTTCAGTTACCACAAATTTGAAATTTAATTTAATTTGACATCATTTATTATACATGCCGACTATCTGTAAGGCACTGCAGTTTTAGATGCTGTGGGTTGCCCACACTGTTCAGGTACAATAATGTTCTATGTTCAAAATTATGAGGCCCATTTCTTTTCTCTTTTACAGTGGAAAAAGAAGAGTTTTTTCTTGTACTCCTCCTTTTCTTTCCCCTATGACATCTGAGTTGACTAGAGGAGAAATGGAACTTCTCCTATGCAAATGTTTCTATTGAAGAAAAGTCCTAAAAATGGACCCAGGAAATTGGAAGGAGTTCCAGCTCTACTCCATGTGCAATAACACCTCTCATTCTTAGTAGTAAAATAATAAGAAAAACTATTACTTAGTGAGTAAGGAGCTAGAGTACTGACACTCATGTAAATGGTACTTCAAGGGAATGGATACTGGTTCTTTCTTCCGAGATGCAAAACAGGATTCAAGATCAGTCAATACAGGTCAGAAACATGGAGGGTCTATGGTGGAAGGGAAAGAATATTGGGCTTGGGGTCAGAGAACTGGGGTTCAATTTCTTTCTCTACTATGTGCTTTGGACAAGTCACTTTTCCTCTGTGGGACTCAGTTTCCTAAACTGTAAAATGAGATGGTTGGATTAAATAAGAGAGTCCCAAACTTATTTGGCCTACAGTCCACTTAAAATTACTCAGAGCTCCCCCCTGGAAATCTATTTTCTTTAACTCTTTAAAGGTTTTTTGAAATTTGCATCATTCAAAAAATTTTTAAATATTAAAAAACTAATGCGTCTCAAATTTAATAATTTACTGTAAGTTCATTGTTTTTTCCTGCATTGAAATGTTGGTGATGTAATATTGCAACATGTAACCATATAGCATCATACTGTAAATAAGTCATTACATTCACATATCCCTACTGATGCCTGTTGGACTTCCTAACAATGTGTGACATTCTCTTGCTTACTAAGACCTGTCAACTGTTTGACCACTGAATGGTTATAACTTGTATTTTTTGTGTTTATTTGGAAAACAATGTAATCACTATGACTTTACCTCTGTTACACAAAAGATGAAACATGTGCGATTGGTTTTTCAAAAATTTTTTCTCTTCTCTTCTTTCCTTATGCTTCTATTGACCCATTATTTTCATTCAATTCCCCTTGATTGAACCCAAGGCCACTATACACTGCCCCCCCCCCTTCCCCGACCATTCCAGCATTCCTCAGGAGGCAGCACTGCCCACTTTGGGAACGTATGGATTAGATAATCTCTAGAGTTATCTTCTAGTTTTAAATCCTGTGATCCTATTAAGGGGAATGCAGAAGTATGGAGGCAAGGCTCTATGAGAATGAGTGATGAAGGAGATCAGACAGATGGCCAAAATAAGGCAGGTTAGCCTTTTTAACCCAGTCTAAGCTCTCAGATGAATTCCTCTTTGTCCTTTTGGTTTGCTTCCCTGCTGTCTTTTTTTTAAACGAATATTATTAAGTTCCTACAAGATTGCAAGACTTCTGACTAATGTAATATGACTTGTGTGACCCTGGATAAGTCACTTAATTTTACAACGGCCCAAACAATTGCCTAAGATTATGAATTGCAGAACAGTATCAGCTCTTCATTGATAGAAGGCAACTTTTTTTTTCTTTTTTTAAATTTATTTTTAGTTTTCAACATTCATTTCCACAAGATTTTAAGTTACATATTTTTCCCTGTCTTTCCTCTACCACCTACCCCATGAGAGTGAGCCTACTGAATACCCTTCCCCCAATGTGCTCTCTTTTATATCCTCCCCAATCTCCCCCCACTTTCTTGTAGGGCAAGATGGATTTCTATACTCCAGTGTCTGTGGATCTTATTTCCCAGTTGCAGGTAAAAAAAAAAACAAACAATTTTTTTAACATTTGTTTTTAAAACTTTGATGTCCAGATTCTTTCCCTTCTTCCCTCCTCACCAACCCCCACTGGGAAGATAAGCAATTCAATATAGGTTGTAAATGTGTAGTTACACAAAAAGTTTCAATAGTAGTTATGTCATGAAAGACTAACTATATTTCCCTCCATCCTGTTTCCCCCCTCACTTATTCTATTTTCTACTTTGACCCTGTCACTTTTCAAATGTAGTTCCTCTAATAACCCTCTCCCCCAAACTGACCTCCCTTCTATCATTCCCCCTCTTATCCCCTTCACCCCAATTTCCCTGTAGGGTAAGATACCCAAATGAATGTGTATGTTATTGCTTCCTTAAGCCAAATTCAATGTGAGTAAATTTGACCCATTTCCTTTCACCTCCCTGCTCTTCCCCTCCATTATAACAGTTTTCTCTTGCCTCTTTTATATGAGATAATTTACCCTATTCTATCTCTTCTTTTCTCCTTCTCTCATTATATTCCTCTCTCACATCTTAATTTAATTTTTAGATAGCATCCCTTCCTATTCAACTGATGCTGTGCCCTTTATGTATACATGCACACATATACACACACTCACGTATGCATTTATACATATATATATTTATACACACATATATACATATATATGCATGTATTCACACACACACACACACACACACACACACACACACACACACACACACATATATATATATATATATATATATATATATATATATATATATATATTCCCTTCAACTATCCTCATACTGAGAAAAATCTGAGTTACAGTTATCATTTTTCCATGTAGGAATGTAAATAGTTCATCTTTAATAACTTCCTTATGATTTCTTTATCCCGTTTACCTTCTCAAGCTTCTCTTGCTTCTTGTATTTGAAAGTCAAATTTTCTGTTAAGCTCTGGTTTTTCAATCAAGAATGCTTGAAAGTCCTCTATTTCATTGAATTACCATATTTTCCCCTGAAGCATTATACTCAGTTTTTCTGGGTAGATGATTTTTGTTTCTCATTCTAGGTCCTTTGACCTCTAGAATATCATAGTCCAAGTCCTTTGATCCCTTAGTGTAGAAGCTACTAGATTTTGTGTTATCCTGATTTGTTTCCACAATACTCAAATTGTTTTTTCCTGGCAGCTTGTAATATTTTCTCCTTGACCTAAGAACTCTGGAATTTGCTATTATACTCTTAGGAGTTTTCTTTTTGGGATCTTTTTCAAGAGGTGATCAATGAATTCTTTCAATTTCTATTTTGCTCTCTGGTTCTAGAATATCAGGGCAATTTTCCTTGAGAATTTCTTGAAGGATGATTTCTAGGCTTGTTTTGATCATGGCTTTCAGGTAGTCCAATAATTTTTAAATGATCTCTCCTGGATCTATTTTCCAGGTCAGTGGTTTTTCCAATGAGGTATTTCACATTGCCTTCTATTTTTTCATTTGTTTGGATTTGTTTTATAGTGTTTTGCTTTCTCATAAAGTCATTAGCTTCCATTTACTACAATCTAATTCTTTTTTTTTTGTTTTGTTTTGTTTTTTTGGTTTTTTTTTGGTTTTTGGAGGGCTATTGGGGTTAAGTAACTTGCCCAAGGTCACACAGCTAGGTTTTTTGTTTGTTTGTGTGTGTGTTAATTGTCTGAGGTCGGATCTGAACTCAGGTCCTTCTGACTCCAGGGCTGACGCTCTACTCACTGCGCCACCTAGCCGCCCCTACAATCTAATTCTGAAGGAATTATTCTCTTCAGTGAGTTTTTGAAATTCCTTTTCTATCTGGGTAATTTGGCTTTTTAAGGCATTTTCTCCTCATTGACTTTTTGGACCTCTTTTGCCATTTGAGTTAGTCTATTTTTAAAGGTGTTATTTTCTTCAGTATTTTTGGGGTCTCCTTTAGCAGTCTGTTGACTCACTTTTCATGATTTTCTTGCATCATTCTCATTTCTCTTTCTAATTTTTCCTCCACTTCTTTTACTTGATTTTCAAAATCCTTCTTGAGCTTCTCCATGGCCTTTAACCAATTCATATTTTTTCTTGGAAGCTTTTGGTGCAGGGGTTTTGATTTTGTTGTCTTCTTCTGGTTCCATGTTTTGATCGTTTTTGTCTCCCCAAAAAGGATTCTATGGTCTGATTTTGCTTCCTCTGCTTGCTCATCTTGCCAGCTGATTACTAAAGTTTTGAGCTCTTTGCCATGGTAGAACTCTGCTTGCAGAATGGAAAGAGCTATGTCTCAAATAGCTGGGGTTTTCACAAATGTTGTCAGAGGTCTGAGGGGGGTGCCCTATGTGTAGACACCCCAAGCTCTGGAACACTGGCCACACACCCCAGGACCACCACCCAAGATTATGAGCCAGATCCAAGCAGGTCAAAGCAAGAGCAATTACCTTCTCAATGGTTCCTTGGTCCCTCCTACAATCTGCAGGCCAGGAGCTCTGGAAGCAGGCAGAGGGTAGCAGCTACACTGCCTCTGTCCCCTCTCACCCTGGGTGCAGGGGCCAGACCATGCTCTTCAGTCACCTGGCTCCAACAACAGAGCTCCCCACTGATCTTTTACTTTTGCTTTGGCAAAGTTTTGAGATGTCTGGAAACAGCCATAGTTGCTGGTGATTCACTCTCCTGAAGTCTACTTCCATGGCCAGTCTGTGCCACTGGCCCCAGGGCCAGAATAGCATGGCTCATGTGGGACTGTGCTCTGCTCCCAGTCTGGTGAAATAGATCTTTCCTGTCGACCTGCCTTCAGCGGGAGATTTGTTTAACTCTGTCACTTTGTGGGTTCTGTAGCTCTAAAATTTGTTTAGAGTCATATTTTACAAGTATTTGAGTTGGTTGGAGCCAGAGCCGAGTGGAGTTCCTGTTTTTACTTCGCCAACATGGATTCCCCTGCTGAGTCTTAATAAACTCTCTCCCTCAACTTTGCAGGAAAAGTGGGGAGAGCCAATAATATCACACACTGATCTGATGGGAAAAAAATTAAGTGTAATTAATTCTGAATGATCCTTGGCAGTAGGAACTGGGAGGACATGAATATTCTGTGATGCACTAATGATCCCAAAGCACCAGTGTTGGGATTTTTTCTTAATAGATTGAACTTCTTCTCTTTTATGACTTTTAAAAATTTAATTTTATTTATTCTTTTGTTACTTTTTAAGTTCCAAACTCTCTCCCTCCCTATTTCCCTCCTCTGCAGTAGAGAAGGCCACCATTTCACACACACACACACACACACACACACACACACACACACACACACACACACACATTTACCCCACTATAGTGTGAATGCATAATTCTATTTATAATTTCTTTCTCTGGAGGTGAATAGCATCTTCCTTCATAGGTCCTTTGTAGTTGGTTTGAACATTTATAATTTTTTTTTCTTTTTGGAAGGCAATTGGGGTTAAGTGACTTGATGAAGGTCACACAACTGTTTGTGTGTGTGTGTGTGTGTTTGTGTGTGTGTTGAGTATCTGATGCCAGATTTGAACTCAGGTCCTCCTGACCTCAGGGCCAGTGCTCTATTCACTGCACCACCTAGCCGGCCCTGAATACTTATAATTCTAAGGATAGTTCAGTCATTCGCAGTTATTTTTCAAATAATATTGCTTTTACTACTGTATACAATATTTCTTTGGCTCTCATTTCATTCTTTATTATTTCATCCAAGCCTTTCCATGTTTTACTAAAATGAACTTGCTTATCATTTCTTATAGCACAGTAGTACTCTATCACAATCATACCATAACTTGTATAGCTAGTTGCCATTTGATTGTCATCCCCTCAATTTCCAATACTTTACCACCATCAATATTTTTGTACATTTAGGTCCTTTTCCTTTGATCTTTTTGGGATATAGTCCTACTAGTGGTATTGCTAGGTCAAAGAGTATACACAGTTTTATAACTCTTTGAGCATAATTCCAGATTTCTCTCCAAAATGGTTAGATTAGTTCACAACTCCACCAACAGTGTAGTAGTGTTCCAATTTTCCACATGCCTTTCAAAATTTGTCATTTTCCCCTTCTATAATTTCACCTAAACTGTCACATGACTTTTAATTTAATTATTCAAGCAGCAAAATGGACCATTGTAATACTCAGAAGCAGAGATAGGGCAACCATTTTCAGTGCAAAGTCAGGGAACATGAGAGATAAAGAAATACAAGAGTTTGGGTTGACTCTCAGACTGCATCACTAGTCCTTATATTTAGTCAGTAGTTGTCTTGGTGGGGAGCAGAGTCTGACTGAACAAGACCTCCCCCTCTCACCCTAAAAAAAGTCAAGAGGCAGTTAATTCCTCAAAGACCATACTTTTCTGGACTTTAGGTGTTAAATCCTTAAGTCTCTTCCCTCTAGCCACACCCTTAAATTTACTTTTAACTTGCTTCTCTTCTCTTGCTGGGGTAGAAAGGTGGTTGCTGAGCAGTAGCTCATTTGAAATCTCATTACCATCTTTATTGACTCAGTTTTTGATACTTAATTCCTCAACTCCTCCAATTTCCTCTGCATGCTAATTGGATGGCTGGAGGGTACAATAATAAATTCCTCCCAATATGAACACAATTACAAAACACTTTTCACACAAATAAAGTAAAATCTAAATAATTTGAAAAATATCAGTTGCTCCTGGATAGGGCAAGCTAATATAATAAAAATGACAATTTTACCTATTAATTTACCAAGCAAGCTACCAAAATTATTTTATATTAAAAGATAATAACAAAATTCACCTGGAAGTACAAAGTGTCCAGAATATCAAGGGAATTAATGAAAAGAAATTCAAGGGATGGTAGCTTAGCCATATTAGGTCTTAAATTGTATTATAAAGCAGCAATCATCACAACTACTTGGTACTGACTAAGAAAGGATAGGTACACAAGACACAGTAGTCAACTACTATAGTAATTTACTCTTTGATAAACCCAAAGACTTCAGTTTCTGAGATAAGAATTCACTATTTAACAAAAACTGGTAGGAAAACTAGAAAATAGGCAGAAACTAGGCATTTAACAACATATTATACTGTTTACCCAGATAAAGTCAAAGTGAGTACAAGATTTAGACATAAAGGTTGATATTATAAGCAAATTAGGAGGACAAGAATAGTTTACTTGTCAGATTTGTGGAGAAGGGAGAAGGGAAGAGTTTATGGCCAAATATAGAACATTATGAAATGCAAAATGAATAATTTGACTACATTAAATTGAAAAGTTTTTGCACAAACAAAGCCAATGCAACCAAGTTTACAAAGGAAGCAGGAATCTGAGAAATAATGTTTACAGCCAGTGTCTCTGAAAAAGGCCTATTTTCTAAAATAAATAGGGAACTGAGTCAAATTTTTAGAAATGCAAGTTTTTCCCCAATTGAGAAATGCTCAAAGGAAATGAACAGGTAGTTTTCAGAAGAAGAAATAAAGCTATCTAGAGTCATATGAAAAATGTTCTAAATCTATTCATTAGAGAAAAGCAAATCTAAACAGCTCTGAGGTACCACATCACAGCAATCAGATTGGCTCCAAAACAGGAAAATGACAAGTGTTGGAAAAGACATGGGAAAACTGGAACACTAATGCATTTTGGTGGCATTTTGAACTGATCCAACCAGTATGGAAATCAACTTAGAACTGCGTCCAAAGGGCTATGAAACTGTGCATAATATTTTTTTTTCAAATCAAATGCTTTATTAACTTCTGGTTTATATCGTTCATTTCCGCCAGATTTTGAGATACAAATTTTCTCACCATTTTTCCCCTACCCACTGCCCCAAAATACCGATCCCACCGGATCTCCCCTCCTTAGTGCATAACTTTTGATCCAGCAATACCACTTCTAGGTCTGCATCCCAAAGAGATCATAAAAATGAGAAAAGGACCTGTGTGTACAAAAATATTTATAATAGCTCTTTTTGTGGTGGCAAAGAATTGGAAGCTGAGGGGATGCCCATCAGCTGGGGAACGGCTGAACAAGCTGTGGTGTATAATGCTGTATAATGTGATGGGATACTATCATTGCATAACAAATGATGAACAGGTGGACTTCAAACGATTCTGGAGAACTCACATGAAATGATGCTGAGTGAAGTAAGCAGAATCAGGAGAGCACTGCATACTTTGCTTTTTTCAGCAATGTAAGAATCTAAGACAATGTCAAAAGACCCATGATGGAAAATGCTATCCACATCCAGGAAAAAACAAAGCAAAAACTGTTGTTATTTCCTCTTTCTTGTGGTGTCTCCCATTGATTCTAATTCTTCTTTACAAAGTGACTAATGTGAAAATGTTTCATATGAATATTTGTGTAGAGCCTATATCAGATTGCACACCATCTTGAGGAGGGGGGAGGGAAGGAAGGAAAGAAAACTGAGAACTCAAAATCATATGGAAGTGAATGTTGCAAACTAACAACAAATTAAAAAAAAAAACTCTTTCCCAAACTGTCCTTTATGGAGGGCTCTGAAATTTCAGAACTTTCCAGGTAATTCCATTTTCCATTAGCATCTCTGGTTTTGACTCCAGGGAATATCATGTCCCTTGGTTGTCTCCCCTCTCCCCCTTCCAACCCTTCCAAATCTTTTCTCTCCTGATCTCCAGGTTCCTTTTTTGTGTCATCTTTCCCCATTAAATTATAGGCTCTTTGAGGACAAGAACTGTATTTCTTTTTCTTATTTGTATTCCCAGTACTTAGGACAGTACCTAGAACATAGTAGATAATTAATAAATGTTTATCGAATTGGGAATTAAAGCTATCCAGTCTTCTGGGGATGAAGAGATTGGTCTGCTTTTTATTATTTTTTATCCTTTTAACTTGAGTAATGATCCTCAGATTCACATGATCATCTTTCTTTACTATTTTCATGGGATTACTAATGCAAAATATTAATCAAATAATTAAAATTCTGAATCCCCAAGTGATCTCTAGTCACAAAACTGAAAATGAGGATTCTCAACTGTTTAAATTCTGTATAGCCATATAACCATTGCCATCCCTATTATCACTCTGTAGGCATAAGTCATCCCCCCCCCAAAGTAAGAATGATTATATCTTTGTCTAGAGACAACCAGATTTGAAGTACTAACAAAACGGTAAGAAGCATTAACAAAGGGAAGTAAAGACCTAAGATTTAAACTTCTGCACTTTTGGACAAAAAAGCAAGAGGGAAGGCAGGAAAAAAAATGATCCACCAGCTACTTGGGTTTCCTTGAGAAAGACTAGTCCCATCCTCCTTGGTAGGATTCTTTTTCATTTGGTGGAGTTACAAGCAAAAGTTTTTAGTCTCTCAAGACTTTGATTTCCATGCAAAGTGTCTTCCAGCCTATTTGCTTACTGCTGGATTCTCATGCTTGACTGAATTGTTCAACTTTCTCAGCTGGCAAAACTCTAAGGAAGAAAATTATACAATAGATCTTGACTTTAACTTAGGAAAGATTGTTCTTTGAGATGCTAAACTATATTTTCTAGGAGATAATATAAAATGTGTTGCAAACATTAAGTGTTATATGCATATCAATTATTATTATAATCTGCAGAGAGCCTGTGATGGCAAAACTTCCAACAGAGTCACTCTATGGCAATTATTTCCTCTTAGTCTTATCTTACTTCAGGGGAAAGGATTGAACTAGAGTACCTGCAAGATTTAAGATTAAGACATTTAAAGGCTCAGACAGAATAGCCTTTATTTTTTTTTAATTATAATTGCATTTATATAGCACTTTAAGGTTGCAGTATGGCCTTTTTAAGGGTCCTTCAAGTGGAACATCTAATTCAAGAGGCCAGACTGCATCAATGTTTGTTTTTCTGATAAAAGTTTAGTGGCTGACATAGTTGTCTCTTCAGACTGTTGTAAACACCTGAGCTTAAAAAGAAATCTTCTACAATGGAATGGGTGATGGAAAGCTTTTTATTACAGTTTGTAAGAAGCAGATATCCGGTGACAAAATGCCCCTGTGTGCTGATACAGAAGCAGAGCAAGCCTTTATAGGGTTAACTTAATTGGTTTCAACCCTTCCAGGTTAGTCTCCTGAATATTTCCATTACACATTGCTCATTGACATGATCCTCCTCCTGTTCATGGGACACATGTTTGGACAATGAAGCTCTAATTCTATGATTCTTTGTGGAGTGTGTCAGTTAATATGCATGAAGTTTATTAAGCAAGAGCAGTTAACAAAACACTATAATCTAATCTTCACCCTGTGATTTAGCATGACTCCTACTAAAGCAGGACCTTGAATGTTCCATTTCCTAGCACTTTCTTCTAATAATATGGCTACTAAATGTTTCTTCGTGTGGAGGGCAAACTTTATCTCTTTCTAACAAGACTACATTTTCCTGTTGTGTCCCGAAGTTCTCAGTGAACCGTCACTGGAATCCAGAGAAAATAGTAAAGGTTCTACCTATCCCACATGGTTGTTATGATACTCAAAAGAGATAATCTATCTAAAGCTCTTCCCAAACTTGATAGCACCACACTAATGTCAGCTATTATTATAACGCTTAAGATTTAGAGATGGGAAGGGCCTCAGAGAAGTGACTTGCCCTAGGTCAAACAGGTTTTAATAGCACAGTTAATATTTAAATCCAGGTACTCTGAACCCCATTTTCTTCTTCTTCATTACTTCTTGGATTTGTCGAAATCCTCTTTTCAGATTGTCCACTGTGGTGACATTTTATTTCTATAGTTAATTTGCTTAAAACTTTCTGACCCTTCTCCGGCTGGAAGTTTAGAAACTGCCTGCCTGTATAATACAGGGGTTGGAATGGCAAAGTAAATTCTAGCTGCTCTGACCCTCCCATTCCTCCTTCATGAAGCAGAAAACCCAAAGATAAGTCTCCCACCCAGATTGAAATCCCAAGTTAATGGAAATAGCCTCAGGCTTGAGAGTCTCCAAGAAGGGGCATAACTGAGACATCCAGGAGTCTGAAGAGAAGAGAGGGAGGGGTTGCAACAAGCCCCACCTCACCTCACCAACAAAAGCCTACTTATAGCCCAGGAGTATAGAGGCAGAAATCTGAAGTGGTCAGACTCACCCCCACCTACACATCTACATTCCTCACTGATTTCCCTGACTTAGCCACAAACTAGCCACCCAGAGGTATTCAAAGTCAAGGATCAGGCCCTAAACTCATAGCCTGAGAAACTAAGAAACAGGAAGTCACAATGGGAAGGAAGGAAGCTGAAAAGGAGAAGGGGAAGGCAAGAAAGTCTATCCAAGCCTACTATGTAGGGGAAGAACAACTAAATACACAGGTCAATATAGACTCTCTACCCACACCTGAGACCACAGAAGGAAACATGATCTGGTCTCAAGCCCAAATAGCATTCCTGGAGGAGCTTAAGAAAAATTTTAAAGACCAAATCAGGGAAGTAGTGACCAACTTGGAAAAAAGTCTCAGTGAAGAAAACAAATCCTTAAAAAGTAAAATTAGTGAAGTAATTGGAGAAAATACCTCCCTAAAAAAGGAACTTCAAAAACTAACTGAAGACCATAATTCCCTAAAAATTAGATACAACCAAACTGAAACTCAGAACTCTATGATGCAGTAGGAGTCAATCAAAAAAAAAAAAAAACGATCGAAAAACTGGAAGAAAATGTAAAATATCTCACTGGAAAAATAACTGACCTAGAGAACAGATCCAGGAGAGACAACTTAAGAATTATTGTTCTACCAGAAAGCCATGATGAAAAAAGCAGTCTAGACAACACCCTCCAAGAGATTGTCAAAGAAAACTGTCCTGAGGTCCTGGAATCAGAAGATAAAATAGCTGTCGATAGAATTCACCTGACTCCTCCTGAAAGAGATCCCAAACTGAAAACTCCAAGAAATATAGTAGCCAAATTCCAGAATTACAAGATTAAGGAAAAAATTCTACGAGCAGACAAAAAGAAACAATTCAAATATCGAGGAACTACAGTTAGGATCACACAGGACCTAGCAGCTTCTACCTTAAAAGAGTGGAGGGACTGGAATTTAATATTTCATAGGGCAAGATAGCTAGGACTACAACCAAGGATTAACTACCCAGCAAAACTGAGCATAATCTTTCAGGCAAGGAGATGGACCTTTAATGAAATAAGAGACTTCCAGACTTTCCTGATGAAAAAGCCAGAGCTCAATGCAAAATCTGATCTCCAATTACAAGACTCCAGAAAGATATGAAAAGGTAAACAAGGGAAACACAGACTCACACATGTATAAGTGCACACACCCACAAACACACGCTCATTACTTGGGATGCAACAAGAGCAAAATGTTCACATCCCTATATGTGGAGCTGATAACTGGAAATATTCGAAATCTTTATGATTATCATGAAAACTTTCTGACCATTTCAACAGGAAATTATTTGAAAGACCAGAAGAGATCACAGGGCAAAACAATGAGATTACTAGCTTTAAACAGCAGGCTCAAAGATGGTTTTATTGTTTTATCTAGTGAGGCTGATGACTTTGTGAAACTCTGCCTCACCTAAATCCATTTCATGTACGTTAAGATATCAGTGTGATGTCATTGGTTCTCTTTGAAAAAATTAAGGACAGACAAGTGTCTAGTATTTCTTGTTAAATTTAGCTTCTCCATTCTCCTTTAGTCTAGCTCAAATGCCTCTTTATAGAGTGCTGGTTACAAGGTCCATCTCCCACCAGAATGAAGCTCTCTCTTCCAAGGGGATATTTGGTCACAGAAAAAAAAAAAAAAACAACAAAACCCTAAAATATGGATTTGATCTAATCCTAGAAATGTAGAGCTAGATAAGTTCTCGTAACTCAACTGGTCCTACCTCTCATTTATTTGTTCTTAATTAAACAGAGTCCTAGGTAATGTAAAGGTATAGTTAGGGGTATGAAATTATGGGTGGCCTATGCTGATATATTTGTCAAATGACCTTATATATTCCAATGATATTTTAAAATAGACTTATGAAATGAAGAGTCTGTTTGAAATGCTCCTGTCAAATATACAGAATGTGCAAATCACTCTCTGTAGCTTGAAGAAGGATAAAAACTTGTACCAGGGGGAGATCAATTCACCTATGTTGAATATTTCCCATGAGGTCTTCTTACCTTTGGATGTTTATAACTACTTGTCTTCTGAGGCACAGATTAGTTAATGAGCTAGAATGCTACCAGGTTTACTTTTTTCTTTTTGAATAAAACTAAAGATGCAATGGGTAATATAGATTATAGGCACCTAATCTCAAGCTTCCAAATAACTAGCCAGAGCCTTATTAAAAACTAAACAAAACAAAGTCCACACAAGAACAGCCTATGTAGGACTAACTATGTGGTCACCTAACTCATTTTGTGTTCTTTTTGTTGTTGTGTCATCTTTCATTCATGTCCAACAATTTGTGACCCCATTAGGAGTTTTCTTGGCAAAGTTGCCATTTCCTTCTCCAGCTCCTTTTTACAGATGAGGAAATTGAGACAAACAGGTTTAAGTGACTTGCCTAGGATCACACAGCTTATAGGTGTCTGAGGCCAGATTTGAATACAAGGAGATGAGTCTTCTTGATTCCAGGCTTGGCATTCTATCTACTGTACCACCTACTGCCTCCAAAGCTAAAAAAACATAGTGTTTTTTGTTCAAACATAAATTGTGACTGCTATTACTTGACACATAATTATGTTCATGTTTTAAGGCCAATAGGAGAGTCATTTTCTGTTTGTAGTTTTGTGGTTTTCTCTTTCTTCAATCAAATAGTTTTTTCTCAATCTAAACTGCCAAGTATTCAAACTCCCCTACAGAAAGCATAACTCCAGTTGACTTGCCATGTTGTTTGAATGCCGAATGTATACTTACCTAAAAGACAATTTTATGGAGAACTCATGCAAGGAAGACACTCACATGGAGGTCAGAAAAAGTGACACAAGGACACTCTCAAGGTCTCTATGAAGAACTTTGGAGGTGATTGCATCACATGGAAGATGATACTGGCAAAGGACTAACCAGAATGGCATACTCACCTTAAAAACAGTGTTGCAGTCTATGAGTAAAGTAGAATTTCAGTAGCTAAAAAGAAACATGAGCAAATTCAGAGAATCCACTCCAAATGTTCATAGGGACTATTTTTGCCTGTGGAAGAGCCTTCCAAGTTTGTATTGGTCTGATTAGCCATAATAGGGCACAGTGTACCTTGACTCTAACATTTTGGTTGTCTTCTAGAACAAAAGAACAACAACAACCAACCAACCAATTTCCATATTAAATTCAATTTAAGAAAAATCTATGTTTCTATTATATGCAAGCCCCTAGGCTTTGAAAGACAAAATGGTCCCTGTCCTTAAGGATATGTTATTCTACTGAGAGGGTGCAAAATGTACATAGATCAGTAACTACGATGTAATTTGAGAAGGAAGAGAACAATAACAACTTGGGAGAGGGGAGGAGTACTGGAAATGTTTCCTGTAAGAGAGAACATTTAAGCCATACCTTGAAGGAAGCTAAAGATTCTACGAAGTATATTTGAGGAAGGACTGCTTACTAGGTTAAAAGGACAGCTTGTGCTTTTACACAAAGACAGGAGGCAGATTGTCTTGTTTGGGAAATACCTAGTATTCTACTTTAGCTGATAATGTAAAGCAAGTTAGAAGATAGTCTTTTGAGGAACTCATAATATAATGATGGAGACAACAGGAAATAACTGTACAAACAAGCTATATACAAGATATGAAATAATACTAGAAGTTTAAGTGGGAGCCACAGTATGGAGAGTGTTAAATGTCAGATGAAAGTCTGTATTTTATTCCATAAATATTGGGGACCCACTGAAAGAAATTTGGGCAAATGAATAACATATTCTAACCTCTGTTTAGGAACATTTATTTAATACCTATGTGGAAGATGAATTAGAGATGAAAGTAAATGGAAGTCTGCAGTCAAATTAGGAGGCTAATGCAGTCTGTTAATTAAAAAGTAATGAGTGCTTGAACAAGGGTAATGGATTTGGGAGATGTGGGGACAGAATAAATGAGAAATGACATTTGATTGGATATAGGGGAAGAGGAAGAGAGAAAAGTCAGGAATGTGGATGGTGGTGACTAGAAAGGATAATTGTGTACTCAGTAGAAGTCTGGAGTATTGGTGGGTTGGAAGGAGGTGGTAACAGATATTGAATTATATTTCAAACATTGATTTACAACTTGCTATGGGAAAGGAAAAGAAAGTCTATAGAGAGAATGAAGAGAGGTTCAAGCAAATAGAGTCTTCAACATTAGTCCTTATTGGGTTGGAACTGAATGATGATCCAGCAAAGGAGATTGAGAATGAGGGGCAACAGAAAGTAGTGTCATGGAAGGAAAGGGGAGAAAGAGTTTACAACATAAAGAGGTAGCTGAACTGATGATGTTATCATGTCAGGAGAGGGCTGAAAACTGACCTTTGGATTTAGAAGTTAAAATATCATTTGTACCTTTAGAGAGTAATAGAGTTTCTATCCAGGGATATGGTTTAAAATCAGAGTATAAGGTCTTGAGAAGCAAATGGAAGGTAAGGAAATGAATGATACTTTAAAGTAGTATGGTGTAATGGCACGACCCTGGACCAGAGTCAGGAAACCTGATTCACATCCTTCAGACACTTAACAGTGTCTGAGCAAATCGTTTAGTCCCTATGTATGTGTTCCAATTTCTTCATCTGTAAAATGAATGGTCTTGACTTTATTGGCCTTTACGATTTCTCCCAGTTTGAAATTTGGTGAAATAGGGTGGGGTGTTTAGGGTCTCTCTATCTGGCAGTGGGTTCTAGAAAAACAAAATATATATTACATAGTTTTATAAATAAATAATATTTATATAAATGAACTATATATTATAAATAAATCTTTCCATGTGTAGCAGTAGTGGGATGTTTTGGTTGTCTGTGTGTTCAGTCACTGCTATTTGCCCTCTTGCACCTTAATATTGACTCTTGCCTAGAGGTATTTCCCAGAATAAATAAATGTTCATCTTCTCCTTCTCTTTTTCCTTCTCTTCCTCCTTCTCCCTTTCTTTTTCCTTTTCCTCCTCTTGCTTTTCCTCTTTCTTTTTCTATAATTTCCTCTATCTTTTTTAGTCCCAAGACAGAGACATCGTTCTGCAAAGTCATTTCAGTATTAAATCCCATCTCCCCTCATACCCACTTGTTTCTGTCTCTGTCTCTCTCCCCTCCTTCCCAGGGTTATTCCCTATCCCATCCCAATACTGACTTCTCCCAAGTGAATTTCAAACCTGTTCAAAGCAAAGGCCTTATGTTAATTGTCTTTATATAGACAAAACATTTAAAAAGCTAAACATGACAAACCAGAGTTAATGCCTGAGAGAAAGGTGTTAGACTTCTTTGAGATTGCTGAGGGAGCTGAGGCAGGGGGTAGGTAGTCTAGGAATTTTCAGCAAATATCTGTCCTGACACACTTCTCATGCAAAATCAGCTAAAAAACCCTTGATCTGGTGTCTTGGCCTGCACCAGCTGCCTCTGCCTGAGCTTCCTCTGGCCAACTCTTCATGGCCTCCCTTGCTTCAAATCCCTGTGACTTCTTCATGTTTCATCAGGAGCTTGGTTCCTCTTCTCCTACTTTTGCCTCACTTAACTTTTAAATCTCCCTTTTGGGATATGTGGCCTATCATTGTTCATTCTACTGAGTTAATCTTTTTCTAATTTATTAGCACATCATAAAGTTGCAACTGAATTTTGTAGTTAGCTTAACACCTCTGTATCTCCCCCTTTTCTGTGATTATGTCCTGGGCTTTTTAGGTATGTACAGCTAGAATCACACAAAAGGTGATCCTGAAGCAAAATGAATCATGAGTTATATAAGTCCCAAAATATGCTAATCTAGCACATTGTGCTGCTAGTCACTACTAGGGAGACAGCATCAGGAAACATAACTTGAAAAATTCATTAAAATTTTAACTAATCTTAAAGAGGGAGCAAAGGACAGACAGAAGAAAGGAAAACCACATTCAACAATAGAGTAATGACAAATGACAATTTACTGAATTGGGGAAACATCTAGCAGGGTAAACAGAGAGATAATTAAATGTAAGGATGAGATAAATTGGGAAGTGTTGCCAAGACCAGCAAGGACTGAGAAATCATGCAAAAAGACTTGGAAAGGTGAAAGCCAGGGGCAGGAAATAAAATGAGATTCAGTCAAGGAAAATAAAAGCTGATATGCCTGGGGAAAGTAATCTGAAACACAAATATTCAGTGGGTTAGGAAAAATGGAGAAACAATAATGCTGGAAGAGACTGAAGGGAGAAAAAGAAGAAAGCAAATTAGAGAAGAGGTCCTAAAGAAACTTGTCTAGGGGGCTAAAAGGGGGAAGTTTTTTTATGAGGTGAGCCTAATTTTGTTTTCTTTGAGTTGACCATGTTGTTTCTTGAAAGGCCAATAGAATTTCTGTAAGAATAAGAGGAAAGAAGAAATTGGAGCCCTGGTATTTGTCACAGAGAAGTAATCACATCTTTCCATGTTGAACAAACATTTGTTTCATGAAGAAATAATATGGCTGTTCTTATTGGTGATTCTTTTTCCCTGGGAAAATGTTTCATGGTCTTACTATTGAACAGTTTTTCACAAACTGATATCCTAAGGCTTCTCTCTCCCCTATGATTTCTTCTTCATACCTCTCCCCAAACAATCTTTACTATGCCTAGATCTGATTATGCCAACCGTCTGTTCATGAATCATCAGTGTTATCCCATTATTGCCATTGTTCAGTCATTTTTCAGTCATGTCTGACTCTTCATGACCCCATTTGGGCTTTTCTTGGCAAAGATATTGGAGATATTTGACATTTGACATTTCCTTCTCCAGCTCACTTAACAGCTAATGGGAACTGGGGCAAATAGGGTTAAATGATTTGCCCAGAGTCACACAGCTACTAAGTGTGTGAGTTCAGATTTGAACTCAGGAAGATGAGTCCTTCTTACTGTAGGCCTGTCATTCTATCTACGATGGCACCTACATACCCCTATAACCTACTGATTAAAGTTCAGTCACCACCATCTAGTGACATTCCATATTTCCAGCCTTATTTTATAGTATTCCATTTCACTGTACTCCAGACTCGTTCTACTCCAGCCAGACTAGACTAGTCAGTTTCCCCCAACACACCCTGAGCTTTCCTGTCTTCATACTTTTACTGATGCTGTTCTTTGTGCCTATAGAAAGAAGATTATGAACTAATAAAGTATACTAATAAGGAGTGGTCAGACAGGTAGGAGATTACACAGAGGAAAATGGTACCATGAGAACCAAAGCAAGAAACAGGGGTAAAGGCTGGTCAATAATATTTAATACTTCAAGAAGTGTCAATAGGAGGACATCTGAGAAAGGGCTATTGGATTGGGAATTAAGAGGCAATTGATAGACTTTGAGTTAAAATGATACATAAAAAGTTGCAGAGAAGCCCAACTCTCTTAACAAATATCTGAAAAGAATCCCAGAAAGACTAATGATGAAGAAATCTTGAAAAACTAAGAGGAAAGCTTCTTCATCCAGTTTAGAATTGTGCACACCAGTCAAAAGAGGGACGTGGAGGTTGGTTAGAAGAATCAAGAAACAAGAAAAGCCAGAACCAGCTCAGATAAGTATAGCAGAAGAAGATGCTTGAGAGAAAAGTTGTCAGGAAAACCTATATGAACCTGGGTAACCCATCTGGAACTCACGGGGGAAATGAGATGGATGAAGATCCAGGAAAGCAGACCTAAAGCAGAAGGATAAACATGTAGGAAGAACATTAGAAAGATGTTTCATGAAAACCTAGGAAGGGAAGAGTATCCATTAAAAGGTAGTCTGTAGTATCAAATGTGTACAGAAAGGTCAAGAAAGATGAGGATTGAGAAAAGGCCAAATGTGACTATTAAGGGAAGCTAAATGGAGCCATGATGAGAGCTCTGGCCCTCAAGTCAGGAGGACCTGAGTTCAAATTCGACCTCAGACACTTGACACACTTAGTAGCTGTGTGACTTTGGGCAAGTAATTTAACTCCAATTGCCTTGCCTTCCCCTCTCCAAAAAAAGATTAATTTTGGCTATTAAGACATCATTGAAATTCATGGAGAGTGGACTTTAAGTTTAATGATGAAGTCAGAAGCTAGATTGTTATTATTGTTCATCCTTTGTTTTCAAAGAAGACCAATGACATTATGGGGTGATATCTTGACTCACAAAGTGAATTGGATTTCAATGAGGTTGAGTTGTATAAAGTCATCAGCCTCACTTTCTCTTCCAGAATCATCAAAATCCAGTGGCAAGACAAAAGTCAAGATGGCCAGGGATGCAGTGGATAATCTTGACATGTTTGATGTCTGACCAAGCTCTGAATTCTCCATAACACCTGCTTCAGCTGCCTGCATGGTCCCAGGAACAAGTTATTTTCATCCACCAATTCTTCCAGGGGAAGTCTTCACATGCTTGGAGTAGGTATGACTCCACCTCACTGATAGATTCGAGGCCTGTCAGCTGGACACCAAAGGTGGTTGAGTAGTCCTTGAAATGGCTTGCCCTCACACAAGAAGTGCTAGTCCTCCCTGAACAGCCCATATAGACTGCTGTGCATTTAGAAGAGATTGGTGAGATTTAGTAGAAATACCCAACACAGAGAATTTTGTACTGAGTTTATCAAAGGAGTGGGAATATGTAAGACAATAACTAGTGTGTGTGTAGTGAGGGTCCTTTTTTTTTTAAGAATGGGAGTATAGGCAGTTGGGAAGGAGTTAATGGATAGAGAGATCCTGAAAATTAGAAAAAGAATGAGGATACCAGTAGGGAGAAAATGAGAGAGGATAATATCAAGGGTACATGTTGAGTGAAGGCATAGTAAGGGATGATGTCCAAGAGACTATGAGAGGAAGAAAAAGTAATTGTTCTCAATTCTCAATATTTTCCTTTTTGGAGAAGCATGAGACAAAGTCCTCAGGTTGGGAGAGGGGAAACTTAACAAGAAGGTTTGAAACAGGAACTGTAATGAGTGAAATGGAGAATAAATTAGTGAAGAATAAAAGAATTGGGGGTGGTTGTTGCTTGTACTGTGAGGAAGCAATTGAAAAAAGACATATATATGTGGTTGATCCAATCAACACAATTACATTATTTCTTCCAGTCCAATTCAGTAGCTTGTAAGTAGGCGTGAAATTGGTGGAAAATAGAATAAGCCAGTTCTGGAGTTTGGCAGTGAATGATGAGGTTGGAAGGGACCGGAGAAAAGAGAATAGTGCAGGGTTGAGCTGGTTCATCAAAGGGTCAAGATAGGGATGGGAAGAAAGATTAGGTACTGAAGGGGTGATGGCCTGGGAAAGTACTGAGAGGTAGAGGGCACAGGACATCTTGATGAAGATTAAAACAGCGTTATAGGTCACAAGGCAGAGGGAAAAACCGGATGAGAAAAGATCAGGCAAAAGAATATTGGAGCTTATGAATATGGGAAAGCAACACTTGTGGGGTTTGGCAAGATCAAGGATATGGTCCGTGTCCAGCTGAAATGCAGTGGAGGAGAATGACAAGGGAAATTAGATTATTTGAAGGACATCAATATCCATGTTGAATTTCCCTTTTACGAGGATAGCATTTGTGGAGAAAAAGACAATGAATCATGTGCTGAACTCATTGCCTGGGTATCAGTAGGTATCAACCAGCCCTCAATGGCAGAATATGGAAGGATGGGAAAGGAAAGTTTTAGATGAAAGGAAGTTTGTAAAATATGGAACATTCCAGAGGACACAGCACAATGGTTAGGGATGTTCTGGAGAAGGATATTGGGGGAATTGGGTTGAGGTGGATGGCATAAGGGAACAGATAGTGAAAGTGGGATAAAGGGATTTATTCTTTGGAGTTCAGTATCCCCAGATTAAAAGGGGTAGGGACAATGCTAATGCCTGAAATAGAGTAACACTTCGTGGGGAGTGGTTCACTGAAGGATGCATATGAGTAATTGATTCAAGGTTGTCCCTCTAGGCCTGACCTCATGAAAAGAGGGTTCAGATGGAACTGTGTGACTTTTATGACACGTGGGGTCTTCAATCCAGGTCATGAGCAGGAAGTGGTGGTTTCAGTGGAGTTCTATGCTGGACAGAGATTTGGGACAGTGATTATGATGGAAGTGGGAAGCTTCTTATGCATGCCTCCATTTTCCTGGAGATAACCTATTGGCAGCTTCTTGGGTAGGTTGGAGCCGAAGATGGACCTGGGTCAGGGGTCCTTCCAGAAGCCAGTGGCCTGGGGATTGTTAGAAAGGTAACCAGAAGTAAATAATATTCTGAAAACCCCAAAAGAAGATAGTATTCAGGAAGAGAGAATAAGAATGAGGATTATAAATAGCCATTCAAAGATTATAGTTGTCAGTCTTGGAGAAATTGAGTTGGATCATTGGAGCAGCAGGACAAGAAACAGTGCTGTTGTTGTTCAGCTGTTTTCTAGTCATATACAACTCTTCGTGACCCATTTGGAGTTTTCTTGGCATAGATACTGGAGTGGTTCGCCATTTCCTTCTCCACCTTATTTTACAGATGAAGAAACTCAGGCAAACAGGATTAAGTGACTTGGCCAGGGTCACACAGCTGGTAAATATTTGAATCCAGATTTGAACTCAGGAAGATGAGTCTTCCTGACTCCAGGCCTACCTCTATATTCACAGAGCCACTTAGTTGCCCCATGTACAAGAAAACAGTATATGGTAGCAAAAATAATTTTTATTAAATGTATAGAAAAAAGTTAATGGTTGATCTCATGCTTCTAGCAGCAGAGGGAAACCCTGGCAATGACTCTTCGAAGTGACAAATTCTGTTGCCAGTTAATTGCTATTGATTAATGCTTTATCATGCCCCAGGCACTGTGCTAAGCACTAGAGAAAGAGAGGGATATCACAGAGGGAAAGCATTCAGGAGGACTCTAAAGAGCTTCCTGTGGAAGATGAGACTTCAGTTAAAATCCATAGGAAGCCAAAGCAGCTAGGAGCTACAGGGGAGAAAGGAACACGGCCCAGGTATAAGTGAAAACATAGTGGGAGATGGAGGGCTGTGTCCAAGGGTCAGCAAGGAGGGTTCCATTCAAAAGGAAAGCATCGATGAGCCAACTAGGGCAGTCTCTGTTATATGAAACCGGTTTAGCCCACCCTTAGGCAACTTCAAGAGTCACAGAGATCATATAGGCAGTTATTGAAAACAGAATTCCCCTGGTTAGGTTCAAGGAGCAGGGACCACCTTGCTGAGCAAGTGTTGTATGTATTTCTGGTGGCTGGGTTCAGAGATCAATCATTACTATAATTGGAACTAATAGAGGGGCCCTTTGTTTAACTTGTTCTTTGGTATAAAATCATCTTCAAATTCCCTGTCTCCTATAGTCTGTTACCCTGAACAAATAGTTTTTCATGTCCCTGGGCTGGGTTTGAGGGATAAACATTTATATATGCAAAAAAGTATAAATAATAAAAGTTTCAAAATTTCAGAAATGCAAAAGACTATATAAATAATGAACATTTCAAAGTATATGCAAAAGAGTATAAATAATAGAAGTTGAAAGAAAATTTTGGTCACAGAGAACAAAGGTTCATATCCATCCTCTTCCCTCACATTCTCCTGAATACTTTTTGCCAAGTTGAAGACCCTTTTTCATGCTGGTGGGCTTCTACAGATATCTCAGAACAGCCCCTTTTACTGCTTCTGCCTAGAATCTCTTGAGGCATTGTTGCCATGTTTGCCATCCCGAGGCACAGTAAAAGGATAATGGAATAAGAAGGAAATCAATAGGGAGAACTACTCCTCAGATATGGGCAGTGGCTGTGTATTCCCACTCCATCTTTGGTCCCAGCAGAGTAAACACAGAACAGCACTTCTGGAGCAGTCAGGCAAAAGAGGACTGCTGCAAAGATTGCATCAGTTCTCAGTCATTACATTTTCTGTGGATGCAGGAAAGTGGAATTTCCAAGTCCATCTCATATCCATACCCACCACTGATATGGTTTAAAGATCTTACTGTGTGCTGGTACTCTAATGTCAAAATTGGAAACATCTTAATAGACCAGGATTTCATGTTATTTTCATTAAAACTATCCAAGTCAAAGTATGGCTTACTAACATTGGGCAATAATAAATCAAATTTCATTCCTAAGCTAACATTAGATTAAATAAAGAGTAAAAATGAACAGTTATATAATTCTGAAGAGGAAAATACCAAAGAACCTGAAGACATTGAAAATCTACACTTAAACACAAACTACAAAATTTCTATTTGTAAATGAAATGGATGACAAAAAATAATGCCAATATTTATACTGATTCTGAAGAAAAAAGGCTATTTGAAAGGCCCCTTTTGTTTGATGGCAGGAATGCAACTAAAAGACCAAATGTACCAAAAGTATTCCAAGAAGTTGGTTTCTTTTCTTAACATCATGAATAGATGCCTTTTCCTATAATACTTAACAGAATGCAACAAAGCTTCATTTTCTATACTTGATAGTATCAAGCTGTGATTGTTTTCAAGATAAAAACCATAAAAAGAAATTTGAACTATCTAGGAATATTTCTAAGAAATATACCAAATATCACCATGACAGATGTGTCATGAGAAAATTATTGAAGACCAGCAAAAACCATTGGAAGATTATATATATATATATATATATATATATATATATATATATATATATATATATATAATAGGTATATATAATAGAAAATGTGAAGACTATTTTACCTGATTAAAGGGAGAAAGAGAAAGAGAGAGAGAGAAAGAGAGAGAGAGAGAGAGAGAGAGAGAGAGAGAGAGAGAGAGAGAGAGTCAGAAAAGCAGAAAAAGAGAATAAGACAGAGATACAGAGAAAGACAGAGAGATATTGAGACAGCAGACAGACATGTGAAGAGGAATCCAGAAAACAAGAGTTTTATCAGAAGTTATTGCATCCTTAAAA
Organism: Gymnobelideus leadbeateri; assembly: GCA_011680675.1. Lineage (NCBI taxonomy): Eukaryota > Metazoa > Chordata > Mammalia > Diprotodontia > Petauridae > Gymnobelideus > Gymnobelideus leadbeateri. The sequence continues at coordinate 685,720 of WOXC01009215.1, forward strand.
AATAATTGAAAATGAAAACCAAAAAGCTTAAGGAGATATGAGGACTCAAAGCAATTCAAAGAAGAAAAGAAATGGTTCACCATCAATGAAAAGGTATATTATATGAAGTTTAAAAGTCAAGAAATTAGAGTAGATAATCTCCAAAGAAAGAGGATATGGAAAAAATTCTAGTTATCTGATCAAAAGAGGTTCAACGAAGAAACTTCAATTTGGATTAGACTGAAACTGAAAGCTTACATATTATTAACATGAGGAACAAAAATATTAAATAATCAGAGAGGAAGCTAGTATAGTGTTTTCCTTGGAATTCATGCACTCCTGGGAAGCATTTGAGCCAGTCATTGTAGATCTTATCTGCACCCTCCACTATCCTGTTTTACAGAGAAACTAGTTTAAATTGCTTCTCAATGGTGCATGAATTGATAAGAAAAAACTTTCCTTTCTGATGTAAAACTTAATTATTTCTTTCTTAATAGAAATCATTGTTTATATTACTAAAATATGAGAATACAAGTGACCCCTATAAATAAAGATCAAGTACTTTATGCAAAGCCTTCACAGTTTATATCTCTCAAAAAAATCTTTAGACATAGGAACATGATATCAGTCAAATGCAAAAAAGGATGTGCCAGGAAAGTCCTGGGACTGTAAAAAACAACTCCTTATCAATTCAGTTGTACAAGCCACTGGAAAGTGCCATAAGACTTACACGACCTTTATTTGTTATTGCAAAGCCTATGACTTAGTAGGCAGCTAAGTGAAATGATGGATGAAGGGCTGGACCTGGACTCAGGAAGTACTGAGTTCAAATCTTACCTCAGACATTTAATAGCTATGTGTCCTTGGGTAAATAGCTTATGTTTTGTCTATCCCAGTTCCCTCAATTTAAAGAGATGATAATAAAAGTCACTACTTCCCCAGGTTGTTGTGAGGATCAAAAGAGATGATATTTATAAAGTGGCTTGTAAACTATGACAGCTACATAAATGTTAGCTATTATTTTTGCTTTTATTGTTACGGCTATCGTCATTAACTCATGGCTTAATCATGTGCAACTAGCATATAAAGTGGATCTATACGCAGAGTATTTTGTGTCCATGTAGAAAATGTCTCTACCCAAAATATATCATAAACACAATAATTTCAAGAGTAATTGATATGAACTGTGACATCTTTCAAGGAGACATGCTATGTCTGCAATGATTTTGCCTCATGATAAATCATTCAGTCTTGAATATAATTGTTTTGCTTTGGAATCAAACAGAATTGTATCAAAATATATTAATTAGTGAAAAAATATCTCTTGGAAATTTTCTTCAACAAATATAAGAAGTCTTTTAAACTTGACATAAAATTCTTAGACGTTTACAAAGAAAATGAAATTTAGTTTGTACTTAGAGGTCAAATTGAACCAACTGATAAGGCAATACTCACAAATCTATTGGTCTCCAGTCAAGACACATTAATTATAATCAGGAGAAATCTGAGGATTGTGTGTATTACCAGACTGACACCCTAAAGTAAAAGTTTAATGGGAGAATACATTCAGAGCAATTAGCACCTATGGAATTCTCATTTTAATGTCTAATTTTGTTCTAGTAAAATGGATGACAATTGGTTTAGAAGTTATTCAAAGAAAAAACCCACACAATGTTAATAAAACAGAGGACTCAACACCCCAAGGTCACTATAAAATCACTATTTCTAGTCACAAAAGGAATAATATTGATAGATGTTCTCAGAACATATAGTAATCAGGTTAAGAATTTATAGAAATACTTTTGGAGCAAACAGAGCTTAGTTGACAAGACAAGAAAGTATGAAAATAGATATATGTCACTAAATTTATCAAATGTAACTGCTAGTAGTCTATCTTGGGATAGAGGATATGAACCACATAAGGAAGAGAATAGAACCTCAAACCCTTCCTCTCCCCACCCCCCTAGATGATTTTCATGTAAACTCTATCAACAATATGTTGACTAAGAACCATCTGACAAGTGAATAACACCTGTAAGTTTGTTTATAGCCTCAGATGAATTTTTGCTAAAGACTCATCATCAGGTCATTAAATCTACCCCAAAGTCTATAAAGATTATCACTAAGGGGAATATGCTTATTGACTCATGCATATTAAGGAATATAGTGGTAGAAAGTGTGTAAACTATCAATAAAGATTGAAAAAATTTAGTGACTAACAAATGCCTAGAAAGACACAATGGAGTGGCTATAATTACTGAATAGAAGCTTATTATTCTTTATAAAATGTTAGTTGCACCTGAATATCTGTGAAAGTTTGGCAAATTGTACTAGAAATAGAGTAACATTACACACAAATGTAATGGTAATGGGAATTTAAAGATCTTCCCTGTCCCTTAATAGGCCAAATGTAATCATGTGGAGCCCATTGGGGAGTAGCTTGCTTAAAGGGTGGAGCAGGAAGGGTGCAGCAGGAAGGAGCAGGAGAGAGTAAGAATAGCTGGGAGAAAGCAGCATGGAGGCAGAGCAGTGAGCGTGAGTGAGAGACGGGCATTTTTGCTTAAGGGGGCCTATTTTGTTTTGAAGGCCTGATGGAAGGAAAGCTTGGATTTGGCTTTTTGGTTTTGGGATTTGGCTTTCTTATACTATAATAAATTTTTGTTTCTGTCTTCCATGTGGAGAGTCTGTTACATTTTGTGATTCACAACTATATCAACATATTCATAGCCGAAGTGGGTGCTGTGTATATAACATTGGCATTATAACAGAACTGTTGCCTACTTCTAGATGGATATAACATTGGTGCATAAAAATTTAAGAACAATATTTTTAATAGATATGACCATACTGAATATTCATACTCTCCAAACTACCCAAAATGAAAACTTTCAAAATATGGAAATCTAGCCGAAGAAATAAAGCCATATGGGAACAGGATGATATATACATCATCTTTGTCATTCCGTCTGCCACTGGAGTTATCTGCAAGATGTTTCAATGAATTTACAAAGAAAAAATGAGTGAACTCATGTCAATACTCTGAGTCAATGAAAAAAATCAGTCATTTTATCCACTCATGAGATAGTCCACAGAATGTTAAATAGAAAAAATAATTTTAGCAAGAAAAGGATATATCTATTTTATAGATGAAGACACTGACTTGTTCATTGTCACATGTCTAATATGTTTCAGATGCAGGATTTGAGCCCAAGTCTTCCTGACTCTGGAAGAGTCATGGATCCCAATATATACAGAGTGAAATAAGATGAGGAAGGGAGAAAATATATTTCTTGGAAGAAGCATTTGAGACATATTAGGAGGATGAAATTAAGGGATCAAAAGGAGAAGATAAAGAGAGTAATGAGAAGAATAATTTTATTCTCTGAAACTGTAGTCAAGGAGGAGATGATCAACTAGTTAGGCATGGAGGAAGGAAGATGAAGAAACTCATGATATATATAATCTGATATCTTATAGCTAAGTGGGTTCCTAATTTCACAACTAGATTGTGAGGAACAGCAAGGAAGCTACTGTCCCTTCATCACATAATTTGTTGAGGGTATAAAAAGAATGAAACGGTAGGAAAGGTCAATTTACAAAAGAATTTGAATGTCAAATAAAAGATAACTACATATGATTCTAGAAGCAATAGGAAGGCACCAGAGTTTATTGAATTGGGGCAGAAGGGTGTGAGATGATTAGATCTGTATTTTAGGAAGATATATTTGACAGATGAGTGAAGGATGGATTGGAGTGGGAAGAGAAATGAAGCAGGAAAAGCAACCATCAAGCTATTACAATGGTCCACTCATGAAGGGGTCTGCAATAGGGTGATGGCAGTGTCAGAGGAGTAAAGGGGGTATATGAGAAGTGTTCTGGAGGAGGAAGCAACAGGGGTTAACCATTGACTGGATATGAGAGTTGTCAGAGAGTAAGGAGTTAAGGATTACATCTAGGTTTTATACCTGGATGACTGGGAAGATGGTGGTACCTTCAACAGAAAGATTGAAGTTAGAAAGAGGTAAGATTTAATATAGGGGGGAGATAATGAGTTCAGTTTTTGCTACATTGAATTTAAGATTTCTCTGGGACTTCCAGTTCCTATAGATATCACAGAATTAGTCCTCTTGTCTAGAATGTACTGCTTTCCTCACTCTTTCCCTCTTTTAAATTATTTTGTATGTGCCTTATATTTACTTGTTGTTGCTCAGTCATTCAGTCCTGTTTGACAGTTTGTGATTGCAGGGAAATACTGTCTGTGGGGTTTTCTTAGCAAAGATGTTGGAGTAGTTTGCCGTTTCCTTCTCCAGTTGTATTTACTTTATATAAATAGTCCTTCAAAAGGATGTAATTTCCATGATGACAGGGAATATGTTGTTTTTTGTATGCCCTATGTCTTAAACTGATTTTTGCCCATAAAAAGTACTTAAGTGTTTGTTTTATTAAATTGAGTTCTCTAAATATTTGATTCCTACCAGTGCATAACATAGTGTGCCCTGCAGAGAATGGGCCCTTAAGAGATGTTTATTGAGTAGATGTATAAATCCTTTTAACTATCTCAGGAGTAGATAAATGAGCCTTAAACTATATTAATTGACTTGTTAAGAGGTGATAAAGAGCCGGTAGCAAAAATGAGATACTGGACCCACTATTTAGCCCCTGTAGTCAGTGGAGGCTACTCATTCTTCTACACTTCCTTCCTTGGCTACCAAGTTTACTGGTACTTCAGATAATGTTAGCTCTTACTGGATTCATATATTGTATTCTATAAATAATTAATCAGATACATTACATATTATGTTGTTTTAAGATACTGCATTTGCTTCTGGGAACTTCTAATGCCATAAAGATACCACTAAATTGGAAGAAGTATAGATTTAGAAAAGGGACCCTGTATGATTAATGGATCAAAAAGTAATAATAATAAACCAGAGGCCCTGACTTCTGGTAGAGGGGCTTACTAAAGGAATTAAGCTGGTAGTGAAATGCTGACGAATGGTGAAGTTAAGTGGCATGCACAACCTTTCTGCAGAAGAGAAAGTTTAATTTTTCTAGGAGAAATCAAATGAAAGAAAATAGAAGATATTTAAGAGAGGGAGAATCCTGGTGGCAAGGATTTTTGATTGAGCAGTATTTTCTCAAGACAATGGAAGCATCATTTTTGGAGTTACTTATGTTTCAACTGGATAAGATTAGCCCAAGTGAGGGTTTTCTGAAGACAGGGCCATTGGATTCGGCACCATTCCTGAATGGGCTTGGGGGGAAATGGTTAGAAAATGAAACTAATACAAATCTGGAAACTTGCTCACTTTTTCTTCATTTAGCCACATGTGGATTTAATGACATTTTTACATCATAATAGGTAAGCTTCTCAATCCAATTAAATTCAACACACATTTATTAAAACTTTTTCAGAACATTATGCTAAATGCTTGAATTGAGAGGGTTGAGAAAGGACATCGTGCTTACCTTCATGGAATTTTCAGTGTAATGGGAGGATATGAAACAAGTAACATAAAATTATTTAACATAAGATAATACATTAGCACAAAATGATGGATAATGGCAAAATCTGCAAATGACATTTAAAAGCATATTTATTTAGGCTAATTAAACTATGGTACAGTGTATTTTTCAGATCCTATGACAAGAAAAGCACTATCATAGAACCACAGGTAAGCTAGGTCTTCTGCCTCATAGAATTGAAATCTGTGTTAGATTCAAGAATGACAATTTAATTGGCCTTTGATTACTTAAGCCATTGGTATAGAAAAAGTATATTAACAGTATTTAAAATTTAAGACCTGATTCTTGTTCTTTTTGTTACTTCATTATCCAGGTATACTATTTATTTTAATGGTATGTCCAAGGTTAGGAGAAGAAAATGTTCAAATTGGAATGATTTTGCCAGGAAGTCTTGGCCTCCTGGGTTCTTGCTTTCAGATGTGGATATTGGTACTGATCCTCTCAAGCAATCTCCCCAGAAGTATTTAATTTATAATGTGGTGGGAGATGATGTCTTTCAACAGCAACACATTATTTATTAGGTCTCTCCAGGCCAGGTTGTGGGGAGGGAATGTTAGAAAAAAAGTAATTTGTTCAATAACTTACAGTAACCACATTTTTTTTCATGTTATCTCCCTCTTCAATACTTGACATACAAGCAGAATAGGTATTCATATGACTTGCAAATACAGAGCTGATTATTGGAAATAAAAAAAAATAAGCATCTATAGAATTTAATGAAAATCTAATTTAGGGACCATACTCATTTTTCCTTTTGGAAAATGGGTATAGGTTATGATATCTTGTGATGTAGCTTTATATTGACTCTAGTTGAGTCCAGGGGAGGAATTGAAAGTTTGGTATCTAGAGCTGGTATTTTGTTTGAGAGATGATAGACTTCAGAGCTGAGATTCCTTTGTGTCTTAGGGTAGGAATTCCAGTTATTTTCCAAAAGTGCATAGCAGTTTGTTGCACTAAACAATATCAGGTATCAATTAAATAGGGAAACTTGAGACAGTGGAGACCACATATAAACATTGGAGCCATGTGCCCCGTGCAACCATGTGCCCTGTGCCCCACCCAAGAGCAGACCCACAAGGTCTAGCAGAGTGACTCCTCCAACAAAAATAATTCATCCTATGAGAAGCAGTTAGAGGAAGACCCAGGGACCCAGGGGTGTCAGGGTTGTAGATTACCTTAGCACATTGTAACGCCATGCACAAGCAGCTGTCCAGAAGAATGCTACTGTGAACAGCTTTTAAAGTTCTGATTACACAGTATAGTTAACACTCCATTCCATAACAAATCAGAGCAAAACATGAACAGAAAACTGAGATACAACATTCACAATATTATAATTTATCACAGAAAATGGCCGTACAGTTTCAAGCACAGTGGTCACAAAGTTTTGAACAAAGAACAATCATTTAGTAACAATCTTTCAATCATCCTTCATCATTCACTATTAAATCATCAGAAAATACAGATACCCTCCACCCCTAGGTCACTAGTAAATTACAATTTCTCAGTCAGTACACAGTATCCAAGTAAAGTCTTCTTTCAGCTTGACTAGGGGTGGTTTCTCAGATTCCCTGGATCCCCTTCCATGGCCCCATGTCCTACTTGGATTCACAAAACTGTCACCTGGGTTCAAAGGCAGACAGCTCCCAGGTCCTTGTCCAGCTCTCTGTGCAGTTCTTGCTCCACATTGGAGCTCACAGTGTCCAGTCCATCTCAAATCCTTCACAGTTTCTGTTTCTGGGAAGACAAGGCTTAACAAAGCCACAAACAGGTTCATACAAAGTACCAGCATCACAATTATGCTTCCTCAGTCTTTGGCAGCTCAGGCTGGCCCTCAGAAATCCTTAGCAACTCCTCAGCAGCTCTGGCTGGCCCTCAGCTCTGACTGGCTCTCAGAAATCCTTAGAAGCTCTGGTGGGCCCTCTGACTCAGCAGATGATTCACTCCATTCACTCAAAATCACTCCATCCAGGTTTTCAAAATCAAATTCATTCTCTCTAGCCTTGGGAGGATTTCCTCTTCAGCCTCCCTGGCGGCGGCAGCTTCTGCCTCCATGAAGATTGCTCCAAGTAGATCTGAAGATCTCTCTCTCCTTCTCTGGCACTTTTCCTTATATACAATATTGTCCCTCCCTGTTCATCCCCTTCCTGTTACTTCAGCAACAGGAGACAGGAGTTCATACCTTCTATTTCTTTAACATAGGCTTGATTAATTACTAGGTGCTAAGTACCTCTTAGCTCAGCAATACAAAAGGAACTTCAAATCTCATTACAGTTACACACATGTATTTCCAACACATGTCTTTACACTTGTGAACTCTATGGACAGTCCCAGTTATGGCCCATATATTTGTGGGAGAATATACCCCAGAATCATGGAGGAGATGTTTTCTTGCTGCCTTTCTTACTATGCTAATGAATGGACTTGCTTTAAGTCGATTGCATCCTCTGGCTTTTTATTGAAAAGTAAACACGTTGATAGGGGCTCATGAGATAGAGCTTTGGAACTTAAAAATAGACTTAAAAAGCATCTTTAACCTGGTCATGTTAAGAACAGAAAGAAGGTCAGTTTCACTGTAGGGAAGGCGAAAGAAAGATAAATAATGTATAACAAATCTGGAAAAATAGACTGGGGTCAGATTGTGAAGGACTTTAAAAGCCAAAAGGAAGAAATTTCATTTCTCCTAGACGTTAATAGGGAACTATAAGAATTTATTGAGTAAAAGAGTAACATGCTCAGAACTGTGGCTAAGGAAATTACTTTGGCAAATGTGTGTAGTGTAGATTGGAATGTGCACAGTTACCATCCTTCATGCCCTCCTATGGTCCAGCCAAATTGGCCAACTCATCATTCCCTGAATTCAACAGTCTACCTCTCATTTTATTCCTCTGCACAAATGGACCCTGATGCTTGGAATGAACTCAATTCTCCCACAACTTCTTTGAATTCTTAGCTTCTTTCAAGACTCAGCTCAGGTGCTATTTTTCTATATATCTTTTTCTGATTCACTCTGTTCTTAGCACTCTCCCTCAACTTATTGGGTAATAACTGTGTAATTATGTTGTATCTGCTCAGGAAATACATTGTTGTCATTACTGAGTCGTTTTAGTCTTTCCTGACTCTTTGTGACCTCATTCATGGGTTTCTTGGCAAAGATACTAGAATGATTTGCTGTTTCCTTCTCCAGCTCATTTAATTGATGAGCAATTGAAGCAGTGTTAAGTGACTTGCCTAGGGTCACATAGCTAGTAAGTGTCTGAAGCTGGATTTGAATTCAGGTCCTCTTGACTCTAGGGCTGGCTTTCTATCCATTGTGCCACCTAGATACCTCTACTGAGGCGTGAGACTGTGTCAGTCTGACTCCATTCTATCACATGATCTTGGATGGGATGGATAGACTTTGTCTGACTGTGTCCCCTTTGCAGTCTGGATGCCATTGTTGCTTCTCAGCTGCAGTTCTGGATGGTGTGGCTAGGACTAGAATGTACCCTCTGACCCATTCTCTGGCTCAATATGGATACTGGTAGTATTATCTCTGTTGCCTCTTAAGCAATCATCAATCACGAATTGATTCCATCCCCTGATGTGGAACTGATAGATCCTGCAATGATATTGAAGTTCATGCAGGTTTCAGGTCTTCTAGAATTCCATGAGAGGATGCCCTAGCACTGTCATTTCTTGCCAGTAGGATGTGACCCTATCTCCTGCTATGACAGAAAATAACTTAAGTTTCAGACCCCTTATAGAGCACTAACATATGCTCTTAATTCTCAACTCTTTCTCCATGCACAGTGACCTCCTGATGTCTTCTATAAGCTGTGATTGAGACCCCATAATCTTCAGACTCTAGTTAACAGAAATCAAGGCAGTTTCAGTCCCACTGATATATACCTACTC